>QXTE01000033.1:9849399-10449399 GCA_003942145.1 Platysternon megacephalum | reverse complement strand
ATTCAAATCAAAATAGTTCAGTTTATGGGCATTGGCTTTTTTGATGCAAAAATCAGAATTTTCCATGGAAAGAAAACAATTCATTCTCTCACTCTCACACTCACATTGTAACACTCACACACCAAACCCCATTTTCCATCAAGAGCTTCTCCTGTTGACATAGCTACTGCCTCTCAGGTAGATGGATTAGTTACACTGATGGGAAAAGCTTTCCTGTTAGCGTAGTAGTATCTTCATTGTAGCACTGTATGTGTAGATGAGGACTAGAGATGGAGATGAAATTGATACAAAGAGATAAGCAGGGAGGTAAAATTCTTTACTATTAGAACAGCAGTTTGGGTGTCAGGAACCCTGTTGCTAATGATACTGCCATTTCATAAATGTGGGTGTCTATACCCCTCCCCCCCCAAAAAAAACCAACAGAGTAGGGCTTTATTTCTGACTCTGCTAGTAGCTTGATGGGTGGTGTTAGAAATCATTTAAAGCTGGATTCTGATACCTTTACTCTCTCTGAATAATGCTTCTTCATGGAGTAATTTACCTGTCTGCCTCAGTTCTCCTATTTTTAAAATGGGGATAAAGTTTCTTAACCACTTTTGTAAAGTACTTTGAGATACATAGATGACAGGTGTTATATGAGTGCATGATATTATTTTTTGATAACTATCCTCATGAATTTCGCTGGGTTTTCACCAATAAATAATGCCAACACTTAGAGTTGGTTAAGGAAACAGTTTTCCCTTCCCATGAACATTTTGGAGACTTTGGAAGATTTTTCCATTCTAAATCAGGAGAAAAAAAATGAAATTTCAATATTTTTTTGGTAAAAAAATGATCAAAATCAACTCTTTCCCATGAAAAGTTTCAGTTTTGATTAATCTGCATTTTTGATGATAAAATCTTGAGTCAAGAAATTCCTGATTAGTTCTACTTATGTAGTTTCTACATTCTGATACAGGATACCCTTCTTGGAGAGAGTGAGCAATATGGATGCAGCATTCTTTATCTTTCAGTGTAATAAATTTGCATATATAAGACATGAATATGCCTGTGTACAGTGGAATCCAATGCTCAATCAGTCACATAACAAATAATCTTCCACCGGTCAGTTAATTCTTCCATGTTGAATACACAGGTTACTCATTAAACCAGATGGTTTTGCTTATTTTTACAGAATTTGCATTCTATTAAAATAATTGTGCCTCTTTTTCTTACAGTAGCAGTACTTTTCTAATGGTATGTTTTCCTGACATCATAAACAATGGACTTCAAACAGTAGCACAGAAATGTCCTTAGGCTAACATAACCCCCCACTGTATTGTGGAACTAAATGTTTTGTTCATATTTTCTTTAAATAATTGATAAACCATAGTCTGTAGTGTTTCTCTTTGATATTAGAAGTCTCTCCCTGTACAGCAGCTGAACATAAGTGGCTCTCGGGGGTTGTATTCTAAATGTAATCTATGTGTACTCAAGCAAAATTACCACCATAAAATTATAAAAGTTACTTTTCTTTGACAGACAAGTTCTAAAACAGTACAGGGCACGTACTATAGGAGATTATCTGTACTCCCCACAGCCATCTGAAAATTGCAAGGAAAGTTTCATTAAGTTTCAATATAGAGAGTAAGGAAATAAATCTAAATAATTTTCTTCTGCAACTTTCCATGTTTCCATGAGGCCAGAAAAGTGTGGGCATGTTTTAAGTGAAAGTGAAAGACAAGTGAAATAGCTCAAATATTTTTGAGTTATAGATATATGAAAGTTTATGGGTGTAGTTTTCAGGAGTCTTCTGTCTTGGCCTAGCTTAGCTCCATTGAATTCCATGGCAGTATTACTTTTGACTTCAGTGGGAGTGGAGTTAGAACAGCACTAAGCCCTTTTGAAAGTTCCACCTGAATGTTTCAGAATTGATCCAAAGTTCACTGAAATCAACTTAAAGATTCTCATTGACTTTGACAGGCTTTGGTTTAGTCCCCTAAACATTTTAAAAGACTAACACTTTATGGGAAGTTTATAACTCAACTGGATCCATTTTCATACTTGAAATTAAAATGCTAATAAAATCAAAATAGTGAATAGGATAATTTTGGAAAAAATGGTATTTAAATTATACAATTATTCAAGTTTTCTTTTGAACAGAGACTTGTTTGCATTCCAGATGCTCACAGAAAAAAGGATAAGAGAAATATTTTTTCACAACCAAAGTAAGTGGGAGGATTTTTGTATGGCAAAGAAGGGACTGGTTTTCTGAGTTTAATTTTGCTCTATTATTAGAGTTTAAAAAATTGCATGTAGCATATTGTGGAATAAAATGAATGGCTAAACAATAGTGATGAAAATTCTCTATGAAAGAGTCTGATTCTAAGGCATGATTGTTGACTGAGAATGATTTTAATGGCAGCTGAAGAATATTGGTGAAAATATGATGCTGAAATTAATCATCAGCATTAAGCATTAGGAGATGAAATATTATAGAATTCAAAATTGGCGTTAACGTGGGTATTAGAATGGTCCAAAGAGGAATTGTTGATGGTGTTAAACGACTGAAAATGGAGCAGCTTGGGGATCAATGGGTGAATAATATATGGAGACGGGGGCAGATGCTCAGTAGTAAACAAATGTAAAATAAGGGATGGGGGAGGGTGGCTAGCCCTGGCGGAAAGGAGAATGGCAGTGGATGAGCTGGAGAGTTATTTTGAACTGAACTATTGTCTGTCACCACTAATGTAGAATTATTTACTTGGTAAAAGTAAAGACAAACATTTTCTGTGGAAATTTATTTAATCTTTGAGCCTTTTCTATGTGGTTTTAAACATAGAAGTTTTACTTCTATTTCAAGGGTATAAAAATGTCTTTTATGACAGTGAACTGACACTGAATCATAGAAAGGTAGGGCTGGAAGGGACTCGAGGTCATCTAGTCCATCCATCCACACTCAGGCAAGAATAGGTATACCTAAACCATCCCTCACAGGTGTTTGTCTAACCTGTTCCCTTGCTTAACTATCCCTATATTTAGAATTTTCCCCTAATATCTAACTGAACTCTTCCTTGCTGCAAACTAAACTAAATGCTTCCTGCGCTATCATATAAATGCAACGTACTTTGGCATTCCAATGGGTAAATTATTCAGTTACTGGATCATTTTCAATCCATTAATAAAGTGCAGTGAACCTAATTTTGCTACTTTCATCCCCAACCCTTACACAGCCTCATGTACTCGTCTCCCATCATACCCTTCATCTCCTCTTCCTTCCCCACAGATTCCCAAAATAGCAAGTATATCCTTCTGCTAGGTCCTATCACATCATATGCTTTCTTCACTAGCTTCTCCTTTGTATCCCAGACAATACCCAATACCTCTAGGTGAGACCTAGATGGGTAAGAATTGTATTTTTGGAAAACTGTTGACCAGGATCATCTTGAATACATTTGCCATTACATTTTGAAAGTTAGTAAATATTCCTCATAAATTGACCAGTTAATCAACAATGTTTGAAGCAATAGTGTACCTAGTTATAATCAATTTGTTGATTAACTACCTTGATTTCAGCAGTGTTGACAACTAAGTATCATTGTCAGCTTGAATTATAATGGGCCAAAAAATCTATTCAGATTTCAGCTGGTTTTACATTAAATGCAAAATGCAGTTAAAGTCAGCAAAAGAGAATGGACCTCCTGGTCGGATGGAGTGCCTATAGGAACCGTCAGGGGAGCATTAAAGGTTTGTAGAAGGTCCTGCCAGTAAAATAGGATCCATTTTTAGAAACTGGAGATCTTGTAGGCCAAAACCTAGTCCCAAAGGAGACATAAGCCTTTGTCTTCTTCCTTGCTTTTATAAATGAGATTCATTTCCAGTTAATTAATAACTGCAGAGGTGGAATCCACCTCTAGAACAACATTTCCAACACTGCTGGTTCAACACCATTGAGTCTCTGTATTGTAGTGACTTGGAAGTTGCTTTGCAGCTTTATCAAGTCCTCAGGGAAGTGCTACGGAAAAATTGCCCTTGCATCATATTAATGATCCATAAAATGTCCCTGAATTTGGTCCTTTTATCTGATCAGCAACTTTACAGTTTAAGAAATCTGTCTTTGCTGAGATTTGAACAGAAGAGAAAACCTTTTGATCCTAAAGTATTTCATCCCTCTCACTTCAGCTAAAAGTCTTTAATAACTGAGCATCACCATGCCTAACCTCTAGGCGCCTAGAAAATCACTGAGATTCACAAAGCCTGAGTTCAGCACCTAGGCTGAAAGTTATGAGGGAGGTCCTCCTTTGCTTCTGCTCCCTCTCAACCTCTCTCTGTGGCCATTTTATGTAATCTCGTCTATAGGGACCCAGACCGTCAGGTGAGCTCTGAAGGTATTTACTGGAGTGAGCCCCACAGGAGAATTATGACTGCATTTAATTACTTGTTCATGCAGTTATTAACAGCTCAAATGGAAAATCCTTAACTAATTGCATTGTGCAATACCTAATTGCTGCTAGATAAGTCATTACTCAGACTGGGAGAATAAAAGTGCTGGCACTCTGTCCTCCTCTTCTGCCTTTACACACAAACTTCTGGTCCTCATTGAGCTCTGACTATTTTCTTTCCCACCCCTGAATAGACACGGGGCTCTCTTCTCCCCATCAGCTCCCACATATGGCCGCAATTCAGTAAAGTACCTGAGCACATGTTTTGCTGAATAGGGATGGGATTACTCAGGTGTTCAATTGGTTTGCTCAAGAGGGACCTGTGTTCTGGAAATACAACACAAATCTATTTACAACAAAACCCCACCTTTAAAAAAATATTAAGGCTGCATAGGTAAAAACTCAAACGTTAGGACACACCAGATCAAAATTTGCACTATAGTATAATTTACCTACGTGCCATTTCTCAAAGAACATATAATTTTTCTTCCTGCAATGTTAGACACACATGGTATTTGATAATTGTTGTATTCTTACACTGCTTTCATTGTTGTGGTCCAGTATATCTTTACTGACACTTCATTATATAATGTCTCTCAGAGGTATTGTATTGTAGTAATTTCCTCAACATGCATGTACCATATGCTTTCTTTTTCAGTATAAGGTAGTATTCTGTGCTTAACAACTGAAACTTCATTAGCACAATGAGAAAGAAAGTGTGACGTTGTGCAGTCTATATGATTTTGTAAAAACATGATAAGTGAATATAATGTAATTGGAATAGTTTTATAAAAACATAAGTGAGTTTAATGTAACTGAAATATGCTTCCTGCAAAAGGTATCATCACAAAGCTTATAATCTACTGAGAGTGATCATCCTATTTGTATAAATGTATCACTCTTGTATCTAAAACTAGAAATATAAAATATAACTCTGAGGGCCTATTGTAATTATGCAAAGTGTGGGCCATTGATGGTGGTTTGGAATCTTGATGACTCCCATTAACCAGAGCCATTGTCTGCAGATGGCTGTATTTACCTGTGAGTCTTCCTGTATATGTGTGTGCTGGCAAGTGAGTAATGCAGCCTTGCAGTGACATGTGATCATGTCACCTGAACTGGAATCCATCTTTAACCTGGTGCTTTTCCAGTGAGGGGTGGGGGAACCCAGAGGGACAAAGGATTCCCGCCTTATGCAAAAGATATATAAAGGGGTGGAAGAGAACAGAGGGGGGAGAAGCCATCATGAAAAATCCCCTAGCTATCACCTGAGCTGGAACAAGAGCTGTACCAGGGGAAAGAATTGTGCCCAGGCCTGGAAGGTGTCCAGTCTGAGAAGAAACTTACTGAAGCATCTCTGAGGGTGAGATTATCTGTATTCAGTGTTTGATTAGACATAGATTTGCGTATTTTATTTTATTTTGCTTGGTAACTTATTTTGTTCTGTCTGTTACTACTTGAAATCACTTAAATCCTACTATCTGTATTTAATAAAATCACTTTCTACTTATTAATTAACTCAGAGTATGTATTAATACCTGGGGGAGCAAACAGCTGTGCATATCTCTCTATCAGTGTTATAGAGGGCGAACAATTTATGAGTTTACTCTGTATAAAGCTTATACAGGGTAAAACGGATTTATCTGGGTTTAGACCCCATTGGGAATTGGGCATCTGAGTGTTAAAGGCAAGCAGACTTCTGTGAGCTGTTCTCAGGTAAACCTGCAGCTTTGGGATAGGTGGTTCAGACTCTGGTCTGTGTCTGAAGCAGATAGGTGTGTCTGGCTATCAGCAAGATTGAGTGCTGGAACTACCTGTAGCTGGCAGGGGAGAATAGAACCAGAGGTAGCCTTTGCACATCAGCTGGCAGCTCCCAAGTGGGTTTCTGTGAACCAACCCGTCACAGAAAGCATTATATAAAATATTGCTCTGGAGCACTGGATTCATTGTACAATCATTCCTTCAAAATATATAGTTGTCTAAGTAATTATATAAGTAATATGTAAGTAAGTAATATATAGTCAGATTCTGCTACCCTTTCTTCCATTGAGTAATACTTTAAAGAACAATAGCTGCCATTTAATGGACCAATACAGTAAAGATGGTACAGTAACTCCTCACTTAACGTTGTAGTTATGTTCCTGAAAAATGCGACTTTAAGCGAAACAATGTTAAGTGAATCTAATTTCCCCATAAGAATTAATGTAAATGAGGGGGTTAGGTTCCAGGAATTTTTTTTTTCACCAGACAAAAGACTGTATATATATATATACACACACACAACCCGTATAAGTTTTAAACAAACAATTTAATACTGGTACACAGTGATGATGATTGTGAAGCTTGGTTGAGGTGGAGGAGTCAGAGGGTGGGATATTTCCCTTACTGCTAAATGATGAACTAGCAATTGGCTGAGCCCTCAAGGGTTAACGCTCTCTCTACACAAGGCAGCAGGAATGGAGGGAGATATGCCCATTTCCCTTAAGTACACTGCCTTGTTAATTAGATCAGCTTGCTGAGCCGTCTTGAGCCCTGGTGTGTCCCCTCTACTCTATGGAAGATGGGGTAAGAGGGGTGCAGGAGCAGGAGGGAGGAGGACACCCTGACATTAGTCCCCCTCTTACTTCCCTCCCCCCCGCACAGCAAGCAGGAGTCTCCAGGAGCAGCTCCAAGGTAGAGGGCAGGAGCAGCACATGGCAGTGGGGGGAGGGATGCAGCTGAACTGCAGGCAGCTGCTGCACAGGGAACTTAGGGGAGCGGGGAGCTGATAGGGAGAGCTGATAGGGGGCTGCCGGTCCACCCTGGTTCCAAGGCCCCCCGAGCTAGCTGCAACGGGCTGCTCTTCCTGCAAGCAGTAGACAAAGCAGGCAGCTGCCAAACGACGTTAGAAGGGAGCATTGCACAACTTTAAACGAGCATGTTCCCTAATTGATCAGCAACGTAACAATGAAACAACGTTAACCTGGACGACTTTAAGTGAGGAGTTACTGTCTAGGTAAAGGGAACATGATTTCAGTAGGACTGCTCACAGAACAATGTGTGTAAGAGTGGCAGAAACTCGCCCTATATTAATTGGTATATTTCATTACAATTTGTGGAAACAATTGGCAGTGGTAGGCGAAGTGTACTGCAGCACAATAAAGGACAAATATTTCTTCTGGCTATTTTCAAATTTCTCATAGGAGATACTGTAAACAGACAATTTCTATATTGAGCATCTGAATGTCAATTTAAAGGTTTTTTTCTATTTAATGCTGATCAAAACGTCAACAGTATTATTTACTTCACCATGTGGAAGTTGCATATATCACTTAATTTTGTTGCATTCCATGTACATTTTATTTGAAAGAAAAAAAAATTAAATATGCCAATAGAGACAATGAGTAAAAGCATATAAAAATAATTCAATAAAAATGAAACACACGCTACTAACCAATAATTACCTCCTTAACATTTTTTCCTAGCCATTAATGAGGGCCAGAGGAGTTGAACCTGGTCATTAGTTGTAAGAGCATGCTTGATATGGAAGTCATTGTTGTAACATTTGTAAATATAAAAATTATCTATTGCTGAGCTAAAAAGTTCAGCTCCAAATTGTGATAGGAAAATAAGGAGACAAAGCAGTCTAGTGGTAAGTGCAGGAGACTTGGAGTTGAGATTTTGTTTTCATTCTTTGTTCTACCACTGACAATCTGTGTGACCTGGCACAAGTCACGTAACCCTTGTTGCTTTAGATTCCATCATGGGTATAATACTCTTTACCACTAGATCTGTGCATAGAAGGGTAATCCATTTCATGGAGAATTTCAATATTATGAAATTTGGTTTAATTCTGATTCACAATGAAAACCAAATTCCAAAATACAAAAGGGCATGGAGCCCTTGCTTTGGGGCAGTCCACCTGGCAGGTTGTCATGGAGCCAGGAGCCTTGCACCTTTGAAACCCTCGGAATCCAGGCTGCAAAGGAACTGTGAGATTGGGGGTGGTAGACTCCCAAGGCTTCTGGGCTCTCTGCTCCATATCAGCCTGGACTGTCGAGGAGCTGGGAGGCAGATAGACACACTGGGTAGACAAGCTTTCATCAGAACTTTAAAATCTACCCATCTCTGAAACATTTCAATTGCAATGAATTGGCACATTTCAACAACAACAAGTTTCATTAGAATTTTCCCGATTAGCATTTCCACATTTGCAAAGGACTTTGTTACTCTTAGAAGTAACATATATTATACAGTGCACTTAATCAGATGCTTAACTTTAACTATCGACTTATGTCCATGACTATCTGGCAAAGTACTTAAGGGCATGGATAAGTCTCTTGAAGTCAGTGGGAATTAATTCCATTTTTAATATTAAGCACCTGTTTAAATGCTTTGCAGAATGAGGGCCTCAGAGAATAGAGTTGCAGAGACCACTATAGGTAAGGCTGCATAAGCACATTCATTCTAATGCCCTGTTTTAAATCACTTATAACTTTCCAACATTTGTCTAGTGAGCTGAAAAATTTCATTCTTTCTCTATGCCTGAAGGTGAACTCTGAGACGTTTGAGCCAAACAATTTTGCCATATTTGAATAAAAAGGAGTGTGGAAAGATATTTTCCTCATTTTTTTTTAAAAAAGTTTGCAACTTTTTGAAATCCCTATAGGCAATTATCTTGTACAGCATCTGACTCTGAACTCCTTTTCTGAAATACCTTTTCTTTACCCATCCTAAATTGGGAGCTTATCATGGGGTGTGTATGCCCCTTCTGCCATGGTCGCTAGGAGGCTAGCCAGTAAGCTAGCTAGATGAGAGGAGAGGTGCAGCTGCTGGAAAGGACACCAAACCTTTAAGGAGGGAACTAGATTCAAGGCATCTGAAGCTAAGAGCTTAGTAACTTTTTTTTATTTAGAAAACAAGCCAACTAAGGGGAATCACAGTCTCTTCTCATTAAGGTAGTGCAAAGATTTCCTTGTTAGGAAGAATTCTCCTCTGAAATGACACTCTCATGGCTGGATAGGGAGGCGAAAGGTGGCTGTGATTCACTCAAATGCCAAATGCAGCAAGCCCAGATGGGATTTCTTATGTTACCACTCATGCCTACAGAAAAACTCTTTAACCTTGTTGCCTCGGGTACAGACATTTGCCAAATGTATCAGAGTTTAGCAGCAGAATCTCTTTTACACCCAGGCACCAGTGCATAAGTGTTACATATATTTTAAAAATCACCAGCCGAATTCCTACAGAGCATCAAGTTCAGTCAGGAAGTGGTGTTTCATTGGCCTATATTTTATATTATTGAGTAAAATACTTCTCTTTCTTATTCTATTTCCTTCTACTGCCCTTCCGTCTTATAAAACATTGATGCCAAACTGCCAAATTTCATTGATTTACCGAAGTGAAAACTCCTGAACTTGCAAACCTGAACACACTGAATACAAAGCTGGTCAATGTCATAGTCCATACCTGCATGCTTAAATGTCTTTTACTGCATTTTTAAAAGAATTTGAAGTAAGGTCATTTTACTCAGTCTACTAAAGACATTTGGCCAAAGCATGTACAGAGTTTACCATGGAATCTGTAATAGCAGGCAAGCCCCTGAAAGCAAATAAAGTGTGTGGGTATAAGCAAGAGAATGTGAGCCAGCTGTTAGTTTTTTATTTAATTCTATGCAGTTATGAAAGCATCAATTATTCTAAATAGAATGCAGGAGGGATACCCATAAGATTCTAATCCCTTAGATGTTTTAAATTGCCACCTTCTCTCCCCAAAACACTGCATCAGACCAACCCTGTACGTGGGGGACATTCAAATATAGAAGTGACTTTTGCAGCATGACCTCCCACCCATCTTAATCTGGAGCTACAAACTCATGAAGAAAATGTATAATATAGAAAATAATTTTCAAGACACACTCCTCCAGCTCTCATATGTGTCTATGTAAATATCTCTGTTGCTACAGTATAAGCCAGTGTATATTAAAAGCAAAAGTACTATAACGGATTAAATAGTAATCTGTAGCACAAAGTAATTGTAAAAATGTGGCATATATATTTACATTTTGAAAAAATATTGGCCCCAGCTCCAAAGACTACTTAAACAAATTTGATCAGTGACATTTCTTAATCCTAACATAATCATTAAATGAGAAGAAGAATATTTGGTATTTTCATAGCACTTTTTATACTTGGAAGCTTTCAGAGCCATTACAAAGGTGGGTAAGTTATTATCATCATTTTACAAATGCGGGAAATGAGACAGAGTGATTAAATTACTTGATTAAGGTTACACAGTAAATCAGCGACAGACTGGGGAACAGACCTACAGACTCCTAGTGCCAAATCTTTTGTTCTAACCTCTAGACAAGCTGCATCTTGTTCTTACTATGAGAGTTTAGAACTGTTAGTTGTTTTAAACCGAACGTGGGTCCTGGACTTTCATTCCATTAATAGAAGAGTATAACAACCAGCTAGGTAAAATATCATGCCATTGAAAAATAAGGTCAAATTTCTATGGGAACTTTTCCTTACGTTTTTAGAAACTATATTGAGCTTTTGGAATTCAAATACAAAATAACAAAGTATTTATAATGGACCTCTTACTGCCTCCAGAAGCTAGTTTCTCTAGAGAATGGTGCTGCAGCTACTGTGTAGGTTCCTGAAAGTATCCATGGATAAGGACAGTCTATTGTACATAATTTGAACATATGTAAAGCAGAATCCTATTTCAAATAAGAGGCCCTCACACATGAAGTGAAGCTGGTTGGGTTGGAAGTTGCTATGTGTACTGCATCTTGACTCAAGGGTCTATATAATTTTCTTCATCAAAAGCTAAAAGGAATGTAGCTCATCTGCAAATCATTTACATAGATTTGCATTGTATACTGTTTTTCTTAGTAAAACCGCTTTAAATTACAAGTTTGGATACTCGAGGAGTATATTATACACACTGTGAGGTGATGTTTTGCTGTGTTGCCTTTGCCTGCTTCTTTCCAGTCAAAATGATTGAGACCTTTAGTAACTATGCTCCATAAGCTACCAGAAATATGATATAAACTACAATTATTCCATTTCATCTGTCCAAGATATTGTCTTGACACCAACTGTACTACTTTCCAAGGTTAGTCTCGTTGTTTTTTTCCCATTTGTTTGCAACTCATAGCATTGGCCATCCTCCTGGTATATCTTCAGCAGTAAATCAAACATAATGTGTTTGTCACTTCCAGAAACGGTCACGGTAGCTTTCTGATATTGCACTTCCTTTGTACGTTCAATAATGTGGATGTTGTCAGCTGTAACTGCTGGTACTTCCATTTATGTCAAGTATAGAAACTCAGGCATCCCAACATGAAGTGGTGCTTATAATACAAACACGTTTATTATGATTAAGGCTACAATTATGTCACAGAGGTCACAGAAGTCACAGAATCCATTACTTCCCTGACCTCCATGACATTTTCTGCCCCGGGGCTGGAGCTCCCAGCCTTCCGTATGCTATGGGGGTGAGGGGACCCCGCAGAAGCCCAGCCCCCATTGGTGGCAGGAGACCCCAGAGCTCCCTGAGGAGCCCCCCCATAGCTGCTCAACTGCTGCATGGTGGGGACCCCGGAGCTCGCACTCACCGCAGTGATGGGGGACGTCGGAGCCCCTGCAGCAGTAGATGCTGAACCGCCTCCCCATTTGGTCAGGGATATTTTTAGTCAAAGTCAGGGACAGGTCACGGGCTTCCGTGAATTTTTGTTTATTGCCCATGACCTGTTCGTGACTTTTACTAAAAATATCCGTGACAACATCTTAGCCTTAATTATGATGGAGCAGTAGTGATGCTACAGTTAAACTTGTGCCAAGAGTTTTCATTTAAACAAAGGTGTTCACATATCAAGATACAAGGCCTACATGATGTTTAACATATGGCCATTCAGCCATGCAGTCCAATAAATACATTTGAATTGAATTTCAAATGTGGTCTTGTTGTTGGAACATCATTGATGTTCTGATTTAGGATCCTCTTCCTAACATTTGTCTACATGGATCCCACTGTAGGTGTGTGCGTTTCATGGTCCTGAGCCCAGAATCATTTAGCCAGTAGTGTCTATTGGGGCTGCTCACACACTCTATACAACCCACATCACCTACAACCAGGGTATAAAATACAGAGCAGTCCCAACTGCTACTCAGTTCATTCCTGCTGCCTGTGGCAGCAAATCAGAACCTAAGGCATCCTTCTGATTCCCCACAGCTTTGTATAGTTAGGATGGTTGTTAGAGTTAGTGGAGTGTTTTTATAGCTTTGGATAAATTCATTTAAGCACATTGGCAAAAAACAAACATACAAGAGTTTTTTCTTTGTCTCGCCTTGGTACTGAGGAATGAAAGAGCCAGTCTCCAGGCTTTAAGATCTGCGCTGCCTGGGGGACTGCTCTGCCTGTTAATGATGTGCACACAAAGGGTTTGTTCTGCTTGAGAGAGACTCAGATCCCTAGCAAGTCAGCCATTTGCAATTATTTTACTAATCGCACACAGAAGCCTTGTGATGCCCATCTAAAATTGTTTTTGGTTGAAAAAATCTGCCGCGTGTCTGATGCTGAGGTGCCCCTTCAGGAGCAGCCGCTTCCTGCTTCAAAGCCATTTTCAAAAAGTGCCCCGGCTACAAGAGACATCATTCCAGAATATAAGAGCCTTGGCAGACTCTAAAAGATTGCCTGCTACTAACAAACAGCTCTCAGCCCTGCTGCCCAAAGCCTGAAAGATCTTTAGGTGGGACTCAGTACTGATTGGCATCCCTAGTACCAACCAAGAAGAAGGCAGACAGTCAACTTGCTGACTTACCTAAATCAGCTCCTTTAAAACCCTATTGATATTGTAGTCATCTTAGGGTGGGGAATTGTGTTCCTCAGCTTTGGTTCCATGTTGTGTACTTTCAGTGATCAACATAGCTTCCTCAATACCATTGTCATCTGTCCATATACCTCAGTTGCTGGTACCGCATTCTGGCAAGACTTCTGGGACTCATGGTCACAGTATTTTGTCATCATCAGTCCCACCTCCCTCACATGCTGTGGCTGCGTTCCCATCTCCGGCAGACCTAATGATCAGTTCTGAACCTGAGTCTCCATTACTGGACATCTCTCCTTTGTCTACTGCAGCTGGAGCTCTACCAGAGCCCCAGGTACTAAAGATGAAAATATCTCTCCACTCAACTTCAACCATACCAGTACCTGCCTCTTGTACTATAACATCTAAGGCTGTTCCTCTTTCTACATGTCAGAGCTCTTCTCCATTGGAAGAATTGTATTCATCTTCATTCTCTTCTCTGCATGGTAGTAGGCACCCTTCTTTTAGGAGGTCTTCTCCCCTCACCCAGACTGATTTCTGGGAGTGCCTATGGACAAAGTCCCTATTTCCACAGATCCCATGCTCCAGAGTGATCACACAGATCTTGGTTCCCTCCTTTGTGACACCATATGCCCTTCCCTTATGGGGCACAGGCCTAGCCCTAATGGTTTCCATGAAACCTCAGCCTATGCCATCTGCTCCCTATCTGACAACTTTGAGATCCAGAATAAGGTCATCTCCTCCTACAGTTCCTACTAGGGAGTTCCTATCATTCCTTCAGGAGCTTCTTCAGTCTGATGAACAAGAACCTCTTAGCGAGGAGGAAGACCTTGTGGAGGAATGTGAGGATCAGCCTATTCCTCATGTCAGGTGATGATTATATGGCAAGGCCATGATTACATCTAACACACCCATGATAAATTATTTCAGGGCCTTCCAGCACCTCCTTACAAGAACAACAGACATTCTGGAGATCTCCTGGAGGTCATTCAGGAGAGGTCTCATAAATTATTTGACATTTTACACCTGGTATCCCAAAGTCATCTAGCCAGACCCAGTAATGATTCTTGAGCCAGCCAAAGACCCCTAACTATTTTGGCCACAACTAAGAGTTCTGATTGCAGGTACCAAGTTCTGTCTAAGGGATTGGAGTAGTCATTTTAGATATCTAGTACCTGGGTCTTCAATTATAACAGCCACTCATGAAAAATCTAAGTTACCCAGGCCCCCAGAGATAAGGAGCCCAAGGTAAAGAATCTTCTGGGGGGAAAAGTTTATTCATCTGCAGTTTGCACATTTGAATAGCCAATTACCAACCTTTACTGGCTAAGTACGACTTTTCTGCAACGTATTAACAGTTTCCGAGAGATGAGAAATTTATTGAAAGCAGTGGTTACAGAAGGCTAATTGATGGCAAAGACAGCTCTGCATGTTTTGTTGGATACGTCTGATGCTGCACCATCATAGAGGAGATATGGGGGGTATGCAGGGTGCATATGCAGCCCCAACAGACACAGCTGGCTACAAGAATCTGGGCTCATGTGCATGAAGATGTGTGTGGACAAAAAAATCTCGAAAAACTCCATTTACTATAAAGTAAGTAAGCACTCTTTACATCCTCCATAATTTGCAATATTACAATGCATTTATTAGAGAGTATCAAATTATGAAGAGTAAGAAGAACAACAATTAAGTATAATGGAAAGAAAATATTTGTTGCTACCCAGAGTAAAATAATTCAGGCAATGTGTGTCTGGAAAATGTAGAACTTGGTAATTACAGCAAAACTTCTTTAATTGGAAAATATTTGTTACACTCAAAAAAATAAAATCTAGTTAAACTTGTCTGTGCATTTACCAATGCAGGAACTTTAATTAAAAGAGTTAGCATTGGCAGTAAACTGTTTCTTATTTAACTGGAATATTTTCAAAGTCACAAAAGGGGATTTAGGTACCCACTTCCTGTTGACTTTCAATGGAAGTTAGATGCCTAAATTCCCTTTGTGCCTCTGAAAATCTCTCCAGATCAACAAATTACTCAGCCATGTTTGCTTTACTCCTGTGTTCTTTACATTCATCAAGGAGTTAGGATCAATTTAGTGTAAATTTTTCGGTACGTTGTCTATCTTTTTTACATTTTCTTCCAGGCGAATTGTAAACATTTTCAAAAATGCCTAAGTCCCAGGACTTAAGAGCCTAAGGGTTCAGATTTTTTTTAAGTGGTTTAGGCACATTAGCAGGCAGATAGATTACTAAGTCTACCGTGTAGGCTCTGCTGATATTTTCAAAGACTTGGCTCAGGCACCCCTGATTTCCATGCCTCTGGTGAGTTCTTGTATGAAGAAAGTCAGATGCAGACCACTGATAGGGAGGGGCAGCACAGCACACACACAAGACAGCCAGGGGCACAGGGAAACATAGAATGAGTGTGAGAGAGAAATAAATGTAATTTTGGATGCTATGACATGGGCTAATTAAAGTGTCTGACCTGGCTCAGGTGCCTAAATTCCAGAAGGTGTTCATGGCTGAGGATCCTGAGCAAAGGGAGGCACCTCTCTCTGTCCTGTCAGCCACGTGCACCAAATCAGCAACAGTTGGCTAGCTTAGACAGTTCTCAACTCAGCTCACCAGCTCCTGAAAATCCCTTTCTTAGGTGCTTAATTATCCTCACATACTCTATAGGGAAGCTGAACTTGGGGCTGAAAACTTCTTGATGCAGAGGGCTATCTAGGGGTTAGGCATAGCTCAGCTGAGCAATGCCTAAATCCTTTAAAAAATCCTGGCCTTAAGCACCTAAGGGTACGTCTACACCAGAATAAAAGCATGGGCATGGCAGGCCCAGGTTAGTTGACTTGGGCTCGCAGGGCTTGGGCTTTGGGACTAACATTGCTGTGTAGATGTTTGGGCTTGGGCTGGAGCCTGGGCTCTGGGACCCGCCCACCTCTCAGGGTCCCACAGCTCAGGCTCCAGTCTGAGCCCAAACATTTACACAGCAATTTTACAGGCCTGCAGCCAAAAAGGAGTTGTGGGAGGGGTCGCAGCGTTATTGTAGGGGGAGTTGCAGTACGGCTACCCTTACTTCTGCGCTGCTGCTGGTGGCGGTGCTGCTTCAGAGATGAGCAGCTGGAGAGCGGCGGCTGCTGGATGGGAGCCCAGCTCTGAAAACAGAGCCACTGCCAGCAGCAGCACAGAAGTAAGTGCATGGTGTGGTATTGCCACCCTCAGTCAGCAGCTGCGACTCTCTAGCCGCCCAGCTCTGCAGGCAGCAGTGCAGAAGTAAGGGTGGCATGGTCTGACATTGCCACTCTTACTTCTGTGCTGCTGCTGGTGGTGCGCCGCCTTCAGAACTGGGTGCCTGGCTAACAGCCGCTGTTCTCCAGCTGCCCAGCTCTGAAGGCAACAAAGTGAGGGTGGCAATTCCGCAACCCCCCTAAAATAACCTTGTGATCCCTCTGCAGCTCCCTTTTGGTCAGGACCCCCCATTTGAGAAACGCTGGTCTCCCTTGTGAAATCTGTATAGTATAGGGTAAAAGCACACAAAAGACCAGATTTCATGGGGGGAGACCAGATTTCACAGTCCGTGGTATGTTTTTCATGGCCGTGAATTTGGTAGGGCCCTAATTATGGCAGGACTTTAATGGTACCTACAGGTAGTGACGGGTACTGTTATTGGGGGGTATTCTGTAGATGTTGAATTTAGGAACAAAACCCATAAGGCTCAAAATCTTTGTACATCATCTATTATATGGCTATGGCTATGCCTACTCTTACAGTGGCATGTAGAGTATAGGCACTATACATGTAGCTACACGCCACAGTGAAAGGCTCTGGTAGGGGGGAGGCAGTGGGAAAATGCTCTGGCCGCTCTTTGTGCCTTTTGACACTGCCTCCCCCTGCTAGAACTTTCCTCCGCTGCCTCCCCTCTGCCAGAAACTAAAAATAGCAGTGTAGATGTGGGAGGCACTGCTTGGGCATGTAGGAGCCATGCAGGGTATATACCCTGTGGGTTCAGGTGTGACGGGCACTCTCTTCTACTCATCTAAGCCATGTCTCACCATCTACATTCCTATTTATATCCATGCTAACTGGGCATCTAGTGTCTGCACTCTACTCACTGCAGTAAGTGTAAATGTAGCCTATATTTAATATACCTGCTCTTGAGAAAAGTGCCTTAGGATAGATAGTGTCCAATAATTGTATTGAGTATCTTGGAACAGCTGGAATATTCCTCTTCCAACTCTCTTTCCCTGGACATGGATGAACCCAGAAGACAGAGGATACTAAGACTTTTGTGGGGAGGCTTTGCTTTGAGACTCGTGACATTTTGGGGTCAGGGTGAACCCAAAACCCAAAATAAATTCAGCAGCTGCTGGCAAATTTTTGACAGTGTTAAATATGCTTTGATAACAAAGCTGTGGGAGCTGGCTGTTCAAGACTTCCAGAGTGTTTAATATCTGCTTGATGACCTGGTGAGGGGATTGATACTGTGGAAAAGTACATTTTTTCTTTTTTAAGTTTACCCATTGAAGTGCTTTTTCAACTTTATGTGTGGATGTTTATTTAGATGAGATTATAAACTTTGGAGGAAACACATTCTCTAGTGATTCATCTTATGTTCCCATAAAATGTCACGCATTACATTGGAGTAGTGTAAATGTTATGTTCTGGTTTGGGACCTGGCTGGCTTTACCATTGATGCCTAGTTGACAATACGGTTTATCCTTTAATGTTTGAATAGCATTTTTTCTCATTTCCCCTGAGACACAGAAACAATTGGCAGTAAGATAGTTTAGGAGAGAAAAAAATAAACTCTAGCAATCAAATCTAAGGTCTCATCTAAGAATGCAAATGGTAGAGTTACAAGATTTGCTCCCTTTAAGCTTGTTCTGAAAGTGTGTGTGTGTGTGTGTGTGTGTGTGCAGGGCCGGCTTTATGAACTGCGGGGCCCGATTCGAATACCTGGCAGCGGTCCGGGGCTTCGGCGGCACTTTGGCGGCGGGGGGTCCGCTCCGGGTCTTCCGCGGCACTGAAGGACCCCCCGCCGCCGAAATGCCACCGCGGACCCCCTGCCGCCGAAGTGCCTCCAAAGACCTGGAGCGGACCGCAGCCAGGTGAGTAAAAAAAATTAAAAAGACGCATAAGGCACAGGGCCCTCTTAGGCGTGCGGCCCGATTCCGGGGAATCGGCCTAAAGCCGGCCCCGTGTGTGTGTGTGTGTGTGTCTGTGTGTGTTCACACACACATGGATGGATGGATTTACTCTTCTTAGCAGGAACAGCTACATCTGTTGCATATTCAGATTCTCCCATAATTGGAAGTGTTGTGCTTTGGGCTTTTGGTGCTACCCAAATAGAGGTAGCAGCTAGCCATGACATCTGAACTTCCCATGATTCCATGGGCTTAGTGTGGGCTCATCTCTACTTTTTAACTTATGTTTTTAGGACGGGTAGGTATTTGCTATTTATTAGACCGATGTAACTTGAATGACTTCAAGGACTGAGCGCTGTTCTCATGTTGTTAGATATTTTGATGCTTCAGAAATATTACCCAAAGGTTACACTTAAAATTAAGGTTTGTGAATTTCTAAAAATAGAGTTTAATGGCAGTGTTTTCCATTGATTCTGTAAAGTTCATAAAGAAAGTTGCATGTATTCTAATTTCTATAAGCTTGGACAATTGTTTCACTCAGGCCAATATTAAGGGTTAAGGAATTCTCCTTTCATTCACAACAGTTAGACACTGGTATCACTCCATTAACTTCAGTGGCGTTACTCCTGATTTACACCAGTGTAATCTGGAGGACAACATCTCACAAGTGTTTCACATGTCATCCACAATGCCTTTCAGTGTTGCATTTATTTAGTATATTAATCAATTTTTTATTCATTTTTATAGATTAAAAAAATCAACAGGAATTTTCCCGTAAACCAGCAGGTAAGAAAGAGAAATATTTGGAAAATTAATAATTCTCATAGCACCTGTGTTGGAATTGTTTTGTTGCTCTGTTGTTGTTGTGTTTTTTTTCCAGAGAAGATAGGGATGCTAGCTCTTAATTGGCTTCCTTTACACTAGATCATTGAAATAAAGGGGTGTTGAGGTGTTCAAGAAAAGTAGGATTTTGCCCATTGTTTCCGAAATGCATCTCTGTTTGTTTCTACTTTTATAATGAAAAGAGGGGTGGGATTATTATATTCTATACACTAATATATTGTGTCTTGAGAATGAAGACATTCTGAGGAATTCTCCTCTTTGGTGACACTTTCATTATTAAAGCTGGCTTGGATTTTAAAAGAATTTTCCCTCCCTCTCACTCTTCCTAAAAGATTGTTAGTCATCCACAGAAGTAGAGAATGCATTTGCACCACAAGTAAGACTTCTGTTTTCACTGAAGATGTCAATTCACCTTGAGCTTATTCAAGAACAGTTACTGTAAAATCACTTAGTATTCTGTAGCATAAAGATTGCTGCTGACTGATCTGAAAATAAGGAAAGACAAAATTGCTTAGTAAATAAAAGATAAGTAGCAAGTTAAGGTTTTAATGATTGGGATTTTTTTATGAATTTGTTGCTCAACATTAATTACCAATCAACAAAAAATAATACAAATATAAATAATAGATATAATGGCTCATCTAGTGCATAAGTATGCAATGCTTTCTGCTATTCTGGACCTCCTGGTACCAGTGTTTAGAATGGCATTTGGTTCCTCTTCATTAGAGTTTCATTGGCTTAAAAAGCAAAAATAACGTTCTTGACTTGAGTAGCTTGTTGTTCATGCTATCTGTAAAGGAGTCTGCAATTAATTCATTCTTCCCTCAGGACTTACCATAGAAAATTTCAGGGAAGACAGACAAAATATCAATTTGAAAGGAGGTAGACAAATTAGACAATTTCATATATAGAAAGGAAATAATTTACTGAACTATGAGGATGCCAGAATTTGGGAGATCAGTGATTTCAAAATCAGATGTCCTTCCTGACTTGATTTGAACAAAAGTTTTGTTTGTTTGTTTGTTTGTTTGTGGGGTTTTTTTTGTTTTTTTACTGAAGATAAGTATTGTGTGGTCTTAATTGAATACTGTCTATCTGTTTGAGGAAAAGATTTCAGTCACACACAGATTTAGGGCTAATTTCTGTCTTCTAATATATAGCTAGCATCAACATGAACTTCAGAGAAGGATCAAGCCATTTTGTTGTTCCATTAACAGCACATTATTTATCTGCTAATTAAAGTACAGTCTTGTGTATCTTTGTCATTTCCACATTTATTTTAGCAAAATGAGTTATTGTCTATCTGAAGTTGAATAACTCTGGGGATACAGGAACTAACTGGTTTGATTATGAAAGTACATTATTAATGTGCACATGTAATAAGAAACCTTGAACTCTGAAATTGATCTGACTGGGAAATTAGTTTGGGGGATTTTCTTAACAATATCTTATTTTAGCTATAGTGATTAGCTCAAACTTTGTATATTTTTATTTGTTTAGTATATGCAAACACTTTCAGGGATATAGCTTCCTTATTTTATATGTCCAATTAAAAACCCATGAACACGTAAGGTGCTATATAGTAAACAATAAGAGAAACTAGGATAGAGCTCAAACCTGCTTACTCTAATACATGTGAACAGCTTTACACGCATGAAGTCCCAATGAAGCAAATAAGTCTACTCAGGTGAGTAGAATTACGTATATGCTTGTCTGTAGCCCTGAGCCCATATTGATCAGCTATTCTAATTTGAACATCTTTATCTAACTTTTATTGCAAATAAACCTGCTGACAAACAAGTTATGGAGAATATTATATTTTACCATTACAAATAAGGAGTGGCTTGTATGAGTATTTGGCTATCAAGTGAGTTGTAAAATTCAAAATATTTTGCTGACTATATAAAGATTGTTTGAGTGAGATTCAAAAAGATATTGCTGTTTTTGCATATGTAGGCATTTGCTTTCTAATAAATCTCCTTTGCTAAAATTTCAGCTACTAAAATATCTGACTTTATTCATTTTAGACATTATTAATGCTTCAGATGCGCATAAATTAGTTGACTTTTTCATCTATGTTTATCTGGGTGTATAGAAGCTTCATACAGAATTTTCCCTTGGCAGTGAAATTTGCAAATATATTAGGTGTTTATTTTTTCATGGTGCAAAAATATGGACAGAAATGTGAACTTTCTTTAAATATCGACTGTGAATCTCATTTAAAGAGACTGAGTTGGTGCCACAACTTTACTTTGTAAACACTAGCGGGTGGAGGGGGGAGTGAATAGTTCATTGTCATTGAAAGTGATTAAATATATGTATATTGAAGTATCATTTTATAAAAGCGCTAGCTAAAATAGCGTTAGCCCTTTTTGAGCTGAACAACTAGCCAAAAATTTGGGGTCTCTTAGGTTGTTCCAGTTAGGCAGAAAAATTGATGCAATTCTTTGATGCAGTTCTGTTTATTTACAAAGAATGTGTAAAGTCCACAGACGGACTCAAATAGCAAAAAACTTTCTTTTATCGCAGCACCAGGAACACACTTTTCAGCTTGCACCTCTGACCCCAAAACCTCACCTTCTAAGGTCAGACATTATGTTTTCAGCAGGTCCTTCAGCCTGTCTGTGTCTCTCTTTTTCATTCTCTGTGTTCTGCTCAGGTTAAAAAACTCACTAACTGTCAGGGTACTTAAGCACTGGAACAAAATGGTGAGGGACGTTGTGGAAGCTCCATCACTGGAGGTTTTGAAGAACAGGTTTGACAAACATCTCTCAGGAATGGTCTAGTTATTATTTAGTCCTGTCTACTGAGGTCCCTTCCAGTCCTACACTTCTATGATGGAAAAGGGTCAAAGGAATAGGATGTGTCCTTAAGGGGCTGGGTGTCAGAAAGGTTCTAGGAAATGGGGAGAATAAAGTTAGGGGAGACTGAGGAAGGAGAATATAACAGTAGTTAAGTGATGGCTGTAAAGAAAATACCACTGTAAAATAAGCACAATCTTAGAACTGAATGATATTTTTATTTTCTCTGAACCCTATCCATTCTCCATATCTAATGCTATCTAATAAAATAAATACAATTGAAGAAAAGCCTAGATTTAAATTACAATTTCATACATATTGAGCAGAAATCCCATGACTTCAGTGGAAAGAGGATCAGGCCCATTATCAGATAGGCAGTAAGGTTAGAATATCTCAAGGTGATAGCCAAGGGCTTCTATATTTAATCTGCCAAGGTGGAACAGGAAACACAGATGTCACCTTTTCTTGGAGCTCGTCACTGTTTTGCAGCTCTTATATGAAGCACTGAAAATGTCAGCTCCTGAGAGAGACAGATCATTAGGCTAGAGTGAGTTCAAAAAAGTAACACTGGCTTTTTTGTTGACCCTTACAACACTGCAGACTAATATACGTTTTTTCCCCTCAGTAAAAGGACATGTAGTGTATCCATTTGCAGGTCCTGAATCTCATACACTACCCCTTCATGAGTACCCCAACCCTCCTCTATGCTGTTCATCCTAATCAATCCATAACTGCTTGCCAATGGACAGATCTCAATCTGAAATCTACCTCACAGTCTGCCAGAGAACTCCTGGATTAGAGATCTGAACCAGGCCTTCCTACCAACTTTTGCAACCCTTCCTGGCAAGGGGAGCCAAATTCACCTGCCTCCCAACTGCTGGAGACGTTGCTGCTAATTCTGGGTATGTTCCCTCACCAGCTATTGGAACTCTCAGTTTTCATTTGTGATCCACATGGAACGTGCATCATGATTGTAGGGTTAACATGGTGTTGAGATATTGTTCAAATGAGAATTAGTTTTATAATGGAGTTAGGGTTTAGATTTAAGGCTGAATCATAGCTAGAGGCTGAGTTTGGATTCAATGGTAACATATTCAGTGCTGCCAAGTGAAATTTTTGAGCCAAAATTTCAGAGGCCTGGCACCCTCTTAAAGACTGAAACTTTTAAAATCCTCTGTTCTCATGAAATTTCAATTGCATCCAAATTTTTCTAGTTTTTGATGCATCCTAGATCCATTCTAATACCAGCGAGAAAGGGCTTGCATTCACAGTTTTGAATATAATCATCCTTGAAAATTATAAAGGGTTGGATTCAAAGTTAGTTTGGGCCCATATTGGATTAAAATCAAGCAGTTTCTTCTCCCAATTTTAAATGTATACTACATTTTTATATCTCATGTGTTAAAATTTCTCTGGATTATTTACATGATGCTAAAACACAGGCAGTACCAAATTCATCATGAAACAGGTGTCCCTTCTTCTGCCCATTTGTAAATACTCTCCAATTGGTAATTCAAGGATTCATCACACTTTTTGAAGATAGTAACCTGATCAGTATTCCCTTCTTTTTTTGAGGATCATATTTATGGAAGAGCTAAGGGAACATTCCAGTAGCTTTCTGAGCACAGTTATTACATTATTGCAAAGTACTTTGGAGGATCACTTTGAGTGTGAAAGGCGCTATGTACGTAAAATCAAGTCTTAATCTATTTTCTGTCTACCTACTAGACAGTTTGCAAAGAAATACCTGAACTAATCTGCATTGCAGCAATTTTTTTTATGATCTCAGTTTTTAAACTGATTTTCTCTTAATTACAAAAAATATTCTATGACTCCTCAAGGATCAAGAATCTCAAGCACAGGTAAGAAGAAAATGCTTGTGTCTTTAAAGGACAGCACTGTGCTGTGGATGGTAGAGAACTGTGCAGCTCCAAGGGAAGACTGGGGAGAAATTTTGTCTCAGGTGCAGAATTTCCCATTTGCTTAGAGCAGGAAAGCATCCCTCCTTGTGCTCTGTGGAGGGGGTTACACAGGATGTACCATACTAAAATGGGGCACATTTCCTTACCCCAGTATGTCCAACCTTGTTGGTGGCGCAGTGCAATCCTTGAGGTGTGCAAAGGGAGCAGCCTCCGCAGTCTGTGCTCAGGACAGTGCCGTCAGAGGCTGTGCTGTGCAAGGAGATGGTGACTCCTTGGGTTCCCCTTACTGCACTCCCACACTGAGAAGTAGCTATAATATTTGGTTAGGTTTGTACAATATTTTGTTATACTCAGCTGTGGAATTCCTTTACATACCCTCAGACTTGTGTGCCTCCCACCCCCCCACCCCCTCCCCCCGCCACACACACACACACACACTTTACTAAATCTGGCAGTAACCTTGGGGGTAAATTCAATATCAGGGAATATATTGTAATCAGATGAGTAATTTTCTGTCTTATTGATTTACTTCTACATTAAATTGCACTTTCACCAGTACATTATGATCATCATCCTTCTGTGCTATAGAGGCAAAGCACAAATTGCAATTATATGGTATTAGCGATGAGCTGACCCACTTAAAAAGAAAACGATATGTACATGAGAAGCTGCTATTGAGTGATATAATTGATACTCTGTTTAGAGGAAATAGCCAAGATTAACCTTTATAACAAATCAGATAACTGTTCTTTAAGTAATTATTCTATTTGTTGGAGTTTTATTATATTGATGAAAATAGCACTGTAGTATACTGTCCAATATTTGCATATTGTGCTTACACAATACATGAATGTTTCTTTCTGTTTTAAGAGGCAAATTTCTATAGCTGGTAAAAATTCAGCCAG
The DNA here is from genome assembly GCA_003942145.1 of Platysternon megacephalum. NCBI lineage: Eukaryota > Metazoa > Chordata > Testudines > Platysternidae > Platysternon > Platysternon megacephalum. The sequence goes on along the minus strand of QXTE01000033.1, from coordinate 10,424,546 downwards.
CCATCCAAAAAACTGCTGGAGCTTTACCATTCTTTCTGCTATATTGCCATTCCATTAGACATTTCATTAGCCACCAAAAATGCCAGCTTCAGGGAGAAATACAGGCACCTTTACTCCAGTCGTAAAGGTGAATGTCATTACTTGGGCAGGTTGATAGGTTAACATCTGTTTGAGTGATAGACATCTGTGCTGAAACATACAAATGTTTTGATTGTGGGATTATAACCTCCCAAAAGATATCACTTTTATAATACTTTAAAAAGTGAAATGATGGAACAGGATTTTCTGCTAAAAAGTGAGATGTTACTCAAATAAAATACCCTCAATATGATTCTAGCAGTACATGGGAGACAGTGTTTATGTTCTGCCTCATTTGGGATTTTTGACTTTGTAGGTCTATTGAGCTAAATATTTTCCAATACATCATAACTGTTGCTCTTCAGAATTGCCACTCTACATCTCATGACAGTTAATGAACCTTCAGGTCCTATGGTACATCTGCACTATCACCATCTGCTGTCACAGTGAAGTTTTTGATCGGGTTTATTTTGAGGGGGAAGACTCTGGAAAGAAGCTCCTATTGTCAAGTGCTTATTAAAACTCTGAAGGGAAGCTGAATTCGTGCTGTTAAATTAAGCAGAAATGCACAATAAGGTGTAAATTCTGCAGTGATCGTTGCCTTGTATTGCATTGTCAGCCATGCATGCAACTAGGCATAGATTACTCCATAACTTAAGGCCTAGAAAGTATTATATTGATTAAGTATTTATATTTGACTTGAACAAAAAAGGAAATATACATATATTTAAAACTTACACCCTTCTTTCTCTCCAGGGAGGAGATGTAAAGTAGAAGAAAAGATGTCCGCTGAATGAAATATAATTTATAATATAATGTAAGATGCTTCTGAGACTTACTGCTTTAAGACAGTGATCCCTAAACCAATAGAAGTATGGCTCATTTGTCTGTTTGTCTTCCCCACCTCGCGTTTCAGTATAAATCAGAGCAGGTGTCTCTTCTTTGTACCTCAGCAGAGAACCAAACCATTCAAAAGGCACTGTCAACATTAGCCGTCAGAATTTTACAAGTGGATTAAACCTGCCCATTGGGAGAAGGTAATATCTGAGAAGGCCATTGGACTCCTTGTCAAAGGGTGTAGAATATCTGACAGCTGGAGGGCAATTGTATTGAGTCACTTGGTGAGAGTGTTGGAGAAGCAGTTAGTGAGATTTGGGATATTCCACAACAGTTTACTATACAATTGGCAAAGGGATTGAGGTAACTAGGAGAACTGCTGGAGCATTACGTAGCAGGAAAGAGAGGTCAGATCACATCCTTTCAATCTCTGCACTTCTAATGTGGCCTTCTCCATAGTGTCAACAGTACGTGCCACAAACAGATACTACCATCTGAAATCATATTCATTCCTTATTGGAGTTGGTTTGTAAACGCCAACAAATGTTATTTGTTGGTATGTCTTTTAAAGAAAAAAGTCTTAGATGTTGTTGTATATTGGTGGTGTTAAGTCTTCAAAGAACTTGGATGCTTTCATTGGAAGTATAGATAGTACAAGCACAGGCCCATTACAAATGACTAAGACAAATAAAGGATTTCTATTTTTTCTAAAAACTGATATTTGGAAGATGTTTGGGCTGACAGTTCATAGTGTGAGCAGCATTTGTTAAAGCAACAAATGTTCATTTATGATTTTAATAGTTTTACATTTACATTCTGGTCACTTACATTTAATTGTTGGATTTTGTTTTTTTAACTGCCATCAAAACAGGCACTGAAGCAGGCCTGTTTCACAAAGAAACAATGTTGTGCAAGCAGAGCATTTGTCTACAAACAGATGTCCCAAATGATGGCCATGTGCTGGACCTCTCTGCCTCACACAAAGTGCCAAAAAGAGGTGACTAACCCCAAAAATGAACTTGTCACAATAACACTTCAACGTAAAAGGCAGGTTTCTCCCTTATGTCTAGGGATATTTAGAAAAGCCAAATGTGGGGACAACACCCAACTCTCTGTAAAGCTCAACTTAATAACCTCATCTTAGTGCGTACTTATCAAATGTGGATTTGTTCTTTTTGATCATTTTCGAATTTTCAGCTGAAGCTGATGTTAGAACTAAAGCCATTGTGACGGCTCCTTTACTGCATGGAGCGAGAGTCTAAAAGTTCCCAAGGATAATATTAGTTTTATTAGACAAGAATGAAAATCTTCAATAACTCTACACAAATATTATTTCTTGGGGAATTGTGTCAATTAAATAAACTAATTAGAACCAATGAAGCAGATACTTTAACTAGTAGTATCTGCTCTTGAAGGAACACATGGGACTCCAAGAACCTTTTGAAATGATTTTTAATTACAATGTACAGGGGGGGAAAATGTGTGCAATGGCACCTTATTTTTTCATTCCCTGTCTTATATGTGCTCAAATAGTCTGATTGCACCTCCTATAATATCGTGGTGTCTATGAAAACCTGATCTGTCACTCACCTTCCTAACTCCTAAGAATATAGCACTGCACAGCTTTACCTATCACAATCAACTATTGATATTCCTCTTTTCTTCACCAAGTGGGACAAGAAATACAATCGTGAGAGATTTGTCTGATGGGAGGCAGTGCACCCCATTGGATAGGGTGCTAGATTGTGACTCTCATGACCTGGGTTCTACTCCCAGCTCTGCCATTGGGCTGCTTGGTGAATTAGGGCAAGTGATTTCACCTATTTTTGCCTTAATTTCCACACTTGTAAAATGAAAATAATGCTACCTACCTCCTTTGGTAAAGTGCAAGGAGATCCACAGATTAAGTGCTATCAAAAAGTTAATATCATTCTTATCATTATTTTAATAGCAGGAGCAGAAACTCAGTAGACACTAGACATTTTATTAGTGTAGTCTTTTCACACTGTGGCACGTTTAAACTTCATCATCTAATTGAGATAAAATATTAATTTCATTTTTCATTTTCTTAATAGCTTTTATAAAATATTTGGCATCATCTTACTTTATCATCATATTAAAATATTGATCATCTGAATTAAATCTCTTCAGTCTGGTGCCTAGAATGTACAAATATACAGCTGGCCACAAATAATAGTGTTGTTTTTCATGGGAGGCCAGGGAAGAAAATCTATTAAGGCCCTATATCATTGCACTCTTAAAGTCCTAGTTATTGATCTCTTAATGAAATACTGCATGTACAGTCCTAACTATAGCTTTATCTAGCTAAACAATGTCTTTCTCCTCCTGTGTATGTATGTTTTACATAGCACAGAAATTAGAACTTCTCAGTAGACAAGAAAAAAACCACATACAGTTTGTGTACTCTCTATATGTGTATAAAAACGACACTGACACATTGTTAAGCTTACACAGTTAGGCAGGCCAAAGGCAGGAAACGTAAATGTTCAGGCTGAAGGCAGTCTTAACCCTGCATTAGCGTAGGATTTTTTTTGGGGGGGGGAAGCATTGCCTCCCCCAAACAGGGCCAGCCTTATGGGGGTGCTATGGTTGGGGGAACACCATGATCAGGGGAGCGAGGCTCAGTGCTGCAGCAGCCCCCCCGACTTCTTCCTCCTCCCCGCCCAGTAGCCTGGGGTGCTGGCTGGATTGGCGGTCCCGGTGGAGCCCGCGCTGCTGTGTGTGTCTGTGTGGTGTGGGGAAGCAGGAGCCTGGCATGCAGCATCCCCTTCGCAGCAACAATAGCCCCAGCAGGAAGGCAGCAGCACCGAGAGGTACCTGAAAAGTGACAACATCAAGTCCAGCTGCAGCAGCTGTGGCAGCCTGTGCCAGAGTTGTCCGCAGCTCCTGGGCTTATGTCTCTGCAGCAGCAGCAGTTGGGGCTCCCCCACTAAGCTGGCCTGTCTCCCCCCCCCCCTCCCCCCAGCACCAGCCCCCCCTCCAAATATTGCAGTCAAGCTATGCCTATGTGTGTATGATTCCTAAAGTAGTATGGTAGGCAGTAGAAATATTTATTGTAATGTTGGTTTATGGAGTAACTTCAGAAGAAAAAGCTGAGTATCAATAATTAGTAAAGATATCCCAAGTGGAACTGACATTAAAAATAATAGCCTAGCTAAACAAATACAATGTAAAAGTTTTTTTTTTTTTAAAGTCACTCAGAATTCATAATGTGTTACATAAAACTTTTTGTCCTTTCAAGCAGTTACTCCTAGTAATAGAGATTGTGACTGGTATGTCATGTACCGAGCAATAAATAACATGTTGTTGTATATGTTTAGCACACAGGAGAACATTTGGTTTATATATTATTGGGCACAGATTTATAAAGCCCATGCTATTTTACAACACATAGAATACCAAATTTTCAAACCCCCAGTCCTCAAGAGATTGAGGCATTTATTTTTAAATCCTATTGCCAGACTGTCTCCTAGTGACATGCGTTTAGAACTAAGAGTTTATCCTTACTTAATAAAAATCAGGCTAGGAAATCCAAATTGTGGTTATAATGATGAAACCCTGTACATTTTTCAAAAAAATCTGATTAGATATGATTGCAATGGACTCTGATGGTGTTAAGGATAATTTTTGTGTCATGCTCAAGGCAAAGCTGAGATTTTTAGTGAAAATAAATATAACAAATTCAAAGTGGGACTTCAAAGGCAGTGGAGAACAGTCAGAGAGATTTGAAGGAGTTCAATGCAAGGATGCCTTCAGCATTTTTCCCATTCATGATGGAGAAGCAATGGTGGGATCAGTCCTTCCAGTGCTTGCATATGTGGAGGCTCAGACTGGTAGTGGCATTCCACTGACTCATATCCCTAAAATACTTTAGCTGGAAGTGGTTCATAGGAAGAGCTCTATCACAGAGTATCTTCCGCAATGGAAGTCTGAAACAGAAGAGTTGACATACACCGCTACCTCGATATAATGCTACCCGATATAACACGAATTCGGATACAACGCGGTAAAGCAGTGCTCGAGGGGGGCGGGGCTGCGCACTCCGGGGGATCAAAGTAAGTTCAATATAACGCGGTTTCACCTATAACGCGGTAAGATTTTTTTGACTCCCGAGGACAGCATTATATCGAGGTAGAGGTGTACTGCACAATTTAAAATAAATTGGTTGTGATTCTTAAATTATCTAGATTATTTTAAGAAATCTGACTTTCTGGGCTTGGTGATATAAGTGTCATCGAAGAATAGATTTATAATATAATAAACAACAGTACCATATTTGGTTAATAACCTATAATAAGTTTAAGAAAGATGACAGTCAGACTTTGCAGTGTTTTAACCACCAAAGAAATATTTTAAGTACATTGTTTCATGATTTCTTTGCTACAACTCAGTAAGGCAGACATTACTGAATAACTTTATTTCCTTACGGTTGGTGAGATGCATTTTTAGTTTCATTTTCTGAAAGTACAGTCTGCAAATATGTTTAATTTATTTTTATAGAACTGGATTCATAGTATTTCTCCAAGCTATTGTCATATAACGAAAATGCTCAGCTCAGAGTCCTAAAAAGAATGGCTAATAATACTTTCTCCATTTAATTGCAATGGGAGCTGAATATTCTACAGGGCAATATTGTTAATATGCCATAATAGTTTTTCTCTCTTCACCCTGACTAATGCTCTAAAAGAAGGTCTTCACAGCCTGTGATAGTAAGCCCCTGTGGCTTATGAAATACTTCAATAGGGTGAGAAACTATCTGTGGGGCAGGATAAGGAGTATGAAAGAAACATAAATATAGCCAGTATGATTCATTGAAACATATTGATTATTTCATAAGCTTGAATAGCAGTGTTTTCTTCTAATCTTATTTGTTTTGTGATATCCAGTAGCATGTGGCAGTCCACCTCCAGGCACTCCTGCACCAGGAACTAGAAGCACTCGGTGTGTTTCTATCATTTGCAAACTTTATTGTAAGCTGCTTGAATGCAAACTCAGGACAATGCCACCCACCTGCACCAACATGTGGGGGAACTTGATGGGATCAGCGGTGAAAGGGGGATAGTCCCAGTGGCAAGGGAGGGAGACACTCACCCAGGGACAATAAGTAGCTCCACCCACCCCGGGAGTCTCTGGCACCCACTGGTCACATGGGGGAGAAGAGTGCTGACTGGCCAGCATTCCCCAGCTCCTAGGATTTAGCCCAGCGCAGGGGCCATGTCAAGCCTCTTTTGGCTCTGTTTCATCAGGCCATACTACTCATCCAAACTAAGAATGGGAACCTAGCCTAACAGATGCTGCGGGTGTAGCTGACCACCCAGTGCTTAATTTGCACCAGGGCTTGCCGGGGCTGAGCTCTGGCACCTCTAGGCTTGGCAGTTCATAGCTCCAGCACCTCTGGGATCACCACGTCAGTTATGAATGTAAAAAAAAAAAAAAAAGTTGCTTGAGCCCAGCACCTCATTGCTTGAGAACCCGGCACCTCTTTCATTAGAATTAGGCACCTGTTTTGTGGGTCAGGAAGGATTTTTTTCTCCCATGGGCCAATTAGCAGAGGACCAGGGCATTTTTTGCCTTCTTGGCAGCACCTTCAAGCCAAAGTGGGTTGTGTAGAAACGTGTTTAGTACCTAACTGAGGTACTTGACTGATAGTGTTTTATTAGTTGCAACATCTGGCTGGTTTCCATCACAGTTAAAAGAATAAAATGAACAGTTCCCAGAGGTAAAAGTCCTGGGATTTTGCTGATGGGCCTTGGGCTCATGTGATAGGTTGAAATCTGGTGGCGCTTGAGGTTCCCACCCTCCTGTATCCTGTGTCCCCCTCATGGTGGGGAAGATGCTAGGACTCAGAGAAAGCTGAGTCCTGGAGGGCAGGCTGAGGTGAGCCTACCACACATTATGAGTTATATGGTAAGGAGCCCTGTAACCTCCACACTGGAACCAATTAAATGCCTGGTATAGGAAAGTAGGGTGATGGGCGGGTAGCTCCCCTCCTCTGTGTTAAAGTTGTGGCCTGCCACTTAATTCCATGCATGTGTCTGTCCTCATTTTGCTGCTGTGTTCATATCAATAGATTTCATATACTGTATCTGCATTTTGAGGATTCAATACCTTTACCTGCAGTTTTTATGCATTGCTCCATATTAAATGGATTAAAAGTGGCTAACCAATAGATCTTAATGAAACTGTAAATGGGGAATCATGACCGATTTTGTGTGGTGTTTCCAGTGGGGTCCTGCAGAGTTTAGTTCTTGCCCCTATGCTGTTTAACGTTTTTATCAGTCACCGATAAAACAAAATCATCACTGCTCAAGTTTGTAGATGACACAAAAATTGGGGAATGGTAAATAATGAAGAGGGCAGATCACTGATTCAGAGCAATCTGGATTGCTTGGTAAATTGGGTGCAAGCAAGCAATATGTGTTTTTAATATGGCTAAATGTATACATCTAGGAACAAAGAAAGTACTTACAGGAGGACTCTATCCTGGGAAGCAGTGACTCTGAAAAAGATGTGCAGGGGTTGTGGTGGACAGCTGAACATGAGCGCCCAGTATGATGATGTGGCCAAAAGAGCTAATACAATTCTGGGATGCATAAACAGGGGAATCTCAAGTAGGATTAGAGAACACTCTACCTTTGTATTTGGCATTGGTGCGACCACTATTAGAATACTTTGTCCAGTTCTGGTGTCCACATTCAGGAGGATAGTGATAAATTGAAGAGGGTTCAGAGAAGAATCACGAGAATGATTAAAGGATTAGAAAACATGCCTTATAGAGATAAATTCAAAGATCTCAGTCTACTTATCTTAACAAAAAGAAGGTTAAAGGCGTGATTTGATCAGACTATCAGTATATACATGTCAAGTGTCAGAGGGGTAGCCGTGTTAGTCTGGATCTGTAAAAGCAGCAAAGAATCCTGTGGCACCTTATAGACTAACAGAGGTTTTGCAGCATGAGCTTTCGTGGGTGAATACCCACTTCTTCGGATGCAAGAGCATCCGAAGAAGTGGGTATTCACCCTCGAAAGCTCATGCTGCAAAACCTCTGTTAGTCTATAAGGTGCCACAGGATTCTTTGCTGCTAGTATATACATGGGGAACAAATATTTAATAATAGGCTCTTCAATCTAGAAGAGAAAGTTATAACATGATCCAATGGCTGGAAGTTGAAGCTAGACAAGTTCAGAGAGGAAAGAAAGGATACATTTTAATAGTGAGAGTAACTGACCATTGGAACTAATTACCAAGCACTGACCATTTTTAAATCAAGATTGGATGTTTTTCTAAAAGATATACTCTAGATTTTTATTTTGGGGACGTTCTATGGCCTGTGTTATAGAGGAGATCAGACTAGATGATCATAATGGCCTTGGAATCTATGAATCATCTAGTACACTGAGAGCTCTCCCATTTAAATAGTAATAGTAGAGGGTCCTGAAATTGTATCTTTGATAATATTCTACCGTAATCAGAGATTGTGTGTGTGAGACCAAGAATGAAGTATGCTATGATTATAATCGTGCATATTTTCATTAGTTATGAGATTTTTTTATCTGTTAAATTCAGTGTCTGTTACAAGCATGGGGTAAGGACATTATATAATTTTTCAGGCCTATTAGGTTTTTATATTTGTGTCTCTAATATCTTTCCCTCCAGATGTTTGGATGAGGTTATAATATTGCCTTTTATTATTGCTTTCTTCCAACATAGTTCACTTTCACAGAAGGTGAAAAATTAAAAGCTGTGACCTCTATGTCACCTTATATATGACATATATTATACAGTGGATATCAATAATAGTAATCATTAGTAATGCCAAACTGTGGCATTTAGTCACTGCTTTGTGATTTTTTTTAATACTGTACACTTTTCTCTCATTTCATCACATTCACTTACCATTATCAAATGCACTTGCCTATTGTAGTGTATTTGGTTGTCATGGTAATATAATCTTGTTGTTGCTATGGCAACTGAGTTAGATTATTAGGGGATAGCCCAGCCAATTTTGGCTGGTTTTTGGTTAGTTCAGTGTGTGGCAATAAATGGCTACTTTTAAGGTTTACAGCTCTCTGTGTCTCCAGTGATCTCTTCCTAAACCTGTTGCCCCCAAGGATATAACAACGTGGCGACGAGGATGGGATGTCTGTGCTGCCCCAGCAACAGAAGGAAGTAGAAGTTAACGTACAAAAAAACACTTTTTTCTGCTGGAAGGGGGTGGAACTGGCTTGTTTGCACTGACTATGCAAACTGAAACTAAAACCATGGCTACACTTACGGGGCCACATGCAATGGCATGTATATACTGAGCGTTTTGAGCTTTTTGTTATTGCAAATGACATTACAGAAGAGAAGAAGGTGCCAATATTCTTAAGTGTTGTAGGGGCTAAGACCTATTCCCTGCTACGCAGCTTACTACACCCTGCTAAGCCAGAGAGCAAATCTTACAGTGACGTTGTGGAAATCCTGGGGTCCCATTTTTCTCCAAAACCATTGGTAGTTGCTGAAAGATATAGGTTCCACAAAAGAGACCAGAAAGAAGACGAAACAGTTGTACAATTTGTAGCAACTTTGAGAAAGCTTGCAGAACACTGTGAATTTAAGGAGATACTAAATGATGCCCTACGTGGCAGGTTAGTGTGTGGCCTGCACAGTGAAGCTATAAGGAAGCGCCTATTGACAGAGGCTCAGCTTACCTTACAGAAGGCTGTTGACATTGCGGTCTCTATGGAACTGGCAACAAAGGAGGCACAATCCATTGGTGCATCCCCTAGGGTGCATAAGGTGTCACAAGAACCTACCCACAAAAGTGTGTGGAGTCAGGAATGTTACCGCTGTGGTAAGCCAGGTCACCATGCATCAGAATGCTGGTGTAAGGACCTGGTGTGTCGACACAAAAAGGGACACATTGAGTGTGCCAGTAAACAAAAGAAAAAGAGGCCTGTGGTCTGGCTGACCAAAAAGGGAAATCTGCATACCCTAGAGCAGACCCAGGATGACCAAGGAGACACCTCATCACAAGAAGAGCCACTCCACGTTTGGTCTTTGGTTGTGGGCTCACATGAATACTGGGTAACCCCGTTGTTGGACGGCAAACCTATACGCATGGAACTGGACACCAGTGCAGCCGTCGTGCTGGTCTCTGAGACTGTGTGTAAAGAAAAGCTACAGTATCTTCCGCTTAAAGCAACAAAAACAATTCTGAAGACATATACGGGAGAAGCTATGCCCATGTTGGACACTATTGATGTTAAGGTGGAGCTCAATGGATAGGCTGCTAAATTGCCACTGTTTGTGGTGAGAGGTAATTACTCAGCCTTAATGGGTAGGTCTTGGCTTAGGAAGATCCAGCTGAACTGGGCAGAAGTGCACCAAATGACTAAAGAAGAAACCAGTCTGCCCACTATACTAAGGAAACATGCTGCTGTTTTTGGAGAGGATCTGGGAAGTATGAAGGAATCACTGTGACATTGAACATTAAACCTGACAGTCAACCAAAATACCTGAAAGCCAGAACTGTGCCATATGCCATCAGGCCGAAGGTTGAAGCGGACCTGGAGCGCCTGGTCACAAATGGAGTCCTAATACCAGTTACCCATAGCCCATGGGCAACTCCTATTATTCCAATAGTGAAGAAAGATGGCTCCCTCCAGATTTGCGGTGATTTTAAAGTCACTGTCAACCCAGTGTTGTGTGCAGAGCAATACCCGCTTCCCCGCATCGATGACCTCTTCGAAGGCCTGGCTGGGGGACAAAAGTTCAGTAAGATTGATCTGAGTCAAGCGTATTTACAAATGCACGTTGATGAAAAGTTCCAAGAGCTGTTGACTACTGTGACGCATAAGGGGCTTTATTGATACTGTCGCCTACCCTTCAGAATAACGTCTGCTCCTGCCCCCTGTTCCAGAGGGCTATGGACCATATCTTGTGTGGCTTGCCAGGAGTCCAGTACTATCTGGACGACATCCTGGTCACTGGAAGGAATGAGGAGGATCACCTAAAGAATATAGAGGCTACCCTACAAAGACTGGAAGCATATGGCCTACGAGTTCACAAAGACAAGTGTGAATTCTTCCAGCCCTCTGTTGAATATTTGGGACACATCATTGATGCTACAGGTCTTCGTAAGGCTCCTGCAAAAGTTAAGGCTATTGTGGAGGCTCCCCCCGCTCAAAATGTTAGCCAGCTTCGCTCATTTCTAGGACTATTGAACTATTATGGAAAGTTCACCTCACAGTTAGCCACACTGCTAAAACCACTTCATGAACTCCTTGGGCAGAACAAGGCCTGGAAGTGGACTGAAGCCTGTGATGTTGCATTTAACAAAGCTAAGGATGCATTGCTAAATTCTGAAGTTCTGACGCACTTTGATCCATCCTTACCCCTACAGTTGGCCTGCGATGCATCCCTTCATGGAGTGGGAGCAGTCGTGTCACACATTATGCCTTCGGGAGAAGAGAGACCTATTGCTTTTGCTTCATGCACTCTAACTATGCAAAGCAGAAACTAACTATGCGCAAATCGAACGTGAGGCATTGGGAATCATTTTCGGAATTCGGAAGTTTAATCAGTACCTGTTCAGACGGACGTTTACTCTTCTCGCAGATGATTGAACCCTGACTTCAATTTTTGGACCCCACTCAGGCATTCCCCCATTAGCTGCTAGTTGTATGCAACATTGGGCATTGTTGCTTTCCACACACACATATGAAATCAAATATCGGAAATCCACTCTGCACAGCAATGTGGATGGTCTCTCAAAGCTGCCTTTGCCAGTCAAATGTCAAGATATTGCCCAGAAGGAAATCTTTTACTTTGAACAGGTAGAGAATACACCCATCACTGCTACTCAGGCAAAGAAGGCAACTTGAGTTGATCCAGTATTGTCCCAAGTTATGGACCTGGTGATGCATGGAACATCTCGACAAACCTCTGCGGTCTCACCCGACCTTGTTACCTACATGTCCAGGAGGACGGAGTTATCAATCCAATCTGGTTGTTTGTTGTGGGGGAGACGTGTCATTATCCCACCACTACTGAGATCACAGCTGTTAGAACAGCTACATTCTGGTCACTGTGGAATAGTGCGTATGAAGGAAATTGCATTAAGCTATTTTTGGTGGCCTGGATTGGATAGTGCTATTGAAGAGAAGGCAAGAGCTTGCATGTCATGTCAAGGTGTGAGGAATGCACCCCAGTGGGCACCCCTACACCCATGGGACTGGCCTGAAAACCTGTGGCAACGTGTTCACATTGACTTCGCTGGCCCCCTGGAAGGAAGAATGTTCTTGGTGGTGGTAGATGCCCATTCTAAATGGCCAGAAGTCTCTATAATGCAGTCCACTACTGCAGAGAGTACTATCCAAAAACTACGAGGACTCTTTAGTTGAGCCCGGGATAGCCGGTTTTGGCTCGGAATTATACTTCTGGAGATAAATAGGTCTCTGCCACTGTCATCGCTCAAACAGCGCCTGTTTCCTACACAGTCTGGACTGCAGAGGATCTCACCTGGTGGCGACATGTAGATCAGCTGCTGCCAGGTCATACCAGTCCTCAGAACACATCTTCAGTTGAGTTGCCTGACTTCACCACTTCCGGCGAGACACCGAATCAAGAGTCACCTGTTTCTGACTTTTCCCCTCCATTAATGCCGGCAGCAGAGATACCCCTTTGCCCGGAACGAGCTGATACCACATCCTCACCCATTCGCCCTACGAACTCTGAGCCCATTGTCAGGCCCGCACCCAGGACACTTTCGGGTGCAGCAACACCAGAAGTCCACCGTAATCCACCTGGAGACAGAAGGCCTCCTCAATGTCTGGATCTTTAGCTAGGGCAAACCCATGGTTACGGGGCAAAATAATCCCCGGGGTTTAGCCGGGAACGGAGGCAGTCTACCCTCCTTCTCTAGTTTAGTGTTTGTTTTATTTAGGGGATGTTCTTATTAAGGGGGAGCAATACGTTGTGTATTTGGTTGTCGTGGTAATAGAATCTTGTTGTTGCTATGGCAACTGAGTTAGATTATTAGGGGACAGCCCAGCCAGTTTTGGCTAGTTTTTGGTTAGTTCGGTGTGTGGCAATAAATGGCTGCTTTTAAGGTTTACAGCTCTCTGTGTCTCCAGTGATTTTTTCCTAAACTTGTTGCCCCCAAGGATATAACACTTACTTTTTAAAATTTTGTTAAAAGCTACAACTTCTTCATTTATATCAAAATTGTGCACTGGAATAAGACGCTCCACTGATGTGTTTGAGGATAGTGAGATCTCGCCATGAATTGCTGCCACCACATCCTGCTTCCCAGTGTAGTAATGTCTTCTGTTCCTCTTGTTTATGAGAATTCATTCCCACAAGTCTTTGAAATGTACTTTGACTCAAAAGAATATTGGCAAAGTGTTTGGAGTGCCTCAGTGTTGATAATGAAACTGTGACAGATCAGCAACTTCTGGATATAGAAGTAATAGATTTGGTTGTAATTTGTAATTAGTGTATAATGTTAAGTGAAATGCACTAAGAATTTTTAAGATCAAGAAAGGTACATTTATTTCCTAGTTAGCAATCATGCTTAAGTAGAGTAAATGATTTTTAAAACTGAATACCTTAGTACAGTAATTTGTGACTGCTTTGGCTATTACATTTTTATTTTGCCAGTTTATGCTAACGCCATATTTTTATTGTAGCATCAGTGATGGTAGTGTAATGAGAGCATACTGTAGGGAATTTAGAGATGCAAAGAATATCTTCGCATCTGCTAAGCTTTTTACAGTTTATGGGTAATACTTTGTGGCTGCAAACTGTTACTGCAGTAATTCATCAATAGGACCTAATCTCTTCAATATGTCACTCTCTTAGAAAACCTGTCTGGAAGATGGTTATATGCACTTGGTGGAAGGCATTGATGCCTGTAAAATTTAACCTCAATGAGATAATTCTAAAGAGATTTCCATTATACTTCGTATAGCAAAAGAACTGCTGACTTTGTTAAATCAGTTACACCCTCATGTAGTCCAGTGTCATTATGGCCCAGATTTTAAAAGGTAAGTAGGCATTAATCCACTCAGTCTTGCAATGCCTAACTGACTTAGGAGTCTAAATCTCATTTTCAAAAGTGACTTAGGCACTTAGGACCCAGATCCTCAAATGTATGTACTGATTTACGGGACTATTTAGGAAAGCTGGACGAGCACAAGTCCATGGGGCCGGATGCGCTGCATCCGAGGGTGCTAAAGGAGTTGGCCGATGAGATTGCGGAGCCATTGGCCATTATCTTTGACAAATCATGGCGATCGGGGGAGGTCCCGGACGACTGGAAAAAAGCTAATGTAGTGCCCATCTTTAAAAAAGGGAAGAAGGAAGATCCAGGGAACTACAGGCCAGTTAGTCTCACCTCAGTCCCTGGAAAAATCATGGAACAGGTCCTCAAGGAATCAATCCTGAACCACTTAAAGGAGGGGAAAGTGATCAGGAACAGTCAGCATGGATTCACCAAGGGCAAGTCATGCCTGACTAACCTAATTGCCTTCTATGATAAGATAACCGGCTCTGTGGATGAGGGGAAAGCAGTGGATGTGCTATTTCTGGACTTTAGCAAAGCTTTTGATACAGTCTCCCACAGTATTCTTGCCAGCAAGTTAAAGAAGTATGGGCTGGATGAATGGACGGTAAGGTGGATAGAAAACTGGCTAGATGGTCGGGCNAGGAATTTTTGAAAATGAGACTTAGACTCCTAGGTCAGTTAGGCCTTGCAAAGATGAGCAGAGCAACACCAAAATTCCTTTAAACATCTGGCTCTATGTTCCTGATTCTAGAAGTGGTTTGTATTATAGTGATTTGTGCTTTGTTTGAACAAATTATTTATTGGTAAATTGTCTCTGGAAGCCATTCAGCCTTCTGGGTAACTATGAAATAGATTAATTCAAACTGTATTTGATTCATTTTTACCTGATTTAATCATGTATAATATTTCCTTCCTTAGATATTTGTGTGGTTTAAAAAATGTTTGTTTTAAGAAATTAACTCCTGTCCAGTAGGCCTGTATCATATTCATTTTATAGCTTTCTTTCCTCTAACCACTGAATGGTCTTATCGGCCCTCCCTTCCCAGCTGTGGTTTTCTGACAAGTACTGCTCTTTGGCACCTTTTCGTGTTTTCTGTGCGAAGAAGTATGTAGGACCTGATCCCACGCCTACTGAAGAGTCTATAGAACTCTTCCGATTGACTTCAGTGAGCAATGAATCAAGCCCACAATGACTACATCCCAGTTATATATCATTTGCATTTTGGAAGAGGCTCAGCAACCTTAGCCAAGAACATTTAGGTACCGAAAGCTGCTCAAAGTGTAAAAAACCATTTTGACCTTTAGCCTTCCAAATCATTTCTGGGTCAAAAAACAGTACCAGTAATACAGGTTGTATTTAAAGTGACATTGCTAAGTACATGTTTTATAGTTTTAATTTTTTTCTTTTATTATTCATGATTTGTACTTCCCTCTGATAGGCTTGAAAGTAAAATCATTCCTTGATTCTTTTGTACTCTTTCATTTACAAACACTGATTTCTCTTTCAAAATCAGCCTCTGCACTGCAGTGTAATTCTACGGGTAATTTTGTTTTATATTTATACATTCCAAAGCTCAAAAAATGGTGACTTTGGGCTCTTATAGTCTTAAAAAAATTAAAAATCATTGAGCATACAGAGTCTTATGTGTCTATGCACAGGCTGCTAGGATGGATGTCCAACTATGACAATATGCCACAGCAGAGTGTGTATTAATAGGTCATTTCCCTTATTCCTAAATATCATGAAAATGGCAACCTCTTTAACAGCTTTGCAGCTAAAATGCCTGAGGTTTAAAAGTCAAAATTTGGCTTGGCAATGGTCTTCACTCAGGAGCAGTTTATGGTATTATTCCAGAGAAATTTGATTTTGGTTTCACCGGAGTATGGACATTTGAATATTGGGTTCTGAAAATGAAGTTATATACACTCAGGCATTGCTGATCGCATCAGTGCCCTGATCCTGCAAACATTTAAGCACATGTATAATTTTACTTGTGTGAAGTCACTGAACTCTATGGAATTGCTCATGAGTAGAGTTACCCACGTGCTTTCGTGTGTCCAGTGTCAGTGCCTAAATTGGGACACAAGGAAAGGATGTGCAGCTTGTGCATGCTCAGATCGGTTAGCTTTGGAGTGACGAGGCATCCACTGTTGTGGCTTGTTGTGGCTTGTTGTTATGGTTATTTTATTTTTTTTAATACAGCAAGTAAATCATGTTACAATAACCGTTTTGAAGGTGACATAGTCATGGATAAATGTGGCAAACTCTTCACTAAATATATAAGTAAGAATTCTACAGTGTGTACATGTAGGGGGAAAGACTTGTTAATGCTTTGAGGTTGGGTAATACTAAAAATGATCAAAACAATTTCTGAAGTTAAGGGGGAGTACCTTTAAACCACTCAGATACAGATTTTTCTGTCTATTATATCTTTTTTGAGGCCTTGTCATAGGGCATCCTCTTGTGCGTGGAGCACCCTCCTGCATCAGGCCACAGCACAATTGGCACACCTGTCTCAGTTTCTCTCCTTCTGAGTCCCCAGTAACTCTATCCTAGGCTCTTTTGCCATAATAATACCCTACCTGAGCTACTATGTTACAAAAACACTACAAATGTAACACCGACAGACCCCGGTCATCGACGGGCGAGATTGAACCTGGGACCTCTGGATCTAAATGCATGAGCCGCTACTGCATGAGCTAAAAGCCATATGCCTGTTAACTAAGGCTGTAGAGAAGAGTTAGTTCCTTCTCTCTCTCTCTCTCTTGCATATATATCTCAGTGCCACTAGAAGGGACAGAGCACCACACACAGGAGGTGTGTGGGTTACACAAATATTATAAAATATAAGTCCCCACAAATAGACTATTTGTCATCCCCTGTGCATATAGTCCCTAAAATCCCAAGACTTGTAGTCCCTTCACGGTCCACATACTGGTGTCTTCCACCATACCTGGCTTTTTGTCAGGCCTTTCCTCTGTGTGTGCCAGGACAGCCACCCCAGCCCTTCCAGGTGCTGTACAACCAGTAGCGGCGCCAGCTTTGCTGGCGCCCTAGGCGGCGGCAGGTCCCGCCCCCGAAATCCCGCCCCCAACAGCGGCGGCGGAAGGTCCCGCCCCCAAATTTCTACGGGCGGTGGGCGCAGGCGCCCCCAAAATAGCAGCACCCTAGGCGACCGCCTAGGTCGCCTAATGGGAGCGCCGGCCCTGTGTACAACCCCGTTCTTCCCAACAGGAACCCCCACAGCCACGCTAGGGAGACCATCCTCACCCAAAGAGCATTCATAACTCCCCCTGGACTATGAACCCACTCCATTCCTGACTCCAGCTGTCCAACGTGGAGACATCAGCGAGTAAGCCTCTTCACCAGTCCCATGCCTTCAGCCCTCTCTGGACCTCTGCTTCAGTTCTCCAGCTTAGAGACATCAACAGGCAATTCCCTCTGCTGCTCTCTGGCCTGTCTCTGGGTAGGTCAGTTGGCAAACCCCTCTTGCTGGTCTCCTACTTTCAGCTTTTCTCAGGAACCTCTTCCAGTCTCCTAGTCTCTGGCAGCTCTCACCTACCCTTTTCCTGACTGACTCCTCTGAGTCACCAGGTCTCCCCATTTCTGATTCTCCCTGTCCCATCCTCTTAACTGGCCAAACTGGGGGCACCTGTTCTGGCTCAGAGGGACTGGACCTGCTTCATTTACAGTGGCCAGCCACCCTATGACAGGCCACAAGAAAACCACAAAGCTTGTTCTTCATTAAATATCAAGAACGCTGTCACCTTCTCACAACCATACTTAAATCCATTAATAAGTTCAGTAGATGAGGAATGGGCATGCGGTCAGTTCAAAATCTGTCCTTATTTTACAGAGATGATTTTTTTTCAGTAGAAAATACTTTACCATGCCTGCAGTTGTGCAGCAGCAATGAGAGAGGATGATGACACTATGATATACAGTAAGTTTGTAGCCAGAATGTATGGGGATCCTCTCATTATCAAAATGTTGGTTGACAGCTGCTCTGTTGAGAATGACAAAGAATGTCTTGGAGTCCTCAAGTTGGCTGTAAAATTCTTTTGAGGGCAGAAGGATGGGATCCATTCAATGATAAAACTAGCAGCCTAATTAACCTGATCAGGGGTGTGCTAAACTGCTATGAAGATGCTGTATGTGACAAGTAAACAAGAAAAATCTCCATAAGAAGAAAGGAAGTTTATGAAAGTGAAGAAGCCAAATCACTCTAGTTAAAACAAAAAGTATATTAACGTCACCAATTGGCGCTTTAATTATTAACCAGGCAAGTGTTGTATTCTAATTCCATTTTGACCAGAGAGAGAGAGAATTTTAAGTGACTCATGCTGCGTTAAGACACATTCAGCATATTTGTGCATAAGATAACTGCCCACTCTAGTTGGTGTATTTAAAAATGATTCAGTCAAGAATCCTTAAGGTATAAGTAGATCAAACGTTTTTTTTACTGCCATCTCCTATTACTGTTACAAAAAGTGGCAATATAAATCAGCGTCCAAGCCTGTTGCTTGCATCAAAATTTGGCTCTCCAAAGAAATCTCCATTAGAGTTTTCTGATGTGTATCAGGAATGGTAAGTACTTTTTTTTTTTCTTCCTTTGGAAGAATCCTTACCATTGAGAGCCAGGCTTCCTCAATGCTAATCTGTCCTGTACTAACAACAACACATTCATACTGTAATGAATTTTAACTACATGAAATTGTTCATTGACCTGAATAATCCTCAGGGGGAAAAAAACTTGTTGTTTCAATTCTGTCATTTTGACAAATGCATGCGATTATCCAATTAGTCTTCAA
The DNA here is from genome assembly GCA_003942145.1 of Platysternon megacephalum. Lineage (NCBI taxonomy): Eukaryota > Metazoa > Chordata > Testudines > Platysternidae > Platysternon > Platysternon megacephalum. The sequence continues at coordinate 10,405,747 of QXTE01000033.1, read as the reverse complement.
ATTGGCTTTGTCATCACAGGAATCTGTTGCAATAAGTGAGCATTTCGAAAACTTAAATGAGGGGGAAAAAGACTCTCTTGAAAATAAATTCTACCTACTAATCTGCAACCAGGGTGAGGGATTGAGGTATCTTCATCTCCTTGATTAATAGAGATGGAGAGTGAGAGCACTATGGGACGGATAGGCAGGCAAATTCTGCCTGCTTGCCACTCCAGGAGACTCTTTAAGCACCCAGCTTATAGACGACACTACCCCAACTACTTGATGGATGTGAAAGGAGTGGCTAACCGTACTTGACATGAAAAGTAGGAAGGTGCAAAGAGGGCCACCCAGAATTTTAGTGGGGGAACTACAAGTCATGGGGACTTGTTAGGGGATGGCAGAAGGCCGAGTGGTATGGGGAACAACCTGAGTTTATGCTTGTGAACCTTTCACAAATGTGGGTTTCGATTAGCAAACAAAATGAGCTTTGAACTAAGGTTACATCTGAAGTTGCTAGAAATGCACTTCAGAAGTGTCACAGAGCTCAGCTGTGAAACATAATACAGTAATAAACTGCAAATATCATTCTGGCTGGTTACTCTGTGTAGTACTACCTGTAGTTCTCAGTGTAGCAATTCTTGCCTGCTTAAACTGTTTACTCCCTCTGTGATTATATTCTTCTGTGTTCAAGTGAGCAAATATTATGATTCAATTTTTCCGTATTATGATAAGTCTATTTTTCAGTTACATGGAGAAGAATGGGAAGATCCTCATAATTTAATGTGCAAATAGCTGAAAAATATTTTACAGTTTTAGTTTAAATCCCCATCATATTTCCTCAAAAGTTTACTTTATGGTTAAAAACAAAACAAAAAAACAACCAAACAAAAAAAACCTATCTTCAAACTACCTATGATAATAGGGTTAAGAGGAAATTAAATTCTTACCAGGAAGGAAATTCAAGGACATTAAATACATTAATATATTTAATCCTTTGATCCCCTTGAAATGGGAATAATGAGTTAATTTAAAATTAAATAACCTAGCAGTAAGCAGCTCATGTATGAAGGGGCTTCTCTTTCATGGAGGGTTCCAAAACATAAGGAGTTGAAATGGGGATTAGGCTAGGAGAAAACAGCAGGGAGGGGAAGAGGGGAGAAGACTAACCCCTCATAATGTCAGTAATACTTTTATTGCTAGTGTCTTAGTTATTTTTCATATTTATTTTTCTTTATTGTATTCCAGGGTTTCACAACATTTTTTGAATCGTGACCCATGTTAGCCTTGGTTTTTTTTCCCTTTTTTTCTCAGACCTCACCTCGCCTTACAATAGCGAGGATATTGCCACCTAGTGTTGCTAATGCGTTTGATCAGGCGATATCAGGCAAATTGCTTAAATCAAAATGCAAGTCGAGTGGTACTATAACAGTACCTCTTACCTTTATATGTGAGCAGTGCTGAGACCTCGGACGCCAGGTCGCAATGCTGCTTACTCAGATTTGGTTTGGTCCCTGCTCTGTCTTGTCAGCAGGGAAGGGGCTCTACCCTTATGCCATTCAGCTCCTCAGGGGCCAAGGCGGGGGGACCCATCCCCTCCTCATTGTTCCCCTGTCAAATTCAAGTTCTCAGAAGTGTGTGGGGAGGCATAATTCCCCTGTTTAAAAAGGAGGATGGGTATGGTCCTTTACTTTCCCCCACACCTCTGGTATCCGTAGCCATGCCTCCCTAGAAAGTTTGACGCACTCCCCTCAGTTGAGAACCTATGTTCTATCCCATTGACCACACACATAAATATCTGCTATACCTCATTGCAGTGCAAAGTGAGTGAGAGACTCTAAAGTGCACTAAGTCTGGGCTACCATAAAAAGTGATTCCTGCATCAAGTCAGATTTTTAATGTCAGTAAAGCAGGCTGTAATACTACCCATTAAGTTTAAAATGGCACTATGCAAGATTAAAGATACAGCTCAATTTGTTCACCTTATTTACATTTTTACCAGGTTGTTTTAAGAGTCATATAGTGAGAGTACTGTAGAAGCCTAAATGTTTATCTGATTTGAGAACTTGTCTGCAGAGCTTAATAAGCCAAATCATTGTTAGTTCAAGGACTGAGGGGAAGAATTCTCCTTTGCTTTGGCAGGAAAACACAACAATCTCAATCATAATAAATTACTGAGCTAGTATATTGCTTAGGACTGAAGACAAAATTGTCCAGTAAACAATTGCTTTTGATAAAATATATGGGGGGAGGGGTTAAACAAAGACAAAAATATTCCATAAGACTATAATGAGGACCATCACAAAAGGCATATAAAAAACCTTGCATGATGAATATTTATGGAACCTGATGCATTCCTTTTGCTGGATTACTAGATAAAGGAATACACCTGTGTTGAGCAGTGAAGGATGAAAATTGCCAGCTCTATTTGAAGCATCATCTTAAAAACAAACAAACAAACACACACCACATGCAAAAAACCCTTGTGTATTGTGGTATGCCTCTGTTTGCTATGAAACATTCTAAATAAATGGTGAAAGAAAAAAAAGCTTATTTAAACAAGGGATTGACGCCAATAAATATACATTTTCAAAGCAATGAGCTCTGGAGGCTTAGCTGCACAATTCCCAATGTATTTATTTGGAATTGTGAAGTTAATGCTATGAAAATATAGATGTATGAGTCTCTATTATGTGAAGGATTCTTATCACAGCTACTGTAAGAATCAGTCCTATTATATAAGAATGAGGCCTAAAATTCTCTGGGGTGAGGGGAAATGAAAGAATAATTCTCTAAAATGAAATAAAGCAACAACCTTGTGAAAGTAATTCCCCTCCACACACATAAACAAAATGGCAATTCTTTTTTATTAAAATAAGTATTTTACCCCTCTGCGAGCTTTGTCATATCCATGTTGAGATTCAATCAGCTGTGTTATATGCACCATGTAATGAAGAATTTTAGCACTGAGATGGAATAACAGTGATCATATAGGACAGTAAGGTAGATGTGAGTATCTGCAGATTGTGGATACATCAAGGCATGCTGCCTTATCCATTCTCCTAGTGACTTTACATACACATTGCTGCTGTTGTTCAATATAACCCCTGAAGGACTCCATATGAGAGGGCATTTGGAGTTGATGATTAGTTATTTAACAACAAAGATGGGAATCTGCCCCAAAGAAATTAACAGAATCCCTATAAAGCAATTGTATTCACTTCACTTAGTCTCATAGATAGGGTGAACCTCACCTTGTGACTGATTCAGGAAAGCACTTACCTGTTTTGCTGGAAAAATTCCTGACTAGCTCTAATTACTTGTCATTAAAAAAATGAATGATGCAATTGGGGCCGTAAGCCCGCTTAAACCAGAGTGTAAAACATTTAAAAATCTCATCCTTTCCTGATTTTCTCCAATGTGGTGCTCAATCAGCACCCACAAAAAGGTAGGCCTCAGACTGGATTACAAGCAAACAGATCTTCAGTATCAAGTAGTTTGAGCGGTAATTAACTCTCCTTATAGTTTAGCTTGATTGGCACCCCACATTCTATAGTAGAAAAAATAAGAATAGAATGCATAAGAATTGCTGGGAAAGGATCACGGAGATGGATGTGTGTATGTGTGGTCTTTTTCTTTTATATATCGGTAAACCTGGCCCTGTGTTCCTGGTGCAGAGAACCTGTCTTTAATGCATCCTGTTTGCTTAGTGAAGAAGACAGAAAACCATTTACAGAGCTAAAATGACAAGACTGCTTCAAGGAACAGGTTTTCTGAATGAGCTAGACTTCAAAACCCTGGCCAGCTCTGCTAGGCATTTGTTTTTCCATGTCTACATGAGAGCAAAATATTTGTATTCATATTTATTATTGCTCTTTCATTCACTCACATTCAGACACAATGGAATCTTCTGATATCTTTAAAAACAGTTGTTCACTTGTAGGGAACCCTGACCCTATTGAAGTCAATGGGGCTTTTGCTATTGACTGCAGCTGAACCAGGCTCAAATCTTCTTCCCAGCTTTTTTGTTTGGGTGAATTTTCTGTTTAACCATAAACCATGATAAACTCTGGGAGTACTAAACTGGGACAAGAATGTCAGTAGCAGTGGGGCGACAATTATCAAAGCTCTTCACCAAGCCATCAGGATCTTCCTGCCTGCTGTCTAACATGTTCTTTTGTCCTCTGGCTCTATCTTTGTCCTGTTGCCCCACTCCGCTGCTGCACATAATATTAGTCTGAGAACTCCCAGGGAAAGTGGCAGTAATTCTGTCCTCATCTTTTAATTGCTTTATTTTCATCTATCATAGAATCATAGAATATCAGGGTTGGAAGGGACCTCAGGAGGTCATGTAGTCCAATCCCCAACTAAATCATCCCAGCCAGGGCTTTGTCAAGCCTGACCTTAAAAACCTCTAAGGAAGGATATTCCACCACCTCCCTAGGTAACCCATTCCAGTGCTTCACCACCCTCCTAGTGAAAAAGTTCCCCTTTATTTAGCATTATTTTGTGGTAATTTTCTTGAGTTAATATCTTTTCATTCTTTATAAAGTAAAATTAAACATTCACATTAAAACTCTGTGAAAAATGACACATCAGACAGACTCTTATAGGCTATGTAAGTAAATAATTTTAACAACATATTGGGAAGATATGAAATGTGGATTTAATAAATACATGTCAGGTTATGAATTATTGTCCTGCTTAGCTACAGTGTCTGCATCCTGTAAATACATATTGAATTGGATGTACACCTCTACCTCGATATAACGCTGTCCTCGGGAGCCAAAAAATCTTACCGCGTTATAGGTGAAACCGCGTTATATCGAACATGCTTTGATCCNTGGATTTTTGACTGAAAGAAGGGCTCTGGTTAATTTATCATGTAAATATAGAGACTTTTTCAAGTGTCCGTGGTTCACCTGAGAAGCCATAATAATATGTTGAGTCTTTAATGCAGAATCAACTTGCACTTAATTAATACATTTTGCATCACTTATTGCCTTTGGAAATTATAACAGCTGCAAAAATTGCTTTGTGGCTGGAAGTTTATCAGAAATAAGACTTGTTCTCTTTTTTCCATGTGACAGGACTGAGAAGCTTGGCAGTCCTCAAACAAAGCTGCTGCTTCTTGAAGATGGAAATGCTATTCAAATGTCTAAATGTCCATAGCATTTGGTCATGCCTTATTCCTTTAGGACCTCCACTCCTTTTCTGTGTGTGTGCAGTATCCATACCACTTCTGAGACATGAAGTTGTCTGATGCGCCGCTCAGTTCCCTTTCCTGACTGAATTATTAGCGATACTCCTTCAGCTCAGTGGATAGATATTTAAATTCTATTCTACATATATATGATTGGTATATATGATGAGTTCTGTGTTTGTATGTATGCAGCCAAGGATCTTTAGGTCCTAGTTCTGCAAACGGACTCAGAATCATTGTTCTTTCTTTCCATGTGGAATCCAATTAAATTAAATAAGATTTTGTGATGGAGTCCATGCTTGCAGATCCTTGTGCAGGATCAGAAGGGGACCTGCTATGGTACATAATTCCTTGGGTCATCTTTTGTGTTTTAAAGTTTTTCTTTCTTATTTATATTTATCCCACTTCATAAATGAGCCATCGATCTCCAGAATTAAAAACTGTCCATTTTAAAATAATGAGCTTCCCATTGTTGTTCTAGATTTTGTCTTTGAATCAAAGTTAGCATGTTTATCAAAATCTAAAAAATCACAAGGCTATGGATTCAATTTTATCTCCTGGAAGAAAGGATATTCTTTATCCATTTCCAATCATCTTAATGCGTGTAGCACCTATGCTTTCTCCAGTTTCACGTGTCTAATTTATTCATAAGAACTTGAGGCCACTGTAGTAGAAAATAATTTAAAAAAATAAAACACTAATATATTGGGCCAACCTTTCTATTCTTTAGAATCTGTATGGCTATGTTTTATTCATTTAAGTTACAGAAAAGGGATTTTATAAATATACTTACTGACAATCCGATAGTGTTTTGATTAACAGTTCCTCTGTAGGTTTGATGGTGGAATTTTAGCTTGAAAGAGAAAAGCCCTTTTTTGTTAATAAATCCTCAATAAAAGATATTGTCTGCAAAATCAGTTTAACTTCTTCCCATGATGTAGAGTCAAGGGGAAAAAGTCTCAAATATCTCATGGCTGCTTTAGTAGTGAAGTAATCAAATTTAAAATATCAATACATCCACATAGCATGAGTGACTTTATCCTGTTAGGCTGATGAATAGTAGAAGTACAAACTTTATAAAATCTAATCAGAGTTGTGGGAAAGAGAAACTACCAGCTGAACACAAATTACTTACCCTACTACAAAAATAAATATCTTCAAGCCAGGTGGTTGTCACATTCTGGGGTGCAATCCATACCAATGAGTGGTTGTGTCACCACTTGCCCTGTAAACTTGGATGCCTCACAGTGCATTGCTGATGTAGCTCTCAACCTGGGCAGCTCACAAACAGCTTGACAGCATGCATATGACAACCTGAGTGTCTGTGCTAAACAGCCCTGATTCAGCAGCTCTGACCTGAGTAGCCGGTCTACAGCACTACTCTGGCTCCCACCAGCCTTGGTTACTACTTGCAGGGTAACCTCAACACACTCCCAGTCCCATATTTTCCCAGAAAAATGTGTTCTGCCACATCCAGTCCTCTCCTGGACAGTTCAGAGAAATATTAAGTTTGTTGTCCCTTTAAGGAGTCAATATTCAACTGAAGTTACCAACCAGTTCAGTTTAAACACAACACTTAATTAGTTTCGATTAAAAATAAAACAAGTTTATTACCAAAAGAAGATAGGATTTTAAGTGAATTCAAGCATGAGAGAAAATGTTAGAAATGGTTACCAGCAAATAAAAATGAAAACACTCAACAGTCTGAAACTTAATCTAGCAAATTTTGGTTCATGGTTTTATTCAAGATGGCCTTTCTCCCCACAGCCTTCCAGCAAGATGGTGACTGACCCTCTCCTTGGTCAGGATCTCTCCCAAAGGCACAGCTGCATTTGTCTTCTTGGGTGAAAGAGAAAACTTGGGGTTTTCCACCCCTTTGTTTCCTTCTGAAGGTTATCCCTCCAAGTAACGTTTATTCAAGCAGTGAGGAAGGTGACATGGAGTCTGGTGATGAAGGAATCTCCATGCTCTTTCTTCCCCTACTTACGTTTGCTGAAATGAAAATTGTTCTGTTTACTCTATTTCCTCTCCCGGCTGTCTTAAGGACCCTGTTTACTACTTATATGTAAATTGAGTAAAACACACATTCCTTTGTTTCGGATAGATTTGCTTAACAGGTCTTTTGCCTGTCTAGTGGTATCTTACTGTGTATCCAATTCCAATTAAACAAATCAAAAGCTAGAACCTACTAAATTCAGTTTAATTCCTTTCACCATGCAACTGTATCAGTCTCCAGAAATCAGCAGTCATTTGCCATTTATCTGACATCATCAAAAATATTTTGCTAACTCTTGTCCCAACCTTACAAAGTCTTATATGTGTGAATAATTTTACTCACTTGAGTAGTGGCATTTAAGTCAATTACCACCTCAGGCTCCTAAGAAATCTCAGGCGCACACTTCTGATTTTTCTGGCACCGTGAATGACATCCCAAGTACCATTAATAAAGGGAAATAAATTAGGGTTTTCAGTGGGATAGTTCTTTAAACCTTGCCTCGTTGTACTTATGATCGTCTCTCTCACTCTGAGTATATATGTGCAATATAACTTTTCCCTTGGGATCTTACACAAGAGGTTTAGGCTTTATGCTTAATTTTGCTCATTGGAGTAGACCCATTGAGTTAATGGATTTTCAGGCCAGAAGGGACCATAATGATAATTTAGTCTCACATCTGGCATAACATTGGCAACAATAAAATGCAGCAGAAACACATTTAAACCCTGCAGGGTATGTCTACACTGTCCATGTCATCTGACCCAGGCTGGTGGGGTTTGGGCTAAGGGGAAATTGCTGTTTAGACATTCAGGCTTGGGCTGGAGTTCAGGCTCTGGGACTGCGATGATGGGGGAGGGTCCAAGAGCTTGGGCTCCAGCCTGAGCTTGAATGTCTACTACAGTTAAACAGCCCCTTAGCCTGAGCCCCATGAGCCCAAGTCAGCTGACAAAGGCCAGCCACGGGTGTTTAACTGCAGAGTAGACATACCCCTAGAGCTGGTATTAATATATAGAGCCATTAATTTTGGAGCAATAAACTTGTGTATGTTGTTTCTGCTCTTAAAAAACAATGGAACATTCTCCATCCAGGGTCCTGAAATATCATAGGTTGAGTCATGCCCAAATCATGCAAACAGGAAGGTGAATCATTTTACTCACATTAGTAATTTTGCTTTATGTAGGTAGTCCTATTGACGACTAATGTGTATAAAATTACTCATGCGTAAGCATTGGCCAGACCGGGCCCTTTGTATCTCAGTACTCAATCTGCAATACATCGGAACCCTGAACAGAGAAAAGCCCATGCTTATTAGGGTAGAAACAAATTACACAATCTTATTGCTCTAAAATTAACAGGTCTATTCCATTAACAGTTCTATATGAAATAGATATTGGTTTGTCTATTTTCTGTGATATTTTACTTTCTACACTGGAAGTCAGTTTATTATCAGCAAAAGAAATGTATTAGTTTATCAGGTGTTCATGGATGTGTTTAGTCCCTGTGCATGGTTTCTCCACAGCTACGGATACCAGTACTCTGGAAATACTCTGGTTCTTCTACTTTTGATCTTGACTCACTCACATACCATAGATTGGTGCATAGTTACATTCTAATTTAAGTAATCAATTTCCAAAGAGGAGATGGTGATTTTAAGGAGTCCCCAGCTCTCTGAATACAGTGTAGATATAGGCCAAGATTTTCAAAAAGTGCCTCAAGGCAGGCTCCTAAATCCATGTTAGGAACCTAAATAAGGGGTTTGAGTTTCAAAAGGGTTGATTCACCCAGTAACTCCCATTGAATAGGTACAGTAACCAAAGGTTGTCATTAGACAACCACAAAATTGTATCTGGTGAGTATAGCTGTGGTTATACCATGATATAACAGTTTTACTCCAGTGTTCCTTCTTTTTCCTTGCTCTGCCTTTGTAGTGGGGATGGTGAAAGGGGAGTTGGCCTATTTTTTTGTTTGGCAGAGCAGCCATTGGGTCCATCTCTGTTTTTCATAGTTACAGTTCTTAGAAAATGTTCAAATACATTATGCAGGATGAAATAATGAATATTATATAAGCAAAAACTAACAACAAAAAGAAAAACCCTGAAACAAAGTATAAATTATGTAGCATTCCTTTCTTAACCCAATTATTTAAAATTATAATTATACTTTACAAGTTTAAGATGGGCATGTTGCTTCTAACTTAAGACTTTTGAACTGGAGTACATAGTTAAAGTAGATAGTATACTAACAACATGAATAATTCTATGCTGCATTCAGTTGATGAGGTGTATAAAATATCTCAGTTTTAATATGTATAAATTATATTTGCATGTTTTAGCTTATATTTTTTCATTCATGCTATAGTGGAAATCTTTTTTATAGCGATAAGTGCAGTATACTGCTACTATGTTTTAATTCACAACTCTGTCAGTTACAGGCTGTGTGGTCTGGGGTAAAGCATTGACGCTTGCTGACCCGTAGTTTAGCTGTATGTCAGATTGGTAAAATAATATCAACCAAATACCATGATATTTGAGTAATGTCTGAAAATTATGTTAAGGTCCTTGGATGAAGCTATAACATTGAAATACAAATAGCATGCCTTCTCTCTCATACTGAATCCTTTCTTTCCACAGAAGGCAACAGACCACCAACCAGGATTACACAAATAAGAACTTTCAACCACTACTTGATATTTACTCTAGCTTTATGGTTACTTGGTTTCTTACACTTCAGTTTCATTAAGGTCCTTTAATTTGAATTTTCAGCATATTTAGAATGACTCCAACAAGTTTTTTATGGGATGATAAACTTCTGATATCTGCTGAATATATATTTGCCTTTTACTTTTGTTGGTACAATGAAAGTTTGTTCTGACAGTTTCCCATTAATAGGCTTTCTTTACGTGATTATGTAATTATAAGTGAATTAAAAATATGTCATTTTGAATCACCGGTTCAAGATCTTTAGTTAAATAGGATTTGAAGGGCATCAGCATATTTTGTATGATGAACATGTAATGTATGTGGAATTCATCAACACTATTGATTTTTCCATCAGATAGTCTATATGGGCTGGACAGAAGAACGGGAACAAGACTCCCTTCAGGACCGAATGTACACACCAAAGTTTCTAGCTCTGAGGGGTTCCTCTCTTTACAAATTTATAGCACCTCCAGTAAGTATATTTCTCATATTTAGCAGGGAAAATGTATTTAAAATAATTTTATCGCATACAAGCATTTTACACAGTGAGAGGTGGATCTTTCTGCTGTCTACCAGGATGTCTTATATAATAGTGAAAAAATATGGGGAATAAAAAGTTAAAGTTCTGTAAAATAATTATCAAAGGTATGAAGTGCAGCTAGTAAACACCTTTCTGCCCACTTACCAGGAGCACTTGGCAAAGTGGAAGGGAAACACGTTGTTTGCTCCTAGGTATGGAAAGGTCAACCAGCCTGAAGCAAACTGGTTAGATTGTGCTGAATGATAGCCGGCCTTCCAGATTCAGACAGCTGAAGGCATGGGGACTATCAGAGCCTTTTGCATGCTGTGGAAATGAATTTTCAGAACATCTATGTCTCCAGATTTCATCTTGAACGTGACTTTTTATACTGTGTGTGATCAGCAGAGGGGAGGGAGATAGGGGAAGGGGAAAGTGGGCTGAGTAATATCTTGGTTTAATTTGAATTTAACCAGCAAAATGTTTAGGGCCAATTTTTACTACTCTTACTCATGTTGAGTAGTGCCTCACTTGAGCCTTAACTCAACAAAGCATTTAAGCAGTCCTGAGGTCCCATTACAGTAAAACACACAGTTAAGTGCTTTATTGGGTAGGAATATATTTAATCATGTGCTTTAAGATAAGCACATCAATTGTCACACACATTGGGAGTGGCAAGGGGAGTTAACAATTCAAAAGACAGACCGAAAACACAAGAGAATCTCATGATTTTTGAACTTTCGGAATTAGCTGTACTGCCTATGCTTAGGTGCTTTGATGAATCAGGACCTGAGCAAGAAGTCTCAATGATTTCAATGGGGCTGCTCACAGGCCTTTGGTTCTTAGAGGAGGCAGAGAGAAATTAAAGCTTAGAACTGGAGGAAAAAATGTCTTTTCTCTATGAGCTGGGAGGGAAACAGAAGTAAATTTCTATGTCCTGTAGAGCAGATTGAAAGCTACCACTCACTGTGAATAAGGGTGGATGAATCTGACCCCGAGACAGCACAATTATTCACTTGTTAGTTTTGGAGAGAACTTTTTCAAGGAGATCTGATTTTTTAAAATGTTTTTCATTCAGGACCAGATTCTAATGTTATTACTGGTGCTGAGTAGCACCTTATTCCAGAAGTAGTCCTACTGAGTTCAGTGGAACTACTTATCAAGTATTTTTTTAAATAAAAATATTATACTGTTCTCCAGGAGGTGAGGCAGTGGGGAAGATAGCCAATCAGAGGGGGTTCTCCCCCAGGAAAAGCTGACATTTGCAAGAGGGCTGGAGATTCTCACATCCCTGACTGCCTCCAGCCCTGGACCAAACTCACATAGAAATCATGAGAGTTGACAACACTGGTTGCTACTCATTGGATGAGAGTTTCATTGTCAGTCTGGCCCTTTCACACTTTGTAAAAGGCTCTAAAACCTCTGGATCTGGCCATGGAAGGATTCTCTTGGCACAGGCACTTGTAGAAGATGGGCATAACCTCCTCCTCCTCCTCACCCCCCAAACACACACACACATAGTGGGTCTGCTAGAGGCAGGAGGGACCACAGCACCCAGTATTGCAGAGATTCCAGGCAGTCGTGCTGCACTTAGGGCAGCCCCAAAAGGCTGCTGTAACTTGGACAGTTTCCAGGGATCAAAGGCACTTTACCCCTCCTTTCTCCTGGGCTGCAAGTTCCGTGCAGCAAAATATCCCACCCAGTGTGAATAAGGGTATCAGACTCTGGCCCTTGGTTCTAAGACAGGCAAAGAGAAATTAGAGCTCAGAATCAGAGAAAAAAATGTCTTTTCTCCATGAGCTGGGAAGGAAACCAAAGTAAAATTGTATGTCCTATAGTGCACATTGAAAGAGAATGACACTAAGAGTGCCTTAAAATAAAAAAACAACAACTTTGGATGAGTCATGTTCACCAGAGAGTAAGTGCAATGCATGCACGTTTTGGGGGTATTGAACAAAATTGCTTTATTTTAAAAGATTGCAATAATTATAAAAAGGATTTTGAACATCATGTTTTATAACCACACACTTTTGTGCATACTGTTATGTCTGCAATCATATAGCAATGTGTTCTTTTTTTCTTGTAATTTTCAAAGATTAGTATCAAACTGTTTCAATACTACATTTTTTCAGCTTCTAATTATGGGTTACTTAAATGGGAGTCATAAAAGGACTATACTTTTTTGCAGCATAAGCTCCCTGAATCAAGTTGCTTTCTAAACAGGGATGTGATGCCAATATTTTTACAAGGAGCTCAGACAGAAATTTTCTTTTTTTGGCCTGTGATAAATTGTGTAATACCAGGAGTTCATGTGCTTTCCCAGAGTGAGTTATAGGCATATTGGGCTGTATTAGTAGGAGCATTGCCAGTAGATCGAGGGAAGTGATTATTCCTCTCTATTCGGCACAGATGAGGCCACACCTGGAGTATTGTGTCCAGTTTTGGCCCCCCCACTACAGAAGGGATGTGGACAAATTGGAGAGAGTCCACTGGAGGGCAACGAAAATGATTAGGGGGCTGGGGCACATGACTTACGAGGAGAGGCTGAGGGAACTGCGGTTATGTAGTCTGCAGAAGAGTGAGGGGGGATTTGATAGCAGCCTTCAACTACCTGAAGGGGGGTTCCAAAGAGGATGGAGCTAAGTTGTTCTCAGTGGTGGCATAGCTCAGTGGTTTGAGCATTGCTCTGCTGAACCCATGCTTGTGAGTTCAATCCTTGAGGGTGCCATTTAGGGATCTGGGGCAAAAATCTGTCTAGGGATTGGTCCTGCTTTGAGCAGGGGGTTGGATTAGATGATCGCCTGAGGTCCCTTTCAACCCTGATATTCTATGATTTGAACAAGAAGCAATGGTCTCAAATTGCAGGGGGGGGGGTCTAGGTTGGATATTAGGAAAAACTATTTTACTAGGAAGGTGGTGAAGCACTGGAATGGGTTACCTAGGGAGATGGTGGAATCTCCATCTTTAGAGATTTTTAAGGCCCGGCTTGACAAAGCCCTGGCTGGGATGATTTAGTTGGTGTTGGTCCTGCTTTGAGCAGGGGGTTGGACTAGATGACCTCCTGAGGTCTCTTCCAACCCTAATCTTCTATGATTCTATGATCTGCTCTTTTTTTCCCCTTCCCATTTGAACAATAACACTTTCTCCTAACTATACTCAAAAAAGCAGCCATGACACTTGTTTGTCTTCTTTGATTTATTTTTTTTAAGTTCTAAAAGGTAGCAAGTGCAAAAAGGCCTTGTGTCTCAGGCACCCTCTGAGTCACAGTTCCTCCTCTGCTCCTGAGAAAGTATACTTGCATCTAGGCAACTGTGCTGGCCAGTGTTTGGGAGGAGGTAGAGCCAGGGCTCCACTTATTGCCCCTCCTCTTGCTCAGAGGGTAGAGTATCATCCCTGCCATCCCCATGCCCAGAGCTGGGATCTGAGTAGATTCTGTGTGGGCAGTGTGTGCTTCTTCTGTCCTTATTCCTCTGTATAGCCAAGTAGGATTCAATCACAAAGTGATTACATATTTTCACATAATTCCCTATTTCTCAGTAGTAGCACTCTATCAAATATGGTTTGTCAACTATGGTTTGTCCTCATGTATGTGTACATATGCTGGCATGTATTTATAACATATTTGCATTACATTTTACCAAACTTAAAACACGTGGACATGCCACTGTGAGAATTTTTATTCATATGAGTAGTCCCATTTACTTTATTGTGATTACTCATGTGAGGTATGGGACTATTTGTATGAATAAAGGGTTGCAGGATGGTAACTCATACTAGAAAAATCTTCCTTTGTTTTTGTTCCTGTATTGCCACCCATAAACCAAGACTTTAATAGGCTACAGCCCAGATAAGAAGTTAATTATACTCTATGCAGTGCTAACACTCTTGTTCCTCACTAAATGTAATTAAGGATATAAAAGAGAGGTTTAGAGAAAACAAATAAGGGCCAAATCCTGCATTGTTTACACAAGCAAAAGTCCCTTCCACAGAAATGGGGTTTTTGTTTGAGTAAAGACTTCAGGATTTGGATGTATATGATTGAAACTAAATATCCTTTTTATCATTTGTTGTAATAGAAAGGATGGGGGGAGGGGGGAAACCATGTAACGTAGATGACTGCAGATAATTAGAACTCTATTAAAAGAGCAAATATAACACTTAATCTTTTTGATCTTTTCATTACTGAATTTTATTTTAGTAAGATAAAGTGATTGGGCTTATGCTTCTCTTGTCTGAGTTTCAATTATTTTAATCTATATGCTCAACAAGATTTAGTACTATTAGCACATTTGTCATGCAACTCCATAATCAAATTAACCATAAAGACACAGTGTCATCCTTTAGCAGGTCTCATTTATGTAGAAAACAGATGAAAAATAGAAATTTATATGATACCAGCAAACATCTTGGTGTTTTAATAGTTATTTTGAAGTAATCATTATAAAACAGTTAAACAAATCTGTGCATGATACAACATAAAAAGTGGGCAAACACTTTATAAAGTCCTGGATTGCTATATTACCCCAATCCTTCCCACAATAGCTCCTCAACAATCTAACATACCTCTCTCATGCATGTCCGTGGTTTCACTTAGGTAAAGGGATAAGTTCTCTCATATATTTTAAAGGATATTTTTATTCTCAAGTCTTGGAGACCAAATACATTTGCTCTTTCATTTGTCCTGTTCTTGAATATCAATAGCAATGATGTCTCAACCACTTCCATAGGGTTCTGTTCCACTGTCCAATTTCTTTTACTGTTAAGAACTTTTTTTCTAATATATAACCTCAACTTTTCAGACCACTGTTCCTTGTTCCTCTGTCTTCTAAGACTATGAATAGTTCCTTTCTTTCCTTTCTCTCAGTTTCCTTGAAGGTATTTATAGAGTGTGATCATATCTTTCTTGATTCTTCTCCAGACTGTATAAATTTTGCTGCCTGTTTCTGTCCTTTCTAAATCCTATTAATTAACCCTTATATCATTTTATTGGCCCTTTATTATAATCTGTAATGTTTCCATGTAATACAATTGTTTTAAAATTAATACGTGTAAAAATAAATTTTATGTCCTGGGATAAACTTTTATGAGGGCCAGAAGTATTTTTCAGAGCTTAAGGTTTGAAGGGGTGCAAGAGTAGACACTTGCTAGCACGAATATGATTCTTAGACCTGGTCTACACTGGGGGGGTGGGGGGGGAGATTGATCTAAGTTACGTAACTTCAGCTACGTCAATAGTTGAAGTCGACGTACTTAGATCTACTTATCGCGGTGTCTTCACTACGGTGAGTCAACTGCTGCCGCTCCCCTGTCGACTCTGCCTGCGCCTCTTGCCGAGCTGGAGTACAGGAGTTGACGGGAGAGCGCTTGAGGATCGATGCGATAAATCGATCCCCGCTGGATCGATCGCTGCCTGCCGATCCGGCCGGTAGTGAAGACATACCTGTTAGCTGTTGTCTCTTATCCTGTGTTTGGATTGTAAACTCTTTGGGGACTGTCTTTTGTTAGGTGTTTCTAAACCGCTTAGTGCAGTAGTGTCCTTGTGTATATTTGGGGGCCTTACCACAATATAAATAATAAAAATAACACTACATAGGGGCAGTGTGCAACAGCCTTTACATGTCTGCTCAGTGAGGGGAAGCGCAAAAAGAATGCCCTTTTTACAAGTCCTGTGCAAAGGTCTGTCAGGATTTCTCAGGGATTGCTCCCTCAATGCATCTGCAGCGGCCAACAACACTCCAAAGGCGGCAGGGAGAAGACGGAGGCTTGGCCCAACCCCACTCTTGATCCTACAGGAAAGCTGGTTGCACCACCCTAAAGGATGATACTGCCTGAATACAGCCCCACTGTACCCCAGGACCCTCAGGGAGGGACAGTGCTTCCCTGAGGTACAATCTCTCTTTGGGCTCCCTGTGGAGTAGTGTGCCTCCTCAGCACTGCCTACCTGAGGGCTAAATGTGTCAATATGGCCCATGGTAACAGTTCTCTAAGGCAATGTTGTGTGTCTCTTCTGTGCATATGCAGTGTATCAATGAAAGAAGATCTTTGGGACAGGACAAAATGGTCTATAAACTGTATCATTAAGACAAAGAAAAATTACATTATTTACTGTATTTTTGTTTGTTTTTTCCAAGGTCACCACGTGGGATTGGACACGAGCTGAAAAAACGTTTTCAGTTTATGAGATCATGTGCAAAATTCTCAAGGTATGAGGAGCAAATGTAAAAAGTTATGGAGGTGGCAGCTGAAAGGCAAGGGGGAAAACATCATAGCTAGATAAATTGCACAGCGTGCTGTCAGGAAGAGCTTGAACTTTCTCCTTTTGGAGTCAATGGCAAAACTCCTAGTGACATGAGTGGGTACATGATGAGCAAAGTTTTTCCAAAGCGCTGCAGGATTGGATGTAAACTGAGTTTAACTGGGTTACCGTCCACATGGGAAAATGTTTTTTCGCCGTGATCCAGTATGTGTTTTACATTGGCAAAGCATTTTATAGCTTCTCAACCAATATAACATTTGTAATATAAATAATTGAAACTGAACAACTACAAAAATAGGGATTGATTCTGCCCTCAGATACATGAATGCAACTCTCATTGATTGCCACAGAAGGTTGCACCCATGTACTTGTGCACTGGATAGAGCTCTGAAAATATATACATTGGTGTTCTTAAAAACTTGTCATTTACCGCTTTTACCATAATTTACTCCATTTGTTGTATTCTCAATACATAGAATAAGCAACTAAATAATGTTTAAACAGTTATCTTTGCAAATGGCAAGGTTTTAAGGGGATCACATGTTGCATGTAACAGTATTGCATGTTATATATTTAATGTCGTTTCAGTCTTACTATATATTGACATTCTGTGTTTTAAACATCATGGAAATTGAACATTCTCTAGGTGTGTAATAATTTTCATGTATATTAAATACAATGTAAAAATTGGAGAAAACAAAACAGAGATTAGGAAAATGTTTCTCTTTCCATACATTTGAAATGATACTTTCCCTTATTGTTTTTTCTCCCTGATGCATGTGGAAGGGAATTTAATAATTTCTCAACTTTTTAACGTGGCCTCTATTAGAAGTCATTTATCATTTGACAGCACTGCGATAGGACAATAACAGTGATATTTCCATGGTGTGGCAACTTATCTGAAATGTTGACTTTTTAATAGTAACTTTTGTAAATACCGTGTTAGAAAAAGTTCCCAGTTACACTCTATTAAAATGTTATAGTTTGGTGGAAGTATCAAGAATTCTGTCAAATGCAGATATTTAGAGTAATGTTAACGACTCTGTGCAGTAATGTGCATAGTCAGTGTTAATTATGAGTGCCTCATGGTGCGGCAAACACTGTGCAGTGGGTACATGAGTCATTTTTCTCATACAAATTGTGCTTGTGAAGTCAGTACCAAGACAATGTCACATCCAAATATTTTATTATACAAGTTTAATTAAAAATAACAAATACAAATATTGCATAAATCCTTTTAACATTTTTTAAAATGTATTCCTTCATTCCCTTCCTTGCTACCTTACTCCCTCCCTCACTTGTTTACTCTTTTCATTCTTTTCCCCATTAACCATCTCTCCTTTCCCCCTATCTTCCTCTATTTCCTAGGCGGTCACCCTTGAACATCTTTCCAAATGCTACAGATTTCTTTACCCCTTTTCTCCCCTGAATGGCAGAAGCTAGGCTTCTAGGAAGAGAAAATTCAGTGCTGTTAAGTCACATTTCTTCTTGCCTGACTCCTGAGGCCAGCTGGGGTTTAAAACAGCTCTCTGCCCATGTTAGAATAGTTCTGCACCCACTCTAATGTATGTCAACTGGAACAGTCCCTTAAGAATCATTTGGCTGGCTAAGGAGCAACAGACTGCAGGCTGATCTGGCCATACCCCTCTCACTTCCTGGCCAGCCTCACAACACCATCTATATGCAGGGGGAAGGAGTGGGTGGTATAGTATGTGCCATGCTGGGTATCACCAGAGGCTTCCCCTAAGAGACGGGGTTTCTCTAAGGGCAACTTTTAACTTTTCTTTATGCCACTGAAACAATGCCAAGGGAACTTAATTTGGGCTGACGGCCTTGCCCAGTTATTGCCCAAGATTTTTTCAACTACTGCATAATAATACAATTAGAGCTAAAATTAAACTGGTGGGTGGGGGGTGGAGAAGAAAAGAGGGAGAGAAAACCTTCATTATATATTTACTACTTCATTAATATTTAATTATTTCTGTGTTATCTGCAAGCCTGGGCTAGCTATTGAAGTCTGAAACTGAGCCAGAGTAGATTCTTTAGGTGAAATATTTGTGAAAAAACAGTAAAATCACCTTACTCTTCCATTAATCCCCACTTTTTTTCCAGTCCTGCACAGTGTGTACCATGGATTTTGCCTCTGTTATGTCTAAATATAAAAACATTAAAAATTATGCAGTTTCAACTTCACATTCCCAATGGCACAGAGAGGGTCTCTGTAGAGCTTGGAGATTATTCAGGATTTCTGTCAGCATCATAAATCTTGCTTGTTTTTAGCAGTGCATGCTTCTAGACACACTCCATGGATATAACTGAAATAGATGCAGCTAAGAAAAATGACTTAGTTACACTGTCTATTCTCATGTCCAAACCCCTTCCCTTCTATAGTACATTGTGTACTTCTTTTGTCATGAATTTGTTTTCCTTAAGGAATGAGTTTGGGTGAGGGGGAAGGAATGTCAGGCGTGAATGCAGTGCTCATGCTGGAATTTTTAAAGGCTTTAGCCTAAGTTGTCTTGCTTAGCTTTCAACATAGAGAAAATCTCCTTCCTTCTGTGACAGAAGAGGGACTCAGCCGCCCTCTCAGCATTATACATCACCCTTCCATAAACTTCAAAGGAGAGAAATGGATGGCCTGGGAGAAAAAAATCCTTCAACCGCACAATCTGTTACCTGTACTACAGACCATTCCCCCACACTACACCTTTTTGTGGTTACAGAAGCAGCTGAATCCAGGGGGTTCTAACACAACTAATCTTCTCAGGAGCCAAGGAAAGTTGCCCTGGTCTTCCATAGATACCTGGGGATCTGTCAAGTTTATGAGCAAGCTGTGTGGCCCTTTCCATAGGGAAGCAAGCCTTTTGCATATCATTTGATGGGATGATATGCAGGAATTTCCACAAACAGAGATTTATTTTCCCTTGGATGGAAAACAAAAATCTCACCTACTCCATAATTTACACATGGAAATGGGAGGATAGGCCTCTTCATTCATTTAATATATGGGAGGTGAGTCCCTTCATCTTGACATCCATAAAGAACTGCAAAATGGAGGGTTAATTAGATACATATTGGAATGATCATGAAAGTTAATCAGCACAAACAATGTAAAGGGAAAACCTAAAGGAATTCTAAGATTCGAACGAAAGGCAAGATGAGAGAAGAAGGAAGTCTCCATTGACCAGTGCTCTGTTAAAGGGGAAAAAGAGAGTAGATTACTTGTCATGATCAAATATAATAATCAGTGTCATTATCTTTCTATACCTATGCCCTTATATTGGTATAGAGAATAATAGAAATGTAGGGCTGGCAGGGAACTCAAGAGGTCATCTAATCCATCCCTTGTGTGTTGAGGGGGAACCCAAGTATACCTAGACTATCTCTGGCAGGTGTTTGTCTAACCTATTCTTAAAAACCTCCAATGACAGGGATTCCACAACCTCCCTTGGTAACCTATTCCAGTGTTTAACTATCCTTATAGTTAGAAAGTTTTTCTTAATATCTAAACTAAATCTCCCTTGCTGTGGATTAAACCAATCACTACTTGTCCTACCTTCAGTGAACATGGAGAACAATTGACTGCCATCCTCCTTAAACAGCCCTTAGCATATTTGAAGAGTTATCAAGTTCCTCCTCATTCTTCTTTTCTCAAGACTAAACATGCCCAGTTTTTTAACCTTTCCTCACAGGTCATGTTATCTAAACTTATCATTTTTATTGCTCTCCTCTGGACTATCTCCAATTTGTTCACATCTTTCCTAAAATGTGGCACCCAGATGGAGCTACTATAAGGTGGATGCATAACTGGTTGGAAAACCATTCCCAGAGAGTAGTTATCAGTGGTTAGAACATAAGAACGGTGGTACTGGGTCAGACCAAAGGTCCATCTAGCCCAGTATCCTGTCTACCGACAGTGGCCAATACCAGGTGCCCCAGAGGGAGTGAACCTAACAGGCAATGGTCAAGTGATCTCTTTCCTGCCATCTATCTCCACCCTCTGACAACCAGAGGCTAGGGACACCATTCCTTACCCAACCTGGCTAATAGCCGTTAATGGACTTAACCACCATGAATTTATCCAGTTCTCTTTTAAATGCTGTTATAGTCCTAACCTTCACAACCTCCTCAGGTAAGGAGTTCCACAAGTTGACTGTGCGCTGCCTGAAGAAGAACTTCCTTTTATTTTTTTTAAACCTGCTGCCTATTAATTTCATTTGGTGACCCCTAGTTCTTGTATTATGGGAATAAGTAAATAACTTGTCCTTATCCACTTTCTCCACATCACTCATGATTTTATCTACCTCTATCATATCCCCCCTTAGTCTCCTCTTTTCCAAGCTGAAGAGTCCTAGCCTCTTTAATCTCTCCTCATATGGGACCCATTCCAAACCCCTAATCATTTTAGTTGCCCTTTTCTGAACCTTTTCTAGTGCCATTATATCTTTTTTGAGATGAGGAGACCACATCTGTACACAGTATTTGAAATGTGGGCGTACCATCGATTTATATAAGGGCAATAATATATTCTCAGTCTTATTCTCTATCCCCTTTTTAATGATTCCTAACATCTTGTTTGCTTTTTTGACCGCCTCTGCACACTGCGTGGACATCTTCAGAGAACTATGCATGATGACTTCAAGATCTTTTTCCTGATTCATTGTAGCTAAACTAGCCCCCATCATATTGTATGTATAGTTGGGGTTATTTTTTCCAATGTGCATTACTTTACATTTATCCACATTAAATTTCATTTGCCATTTTGTTGCCCAATCACTTAGTTTTGTGAGATCTTTTTGAAGTTCTTCACAGTCTGCTTTGGTCTTAACTATCTTGAGCAGTTTAGTATCATCTGCAAACTTTGCCACCTCGCTGTTTACCCCTTTCTCCAGATCATTTATGAATAAGTTGAATAGGATTGGTCCGAGGACTGACCCTTGGGGAACACCACTAGTTACCCCTCTCCATTCTGAGAATTTACCATTAATTCCTACCCTTTTTTCCCTGTCTTTTAACCAGTTCTCAATCCATGCAAGGACCTTCCCTTTTATCCCATGACAGCTTAATTTACGTAAGAGCCTTTGGTGAGGGACCTTGTCAAAGGCTTTCTGGAAATCTAAGTACACTATGTCCACTGGATCCCCCTTGTCCACATGTTTGTTGACCCCTTCAAAGAACTCTAATAGATTAGTAAGACACGATTTCCCTTTACAGAAACCATGTTGACTATTGCTCAACAGTTTATGTTTTTCTATATGTCTGACAATTTTATTCTTAACTATTGTTTCGAATAATTTGCCCGGTACCGACGTTAGACTTACCGGTCTGTAATTGCCAGGATCACCTCTAGAGCCCTTTTTAAATATTGGCGTTACATTAGCTAACTTCCAGTCATTGGGTACATAGTCAAGCTGGAAGGTCATATTGAATAGGGTCCTGCAGGGATCAGTTCTGGGTCCAGATCTGTTCAATATCTTCATCAGTAATTGAGATAATGGCTTAGAAGGTACACTTACAAAATTTGCATATGATAGCAAGCTGGGGGGGGGGGTTGGAAGTGCTGTGGGGGACAGGATCAAAATTCAAAATGATCTAGACAAACTGGAGAAATGGTCTGAAGAAAATAGGATGAAATTCAATAAGGACAAATGCAAAGTACTCCACTTAAGAAAGAACAATCAGTTGCACACATACAAAATGGAAAATGACTACGTAGGAAGGAGCACTGCAGAAAGGGATCTGTGGGTCATAGTGGATCACAAGGCAAATATGAGTCAACAGTGTAACACTGTTGCAAAAAAAGCAAATGTCATTCTGAGATGTATTAGCAGGAATTTTGTAAGCAAGACATGAGAAGTAATTCTTCCACTCTACTCCATGCTGAATAGATCTCAAGTGGAGTATTTTTTTTCCAGTTCTGGGCGCCACGTTTCAGGAAAAGGGTGAACAGATTGGAGAAAGTCCAGAGAAGAGCAACAAAAATGAGTAAAGGTCTAGAAAACATGATCTATGAGGGAAGATTGAAAAAAATGGGTTTGTTTAGTCTGGAGAAGAGAAGACTGAGAGGGGACATAACAGTTTTCAAGTACATAAAAGAGTGTTACAAGGAGGAGGGAAAAATTGTTCTCAATCTCTGAGGATAGGACAAGAAGCAATGGGCTTAAATTGCAACAATGGCAGTTTAGGTTGGACTCTAGGAAAAACTTCCTAACTGTCAGGGTAGTTAAGCACTGGAATAAATTGCTTAGGAAGGTTGTGGAATCTCCATCATTGGAGGTCTTTAAGAGCAGGTTAGACAAACACCTGTCAGGGATGGTCTAGATAATACTTAGTCCTTCCATGAGTGCAGGGGAGTAGACTAGATGACCTGTCACGGTCCCTTCCACGCCTACAATTCTATGATTCTGTGATTCTATGTCTACTACTTCCTCCTATCCACTAGGCTGGTAACCCTATAAAAGAAGGAAATTAGATTGGATGATAGGACTTCACCCATTCTCAATGAGTTCTTTAAAATAATTGCTAATGCTTCTGAGATTGTTTCAGCTAGTTCCTTAAGTACCCTAGGGCAAATTTCATTAGACCCTGCTGACTTTAATACATCTAATTTATCTAAATGTTCTTTAACCTTGTCTTTGCCTAATCTGTCTTGTGTTCCTTCCCTGTTGTTGTTAATATTATGTTTATAGCCACTCTAAATATTTAAACCAACCATATTTTTTCTAAATATATTCTATGGATTTTGACGGCCATGACAATTTTTAGGAAAAAGTTCCTTAACTGTCACAGACTTATTTTATTATTTTCTCCAGGCCATTTAACATCTTTGACCTTCAGATTTCTCATAGGTGGCACTATTCCTATTTTAACCAATCTTACAGCAATGTAGAGAGATTTAATCAAATGATGTTTATAAAGCAGTTTTAACACCACAAAAGGAACTACTGCAGAACTATAAATACCACTGATTTACACAAATATGTAAACCTTATTTTTTCATGAACTGTGTCCCACTCTGGAGTTGTCATAGGAGAACAAATCATTTATCAAATAGGTTGACTCTGAACCAGGTTATTTTATGCTTCAGAGGAGGCACAACAAAAATCTTTTACACCATGATTCATTAAACGCACTTGCTCATGCTTAACTTTAAGCACAAGCTTATGTTCATTCCTGTTAAGAACATGCTTAGTGCTTTGCTCAATAGAGATGGAGGATTGTTAAGTACTCTTTCAACAGGAGTCTTGATGCACCTAGCAAATTGTACATCGATCACTGATAGAGGTTTGTCTTGTAGGTTTTCTGAGAGAAAATCATGGAAAATATATGCTAAAATGTCAGATGTATTTTGGAGTTACCAAATTGTCTTTTATTCACACTGGCTTTCCAAATTATAGAAATTTTCAGTTTATCTCAGGGATGGGACAATTTTTATGCTTTGGGAATTAGAGCTGCTAGAGCCCAATGCTTTGATCCTTGTGTCTCTACCAGTTGTTTCTGAACTCATGTTTTCTATTACTCATGGAGCTCAGGGTGCAGCTTTGCAGCTCCTAAGAAATTTTGTTTTGCTGTAAGTAAAATCAATCCTCCCACTCACTTGCACACAAAAGTCCCAAAATGTCAAAAGCAATGAATAACTTTTGAAAATCCACAAATGTCTTGACTCTCATGACAGCTGTGACAAAGATCCAGCCTTATTCATTTCATCTAAGCATGGATAGTAATTTGACAGTCTTTCCTCCCCAGTGTCTGAGGATTTATTTATTTGCCAGTATTACCAAAATCATGTATTTGAAAATGCACATTTAAAGCCTCTCACTTTAACGTATTTGACTGATATTTTTATAGCAGGCAATTCGACATCTCGGTGATCATATCAGATTTACCTAGCTACGTCTCTCTTAGAATGAGTTGTCCCTTAAAAATGTTTTCAGTATGTTAGGCTAAAAAACTTCAATCACTGGCATATACATCGTTTTTTAGGTTTGATGCTATATTAGCATTTTTCTCCTGATATATGCTGGCAACTTTCTCCACTAAATATCCCTTCTATAAATCCAAGGCAAACCAAAGACACAATGGGAGAACCTATTCTAAACTTGTCCCAGGTCGTCTTTAGTTCTCCCCTCATTTTTCCCAACTCCGACTACAGCTCTAATGAGCTAGCAAACTGGTTGTGATTAGAGACATTTACCACCACAAGTTTCTCTTTTAGGCCAGGACATTGATTTTCCTCATGTGGGGAAGTTTAGTTTCTTCCTTATCACATACAAACATATAGAGTGGTACAAGTAGTAGAGGATGTGAACTACCTGATCCTACAAAATATGCACCGCTATTACAATACTTAATATTAGAGGAGAATATTGAATAATATATTCAAAGTACTATATAAACTTCAGCTAACTAATCCTTATAATACCAAGAGGTATGTAATTATTATAATCCTCTTTTTTCTCTGTAGAAAATATACCTAATTAAGTTAGGCGACTATCAAATGCAGCTTCCATTGACTTCAATTAAAATGTGTGGCCTATTAATTCTAATTTCAAGTTTTTAGAATAAAATCATTATTTCAAAAGCTGATGTGATTATTTCATCAAGGCAATAGTATACATCAAAATAGATATGAACTCTGTGCTAAGTCTTCTAAATACCCTGAAAAATCTGCATCACTTTATAAAGACTATTCATACTAAAGAATTTCAATTTGGCATATTAGATTTTAACATGTAATACAGATGTCATATAGTAGGTCCAAACTGCATCATTTATCAAACAAATTCCAGTTAAATTAGAATAAGTTGTTCATTATGACTGTCATAGGTTTCACCCCCACTCTGAACTTTAGGGTAGAGATGTGGGAACCTGCATGCGAACTCCTAAGCTTAATTACCAGCTTAGATCAGGATGCTGCCACCACCCAAATATTTGAGCCATTTGGGAAACTCTGTCTTTTCCCCCAAAAATCTTTCCCTCCCAAGTATTATAACCCTTCCCTGGGTAGTTTTGAGAGACTCCTCCACCAATTGCCTGGTGAACACCGATCCAAACCCTTGGATCTTAAAACAAGGAGAAATTAACCACCCCCCTTCTTTTCCCCCACCAATTCCTGGTGAGTCCAGATACAACCCCGTTGGATCTTAAAACAAGGAAAAATCAATTAGGTTCTTAAAAAGAAGGCTTTTAATTAAAGAAAAGAAAGGTAAAAGAAAAAAACCTCTGGGAGATAGCATACAAGCTGATCTCACAGACAACAGATTCAAAAACACAGAGGATTTTTCTCTGGGTATAAGAACTTAACGTACACAAAAGAAAACCCAATTTGATTCCCCCTCTATTGCAAACAGAAGTCACAAAAGGAAATAAACATAAGCTAATTTATTCCTTCTCTAATACTCACTACCCTGTTTGATTCCTGATTCCTTTTCCTCTCTGGCCAGAACTGAAACTGACCTAAGACAAAGGGAACTTCCCTCCCTTCCTTTTGAAACATCTTGTCCCCCCATTGGTTTCTCTGGTCAGGTGTCAGCTAGGCTAGGTGAACTTCTTAACCCTTTACAGGTAAAAGAGGCATTAACCCTTAACTATCTGTTTATGACATGACAATGAAGGGGGGAGGGATAGCTCAGTGGTTTGAGCATTGGTTCAATCCTTGAGGGGGCCACTTAGGGATCTGGGGCAAAATCATGGTCCTGCTAGTGAAGGCAGGGGGCTGGACTTGATGACCTTTCGGGGTCCCTTCCAGTTCTATGAGATAGGTATATCTCCATGAAATACCTAGAAGAGTAATATTGAGCCCCATTAAAAGGATATTAAGTCAATATAAATATATGCGGCTCCAAAAATTATTCAAGGGCTGGAAGAAAAAAAAGCCATAGAGTGAAAGATGGAAGACTTCAATCTGCTTAGTTTATCAAAAAGAAGATCAAGAAGTGTCTTGATTATGATATATAAGTACATTATGAAGAAAATATCAGGTACCAAAGGGCTGTTTAGTGAAAAACGTAATGGGAAACAATGGCTGGAAGTAAAAGTTAGACTGATTCCAATTAGAAATAAGACACATTTAAAAGTGAGGGGATTAACACATTTAAAAGTGAGGGGATTAACTGGATTCTCTATCTCTTGAAGTCTTCAGATTAAGACCAGATGCGTTTCTGGAAAATCTGGTTTACTCAAACACAAGTTGTTGGACTCAATATAGGAGTGACTGGATTAAATTCTATGACCTGTATTATATAGGAAGTCAGACTAGATGATCTAATGTATGCTTCTGGTGTTAAAATGTGTGAATATTATTTTCCCAAACATAGGTCTAGACTTTCCCAACTGCTACACTGAGGCAGGTTTGCCCTGCACTGGTGGTTTTGTCCAAGATAAAGATGCAGCATTTAGAGTGTCTCAAAATCTTAGAAAGACAGAGAATGGAAGATGGTAGGATGGAATGTTTTCAGTGATGGGAGCAGAGCAAGAAGAAACTTGTTTTAACAGACTCTGTCTTTTCTGTGTGGTGCTTTGCCAACTTCCAGCCAATTCTGGCTTCCTTTACACGCAGTAGGATTAACCAAGAGAAACCCTTAGACCAAGACAGGAGTTGCCACAGCACCACTACAGAGGTAGGCCCATTTTCTCAGCCCAGACCTACAATGTGTATCCAGCTAAAATGGTGGGTGCCTTTAGGGTATGTGTTGTAAATATTAGCCTGCGTAAATATAATATGCTTTGAGGTTTTGAGATAAAAGGCACTACATAATTAAACATTTTGTTATTTAGACCATTTTTTTCCCTTTTTAATCTAGTGTGGTATAATGTTTTAGGCAGGTTATGCAAATTAGATTAAAATATTATGTCCAGGAAAATCGCCTTTATTTCCTAAAGTTAGTTTTTACCACCATAGAAGACTCCACTTTCAATCATGAGTAAATCCCTTCTGTAGTCTGATCACCTCCTCTCTAGTTCCTGAGTGTCAAATCACAGATGTTTTGAGACCTACAGTAAAAATGCTATTTTATTTGGCATGAAGCAGTAGTTGTAGTCTGATGGCAAATTAGCTCTGAAATGAAATAGGGGATGAGTATGTCCACACAGGCAAGGTGTCAGGACGGTGAACACCTGGAGTTTATGCAAGGTATTATTCATATCAGTACAGTTATTTCCTTACTATATTCCTAATCAGCTCCAACCTGAAGGCACAGAAGGCTCATGTCATATTTCAAACTCTCACTTCCCAACTATCCCTGTGTGTATGACTCACTAAATGCGATTCTTTTCATTTTTATCTTGCGTGCTCTAATGATGCATTCTTTACTCAAATTAAACTCCTAGTTAGAACAGCTGCCTCTGACCTTAACTTTGTCAGCTCAGAATAATTACTCTTGGTGGTAAAAATAACTCATTTTACAGTATATTTTTATTATATAAATAGATATGATGAGAAAAAGGGAGGAATACAGGAAACAGTTGTGCATTCAGATAACATGACAGACCAGTGCAAACAAAAATACACTACAGATAGATATAATCAGAAGACTGGATTCTTCGTATACTATTTGACAATCAGCATAGTTTGTTGTGGACCAATATGGTCTCAAGAAATAACTTTAAACAGCCTCAAGGCTACTTAAAATATTACTAGCTGTGAATACTGCCAAAGGAATAGTCAGGCAGGGAGGAATCACTGGCCTCAGCTCTTGTGCCGAGGGATGAAAAAGCAAGGATAAAGAGCTGGCTATACAAGTTGTGTACATTTGAAAGGGTCCCCGATGCAAAGAAAATTCTCAGCTAGCCACTTCAGCTGCCTTTAGTCTGTTTTTATGCTGCCAGAGCAATCTAGTCAAGCCAAGGATCCAACCCTGGGAGGATGTATTAATTGATAGGTACAGTAACAGAGACCAAAGTCTTGTTTATTTTAGTTAATTTTCATGTTCCGTAGGGCAATGTACTCTAGTAATTAGTCATTTCTGCTCCTGCATGCCTCAGCCTCGCCTCTCCCCACCTCCTCAACTCCTGCTCTTGTCCCTTCTCCTGCTGCTATCCCCATGGATTCTTGTGTCACTTCCCTGGGCTCCCGCTACTTAGTCTGCCATGTTTTCCTTTCTCCATGGTTCCTGGCTTAACCCCAGTTTGCTCCTATCCTCCCCTTTCCCTCTACTCCTTCCTATATTCCCCCCCGACAAACCCACACAGTCATTTGTCCCCTTGTCTTCCTGCCCCTATCCCTACTCCAACCTTCTGGCTCCTGCTAACTCCCCTGTACCCTGAACTCTTGTTCCTATCCGCCAACACATGCCCTGCATCTCTCCCACCTCCCACCCCATTCCTCAGCACTCTGCATTCAAGACAGGTTGCCTCATCCTTCTTTCCATGTTATCTGGGCCTCATCAGGGAGAGCATTGAGATAACCATTCTCCTTATTCTCAGTACCTGGCAATACAGCAGCCCCCAGAAGGCAGGAGGAGTAATGGCAGGGAAAGTTCTGCTTGGCAACTGCAACCCTGAGATGGAGCAAACTCAGTCGCCCTGTGGGGATGGAGCATGCTCAGTGTGCACTCTTCGGATAATTTAGCTGTCAAGTCTCTACTGAACGCATGTGAACTACCATTTTGAAAAATCAATTAACTTGGCCAAATTATGACAGATTTTTATGGGTATGGCAAAAGGCACATCCCTCACATCATATACAAACATACACAAGCACACACACACACACCTCAGCATGTCTCTCAGCAAATAAATATCAGGAGCTATTTTCACCAAACAGAAATCTGAGAAAAGTATCAGTACAGGGAGCAGATACTGGGTGCATATATATATATGTGTGTGTGTGTGGACATGTTCATTATGTTATGCCTTCTCTTCCCTATTATTTATTAATAAGAATGTTTTATGAAACAATATCTTTGTTACTCTGAAGTGAATCTGCGCTTGCTGTTTGTAAGTGCTATCAAAATCATCTCCATAGCAACTAATTGTGATGCCACGGAAGAGTGTTCTTAAAAAGAAGAATACAAAAGGGAGCATGTGAACCTCTTAGAAAGTGGAGTTATCTATTTATGCAGATATACCCAGCAGCTAAATGTGAGGGAAGATTAATATCTAAAATAATAGTAAACCTGGGCACAGAGTGTGAAGAACTAATTAATATTCAGTTACTAAATAAATGATGACTGGAGGTGCAAAATGCCTGCTAAATTGTTTTTTTAACTTCTCTTTACACCTAATGTGCTCTAGAATTAATGCTTACATTTGTATAGTGCTTTTTATTTTTAAAGGACCTAGACAAGTATTGGGCCCAATTACTGTGTCTGGTAAGCCCCCTTTGCATTTCTGCTGCAAAGTGGTCGTTGAGCTGGCTTCACCAGTGAGCAGAGGATCTTACAACTTTTTCCCATCTACATAGTATAAAATGTTGATATGATAAAATCATTTCCATTAATGTGAAAGTGGTAGCTGAACTGAATATCTATTTAAAAAATGAAATTAAAGTCGCCCGATACCAAAGAGTCTGTTTTGCCCAATAACTCTCCTTGGGACAGATTGTGAACGCCTTACTCATGCTGGTGAGTGTTGCCACCAATGGGACTGCAAAAATGGTTCACCAGCATGAGGAAGGGATTCTGTCTAGCCCAAGATGATCCATGTGAGTTAGGCACACTTTGGTCACCCAGTCTTGGAAGCTGTTGCTGAGTAGGTATGGTTAGGTTCTGAGCACCTTCAACTCCCATTGACTGCAGTGGAAGCTCAGGTCATTCACATATTGGATGATTGGCACCAAGAAGAGATTACTTACTAGTGTTTACCAGCTACATTTTAAGTAAAATAAAAGGTAGTGAGCACTTCAAAAAAGGAGCAGTGTTTAGCTGGAGAGCATGGCGTTTTTAGAGAAAATAGACTTTCTGGAGAGATATGAAGATAATGCCACTATCTGATGATTGTGAAGTATTCCACTTTAACTTGATCTTTTCAAGTTAATGAACCATGCTAGTTTCCCTTAGAGAAATTTATTGCTCTTACTTAATAGGTACATCATTATTAACTTGGCAAACAGGAGTCACCCCTGCTGACAGCAGGGATGTTGGATTATACAGCATGTGGACATGAGCCAAAGACCTTCCTGACAGTTAGTTTTGCTGCAAGGCTGTTTCTTCGGACTTTTTGTGGTTATAAATAAATAAATGGATAGATAAAATGACCTTTTTTGAGTGGAGAGTCAGGAGACTGGTACAACTTTCCTTTCTTGTGACAATTCTTTCCCAGAGAATTTGTTTTTAATTGTGGTCCCAGGCAAATACTACAATTAAATCATTATTAGTCTCACACAGCACATATGAAGTCATCACAAAGTTCAATAAAGGCCACCACAGACTAATAAGTGATAATAAAAGAACAAGATTATGATAATCACTAAGCGAGTGTCTGAGTGTATTATAGTTATACTGAAGTGAAACATCTTATCAACAAAAAAACTTCCATGAGACGAAAAGTTAGTTAATAAGGATGGCGTCTTAGTCCAGCTCAGAGTACAAGACTCCAGACATTTTTATCTCATATTTGCAGCGTCCTTTAGAGGTTTTGTCAGGCTTTCTGGGGGAGGGCATACTACCTGAACGAATATCTTTTTTGGGACAGGCGCATAGCATTTTTGTTAAAAAAATTTACACACACATTGGTCAGTCCATTGACCTGATTATCCATTATTTAACAGAAAGTACAATTAGATACGTAGGTACGGGGAGTGTTGCACACCTATGCACAGGGGAAAAAGTAATGAAAAGGGCAGGGACTACAAGGGAACTCAATCCTGCATTGAGGAGTGCTGCTCAGCTGCCAGATAACTTTTGCCTCGCAGAAGGAAAATGGCCTAAGGAATAGATATAGCTCAGAGTCTTGTTAGCATGATGAGGCTCACTCTTTGGAAATCTGTGCACATTTACATGTTCATTTTGTCATGCCCCTTGCTGAATAGATCCATTGACTTATATGAGTGTGGCCATGAAACCCTGATGTGTTAAATCCAACCTTGTGAAGATAGGCACTATTCTCCTGTCCCTCTGTATGCTATTCAGTGCTTAATTTGTGGGGGGGGGAGGGGCCTGCCTGGGCTCAGTCCCGGCACTGCTAGGCTTGGTAGTTCATAGCCCTGGCACATCTGTGCTTGTTATGTCAGTTATGAAAGTTTTAAAAAATACCTATTTTTTGCTCTGAAATGTGTTTTTTCTTAAAATTCTCAACACAGTTGTATCCATCAGGGCCATAACCAGGGTCCCATTACCATACCATGCCATTCTTACTTCTGCACTGCTGTTGGCGGCAGCGCTGCCTTTAGAGCTAGGTGCCCGGCCAGCAGCCACCACTCTCCAGCCACCCAGCTCTGAAGGCAGCACTGCCATGAGAAGCAGCGTAAAAGTAAGGGTGGCATGGTATTGCCACCACCTGCAGCAGCACAAAAGTAAAGGTGGCAGGTATGGTAATGGGACCCGTGGATCCCGGTCCCACTGCAGGGCTCTGCCTCCTACCATTTCTGTTTTCATCCATCCCATTTTTCTGCCTCCCTCCCCTGGCTTTGCGCTCTGGTAGTGGCGGCTCCAGGCACTAGCGCTCCAAGCGCGTGCCTGGGGTGGCAAGCCGCGGGGGGCACCCTGCCGGTTCCTGCGAGGGCGGCAGTCAGGCAGCCTTCGGCAGCACGCCTGCGGGAGGTCTGCCGGTCCCGCGGATTCAGTGGCAATTCGGTGGCGGGTACGCCGAAGCCGCGGAACTGGTGGACCTCCCGCAGGCATGCTGCCGAATCCGCGGGACCGGGGACCTCCCGCAGGCATGCTGCTGAATCCACGGGACCGGAGACTTCCCGCAGGCACGCCGCCGAAGGCAGCCTGCCTGCCGTGCTTGGGGCGGCAAAAAAGCTAGAGCCGCCCCTGCGCCCTGGGTGGCTGCCCCATTCACCCTGACATGGTTACTGCCCTGGTACAATATGTGGTGTAAACATATAACACTAATATGCTTTCAAATAAACTTGTTATGACTGAACGTGCACCAGTATTATTGTCATTGGACAAGAGTTACGTGTTTTCAGTAGGTAATATGTTATTATTTATTAGTAAGGCTACGATTTAGTCATGACGGTTACGGCAGTCACGGATTCCGTGACTTTACCGGACCTTCATGACTTCTTCAGCTGTCCGCAGCTGAAGCCAGGGCTGGAGCTGTGGCTATGCTCCCCACATAGCCCCGCAATGGGGACCACAGCCGGGGCTGTGTGCTCCTGCCCCGCGGCAAGGGCAGCTCCTGCCCTTCAGCTTGCGACGGGGGCCACAGCCGGGGCCGTGGGCTCCTGCCCCATGGTGGGAGCCACAGCCGGGGCCGTGCGCTCCTGCCCCGCGGTGGGGGCTGCAGCCTGGACTGTGCACCTCTGTCACGCAGCTTGTATGGTTATTTTTAGTAAAAGTCACGGACAGGTCACAGGCTCCGTGAATTGTTGTTTGTTGCCCGTGACCTGTCCGTGACTTTTACTAAAAATAACTGTGACAAAATCTTAGCCTTATTTATCAGTGTTCTAAATATGATGGTGATAGATTCAATTCCATGTACCTTCTAAGTTGTTAGTAGTGTGTGCACATTTTGGGATAATGTTTATTTTTGGTTCTTTGCTACCGTCCAAGTATAAAAGTGTTATGATTTGTTCCTCTAACCCAGGGGTGTCCAATCTGGAGACTGGGGGACACTTCTGGCCCTTGGGCTCTAACTTCTGGCCTTTGAGGTGGCTGTTAAGAAAATTAGTATTTGATTATTATTGAAAAATGGAGATTGCTAAGTGGTGCTCTACACGTTTTTAAATTGGAATGTTTTCACTATGGAGAGAAGCAGAGTGGTTGTCACCTCGCCAGTGGTCTCCCACTACTTCCCTGCAGTTCTAGGAGCAGTTCTAGTGTGAGCTTAGGGGGCGGTCTTGAGTAGCTGCTGTCCCTTCCCTGGTTCAGCTGTTGTACAACTTGCCTGGTGTCTGACTGCTCCATCAAAGGGAAAGGAGGAAAGTAGTTCAGGCTGCTCCCATTGCCTGCTTACCTACCCATCAGTGAGAGCCCAGAGACAGCGGGATAGTTCAACCGGCTCTGTGTGAACTGGCTAAGGATGACATCCCTCCCTCCCTCAGTCATCTAGAGCAACACAGTACAGGAGAAAAAGAGAAACTGAGGACCTACAAACAGATTCTTTCCCTCAGCCCCAGTGCAGGCTAGAACACTATAGGGTGCTGCTCTAACTTGCCTCTGTTGGCTGTGGTCCCTGAAGGATCAGACGGCAGTTGAGGATAGCCAGAGTGCAGAGCATTCCAGCCAATCCCCTTCCCTCACCCCCTGTACCAGAGGCTAGAGGAAGCCAGCTATGTCAGCTCTACACCCTCTTGGGAGACCCTCCGTGCCAGGGGACATCCCACAAAGGGACTGACTGGTGGGCTTCTCACTTTTTACACTGCCTGAATGGTGCAAAAGCAAAGGAATGGGAAAGTGATTCTGTCCCAAAGTAATAATTGATCTTTTTTTCACATGTGTTCAGTTCTCAGGCTCTAACCATATATTACCATGATAGTTTGGGTAGATAATCAATCTTACAAGAAGTCCTACATAAATACGTCAATTCAGCCGAATGTTATTCCATGAGAAGTATTTTCACACTGTGCTCTCTTACATGCAGAGAACCAGATCCTATGCTGATGTAAGTCATCATGACTCCATTGTCTTTTAAAGATCTATGCTGATTTACACCAGTTGAGGATCTGAGCCTCCGAGAATGTATGCAGTTCACAACTGCCATCACATTTCCATGGTATCTGAGTACCTACTCCCTGAGTGGTTGTGGTTCAAATGTCTGTGTTTATGAGCCTGATCCATTGCTATCTGATGTAAATGGAAAGACTCCTTGTGACTTCAGTAGGTTTTGAATCACACACTAAGTCACTCTCTAATATCTGGTGTACAGTGGATACAGACACTAATGAACTGTAGCTAACTGAGACTTCCCTTTAATTCAGTTGGTAGAGGAAGAGCTCTGTCTAAGCTCGAAAGCTTGTCTCTCCCACCAACAGAAGTTGGTCCAATATAAGATATGACCTCACTTGCCTTGAGAGCCAAAAGCATTTATTTTTATCCCTGATGCCATATGTGCTCAGTTTAGGTGGTGACCTTGTTGCCTGTCATTTGTGACAATGAATTTGTTGCACTGTGATCCTTCTGGGTGCTTCTTTTCTTGTTTTCACAAGTGTGTTTGTGTGAACTGTGTGCCAGAATTTTAACCCGCAATGCTCCTGTTTTTCAAAGTGCTGTTTAAAAAATTCATTGATAAATTTTTTTTAATGGTGGATTTCATTGCGAATTTCTCAATTATAAATCCTGTCAACTATTTAATGCTATATTTTTCTACAGTCTGATATCAAATGTCTGTCTTGGTAGTCTATATAATCTCCTCTCCCTGGATCTTAAATTATGGACAAACAATTCTAAAGAGCAACTCTACTAAGTGGGATGAACAAAAATCTCTTCTGGCTGGCTGTAACAGTGTATACCTTTTAATACTGGATTTAGTAAACTAGCACAAATATGGACTCTTTCCTGGTGGTCTCAGTAGAGAGGCCAAGGACAGAATTACTATTTACACTGAAGTATTCTCTCACTCCATTGATGGGGTACAGTGGGGTATATTGGTAGGGTTGGCAGAGTAGTTTAAAGAGTCACATCTTACTTTGTGCTTGACCTCTTCTGTGGATAAATAGAAGACAAATTTTATAGATGCTTCATTACTTAAAAAAAAAAAGAAGCTACTGTACCCTTTATGAGAAATGTCTTGTTAAGATGTTGAAAGTTATGCTTGTGGTTTTCTGTAGTTCCTAGTACAGTATGTTGATAAAATGCACAGCTCTCAACATAACGTCTTGTTTCAAATTCCTTCAGATGTCAACATTTAGGCCCAAGCCTTCCTTTGCAATTCCTGAACTTTCACCTACTAATGCAGTATGTATAAAGTTAGCAATGCCCAACTATAATGTTAAATTTGAGGCATAGATATTTACAGTAAGAAATATTAATTATGTATGCCAGATTATATAACTTCAGGTTTTCATCAGGACAGTGATCTGTTGGATCGTCGGAAACACTGCTTCGGTGTCCAATCTGAATCTGGAGAGGACCTCTACTTTTCCGTGGAGTTAGAGTGTGACCTAACCCTATGGGAAAAAGCCTTCCAAACAGCAACTTTTTTAGAAGTTGAACGAATTCAGGTGAGACGGCTGCCATAATACCTGTGTTTTGGAACATTAATAAGTGATTGCCAGGGATGGAAATTAATAAGAAAAAAAGCCAAATGAGATGGAAACATCTAACCTTCTAATGGATTATGCACGTTATTATTATTGTAACTATACAGTGTCCTAGTTGTTCCTGGTGTTTTGATTATATGTCCATCTACCATTTCTCTATATTACTCAAATCTAAGTACAAGAAGACACTGTCACCTTTCCCATGGAGTTTGTAATCAAAGGCTCATAGGACAGTCTTACCCACCTCAAATTTCTGCCTTTAATTACCATGGATAGGTAACTCAATAAATAATGACAAAAGGCAATGGGCAAAGTAGGGACAGAAGGAAAACAGGAGGGAGAGTCTTTAAACAATGGGGAGGTAACACAGCTGTTTGGACAGCATTGTTGTACAATCAGGTGATATAAAGGACCCAATTCTGACCTCACTTACAAGGATTAAACTCTCATTATAGTTAATAGGTGTTGCACCAGTGTGAGGGCAAAACTGAGCCTAATACTTTTGTTTTGTTTTCTTCATACATTTCTTGTTTGTTGGAATTTCTTTTTAATTATCAGATGCCAGAGTGGGGAGTATGTGATACCAGAGTAGAGATTAGTAGTGGACTATTCTATAGCTATACTTATAGATCGGGCTGGGTAATATTTGATGCCCAATCAGCATTTTACTGTGAAATTAAGATGACCAATAGTGCATTATAGTTTGTGTTAAAATATAAAAAAAAGTTCCAAGTCCTTTCTGATTCACCCATTCCTAGCTGTAATGTCGATATCACAATCAGAAAAACATCTTTCTGGACACATCTGCAAAGATGTTGCCATGATTACTCTTACAGCTGCACCCATAAAAAATCATATTTGCATATCAGTAGAATATTTGGGCATCTAAGTGTTAGATGCCGCCCCTGTTTGGTATATGTACATGCTGGTTGTGCTCAAAGACAAGTTTCTATGTTTACATCATTTGTACCCTCATTTGAACATCTGGCACTTATTGTTTAAACAAAATGTTAAATGTTTATATATGGTAACACCCTCCTGATCTCAAAACCATCAGAGCTGAGATGAAATAAGGTTAGTTTATAAAACTGGTAGAAGTGCTGTCACTTTTCATGCATATAGCTATTTCCGTTAATCTCAGAAATGCCATTTTTAACTTTAAAATGTTACTTTCTGTTACATTTTAGAGGAATCGTTTGAACTTTCATTACTGTGCTGGAAAATGTAGATGCAGTTTCACTCTTTTAAAAAAACAAAACAAAAACAAATAATCTTCTAATTCAGAAATACTCATGATACCTCTTACTTCTCATATCATTACCTGAGGCACTGTTTGTAACTGCACTACAGGGCATTCCACAAAAGAAAATATAACAAAACATCTATAATAACCATCAGCACTCAAGTTACTTCAATTTTGTCTCTTCTTATATGGGTACCTGCTGTGCCACTTCTGATTTTTGGCTCTACTTCTTAGATTTTATACTTCAAATGTATTCAATATGCTCCAGTGTCCTCAGTAATACCTCTTCTAATAGTCTTATTCCCACATCTCCCCACTGTGATCAGCACATCTTGTCTTTATTGAGCTGAAAATATTTTTTACGTGCCAAGGGTGCATTTTAGCTATAGCAAATGTGAGAAACTGAACTATCAACAGTAAAATATTTTATCATTTGTGAAATTGACTGAAAGCCAAAATTCACATATTCAGTTTCATCTTTTGTATGTACGCTTTTAGTGTTATATGTGAACTTTTTCCTACATCCCAATAAGGGCGGGGAAAGGGGATGGGTAAGATGCCAATTCCATTACCTGAATTACTTTTAGTTTGCTCTAATTTTCTTTCAATAGTTTGTGACTTAATCCTTCCTAAGTAAATGGAGCTATGCCAATTTACAACAGCAAAGAATACAGTCCATAGAGTTTATTACAAATAGAGTTATTTAAAAATATACCTGATTAAGACCACAATTCAGCAAGGTACTTAAGCACTTGCCACACTTCTAGCATGTGAGAAATACCACTAAAGTCAATGGGACTACTCGTGAGCCCCAAATAGGTACTTTGCTGAACTGTGACCTAAGTTCATAGCTTCTGCAGCTTCTAACACACAAGTAAAGAACAAACTTCCTTTAGGAAAAATTAAGATTTCAGGAAGACAAATAAACAATAAAGCTGATAGCAGTTTGCCATTAACATGTCATGCAATTTATAATACTGTAGAGGTGCCTTTGTAGAGTATGTTATAGTTAATTAGTTTTCTGTAGAGCAATAAGGAACATCCATGCGTATAATTAGATATTTAAAGAAAAAACAGAAGTCACATAGATAGTGGGGGGAAAAAATCCTTTTCCCTGTTGTCTTATAGCCTTTTTTTAAAGTGTGAGAAGAACCCAAGACATCTGCAGCATTTATAGTAGTGTTCAAATTAACTGAAGTCAACTGAATGCGGCTGACAGTCTCTCTTGAAGTCCCTACTATTTTATGTTGAATGTTTCGTTCCTTGCTTTATGGGCTTCCTTTATGTGCTTTCTGACTATCGTTCTTGTTTTTATGATAGCTGTTCACTCCAGAAGATGAGTATTGTGTAGCCTGCCTTGTGATTACATTTTAAAGTTTGCCCCCATGGAAGTTTTGTGCTTGAAAAGTTGAGTTTTAAAGTCTCAATTGATTCTTGAACCTATAACCCAAGTGTTTTCAGGTTCTCCAAGCTTCAGAAATAGCTTACAATAAGCTCACAGCACATCACGCCTTCCATAATTTAAACACCTCCTTGGAACTGTAGTGTGAACTGAGGGCGTAGGGTCTGAGGAACATAATGCTTTGGGCTGTCATCTTCTGGAGCTGAGCTCCGGAATTATTCATGGACTCAGCTTAAGATTCCATACCGTGGGAGTGCACTGGGACTGAGAGAGGAAATATTTTGTGGCTGTTTGTTTGGGATACATTTTTGACAAGGTTTCATGTTTTTGTGTAGGAAACCAATAATCAATGTGAAATCATTCCAAGGTTTGTTATAGCTTTTGGTACATCTTTAAGGTTTGTCTTAAAGCTGTAATAACTTCGGCATTCTCCATGCACCTGGCTGGTATTCTTCATTTTATTCTCTCCAAGTTCATGAAGGAGGAGCTGAAGTAAAGATAGCAGAGAAATTCAATATGGGAAGACATCCAGAATAAGTAGAGTTAACTAGTTTACCTTTATCCTATAGTGCATATTCCAAACTCACTGCAACAATTCAGTAATAATGAATTATTACTTAGAAGTATTATTTGTATTACTACGGTGCATGTGAGCCCTAGTTATCCTGGATCAGGACCACATTGTGCTCGCTGCTGTACAAACACAGAACAAAAGAGGGCCCCTATCCCAAAGACCTTAAAGTCTCATTTGGTCAAAGGCTATTATAATTTTTACCCTTTTTATGTTTTGTTTTGTTTTTTTACTCTGCTAATTGTGTTTTAGATACCTCTGCAAGATTTCAAGGAGTAAAAAAGATGAGCAGAAACCTTAGTCTGAAGTGATAGATTGAGGCTGATCTTCCATATGGGTGGAGTTGCTGATTATGCTGTTGGAATAGGAGGTCAGCTCAGTTAGAGCAGACTGTTATTCCCAATCTGAGATATTGTCTTTTTGACAAATTTTAGTCCTCAGTGTAGTTTTCATGTTTACTTAAGGTAGCTGGAGCGATGTAAATAAAGCAGTTGTTGTTTTATATATGTTGTAGTGAATTGATAATAGAACTCTGCAGCTACTAATTTTTGCTTTGCATGCAAAACCTGAGGGATTTTTAATATTTGGGAATTCATAAATCTGATCTAGTGTGAAATGTTACTTTACAATGTGAACCCATTTTTTCTCTCAATGGGATGAAACGTTGCCAAGCTAAAATCATCTTTTTTTTCCCCTTTATTTGACCCAGGGAAAAAGTTTTAATGTTTATAATATAATAACATTTTTACAATACATTTGCAGTGAAAACTGCCTCTCACTTCTGCAAACATAACAAATAAAATATGAAGGTAAACCTACAAAATGAAACCCTGATTTTTGAATAAAAGTGGGAGTTTTCTTAACAAAGCATTAGTTAAACTTTTTAATGAATTGGACCACATCAAAATAAATTGCAGTTCATATTTTGCATGGTTGAATGGTTGAAGTGTGTGTGTACAACTTCTCCCTACTGGAAGGAACTAGAACTGCTCTGTCATTTCTCTCACTCTGTCTAGAGGCTGACATAAAAATTTCATATCTGCCCTAATGACAACTAATGGAGATGTTACTTTAGTTTAGGTGCTAGAGGTTTGCATATTTGAAGCTGAAAGACTTGAATTATGTGATGTGCTTGTACAATTTATCTAACAACTATGGTATGTGCCTTGATGCAGCCGTCACCATATTCCATCCTGGAGAGAAAATTAGTGCACCTATATATCAGCCAGCATATTAACTAAACAAGATGCAATTATTTCAGTTCCACAAAATATACTTATCTTAAAGTTTTCAAAAAGTCAGTGTTCAAATCCTAGAATAATATAAAAAGTAATAAATGTTTCCTGCAATTTAAGAAGCAGATGTTCACAATTCATCTTTTTAGAGTAGAAGAACCTTTCCACAAAGAAGATGTAATTTGTGGTCCTTGTATTCAGGGGGCTACCCATTTAAGTGTGCTTCAAAAAGTAAAGCCATCCCATTTGTAGCTGTAAATAAATAAGAGTGAGTGTGTGTGTGTGTGTGTGTGTGTGTGTGTGTGTGTGTGTGTGTGTTTATTTATTTAGGGTGCCCCTTACATGGTGCAATGTTAATGTCGAAATAGCACTTCGTTCATGTGAATCAATGGCATTTACAGTAACAAAAATGTCAAAAAGATGTGATATGAATATCTGCAATGCATATTTTCCACAACCATCAAATACCCTAGCTCTTGACTTTTATTGTGTTTGTACTATGAAAATTACTCTGTGTTTGTCATTGTCAGGTTTCCTGCTATATAACACATTTCAGTGCAAATTGTTTAAAGATGCAATAATACACCAGGACACATATAACTACTAAAATATTAAAGGTAAGATTTTCAGAAACACTCAGCGTCAGCCTAACTCTGCTCCTACTGAAGTAAATGATAAAACTCCCATTGTCGTCAGAGTTAGGCCAACACTGATCACTTTTGAAAATTCTATCCTAAGTTTCTGTATTTAAGGAGACAATAAGGTCAACATTTCCAAACCAGGGTTTCTCAAAGTAAACCCCTAAATCCATAGTCAGGCACTAACTAAACATGGGCTTGCTTTTGGGAGCTCTGAACACCCACAACTCCCATGCTTTTAGATTTTGAGGCAAAAGTCTTAGAATTGTTAAAAAACTCATGACACAATAATAAAGATGTTCCAATTAACTTCAGTGGGGCCAGGATTTCACCTATGGTGTC
Organism: Platysternon megacephalum; assembly: GCA_003942145.1. NCBI lineage: Eukaryota > Metazoa > Chordata > Testudines > Platysternidae > Platysternon > Platysternon megacephalum. Next base: position 10,364,360 of record QXTE01000033.1, on the reverse strand, counting down.
CACACCTGGGGTAGCTCTGAAGCCAGCACCATGAGAAAAATAAGATAGTGTTTTTGGTGGGGTGTTTCTTGGTAAAGACAAATGTTAATAAATGCTATTTATTTATTAGTCATTGATAGTCACAGTTCCATAGAAATAAGTATCTTCATAAAGACAATACCACAATAACTAGCTTATGTCAATATTAATAATTAATATTCAGTCCTGTGACACAGTGTGCACATTGTATTAACATCCATGAACTGGATGAAAATGAAAAATCCTGCAATCTGTGCTCTTGCTTAGGGTCTTCAGCTCAAAGATTTTGGGGAATTTAATTGTCTCTGACTTTAATCTGAAAAGTAAAATTCCCACAAACATTTCCCTTGTGATGCAGCTGTGTGAAACATGGTCTTTTAAAGCACTTTGGTGCATCAGATTTTGACATAATTAAATATTTTTGACAAGGGAAACCAGAATTTGTGTTGAACAATGCAAGCTTGCCATTACGAACCTGAAGCATGCTTTGAAGTAGAGAGCTCAGTTTGATCAAGAAAATATCACTAATTGATTTCTTATGTCGTATATCAAAATGTCATGTTCTTAAAAAAAGAAACCAAAGAATGAATGCCATTTAAAATGTCAAGGTTTTCCCATAGAAGCTTATGGTTAGAGCTACATATTGTCTGTTAGTCGACACTGAAAGTTCTCTTTTGATTGCATAAATTATTTTTCACCATATTGTAGTACTGAGGTTGAACAGATAAACAGTATCTCAAACAGATTTTCTTTGCAAGCACAGTTATTTATTCTAAATCTAGATATAAGAAGGTTTAGTGATGGTACTCTGTTTTATCTTCTAAAATCATTAAAAAATCTAGCTATAAAATGAGACTTTCTTTTTATCAGTTGCTACAGTAATCCATTACAATTACTGTTGAATTATGTTTTGTTTTGTTTTGTTTTTTTAAATGAAATGAAAGGCTCTTTCTATTGTATTGACACAATTTCCTCTCCGGTGTAAATCCACTAATTTGAACTATATCAGGGATGAAATTGACCTAATACATATACGCAATCCTTTCTCTGATAATAATTTTGAGATGTGTGCATTGGAGCAAACAAAGAGAACTTACTGGAGCTAACAGACAAGTGCAGTGCTACATAGTATAGTAACTGTGTTTTCTGATTTTTGCAGTGCAAGACATATGCCTGTGTTTTGGAGAGTCATCTTATGGGGCTTACCATTGACTTTGGCATGGGCTTTGTATGTTTTGATGCTGCCACAAAGGTAAAGGTCTGAGACCTGCATCTAATATGGTATTAATATTCTTCTTCCAAGTATTATGTTTTGAGATGGAGAGTTAAGCCATCCTTGAAATGTGTTCTTTCAGTATTTTGGTAGGCCATCATATGTCAAATCCCTTGTACTTTACTGTAATCCTGGGGGGTTGTTTCTGAATGATATGGAATGTTGCAATCTGTAATGCAGTTGTTACAGAGAAGCCAGTGTCAACCCTGGTCAAGCGTCAAATCCTCATACTATAATTTAACAGGAGAGCCCAAATGGATTCAGGTTGATGTCATTCTCCTGGTGTTGCCTGGTTTCCATCAAATTTTAAAGAGAAATCATCCTGTAGGAATCCATAGTGGCACAGGAATTCCTCAAAGAGAACCCATCATTCCCCATCTCCCATTGCACTAGTAGAAAGTATGATTATTATTGCAATTTCAAATATGTGTTATTTCATATTTACATGTGTAGTGTTTGTAATTTTATAATGCAAAAAGTCATCACTCAAATATCTTGATCAAAGTGTACCTCTTCTGGCTTTCCCATCAGGATAACACAGGTACATCAGCCACCTAGAAAGGAGCACACAGCAGCCATTGGATTTAGCCACTGTCTGTATGCCTTGTAATATTTCCACCCAGCCTTAAAAAAAATCTACTCACTCAGTCACCTGAGGCGAGTAATTTGTTTTGACAGATAAGTTGTTACATTATCATCAGTTTTCACATTATGATTATTATTGGCCTGATCCAAAGCCCATTGAAGTCAGTCGGAGTCTTTCGACTGACTTCAGTGCACTTTGGATCAAGTTCTCATAGAGCTGCACAAAATACTACGAGTATCTTTCCTTGACTGTTTGCTTGAATTAAGGACTGAATGTACTTTGTGTTCACTTTCCATGCACATTAAATCAGTTGAGTTTTGCTCACATGAATCCTCACAAAAAAAGGTTAAGACTCGGAGACAATGAGTTTTAAACGTGCTTTGTATGAGCATTTGTACATTTTGTTCATAATTGCTTTGTGGGTTTGGGAGTATGAGGGGAGGAGGTAGGAGAGAGGAGGTGAGAGGAGTAGAGAGAGAATCAGAGGGGGATAATGAGCTCCAAAACAATATCCCTAGCAACAATAAGGAGAGACTGGATGAGGCAAAGAGTGGTCCTGCAACGGTAGCCATAGCAATCTGCTGTCTTTACCGTTTCCTCCTTGACCAGTGTTTTGACAGGAATGTGGGGATATAGTTTGGTGGGGAATTTTAAAGCAAGCACATGTCCATATCCAAGTGTGGCACTGTAAATTATATGTGCACCTGTGTCCCTCCCAACCCTACCCCCACCATTGGGCCACATGCAAAGGAAGAAAGGAAAGCACAGACTAGGAAGTAAGAGTCACTAGGCAAAGGGGTATTTCCTCACATAGTGTCTGGGAATGGGGGCAGAAGTAGCAAAGGAAGAGTGAGGGCCCAAAGCAGGAAGGTGATGGATAGGATCTTCCTGCTTGCTATAAGTGTGGCCAAGGTGAACTGATTTGCTTATCTCTGAGTTGTCAGTGCGCCTGAGCCAGATGGTGGAAACAATAGGCCCAGAAAAAAGGCCAGCAGATCTGGACAAATGTTGGCAGGTGGAACTGCCACAAAACCTGCTTGATGTTCTAACCTTGACTAAAGCTGGGATGTAAATTCCAGCACTTTCCACTAGAATATTTCATCTGATCTTCTTTGGTTTCTACTAATCCCTTGTGGTTTCCACTGCAGAATCAATAGGACTATTGTTGTGTTCTGAAACATAATTCTTGGAACCAATAAAAAGCAGTCGGAAATTTGAACTGAGTGCCTCAAAATGAAATACAGCTCCCTAAATTTGAAACACATCACACTCCAATTAACTGAAACCCCAAAGAAAATCTTTCCCAAACTTCTGTGGTTTGCTACCACTGAGAATTTCTCAGTTCCACTACTGACATCTTTCTGATAGGGCCTTATTAAGCTGTTGCAGCTCCAGGATTCTGTAGGACATTTTCATGCTAGGAGGGGCATTGATACTATTATAAAATGCATTTTCTTCAGTGTCTATGCCAAACATATTTTAGTACCAATTTCATGTTTGCTTATCAAGGCAGGTCTTCATTAAACTGAGGTCCCTTTTGCCTATATCCGATAATTCTCCAGCTAGAATGTTAAAGGTGCTATGATGTTTTCTCCAAAAGATTAATAACAGGAAACAAATTCGGAGTTCCTTATTCCATTTTTACTCAGACCCTAGTCAGACAAACATCCATTTAAGTCAGTGGGAGTTTGTCTGAGTGGGAAATGAGTTTAAAAAAAAAGCAACACTTAAACTTGGGTATTAGAACAAGAACCTCAGAAGTTGGCCGGGCTCTTAAATGCATAATGGCTGTTATGTGTGCCTGAATGGGACATCCATCTAGTCTAATAGTCTATTTGAGATGACTGATTTTCTTCTTGCATCAAGATTTGTATTATGCTTCAAGACCATAGATATAGATATATATAAATAAATAAATAAATAACTGGTGCCTTTCAATGCATATCTTTGCTTATGAATTTCCTATCCATTTGCAACTTTGCCAATGGTAAGATTTCATAACTAATCCCACGCTGTTGGTGCTACATATATAAATAATATGTAATAAAAACTGATGAGAAACCAGTCAACAGAAAGAAAAAAACCACACTGTATATATTTGTTAGCAAGCTCAGAAAACAAGATTACTGATGGCTGATGACACTGTACAGATTAGGAAATTACTGTGCGATCTACATAGAAAACTTAATAATGTATGTCCAGCAAGGATCGAGAATTATATGAAGTCAAACCTTAGCTGCAGAAAAAAGGGCCAAATTCTGCCCTATCTTTCATATAGTATGACAACCCCATCATATAATTGGAGTTGCACAAGGTGTAAATAGGCCTCCCAAAAAAGTCATTGTGCAGGGCAAAAATTGATGTGTTACTTGTGTAGATAAAAAAACAAATCTCTAGGTATAATTGTTACTGAATTTCAACATTCCTACGAGTTTGGTGCCACAGCCCTGAGTTTAAGGTCGTCCCCCCCCCCCCCCCCCCCCCCCCCCCCCCCCCCCCCCCCCCCCCCCCCCNCACCTTGCTAGCTCACTGTACCGCTCTTATTACCCTTTTATGCATTATACTTTCAAGGTACATTTGAAAGCTCAAGGTGAATATGTGATTGGGCTCTTAATGAATATGCCCAGTAATCTTTCTTGAAGTAAACTGGCTCTATAAGAGTCTGATTAGCAATTTCTAAACAAGTTTGTAGACTCTTAAAGATTTCATATTTAATGATCTATTGGTACAAATACACAGTAGTTCTCATGGCAAGTTTGGGTTTTAATTTGAGGCACATTAATGTTTCTTATAGCACATGTTGTCCCTTTCCCTTCATTCTACTCAGGTGTCTTCTTTTCAGCACACTTGGGAAGCCCTCTTCTATATTCTGGTGCATAGGGACCCTGTAACTCCTCATTTGTGCCCTACTAATCTGCCTCTTTAAAATGTGAAAAATACTTTAGAGCCCACAGTCACCATGAAATTGTGAAATCCTTCCATTACATCCAACGGGGGGTGGGGGGGGGGGGGGGTTGAGCATTGGCCTGTTAAACCCAGGGTTGTAAATTCAATCCTTGAGGGGGCCATTTAGGGATCTGGGGCAAAAATCTGTCTGGGGATTGGTCCTGCTTTGAGCAGGGGGTTGGAGTAGATGACCTCCTGAGGTCCCTTCCAACCCTAATATTCTGTGATTCTATGAACAGGCCAGATTATTCACCCCTTATTCGCAATGGTGAGTAGTCAGTCAAGCAAATAGTCTTATTGAAATCAATGGGACTATTCATGGAATAACTGCACATCCGTGTGAGTAAGGGTCTGAGAGTCTGGACCAGTATGATGTTCTCCAGTTCATTAGTGGACACTTATCCAGTTGTGTTGACAGTTAAGTTATTTAAACAAGATAGCAGCATTTTAATTGTTTTGTTTCCTTACAACCTGAATCTCAAATTATCACACTTCCCTTTGTTTAATTACTTGATTTTTTTGTAGCTTAATAAAATTTTATTCAATATGATGGCCAAATAATGGACTAAATTTCACAAATGTGACAAAGAAGAAAGTCACTAGTGATACTTATATGTGTGTTTGCATGTAACTTACACTTCCAAGCCAAAAAAGCATAAAAAATCTCCATGGATTGCTACATTGTCTAGTATCATTTAATGAGCAGTAATGTTTCATTTGTAGCCCTAACTCATTGATATAGACTTTAATCTGTATCAACCCTATTTAAACTTGATCACGTCATATTTCAATAAAAATATCTAGAAAACATTTTTCTGAATCTGTGCAAAAACTTACATAAATATGAAACCTATTTAAACTGTGTTATTTAAAATAAATCCATAGTGTGAAGTGATTAAAACAGTGTTGATATAAATCATATCATTTCTCTCTTTTAAATCTCTCCTGCTTTCTCTCATTCATTCCCTAGCTGATGGCTGAAAAACAGAGCCAACAGTAGTTTGTCTTTTTGACAGTTTATGTTGCTCTACAAACAAGCTATTTTCATTTGAATGAACAGACATTAAGACTTGCTAGTTAAATCAAATTCTTCCAACCTACAGGAAAATATCAATTACCTACCCAAACAGTTTTGCAAACCACCAAGTAGCATTTTGATGGCCCTAAAAGATAAATAAGGAAGGATATAATTCTCTTCCCCTTTGATATAGCAAAGTTATAACTCAAAGAAGTATTTGTTCTTCTAAAGCAGTCTCTAGATCTAAAGTTCAAGAGCAAGAGATGTTCTTTTTTATCATTCAAGATTTACAATGTAATGGAGCCCTACAATATATAGTTTCTTAATGATCTTAGCAAGTGTTTAATTAAGATTAAATTCTACTACATGCTCACTTGTTCACAGTAATGACATAGCTGGGGTGAAAAGGCCACCTGCTTAGTGGTTTATGTGGACAAATTCACAAGAAGTGCCAACTGAAATTGTCAGTATGCATATTGTGTAAAAATGTTTATGGTGCCACTGGCATATATGGGAAGCTAATTCAGATGGTTCATAACTGTACTCACAGATTATCTGCCATTCGCACCTTCCTTGAGGAAAGTTTGAAAGCTTATTTAAGCTACTCCATTAACATTATTTAAGATGTATGATATCACACAGAATGCTGTTACTGAACTTTTCTTTCTTTCTTTCTTTCTTTCTTTCTTTTTTTCTTTCTTTCTTTCTTTCTTTCTTTCTTTCTTTCTTTCTTTCTTTCTTTCTATTAAAATGAAGTTAAACAGAACTCAAAAGACCAGTGCAGGACTCCTTCCTCTTGGCTGTCCAGGCACGTCTGTCAGACTACCAGCCAGTTAACATCTCCACTTTTGCTACAGGTCTTCTTAGTCTCAGGCATCTAATTTAGATGGACCACTGAAGTCCCAAAGGCTCCTTTTCCTTTCTGTACGCTCTTAGGATATGTCTAGTGTACAATTAAAAACCCGTACCTGGCCTGTGCCAGATGACTCGGGCTCACGGGGCTTGGACTAAGGAGCTGTTTAATTGTCGTTTAGATGTTCAGACTTGGGCTGGGTCCTGCATGGTGGGAGGGTCCCAGAGCTCAGGCTGCAGCCCAAGCCCAAATGTCTAATTGCGGTGTGGATAGACATACATCAAAGTTCAAGAGTGTAAGGCAAACATTTTACTTTCAGTTTCAGTTTCCCAGCTGCTGCTGTCAGAGTGTGTGTTTGTGGAAGGTTTCCCTTGGTTCTGCAAAATTGCAAAAGGTTACATCAAGTTCTACATCTCTTTAATGTCAGCAATGTCAGCTAGTTATTGTCATTAATTGGTATTTCAGTTGCATCTAGAGGGCCTAGTTGATATCAGGACTTCATTGTGCTGGGCACTGTACAACCGCATGCTAAGAGTTTATAGTTTAAATTTGCTTTTGTTTTCCATTCAGTGAATGTAATCCCAACTGAACATTTTGGGTTCTTGATGTACAGTAAATTATCTGGATACACTTCTACATCCTTTCAGTGTAGCTCATTTTGGCACCGTGGATCTTTCTGAATATGGTCGCCAACTTTCTAATCACATAAAACTGAACATCCTTGCCCCACCCCTTCCCCGCCCCTTCCCCAAGGCCCTGCCTCTGCTCACTCCATCCCCCCTCCTCCTGTCACTCGCTCTCCCCTACCCTCACTCATTTTCACCAGGCTGGGGAATGGGGTTAGGGTGCAGGAGGGGGTGAGGGCTCCGGCTGGGGGTGCGGGTTCTGGGGTGGGGCTGGGGCCGAGGGCTTTGGGGTGCAGGCAGGGGCTCCCGGCTGGGGCCGAGGGATTCAGAGTGTGGGAGAGGGCTCAGGGCTGGAGCTGGGGGTTGGGGTGAGGGCTCAGGGAGGGAGTTAGGGTACAGGAGGGGGTGCCGACCTGGGCCAGGGGGTTTGGGGTGAGGCTCTGGCCAGGCGGCGCTTACCTCAGGCGGCTCCCAGAAGCGGCCAGCATGTCCAGCTCCTAGGTGGAGGGGACAGGGGCTCTGCGTACTGTTTGAGCCCTCAGGTGTCACCGCAGCAGCTCCCACTGACCACGGTTCCTAGCCAATGAGAGCTGCGGAGTCAGCACTGGCGCTTGGGGCAGGGGCAGCGCACGGAGTCGACTGGCCCCCCGGCTAAGAGCCGGACATGCCGACCACTTCTGGGAGCCACACAGAGCCAGCGTAGGTAAGGAGCCTGCCTTAGCCCTGCTGTTCTACAACTGCTACAACCAGACTTTAGCAGCCTGGCCAGCAATGCTGACCAGAGCCACCAGGGTCTCTTTTTGACCAGGTGTTCCAGTCAAAAACCAGACGCCTGGCAACCCTATTTATAAATGATTAACTTCAAAATTTCTTAAATATTTAGATTGGTTTCACTTATAATTTATATTTAACTTTTTTCAGATTTATTTTCCTAATGACAAGCGTGGCCCATCAGAGATGAGTGGATTCAGAGTTCAGCTCATCCCCCCTCTCAGTTTCATACCCATGTTACAAAAGGGAACAAAATAGATTTTTTCCATTCTAAAGTGACTAATGCACCAACCCTATTCTCTATGAATTACACAGTGCATGTTTCCCTGACATGTTTCCCATAATCTCCAAAACACCATCTCCAAGACAGAGCAGAAGACCTTTTCAACAATGCAATATTACTGACATATAATTTTACAGTACATCAGCTTCCATTATGTTTAAAGTAATGTAAAGTGTCTTTGCCTTTTCCTAAGTTTAAATAGGATAAAGGTGAGCAGTATATCCTCAAGACATAAAGCTTCATTCTTAGACTCCTTGGACTATATCCTGAGCTGTGGTTGAACTATGTTCAGCATAGTTTGGGGGTGGGGATGCAAAGGTGATTGTAAACCACCTTTTATGCTCATACTCTTTGGCTATCTGGGAGTCAGTGCATGCCCTGACTTAAGTTACAGCAGAGTCGTCGCCGCTCTAGATTACACCTGACTCTTCACATCCCCAAAGGACTGGCACAAGAGCATAGGAATACCCTGGTCATACCCCCTGTACTGGAGGTCAAGAAGTGGGGTGTCATAGGCTCCATACCAGTGGCTCTTCACCCCTAAGGATTCCCTATTCTGAAGTTGGTTAGTGCTGACTTAAGAGCAGCTTGGCAACATGGGCAAAGCAGACAGAGTACAGTGGAGGAACTGACCCCCATGTTCTCATTAGTAAATTTGTTAGGTACTCAGATACCAAAGTAATGGGCACAAAAACTAATATTGTATGTGTGTTTACAGCTATCACCTTGGTGTGCAACCATATACTGCTGCACAATATACATTGCATTGTGTGTGTGTATACATACGTGCGTGCATACACATACACACATACGTATATCATATTCCCCTTATCCCATCATCTGGGGTTGGGTCATCATGCAAGTATCTGCCACCCTCATCTGTCCGAAGCAGCGCTAAGGTCCATTTCCTTACCATCTTCTTTGATGCAATCCATCCATCACTTCCACAGCTTTGGCTGGGTATCTGTTTCCTACCACTCTCTCCTGCAATGCTGTCTTGACCAGGTCCTCTTCATTTATCCTCTGTATGTGGCTGAACCAGCGAAGTGGTGCATCTTGGATTTTGTCAGCCACATCACGTACTTTGACTTCCACTTTGACTTCATTCATTTAAAAATCAGTCTCTTCATGTAACTCTTTTAATAGAGCAAAGACATCTTATCTCAAACACCTGTAGGCGTTGAACCTGTCTCTTTAGGACCCGTGCTTCTGCACCATTCAGCATTGCAGGGTGCCTTATTGTTCTATACATCTGGGCTTTCAGTCTTAGTGGCATACACAACACTTGAAATGTTACTCCACACACTTCCAGCTCTCCCCTGGACTAGACTGTGTCTCACATTCAAGCTCGCTGTCTTCCATTACACCAGCTGCCAAGGTACTTGACAGGTCAGTCTGGTCTAGTCTCATGCCATAAATCTCTGTCCAGTTTCCCCATGGCACTGCTGCTGACCCACATGACCACAGTCTTAGGCATGTTTATTTTCATCCCATGCCAGTTTAGTTGGTCATACCACCGGTTTACTGTTTCCCCATAGGCTACTTTTGAGGATACTTTTATTGCTATGTCATCTACATATAGTAGTTTCTCATTTTTTCCATTGCGATCTTCCTGCTGACATGGTCCATCAACATAATAAACAGTAGCAGGCCAAGGGCTGACCCATGATGAGATCTGAATTTCACTTCAAAAGGGCATGTCATTCCAAACCATGTTCAAATCACTGTTTTACGTGATCTATCTAGTGTATTCACCATAGTTATTAAATCCTCACATATATTTCCTCAGCACTGGTGTGAGCATCCTTTTCTCCTCTGTACTGTATGCCTTTTCTAGGTCTATCAAAGCTCAGAAGCTAGCCTGTTGATACTCTAGTTACTTCTTTATCACTTGCTGAATTACAAACATAGCATCTGTGGTTCCTCATCATTTCCTAAAGCCGAACTCCTCTTCTTAGAGGATGGGCTACACCAGTCTCCTATTCCTCATATCCCAGATGTGCTCCAGTATCTTCATCCCATGCAACAGTAACTTTATCCCTCAATGGATACTTCCTTTCTTATGTATTGGGAGCAAGTTGCGCTAATCTTGTAGAATGCTCTTGTTTCAACATACAGCTTTAACTATTCTGCTCATCCATTTTATGCTTCTCTTGCCCAAGACTTTCACCAGGTATGCTGTCACTTCTTCAGGTCCTACTTCCCTACTGTTCTTCATTACCTGGACTGCATTTCTCATCTGCTCCTCTGGTATATCAGACTCAGACACAACATTAGGATCACATGTCAGCAACTCCACCCAAAAGGGAGTTGCATCATTCAAGAGACTCTCAGAGTATTGTTTCCTCCTCTCCTTCACATGTTTGGGTGTTACTACAAGTTTCTTCTGGTCATCATTTACAAATGGTGTTGCAGTACCATCCGCCTTTGTGTAGCTTTTATTCTATTTAATGTTAATTATACTGCAGTGGGTTCGGTTCTTGCAGCTATCGTCTAAAGTTCAACACTTTGTTCTGGATCTGAAGTCCATAGGAAGACATGAAACCATAGGCATCTATCTTTTAGCAGTTTTATTAAGGTTACCAACAAAGTTATAAATGTCACAGCATATACAATTCCTAAAGATAAGTACCATGTACCAGTCATACCTACAGATATACTCACATCCTCCTAGATGATATTAGAGTCTGTTGGCTCTCTCGTGGATTGATCATCAATATGGGAGTGGTTCCTGCTGGAGTTTCCCATAGGAAGCTCAATTTTCCTACTCTGAGCACCCTTTTTATACTGTGATTCTGTCTATACCTACATTCTGCGCTTGTACATGAAAGTGTCAACCTTCTATTTCTTATTGGTCTGTGTTCCCTATAAACACAAGGGACCCCAAATTCTATAGGCTGTGTAGGGTCTCATTAACATTGACATACCACTTTTATCTTGTGGTTAAGGCATATGTTGGAGACAATATTTACTGTTGCAGCATTTTATAATTTAAATTTAATCTTCCCAGCTATACTTTCACAATATTACCAGTTGGTACCTCTTTTCCCATAATCTTTTGGGTTATTTCTCAGTCATTGATTTATGCCATCATTTCTTGTCTCCAAGGCCCAAAAAAGCTAAGCTAAAGGCTTGCAGCCTCAGCCTACAGGTTCTTGTGTTTCAGCTTGTCTTACTCATGTCTAATACTTGATTCCTCTAAATACTGATCAATCTTATACTTTTATAATCCTACAAATTAACTCTAATTAACATACAATGAATATATGTATTATAACATATTGATTGATTGATTATAACATCGCACGATAAATGGATACTAAACTAAAATCATTGACTACATTTCCTTTGTGTCTACCTTTTGCAATGCTATAGATCTTTTTGTCAGCCAGCTGTGAGTAGTTTACAAGCTCAGCTCTCTTTGGTCTTCTTTACTGTCCACTTGATGCTTTGATTTTTTTGTATTTGCTTTCATTTGCATGCAGTGGATTTATTTCTTTATTTTTACATGCTATTTTATTGTTTTGGATTCCTACCTGCACTTCACAGGTCTACTACCACTTCTTTCTCTCTCTGGGTTTTCCCCATCTGCATTGTCCACAAACCTCTTCTGATGCCACAATCCATGTTCTTTTGGGGTAGTTCCCTCCTTTTCAGCTGATGCTACTAGTGCTACTAAGATGATCTCAGGATTGGAAAACCTACCTTATGAGAGCAGACTCAAAGTGTCACCATGTCTCATTGGGTCACAATTGAGAATACCAAATTCAGGATAAGCTGCTGAGAAATAGCGCATCCACACCCCAAAACTGGTGGTTATTCTTCCATAAGATACACCAAACCAGCAACAAAAGTAAACTTCAGTCTCACCACACTGGCTAACAAAAAGTCAGAAATGCAGCCTCCTTGGGTATTCCAGTCCTGGATTCAACACCCAGACCCTGGACTTAATGATGAGGGGTTATTTAAAACCAATTTAATCAAACAAAGGGTTCTTCTGTTCCCAAAGGACCAGACACATACCCATGTCAATATATAACTTAGATCGTACTCAATAATTGCCAATTCTTTAGCGTGCTGGGCGCCGTGGGTGGCCGTGCAAATGTAAACAAACTGTCTGGTGGCCCACCAGCAGATTACCCCAATGGGCTGCATGCGGCCTGCGAGCTGCAGGTTGCCCACCGCGAGTTAGAGCGTCCACAGGAAGGTCCATCAGGTAGGGATAAGCTTCTTCTATGGTCCATTGTGAGTTAAGTGCTCCTTGATGGGCCATTCAACTTGAATAGTCCCTTCACAATGTGCTGGCCTGTTACGGAGGTACTTTCTGGGCGTTAGCACTGGAGCAAACACATTTGAAATACAGGTACATAGTCAATATTCATAACTTCAGTTACAAAAATGATGCATGCATACAAATAGGATAATCATATTAAGCAAATCATAACTTTTCCATAGACACCTTATATGACCTACTTTGTACAAGATTTGTTGCAATTATATAACAGTGTTAGCAACAATGATTGACATGGTCATATTTTAATCATACAACATCACACAAAGAGCTCGGCTTGTATAGCCTAACCAAAAGAAGGCTGAGGGGAGATATGATTGCTCTCTATAAATACATCAGAGGGATAAATACCAGGGAGGGAGAGGAGTTATTTAAATTAAGCACCAATGTGGACACAAGAACAAGTTTAGGCTGGAAATTAGGTGAAGGTTTCTAACCATCAGAAGAGTGAAGGTCTGAAGCCTTCCAAGGGAAGCAGTGGGTGCAAAAAACCTAAGTGACTTCAAGACTGTGCTTGAAAAGTTTATGGAGGGGATAGCATAATGAGACTGCCTACAATGGCATGTAGCTGATCGGCGACTGCTAGCAGCAAATACCTACAATGGCTAGTGATGGGACACAAGATGGGGAGGGCTCTGAGTTACTCTCTCCCAGGCAGGGCCAGCTCCAGGCACCAGCTTAACAAGCAGGTGCTTGGGGCGGCCACTCCAGAGAGGGGCGGCACATCCAGCTATTCGACGGCAATTCGGCGGAGGGTCCCTCACTCGCGCTCGGAGCGAAGGACCTCCCGCCGAATTGCCGCCGCAGATCGCGATTGCGATCGCGGCTTTTCTTTTTTTTTTTTTTTTGGCTGCCTGGGGTGGCAAAAACCCTGGAGCCGGCACTGCTCCCAGGTATCTGCCTGATGGGGCTTGCCCACATGCTCAGTGTCTCACTGATCACCATATTTGGGGTCAGGAAGGATTTTTTTCCTCAGGTCAGATTGGCAGAGATCCTGGGGGGTTTTCACCTTCCTCTGCAGCAGGGAGTATGGGTCACTTGCAGATTTAAACTAGGGTAAATGGCAGAGTCTCTGTAACTTGAAGTCTTTAAATCATGATTTGAGGACTTCAGTAACTCAGCCAAAGGTTATGGGTCTATTACAGGAGTGGGTGAGTGAGGTTCTGTGGCCTGCAATGTGCAGGAGGTCAGACTAGATGATCATGATGGTCCCTTCTGACCTCAAAGTCTATGAGTCTATGTCATGTCTGTTTCCTGGTACTTATCCTGTACTGCTTCCACAAACTTCTCTGCTGCATTTCCCCTTAACTTCCCATACTTTAATCTTGTGTCTTTCCCTCCTTGTCCAAGGGTTTATTTGCAATCTTTATTGAGAAAAGTTTGTGCTATCATCTCATTAGGTATCACTTTGCAGTCCATAACTTGACACCACGGAAATTTCCTCAGCAATAACATCAATCTAGCTTCGGTGTGCACCACAGATGACCAAATGACTCTTTGTTTTGGAACCATGTATTGGCTATCATCCATTGATTGGTAATACACATGTCTAGGGAGTCCAGAGAAGAACAACAAAAATGATTAAAGGTCTAGAAAACATGACCTATGAGGGAAGATTGAAAAAAATGTGTTTGTTTAGTCTGGAAAAGAGAAGACTGAGAGGGGAGATGATAATGATTCTGTGTCTAGTAACACTTTACCTTTTCATTCATGGTGCCTAGAATGATATTTCCTAAGCACATTTCACACTCCCTTTGGTTTCTGCCTCTCTGTGCATTCATATCTCCACATACTAATATCAGCTCTTCTGGTGTTGCTGTGTCTGCTAGTGCCTGTTAGCCTTGGTGGAAACTCTCTCTTCTTCATTGCCTCCTTGTTGAGGTACATACGCTGATATCAAAAACAGAGCACATTTTTTAACTTGGACTCATTCAGCTGTCAGCCTGTCATTTACTCTAAAAATTTCAATCACCATCTTCCTCATCTGCTCCTCTTACTACCATCTGGACTGCATTACACCCATTTTTCACTTGTGTGGAAGAGTTCACAATCTAAGCTCATATCCTTCACTGTGTTCTCCATCCATCATGTTTTCTGTAGGCACAGAACATCAATACCTCTCTTTACATCATATCAACTATTTCTACCCCTTGACTAGCCAAACGGGATATATTCAGTGTTGGTCCTTTTATAATATGCGGTTTATATGGCTGTGCAGGTCACTGATTTTCATCTGACTTTTCATCTGACCACCCTGGACTCTAGAGGACAGCTTTGGTGCCAGCAGCCCCTGTTGGCCTGGGGCTGCCAGGCAGGCAAACGTCTGGCATAGGGCTGAGATACCCTCCCACCAGCCCCCGGCGGAGAAACGTATAGGCCAGTCTCACTACATTGTATTGGCTGGCATCCTTGGTATACATGGGAGCGAGAGGGCCTTTCCCCAATTGAACTAAGTTCTAGCCACTCTCTTCCCATGTTGTTGCTGCAGACCTGATGGACTACTAATAGGTAGAAACGGGGTGTGTGGGGGTGTATACAGAGCATTATATCTCTAATTGTATCTCTCTTCATTTGTGTGTTTATATGCACACACAAAATAATGTTATACACATACACACGTGTGCATATACACCTTTACAATTACTCATATACATGTGTGCATTTGTACTTTGTGTATATAATGCAATATATCTTCCTGTGCAAAAGTGCTGTGTTTGCACTCCAGAGCATTTACTGCTCTTTCCAATGCCAGTAGAAAACGTACATTTGTCAGAAGAAGAATTCATTCCTGTAGAAAATGATAATAAATTGTGACTGCTGCTAATTATACAATGCTGCTGGAACAAAGTAAGAAAAGGATCCATAACAGCCTATTAGATGCATATCAACAAAACCCATTGTGACAGTCATCTGTTATTTTACAAACACGTTACTTCATCAAAAGAGGAGAATACATTCTGAGTAATAAGTAGCATAGCAAATACTTTCACGTTTTTCATGCCAAATGGATACTTAGCCACATAGTACAAGACTTCATTGTTCCTGAAATAATAAACTCTGTCTATGTTAAGGTTAACTTATGATGACACATACAAAAGAAGCCTATCATTTCTTTCATTTGTACTGACTTAATGTGCACTCTGGATATCCAAAGGAATTGATCCAGTATGTATTAAAGTTATCCTCATCACCAATACCACAATTACTATTAACAGCACAGATACCAAACAGTTACTTCACTGGGTTCATGGATGGGAAATTTAAAATATCAATTCTGTGTAACAGTGATAATTTATTATGTGGCTAGAGCATTGAAGTTGAATAGTGGTGGCTACAACTCAGTTCAAAGAACCGGGCACTGTTGGTGTAGCCATGTAGTCCAGCAGATAAACAAAAGGCAAGATCTTGTAATTCATCACTCAGCACTAAGAAAATAGACTGTACTCTGTTAACAATGCATAGGATATTAGAGTTTGCCAAGATTGGTTATTTTATTAGTAGTGATTTTTCTCTCTCTGTTCCTTTGTCCCCCTTTGTTCTTCAGTCTCCATTGTACTTATAAAGCCCTACCAGTTGACAAAGGAAATTGACTCAGATCATAATTCTTTACAGTAAGGCATTCCTGTGAGATTGGTAGCAGTGTGAAATTGAGTAGGAACCAAATTTTGATCCTAGTCAGTTCCAGACTACTGCTAGCAATATGGACAGAGTGTCACTTCACAGGAATGCAATCTCTCTCAATTTCATATGGGAAGAAGCAATGTGTTGTCAAATTAATGCACATCCCAGGTGCCCAAGCTACCAATTACTTTTATCCTTGACAGGAAGGACCCACAGGACAGATGTATCTAGCACTGATTAGGTTTAAGTTGGTAGCAGTACCACTTATGGTACTGAGCGGACAAATAACATTAGCTTAAAAGGAATCTTAACTGCAACTGAGAATAATTCTATATTTTATTTTGTCTTCAAAAGCTGTACAGAAGCATGCTTTAATAATTCAAAGTACTGAATGAGACTAAATGTGATTAAAAAGTACAGCTAAGTCTTTTGAAGGTATATTGTATAAAACAAAAAATAGAACTGATTTATAGAGACTAATATTTAAAAATACAGCATCCAATTTTGCATCCTTAAATAATAAGCCTGTTCTATAGCATTTGTAGGCACAGTTTGGAAATTAGTTGTCTAATGATTGTAAAATCCTGACATATACCTTTGATTGTTTCCATGTACAAAATTGGAGGCCAAATGAGGCCGGTTGTCATTATGTGTTGCATTAATGAAAGGGAGTGTTGAAATTTCTGTTGTGGGTGTATTTTAGTTTATATACCTACAGTAGAACACTTCATAATATAGGTCCAAAATCTGAAGTGTGTACCCCTGTGATTCATTTCCAAAATAATTGTTTACCCCTGGAAACTGGTATTTGCATTCTTAGATTAGGTAGTTACTTACTTAATTACTCATTTGCACATTCAATTGCTATACCTGATTTACATGTGCAAATACTACTTTACAAGCTCAGTTAGTGCACATTTTTTTTCAGATACAACTCAGGATTCTTGTAAGGTTTAATGTGATAGAGAAGAGGGAGGACTGCTGTAATGAATATAAAGTTAGTCCTTTCTGGAAACTACTAGACAATTTAGAATTTTCTCTTACTCTCTAGCTCCCAGCCAGACTAAGCATAGCTTTTGCTTCCTTGCATCATTAGGGAGGACTTCTCTGAGACCTGGCCTGGATCAAACAGTCATGGATTGAGCTATTGATTAGTTTACACACTTATGTTGTATAATCTGGCTAGGAGTATGTTAAATAAATGAAACACAGACAGACCTGATTATTCTGAGTTTTTTGGGGAATTCAGATTTCTCTGGATTTAAAAAAAAAGCCTTAATAGTCATGAAACCATGATGGATTACTTATTATTTTCTGATATTGCAGGCAGAACAAACTAGTTTTAACTGTACCATTGGAAGAATGTAATACCTCCTCAGAAACTCACGTTTTGTAGTACAAGAATGTGAAATGACTGCAATAAGTATCAAAATGCCATATGACTCAGATATAACTGAGACCATTTTCTAAGCATTGTTGAAGAACATATCTTCTAGAATTAGAATGAGAAAAGGTATGTCGCTTTCCTCAATTTCTGTGATCGTGAGGAGCCATGCCAAAATACCACAGAGGCTGGAAGCAGTAGCTTTCCTTGGTGCTTTGATAGTGTACCTATTAAACAAATATACAACCAGTGAAAAGTGGTGGGTGAATTATAACAATGTTACACTGGCAGGACTGGCAACACTGTTACAAAGAATATAAAGACACGCCACCAGAAAAGTAGATTGATTCATGAATAAGACCACCCAAATATGCCAGGAGAACCTGCTTCAATATAAGGGAAAAAATATCATTGCACATTTCTAGTGGTCACTTGCCACCTCACACTAGAACTTATATGGGGTATCAAACAATTACAACCCATACTTATGGGGACCACATCCTGAAAGAAATGTTTCCTGAACCCCCTCTTCTGAACTTCACACAATCCCCCAGCCTTGCCAAGCTCATCGTCAAAAGCAAGTTCCCCACAGACCAGGACACACCAATTCATGGTGGTACCAGACCCTACCAAAACAACAGATGCAAAACCTGCACACATATCACCACTGCTGTGATGATCAATATCCCTTGCCACACACCTTTCAAGAACCATGGGCCCTACACATGCCTTATCCAGTGCATCAAATGCGCTGGCAACAACTATATGGATGAAACCAGACAATCACTATGCTTTCAAATAAACTAATTGAAAAATGATAAAAGACAAAAACACCCTATAACTCATGGACAAACTCTTTTCACAAAACAATTACCAATTGTCCTCAAAGGAAACCAGCACAGCACTTTCAAAAGACAAAACTAAGCACTTAAATTCATAACTCTGCTGGACACTAAAAACCATGGACTTAATGGAGACATTGGTTTCATTGCCCATTACAACAACTTGCAACACCCTGCTGCCTACTCCATTGCCCTATGACTGCAGAAGTTTGTCAAGTTTTCCTAGAGTGGCTCAAGAGCGTGAGTACCAACCTCCGAGGAGACTGTTAAGAAGGGTAGAAACCCCAAATTGGTTGTGAGTTTCATACTTAGATTTCACCAACCGAGTATCAAGTGTAAATTCCTCAAGCACTATAACAGCCTTAACATGGAGTCACAGACAGTCCCCTAGGGTACTCTGAGCTATCTTGTCCCCCAGGTAAGCTTGCTTTTGTGATAGATGGTCCCTTATGCCAAGAATCACAATCTTCAAGTTACTCCCAGTCCCAATGGACCAGTCATTTGCCCTAGGTCAATTGCACCTTCGATCTCACACCAAAGACAATGCTTGTGTAATAAACTATCTAAAGGTTTATTAACTGGAAATACAAAATAAAAGTTATTTACAAGGTTAAAGCATGTAAACATATGCACACACAAATAAGTTCCAGTCGTAAATTTCAAAAAGTAATAGACGCTTCTATGATAAACAAGCTTTATATGTCCTTTACAGCTACCCCAGGCCAAGCACCGGGAGGGTGGGAGAGGGGAAGGGGGTTTGCTTATGCTTAGTAACCCTGGCCCCTCACAGTCAAGCAGCATAAAAGATTCAGTTTATCCTTGTTATGGCTTTTTATTCCTTTCCCCCTTTGGCTTAAGTTGCAAATTCAGCTTTTGGGAGGAATTCACTTGCAGGGCTCCTTTTTGAGGGTAAGCGAGCAAACAATAGTCTCTTGTCCTCTGATGTTCCACAATAGCATAGCGGGTATTGATGGGCCTTCTTTTGGAAACTAGTATTTCACACTCATTAATGCTTCTCTCCTGTCTTACAGTTTACAGGGCAAACACTTATATATTACCTTATAACAAGGGACACAGATATTATAAGTGAGATTAATGCATGCAACAACTTACAAGCATTTCATAAAGTCTAAACACAGTCTTATAATTCTAATACCTATTTTAACAATACTAACACACACATGAGCCAGACTAGTTCCAGCTATATATTTGTCAGCATTCAGTTGAGACCTTGGCATGAGCTGGCACCCGGTCTGCCAGCGTCACAGTGTTAATTGCCCACTTTATTGTGAGTCATCTCCTACAATGTGTGTGACCCCCTTTATGCTTAACAATCTGACCCACTTTGTATTTAGCTTGAACACTCGGGTTTCATTCTCCAGACCTGAAGCAGAGTTCTGTGAAGCTCAAAATCTTGTCCCTTCCACCAACAGAATATAAGACACACAAATGCTAAATGGTAAATTATAATGAACTATTTCTTAATTAAAGTGTTGGGGTGAAATCCTGTTCCAATTAAAATCAATGGCAAAATTCCTATCCACTTAATTGACTATAGGATTTCACTTTTTGACATTTCCAAACTACCACAGTGTATCACCATTTCAGAAGATGTCTTCTATCTAGTTTGCCAGGTGCCTGTTATGTTTAGTTGCTTGGATTATGTTCCAGTATTTATTGAGGCTAAAGTTCTGAAATGATGCATTACCATTAGTGATAATGCTCTAGAGATATGTGACGGGTTGGATCACAGAAACCCCCTTGGGAGCTGCCACCCGATGTGCAAAGACTACCTCTGTTCCTGTTTTCCCTGCCAGCTCAAGACTCCAGCACCCTGTCTTGCTGAAGCCAGACACTCCCGTCTGCTCCAACACAGACCCAGGGTCTGAATTACCTGCCCCAAAGCTGCAGGTTTACCTGAAAACAGCTCACAGGAGTGTGCTTGTCTTTAGCACTCAGATGCCCACCTCCCAATGGGGTCTAAACCCAAATAAATGCGTTTTACCCTGTATAAAGCTTATACAGGGTAAACTCATAAATTGTTTGCCCTCTATAACACTGATAGAGAGATATGCACAGTTGTTTGCTCCCCCAGGTATTAATACATACTCTGAGTTAATTAATAAGTAGAAAGTGATTTTATTAAATACAGAAAGTAGGATTTAAGTGATTCCAAGTAGTAACAGACAGAACAAAGTAAGTTACCAAGCAAAATAAAATAAAATGCGCAAATCTATGTCTAATCAAACTAAATACAGATAAAATCCTCACCAGTTCCAGTATGTTCCCTTTTACAGGCCAATCTCCTTTTAGCCTGGGTCCAGCAATCACTCACACCCCCTGTAGTTACTGTCCTTTGTTCCAGTTTCCTTCAAGTATCCTGGGGGGGTGGAGAGGCTCCTTCTTTAGCCAGTTGAAGACCAAATGGAGGGGTCTCCCACGGGTTTAAATAGACTTTCTCTTGTGGGTGGAGACTCCCTTCCTCACTCCTATGCAAAGTCCAGCTCCAAGATGGAGTTCTGGAGTCAACTGGGCAAGTCACATGTCCATGCATGACTCAGTCTTTACAGGCAGAAGCCATTGTCCACATGGTATCTTGCATGTCTCCAGGAAGACTTCTTATGTGGATCTGGAGCATTCCAAGATGCATTGTTCCCCAAATGCTTTCTGATCGGGTACTTAACCTTGTGAATTCCTTCCTAAAGAAGCTGACCAAATGCCTCACAAAGCTTACTTAGAGATCAAGCAAGTATACAACCCATATTCTTAACCTCAAGTACAAAATGATATATGTGTACAAATAGGATGAATAGATATAGTAGACCATAACCTTTACAGAGCTATGTTACCTGGCACAGGCAGCACAAAACATATTCCAGTTATGTCATATTCCCATAAAGCCTTATGGGAGGTACCGTCACAAGATATTTAAATAATACATGGAAAAGGAGTTGCAGCATTTGTTTAATATGTTAAATCTAATATCAGATTTATTTGTTCAGTTGAATTGTCTGTCATAATATACATTTCTTTAAGAACTGGTTAACTTTGTCAGGTTTTCTGAACATCCAGAATTTTGTGAATGTGGCCAGAATATTCATCCCAGAGTGGGAAGATATTTTACGATTGGGTTGTTGATTTGAAAAAGTATTTTAAATACTTTTCTGTAATCAAGTCTGTTAGAGTGAAACATGCTATACCAGGGGTCGGCAACCTTTCAGAAGTGGTGTGCCGAGTCTTCATTTATTCACTCTAATTTAAGGTTTCGCGTGCCAGTCATACATTTTAACATTTTTAGAAGGTCTCCTTCTATAAGTCTATAATAAATAACTAAACTATTGTTGTATGTAAAGTAAATAAGGTTTCAGAATGTTTAAGAAGCTTCATTTAAAATTAAATTAAAATGCAGAGTCCTCTGGACTGGTGGCCAGGACCTGGGCAGTGTGAGTGCCACTGAAAATCAGCTTGCGTGCTGCCTTCGGCACCCGTGCCATAGGTTGCCTACCCCTGTGCTATACTGTTCCTAAAATGTGTACTTACTTTCGCTTATGCACAGTTTTTGTAGATTCATACAAGGCATAGCCTTTTTTTTAATTTCTTGTTAAATAAAGGACACCCCCCCACACACACACACACACCAGAACTGACCATAGAGTACCTAGTAAAATAACACCCCAACTTGCTTGAGGTTTGTAGTCACTACTATTGTACTTATAAGTAATAACAATAGAGTTGGGAATAATTTATACATCAGATTTAGACCCTCTTTCTATTTGTGAACAGACTTCAATTTTTACAAATTTATTTGTTATTCAAAATTTGACTAATGGCTTATGCAGACATATTTCAGCCTATGTTTCACTCATGAACAATGGTTTGAGTAATCTGTATACTTGATTTCCTATTTGATATGTGTGATTGATCGCCTAAGTCACATGGTATTGTTTGTTTCCTTACCAAATGACTTCTAAACCCAAAAAAGCTATCAAGATGATCATGGGGTGCACTTTTGATGTGAATCCTCATTAGACTTTGTACAAGTATTTATGTACCAATATATAGCCATGTGAATGTTCACATTTTCACAAACATTTTTGCAAACAAAACTTGCTATATGTGAATGTCTGAAAAATGAATAAAATGTGGGAAAAGCCATCACAAGCAAATTGATTGCTTTTGTGTTCGTGAATCCTTTTTTTTTTTCAATATTTGTGAAGATTCTATCCCTTACTACATAGGATGAGTAAGATATGATTGCCTCTATTCAATGTTTTTTGGTTTTTTTTAACTTTCAATTCTAGGAATTATATTCAAAATCCTGATAGAAGAACAAATGAAATCTCATTGTGACCACATTGTCCGGCTATGCCGGAAGACAGACAGGAGGCACTGGATGTGGTTTTAAATGGGCTGAAACTTTATTCTTAAATATGTGGAAGTACCCTGCAGATAAAATTGTGCAGTGCAGGTGGTTCCATATACATTTCCATATTCCTGGGGAGCGGCTGTCAGCCTTTCCCCTTTCCAATCCTGGTCCCATACCTCCTGCTGCTGAGACCCCAGTGGGGTTGACTTCCTTCCATACCAAGTGTAGGAGTCCTGAACCCTCTTTCTCTTCCCCTTTAAAGGATGCCTCATTTAAATTCTTTACCAATTAATTGTATCTTATCACCATATCCATTCCATACAGAGTACCTGCACTAGACATCTGCCACAAACTTACATAATGAGTTGCAGCATTATAGCCTAACTCCCTTCCCCCATCCATATCCCATTTTACTGAGCAATGTAAAGTCAATTTGAAATTAAACTGCTTACCTATTTATCCAGAAGTCTGTGCTTCGTGCTGGCTGTTACTCATTAGATATGTATACTATCGTTAGGGGAAGTAAGGCCCCCCCAAAAAGGAAAAAAAAGTTTACAACATTCTGAGCTAACAAAAGGTTAACATTTATTTTCTGTAGAAATTGGCAGCAAACAATAAGGATCTAAATGAACACTGAGATAAAATTTTCAGCACTTTTCTGTATTTTCCCCTACAGAATAGAGGCATTTTATTTAAGAAAATTATTCAGTTTGAGATTCTGATGGAAACAGTACAGTGCTAATGAAGGCAAAAGAAGAGGAAGAAGCAGAAGATGAATCTAATGCAGACAGCACTGTGAATGTAAACAAATTTGGTAGATATGCAGATTTTTTAGTGCAGGAACAAGAAAGAATTCAGCTGATAGCAGCCAGTAGTAGTGTGAAGTCATACATACAAGATGCACAGTGATCATCTCTAATGTTCCTTAATAGTTTTGCTCATCATTTACATTTCACCAAGACACATTTCTTGTCCATCTTACTTACACATCAAATAGGATATTGACTGTAGGCTGTATATTGATTCCAGGCGGATGGGTGTGATGCTCTGTAACATTACTCGTTACTGAAATGCAATAGACTCTAGGTACAATATTCCTATATATTCTTCAGAAGATACATTTCTATCCATTTGTAACAGTGACTATTTACTGCTTTTCTATTTAGTTGATAACCTTATTAGAAAATTCATAGTGGAGTGGGAAACTTTGTCATATATTGTCATCTTTTAATATTTGGATCTGCTAACACATTAAAGGCTCAATCCTGGAAGGGGCTGAGCATTCTGGTCCCAGTTGAGCAAGGCACTTCAACACATGGTTAATGTTCAGCAAGTAATTAAACCCATTGACTCTTAACTACTTAAACTGAAGCATGTGCATTAAGTGCTCAGTTGGACCAAAGACAATCACTTTCCGTGAGTAAGTTCTAACTGTACAGTGTCGTTTTTATCTGTATTGTTTTGTTTATTTTTACTTTTAAAAATACATGCTTTATTTTTTAGTTCATATAAATATAGACTCACATACATGACTGGATACCTTCTTCTATGGAAATAAATAAGTAAATCAATAAATTAATTAAAATAAAATAAAATAAAGTAATTCTGTGACAAATTAGCACTTAAGAGGTGGAGTCTGACTTATCCTCAAGGGAAAAGGCTTTTATTTTTTTGACATCACAGTGAATGAAGTGACCCTTTCTTTGTTAACTAGGGTTGAATAAAGCTAAAGGGGTTTCAAAGAACATTTCACAGATGCAGTCTGTCTGATCTGAATCAGACATTGCCAAAGTATAATACATCCATATAATCAAAGGGACTTCAGGCTAGATGACACTACATTGGTTTAATTATGTACCATAGGCCGGTTAAAAAACTACCTAGGAAGAAGATCCTCTGTTTCTAATACACTTTTCTATATTAACTATGTTGACCTTTCTGTATATGTTTTGTTTCCTTTAGGCTGTGCTTTGGAGGTACAAGTTTTCCCAGCTTAAAGGGTCTTCAGATGATGGCAAGAGCAAAATCAAATTTTTGTTCCAAAATCCAGATACTAAGCAGATTGAAGCAAAGGTAAAAAAAAAAAAAATCATGGTATTATAAAGCCAGAAGTACATTAAAACTGGTTGACAATAAAACAACCAGGGAATGAGAGAATTAAGTTCAGTCTAATTTACTGATGCTGAGAGGTTGTTCAGATTAATGTGATGTGGGAAATTAGGTAAATAAGTGAAAACACGGTAGATACTAAGCAGAGGTGTGTGAATAGGTGCACAGTGCAATTGGTTAGTTAGGGATTTTAGTATGTTAAAAGAGGGGTTTTTAATCTTTTATTTAAATTAAATCAATATGTAAGTTTTGTGCATGATAGTCAGCTTACTTTTTTATCACAGAAAGAGAGAAAGCCAAGAGGCATGTCTCGTCATCTTGAACTGGTGTGTTCCCACTTTACCGTATCTTCATGCTACTCTCCATGAGCAGCAGCAATAATGTGCATTATGTTCCAAAGTACATGTGGACCAAAGGTAGCGATGGGCTAAAAACCCTTTGAACTCTCTCAGGGGTAAAAGATATAAGGTGGCTTCTAATCCCCATATAAAAGCTTGTCATTACAGTTCTGGTTCCATGTCAGATTCAAAATTCAGAGGGGTCTGCTTTCCAGTTCTGGTTTTGATTCAAAAAAAATGCATGGAAATAGTAATACCTGTGAGACTTCTGCATAGGTTGGTAGATGCCTTGTAAGATTAAATATCACAAGATTTGTACCATCCCAAATAGTCTAACCCTTGTAGGATGAGCTGATCTCACAAGAATTCTATTAGTTAGAATTGCCTTTGAATCTGAAACCTAACTGTGATTTGAATGGGAATCTCCAAACCTAATGTATATCTAAATTGTATCCAAACAGCACTTAATTGAATGTCTCTATGCAGACACCATGCTGTGTTGCAGCACCACTAAAGCCAATGGAGTTTCATCCTGCTATGCTAGAGGTGAATTGGCAAAATGAGTTTAAATAAGAATAGCGCTCTGAATAATAATAGAGATCTGAAAGGAAACATAAAAATATTAAATTACTGTATCAAGGAATTATGCATCTACCTACATACCTACATGACATGATAAATTATGTTCGGAAAAATACACTGTTTGGGACAGTTGTGAAATTCAAGAAAAAATATTGAGGTACAGTCTCACAGTGAAAATCTAATCTTTTTCCCTACACTTTTCTTTCTTTTAGTAATGTGTATATTACATGATTATTGATACTATGAGTTATACCTATCTGTTCAATACCAAATCTTGTCCTCAGTTGGTGCATGAAAGCTCCTAGTGAAATCATCAACAGTGAAGGGTGTCAGAATTCGTCCCTAAATACATTAGGTTTTTAATGTATTTTAAAGGGAGACATTTTCCTAATTATTATTTCCTTCAAATAATGTAGTAATAGGTAGAATTTGTTCTCTTAGCTATTAGGAAAGCACAGCCCACCAACCCAATGCTATATGGTATTTTTCCTTTCAGCAAATAATTAGGAACTTTTATCATACTCCTAAGTAGTTACAGTGCAAAATTAACCACTCACTTTTTAAATTATCTGTCTCTTTCTGCTGTTCTGGTACCATAGGGTCTTCCTTTTGCAACTACTTAAACTAATGATGCAATATTTCTTCAGGAATTTCTAGGAATTCAAAGATGGTTCTTGCTTTTAGATAAAATAAAAATAACCCTGTTATGGATAAAATTAAACAAAATATTTATTACAAAAAGTGCATTTTGAAGGAATACCACAGTTGGGCACTGAATATTTCTACATTAAGATCATAGGGCCAGATTTTTAAAGGCAACTAAATCCCACTGAAATCAGTGGTGCCTAAATACCTTTAAAAACTGGCCCATAATGCTTACCTACCTTTGTGACAGCCTCACAAAAATGCTATATGAGTGCTAAGTACTACCAAAAGCTAGATTCTGCCATCCTTACACATATTGATATAGCTTCTCCTCCAAGCTGTGGCTCAAACATTCTCCCTGCTGCTTGCTACTTGGGGTGCTTTCTTCCTTCTCCTCAAGTGAGTCCTGGATTTTTTTGGCTCATCACTGTGCACAGGACACAAATGGTCCTCTCCTGTCTCCCTGGTCTGGTGTCTGTGAAGTTCTCAGCTGGCTCTTGGTAGCCAATGGTGGGTTGGATCTCTGCCACACTGGATGCTGGTCTCTGAAGGGCTGGAACTGCCTGACCCATGCTCAGCAGTTCAAAGACTCCCTTTGTGGGGAAAGGCAGTTAATCAGAGACTCCCTGGGCTGTTCTGCCTCACTCAGCTCCCAAACACAAAGCTGAATCAAAAAACTAGTCAGGCTGTCCCCTCCCACTGAGGTTCTGAGCCACTCTGGCTCATCATTGGCCCAGCAAACTGCTTGTCCATATTGTGTAATGCAGAAGTCTCGCTATTGGCTTCAGCAGGAGTCCATTCTACCCTCACCCCTGACTTTAAGCATACTGGGATATTAGAGAGCTCTAGTAGCTATTATTGTGATGTTCATAGAGTAGGACACCTAGAGGTTCAGTCCAGAGTTCGAGGAGCTAGGAAACTCCAAGTGGAGTTTAGACTGAATAGTGCCTTTCTCTGCAATAAGTTCCACTGAAATCAGTGGGACTTTTCACAGCGTAAGATGTTACTCATTTGGATGAGGGTGACAGAATCCAGCCCTAATTTATTATCATCATTATTATATGTTATTAAAGTTCCTTGTTGCTTCAAAATGTTTTCACTTTATCATGTCTGCACATTCTCAATACAACAAAATGGAAGAAAATGTCTGCTAGTTTTATTGTATTTATTTACTCCTAATGATCGAAGCATAACACAGATCATAGCATGAAGTTTATATTAAAGAATCCCATAGTATTTCAGCACTGGCAGGCACTAAGGCATTTGTATGGGATAGAGTGAACAATTTCGGCTTGTTCGTGTTTGAACTGTGGCACTTACTTGAAGAAATGTAGATCATCTGACAGAGCTAGTCTCCAGCACAATTCAGAGTGTTTGTAAAGTGATGACTGTAAACTAAACTTACAGTTTAATAATTTTGAGTCAGATTCTTCCGCCCCTTACTCATGTTAAAATATAACTTAGTCTGGCAATAGGCCCATCAAAATCAGCATGAACAAAGGTGGCACAATCTGGCCCTCATTATTTTGTTGCTTACCGGGCTACAGAGCATGGTATTTGACTAGTTTAAGACTCAGGAAATGTTGGTTAAATTTTCAGAAATGTTTATAAGCCTGTAGTTCATGTACTGTGTGCAGACTTCATTAGAGTCAGAGCATGGGAATTCTCCGCAGCATGTGTTAACGATTGTGTTGAATATTCCTAGCTATCATCACTTACTAGGGGCTAAATGGCCTGTTAGGCACAGCCCTGCATTGTGGATGGTTCAGATCCACACCACCCCAGGAGGAGCATAGGGAAGCATTATGCCTCAGACAGACCCAATGCCTCCTGGAGCTCCCTGGCTGCACTGTAGAGGGAGTAATTTGCCCTTTAAAGGGCACAGTTTACTTCCTCCTATGTGGCTAGCCAGCCAGGTGTACTGACCAGGTGGCCTGAGGACAAGCCCACAACCTTGGAGTCCTTACCCACAACATTTCTTTCTCCCCACTCTGGCCTTCCCCAGCAGTAGTGAGGTAGCAAGGACAAGGTATAGGTCTGCCCCACATCTTTGTACAATCAGTGGATCTGAGACAATCCTCTTCCTCCTCACTCCATGAAAGCAGATGAAGAGTGAGGCAGCCTGCTAAAGCATACTTATACATAGATCTGAGCCTCATTTGTTTCTCTCTCTCACGCAGGATCCATCTCTGAGGCTCAGCTAATGTCACAAACAGGATGTGGCCATTTTTTTCCCCTTCACCCTGATTCCTTTTCACCTCCATAGCCTGGGAGGATAACGTAGCCTAGTCACAGACCTATGTGAAAGTGCTTGATATGAATCTCAGTGTGCAAGCCCTCACTACACCAAGACTGAGATTCACCTCACCCAAATGTGTCCTCAAACTTGCTTCACTCCATTGTAGGCATTGTTCCATGGGCCGTGAATCCTGACCTCACAGCTCTGTGAGCTGTGGCATATTGTACATGTGTGGTATCATCCTCTAGACCAGAAGCCAGAATCCCCTAGACCAGGAACCTGTGTTGAGTCTAGACAGAGGAGAATTTCAGAGTGATTAGCTACTGGATATTGACCCAATGCATGAATGAATTTGTTAATATTTTATACATACTCCCAGAGCTGTGGGTGGGCACATTTTAAAGAAATCTAAATAACTATGCACTTTAAATTTTTGCACTATAACCTGCTGTGTTATCCAGCAATTCTCTTATATTTTGGTGGACTATGTAGCACTATCACTGTTAGTGTTAGAAAAAGCTATGAAAACAACTTGCTGCCAGAAGATGTAGAACAGCACCCATTCATCAAAGTCAGCCTTTTTCTTTAAACTGAATCATCACCAGAGTTTATATTCCTGTGTGATAATGGAAAGCCCTTCAGTGACACTGATACCTAATATTTTTATAATGCTGCTAGACTGTGTTTTTTATAGTGTATTTCATGCCTGACTTAACAAATGCAAAATAGCATGCTTTGAGGTGCACATCACCGTGTGCTATAGATTTAGTTACAGCTTTAGCAGGTGTACTTCTTTTCACCTGGAAAAATCATTTAACATACATTTTAACATTTACATTACTCTGCACAAATATCATGCAAATATGGCTTACTTTTATTTAGTGCCTCTGTATTGTAGCTTTTTCATGGCCAGTTTGTTAGTTGTTTCTTGATAGTTTGTTTCTTGATAGTCCTTAGCAATTTTACTCTGAATAATCAATCCATTAATAGGTCAAATACTGGAGTGTTCATGGAGCCTTGCCTAGAAGAAGCCACCTGCCCTTGATGGGCGGCAAGGCAAAGCCTAAGTGTCTCCTGATGAGAAAACCACTCAAGGGCAACATTAATCACAGATACCCTCCAGGGGCTCCGATTCCTAGTGGCTATTTCCCAGCTGTCACTCAGCTGGAGAGACTGCACAGATCCAAGCAGCCAAAAAGGATTTTCCTGAACAAGAGCTACAAAATAGAGCTGTCAGCTTGGGAAATTATGAAGCAAAGGATTCTCTTTACTTTCTCCATTCCCTGAAAATCAGGAGATGAAACGAGGAAGAGGAACAAGGGCAGAGCTTACTCCTCCCTCTAAGTTACACATTTGTGGGTGTACATGCGCGGGTGGCTCCTTAGTGTCCCTGTTCTCCACTGCAAGAGCTTCCTGGGTGTTAATGCAGTCGCTGGGCTGCAGTAACCTCAAAAGGCACTGCATTTCCCCGTTTAATTCAGTTCTGTAAAGAAATGATGAACTAATACCATGGAGACAATTCTGATATTGTTTTCTGACAAAAACCAAAGTATTTAAAATAATATAAGAGACTGTTTTATTAGAGGTATGTCCAAAAAACACAGTACCATTTACCATCCAGACTGAGACATTGACATTATGAGATTCTTTCCTCACCCCACATCATTTCCATTTGAGGTTAGTAAGCAAAGAAACATAGAGATTCCATAAACTACCACTCTGTGTGCCCTGATAGAATTAAATGGGATTGCACAGTTAGTAAATTAGAATAGATTTTGGCCCTATATGATTCAGAGGTTCACTTTTAACATATACCGAGTAAATAATATGTACCTTACATTTGTACACTGTAAAGTAAAAGCACAAATGTATAATGTTAGTACAAAACTTCACATCTCTCAACATTCAGATGGGGAATATACCCACTGAAATGCCTGACATACTGGTGGGGATAAAAAAAACCTGTATACTATAGAGTAGACCATCGGGTTCTCAAACTGGGGGGGCGTGCCCCCCTGGGAGGGCATGAAGAAATTCCAGGGGGAGCGCGAGGCTGTGAAAGTTTCATAACGAATTTTTTTTTATCAACGTAATTTTTTTTTAAAATTTATTTTATTTATTTATTTATTTAATAGACCAACGGACAATACATTATACATATTCTGTATACATAATAATAACTATTCATAAAATTGTCCAGGTACAGGCCTATATTATTTAACTACAATAAAGTATTAACAACCTTTTTTTTATTATGAATATAAGTAGACAAGAATAAAGGTATAACATAAAGTACAATAATAATAAAAATACAACTATAAATAAAAGTATATAACTGCAATGTTTTCAAATTTCATACCACAAAATGCGAATATTTTTTATTTTTTTGCCTTTCGATGTGTAGGAGTGCCGTTTTGGATGGTGGGGAGGCCGAAGAACGATGTAGAAAGCGGTGGAACTTTTTAAAACTTTCTAGCTCGCTCACGAGAGTGTTCAAGATTGTTCTATCATGGGAGTGGTTACCTCCACTACTCACCACCAGGGCCGGTTCCAGGGTTTTTGCCGCCCCAAGCAGCGGAAAAAAAAAAAAAAAGCCACAATCGCAATCGCGATCGGCGACACTTCAGGGGCAGCTCCACCGCGCCGCTTTCTTCTTCAGCAGCAATTCAGCGGCAGGTCCTTCCCTCCGAGAGGGACCGAGGGACCCGCCACTGAATTGCCGCCGAAGAGCCCGATGTGCCGCCCCTTCCCCTTGGCCGCCCCAAGCACCTGCTTGCTGAGCTGCTGCCTGGAGCCAGCCCTGCTCACCACGCAAGACCGGCTACTTGCTGGACTGGTGGGTGGGGTATATATATAGGGCAGCACACATCCGTACTTAGTAGTAGTAGCAATAACTCAAATTAACTTCCGTCCATTATTATTCACAAATCAGGAAAATTATTTTTATAGATTTTTTTGTTAGTATATTATGGCTGCGATTAAGGAAAGGAAGAACGATGAAGACTACATTAAGTATGGTTTCACCATCATGGAAAAAACGGGATCGATCATCCTCAATGCATAGTATGCCACACACTTCTCAGCAATGATGCCTTGAGACTGTTAAGAACAAATACCCCTAGGCAGTAATTTGATAGCATAGACTCAAGCCTGAGGCCCGTTTAATACACACATACACAATGCATTGGGGTAGTGGACTACCAAACCACTCCCCCGAAGAAGGGATAACACATAATATTTAAAGACTTAAACCACAACCGCAACTACGTCACGCCAAGCATTAGGGTAAGGGGTGCTTTCCTGACTCGTAAACAACTTTACTGCATTAGGGCATGGGGGACTTTCCTGAGTTGTAAACAACTCCCCTTGAGACATGCCAATTAGGGTCGGGTGACCGGTGTTTTCCGATGGAAACTTGCAACATGTCCTGGACACGTAGGCTCAGCGTATCCCATGACGGGGGCGCTTAGGCCCTAATGTGGCTCTTGGGCCTAACGTCACCACTGGTTTGGGCAAGCAAGGGTTCACAAGGGCAGATAGTGGTTATTGCTTATGCCAAGGCAAGAACATGAGCACAGATTCCGGTTACACAAGATAGTTTGCAAAAGGTACATTTCAATATGGGTTATAGCCTGAATAACAGTCTTGGTGTTAATATATCTCTTTTAATTTATAAGCATTAGTAGGGTATTGGGGGTGGGGGTTACATAGTGGAGCAAGGGAGGGATGTTGTGCCCACCCCTTGATATGATCACTAGGCCTATTGCTATGCTAATTGTTACAGGTTATTGAGAGATGCTTATTACCCATACAGTATTGATTATAGATAGACTTTAGGATGAGTCTTAATAGCCTTTACCAAGCAAATTAATATAAGCAGATGCATTTTAAACCTTGAGCAATGCCTGTTACAAATTGTTCTTTCTAACCTTTGCTAGTTCCCCTTTTCTCAAAGTGCAGCCCAGTCTGCTTCAGGCTTCCGGTCTGACAGTTTTGAGCCAGGCCAGGGGGGGATAGAAAAGAGGGGAGGGAAAAACAACCTGAAGGGGACAAAGAAGGGGGGGGTGGTATTTCCTCCACAAGACCTAGTCGGACAAACCAAAAGAGTTTTTTGCTGCTAAACTTCAAAATTTAAAATGCATGAAGCTGGACATGACTGGAGCTTTTCATCAAGCATCGGCCAAAGTGGTAGAAGCATCTTATGAACTGTCATTACTCATCGCTAAAGCCAAGAACGAGCACATAATAGGAGAAACTCTTGTGAAGCCTTGCTTCTTGAAAGCCGCTGATATTATGTTTGGTGCTGAAAGCAAGAAAAATATATCGGAAATTTCGCTTTCCGACAATTCCGTGAAACGTAGCATCGATGACATGGCGAAAGATCTAAAACTTCAAGTTGTGGAGGCAGTGAAAGCTTCTCCTTTTTTTGCAATTCAGTGCGACGATACCACTGATGTAGCACAATGCTGTCAGTTGCTCGTCTACATTCGATTCATTAACAATTGAACTGTGAAAGAAGAACTGCTTTTTTCGAAGGAATTGACGACCACATCAAAGGCTTCTGATGTTATGAAAATGGTTTCCGACTTTTTTGAAGAAGATGGACTTTCATGGGAAAAACTGGTTGGCGTATGCACAGATGGTGCTCCAGCGATGCTTGGCTCTCGCTCTGGATTTGTGACATTGGTGAAAGAAAAAAATCCATCCGTAACCACGACTCACTGCGTCATACACAGACAAGTGTTGGCTGCTAAAACCCTTCCAGATGACCTACATGACTCATTGAATTTGGCCATCAAAGTTGTCAATTTTGTGAAGAACAGCGCTTTAAATACGAGACTTTTTGCAGCTCTTTGCACGGATTTGGGAGCAGATCATAAAATTCTTTTGTTTCACATGGAGGTATGATGGCTTTCCAAAGGGAACATGCTTTCAAGATTATCTGAACTGAAAGACGAAGTAGAAGTTTTCCTCAAGCAACAGAAAAAAGAAGAGTTATATTGTGCGTTTACGGACCAAACATTTCAACTTTCACTGGCATACCTCGTGGACATTTTTGAATCTTTGAACAATCTCAATTTGAAGCTGCAAGGAAACAACGCTGCAAACATTATAGCGCACCATGATTCCATCAAAGTGTTTACAGAAAAATTCAAGCTTTGGAAATACCGAACGCAAGCTCAGACATCTCACTTTTTGTCTTTTCCAACATTTTCATCACTCGCTGAAAATGAAGGTTTCCAAGAACTTTGTAAAGAGGATGCAAAAAACAAAATTGTATTTCATCTGGACTGCCTTGCTGACTAATTCATCTGCTATTTTCAAGACAACTTTTTTGGCAATCCCCGTTCATAAATTAGCACCTAATCAGTTCAACATTGATGTTGATTCATTGCCAGAAGTATTGCAAGAACAAGCACTCAATATGAAATACGATTCAAGTGTGAAAGATATTTTCGAAAACTTAAGCTTGGAGGAATTTTGGATAAAATATTTCCCAATTTACTCGAAAGTTGGAGAAGAAGCGCTACATATTATTCTTCCGTTTTCGTCAATGTATCGCTGTGAATAAAGCTTTTCAAGTTTAGTCATAATAAAAACAAAACAAAGGAATCGACTGGATGTCGAAAACTATTTGCGTTGTGCACTTTCATCTTTCAAACCTAGGATTTCCCAACTCATGAAGGAAATGCAGCATCATCCTTCACATTCAATTCATTTTGTTTATGCTATTTCTTATTTTAAATTACATTTTTATTAAATTTTTGTGACAAGAAAAACTATTTGTGCTTATTTTTAATTTTAAATTACGAATTGAATTTGTTAAAAGGGGGGTTGGATGATGGTATAGGAGTGCTGGGGGGTGTGATGGTTTCTCAAAAATTGAAAAGGGGGCGTGATGCCAAAAAGTTTGGGAACCAATGCTATAGACTATCTTGGTTTTTTTGTGTTTATTCTGTCATTTGCCTTTGTTGCCACTATTATCCAAGCCTAGATTTTTACAATTATATTATACTTGTGAGTATAGTTTGCGGAGGCGGGGATCTACAATTAATACCACTTCTTCTGCATAGTGTGTAAAACAGAGATTGAGTAATATAACTTGTAGGAAACTTTAGTTTACCTTTGTTTTGTTTTGTTTCAACACCAATATTGTAGATGTGTAAATAAGAGCACTTCAATGGCCCAAATTACTGATGTTGTACGTGGTGGAAAGAGTTGCATCCAAACTTGCCAGTGATGAGTATGGCCCTCTTTTTCAGCATCCCTATTATAAAGCTCTGTGACAGGGAACAGGCCACTACCTAGGCCTGCCCCTAATGGTTTAATGTTGCGGCCATTTACTTCTGACCTATTAGCGGGAGCAGTGGAAACATAAAGGGCTACCTGGGAGGTATCAGGGAGGGGCCCAGCTGGAGCTATGCCCACAGGTCTGTATGATGAGACTCTTGGTTGTAGTGCTGTCTTTGTTTTGCTACTGTTATTTTTGGTTGGACTCCTTATAAGTCCTCATAAAGGTGGCCCTAGAAATATCCTGTGATAATCAGGGTCCAGATACCTTGGGGGAGAATAGGGGGCCAGAACACCAAAGAATAAGAAATTGAAGAATAAGTAACTGGTTGTATACAATACTACTGTGTTATAAAAGTGTATCAAATAAGATTTTTTATGAAAGCTGGTGATTAATATCATTGTGAAACGTTATGTATTATCACTATATGAGGAATTATGGATAGTTGTTGATATTATGCTTTAAAGTCTGTGACCAAACAAAGAGAGAAACAGGTTTTCTCCCAGACAGGAGTGAAGGTAGCTATCTACCTGTCTCCAATGTAAATTTAGCATTACGGACGCAAAACAATGGAAGGCCCATTTACAGACAAATCCGCAGGTGGATGGGAAGTCAATAGGAAGGGAAGAACAGCGGGAGGTCATCCTGATTCTGGGAACAAAACAGTAAGTATGGAATGGGGAATACAGCTGCTCAGATGGTAGGGGCAAGGGATACCTACCCTAGTAATATTGAGAGCATAATGTAGTAAAATCTAATTCCATGAGCAAGTTAGAGATAGAAAGAAAAGAGAGGTGTCATTTGATTCGTAAAACTCTACAAATCATAATTCCAGTGGTGTCACCCTCTGTGGCGTGGTAGGGAGGACTCACTGCTCCCCCCACATCCTCCGGTTGGTAGAAATTTTGATAATACTATTTTGTCAGAAATGAATCAAAAGCCCTTTCTCCATGAACACAATGGTACCAAACATGACAAACCTAGAACAATTATATGAAAATTGTTTAAGAAACAAACAATTGTTTGTTTAAAATGTTTAAAAATCAACTTTTTTTAAAATTATACTTTAACAAAGGGATGCATAGCCTACATAAAAAAGACATTGATCTTTGGTAATCCCAGGGAAGTTAGCCTGGAGATCTAGGACTGAAAACATGTAACTGAAAACATTATCAGTGTTGTATCCATCTATGGCACCACTACTAGAAACATTGTCACAGTGATCCTTGTCCATGTCTGTTTTCCTTGATTGGAGCCCATAGATTAATGGTGCCTTTGATAATTCTTTGGGTTTTGAGGGTTTCATACAAGTCATGACCCAACATATCCATTCGACTGACATCTTTAGCTATCTCAACACTGAAGACTGCTTTTGTCATGATATCAATGAGCACTGGTCCATCATATGCAAATTGGGCATTTAATACCACCTAATGAATCTAGGTGGTGCCTTGTTACTTCTGGAGATGTCATGCTTAATGTTTCATTCAAAATTCAGTGGAGTTCTGGGGTTGTCAGGAAAAACTGGGAGAGAGGATTTGGATATTGTGTTGTGCTCACCAAACCCCCAGCAATTTTCGTTTATCTGCTTTCATGTTCTAGGGCTTTGTCAAAACCAAGTACACAGAATGGAACTGGTAACTTTTTAACAACCCAATATCCTTTCTGAAATTCCTCCAATATTTACTTTCTACAGACTTTTCTACACCTCTTATGCCAGTGAAGTACCAGGCAATCATTGCAGAACAGCTGGTTACATCTAAAGCAAAAAAGTATTTCTTAAAACTTTCCAGTGCTGTGAGGTTCAAATCCCAATTAGCAGTCCCGACAGATCTCCTGAAATGGTGGGTTATGCTATGTCCTGGGTGTCCACATCATTTTCGGATATGTATTTCCTCTCTTCAGCTGAAGCCATGCTCAATGCCTTTCTTGCGGCTGGTGTATATCACACTTTTGCACAATAACAAGCTGAGGTCAAAGTTAGTGAAGGTAGAAAGATCTACTGTAAGTCTATTTGACTGCTGCTTCATTGAAAACTGGATTTCTTGGCTTCAGAATTTTTAGACCTTAGTGGGAAAGTAAGTGAGTCATGAAGTCAGGAAGCTTCTTCAAGGAATGGTTCTTTGCTGGTCCAGACAGCACTTGAGGTTCGGACTGGTCCCCCTTAGTATGTTCCTGATTGCTGACCATAACAGTAGCATGAAGGGTACCTTTGCCATCTGCTGTATCTTCTAAGATATCTAAGTTATCAGCAGCACAAAATATAAACATACCCTCGACAAGGTCTGGGGGAATGTATAACCCTTCATGCAGTGCCACGTAGTGAAGAACCTTTTTTTGTAATTTCAGTCTCCAGGCAAAGTACTTTGTCATCATAGTCAATGGAGAAGCCAATGCTGTGCATCAGCTGCATGAGGAATTTGCTTTGGGTTTTGGAATGAATTGTTAAACTAACAGCCACTTAGAGAGATTACACGTACAGTGCACATTTGTCGTGTATGTGTTGGAAACCTGCCTTTCACTCAAGCTCTCATACATGAAGCTTTGTGACAAAGTGGCATCCTTGTGCTCCCCTTCCTTTCTGTCATACTTGCCAGTGCTGAGGTCACTGCAATCACCAATACACGACTTAGAGAAGAAGTACAGGTCCTTTTCAGGTTTGGCATCAGCTATGGAACCCTGAAACTCCCACATACTGCAGGACAAAATGCTTTTTCATAAAAATGTAATGGCTGCAAACAGAGTCTTCATATTATTGTTGACATCAGCACGTTCTTCTGCTTTTGATGGCGACACATCTTTTTCAGCTTTTAAGGATATGTGCTATGATTGATTTCTGCAAATAGGATTGCTAAAATGTATGTCTCTATCCCACAGTTCATCTTCAATAAGTGCTTTAAGAGCCTTTCGGCAGGGACTGGGGTGTAGACAGTCATGCCTAATAGTTAGAGTCAGGTGCCTGGAACCAGAGTCAGGGCTAGGGCTGGAGTCAGAGTCAGGTGCCAAGCTGAAGGTCAAAGATAGAGTCTGGTGCCAAGTCAGGAGTCAAAGCCAGAGTCAGTGGTACAGCGTAGGAGCAGGGGCTTGGAGTGAGGCAGGAAAGCAGAAACCAGGAACAGATTGGGGTCTGGAATAAGGAGGACAGGAACCAGGAACAGGCATGGCTCAGGAGTCAGGCAGGTAGGCAGGATTCTGTAGTAACAGCCAGCCAAGGATTCATCTAGTTGCTTGGGCAACTTCCTGTGCCTCTTTCTGGTTTAAGTAGAGCATCCCAGCAAATTGGTGGAGCTGGACTTTCCCCCCAGTCAGGAGCTTTGTGGCCAGGGGGACTTTGCAAGCTAGAGCTTCACTGGCCCCCTACTGCACTAGTTCAGGGAACTTCTGGGAGGCAGCAGTGGTCTAAGCCCGGCCTGGGTTTGAAGACCATGATCCCTCACATTTTGTTCCTCTTCAATTCCATTCAAAGAAGCTATTTCTCTGTACTTAGCCTCTACATCAGCCAATGTCACTGCTTTCCCATCCATTAGAGCCTTGGCTCCAGCTGAGTCACACAGTTTGCAGTAGTAAAATCAGTATTTGTTTCTGTTCCTTTTACCTTTTCATGCAAGACATTAAACACAGTCTTGGTATAGCACTTGATGTGATATGCAGTGTCGTATGTGTGCGCATCTTTTGGGTCAATGCACCCACTTAACTTTACTTTTCATGCAACATTCTCATTAAGAGTGACTGCTTCCTACAGTTTCTCACCTGTCTTGAAACTGTGCTTAATTGATGCCTTTGGGCTTCTGGCTTCTGGCAGAAGAAGCAAGTGTTCCTCTTGAAACACATGCCATGGGACCTAGTATAAGGTGAATCTCACCCACAGCTGGCACTTGGCCTGGAATCTTCAACTTTTTCCTGGTGCTTGACATAATTCCTCTCCAACCTTGCCAGATGAGTTTATGGATGCACTTCTTATAGCATGTAAGGTGCCATTGAGCATAGTATTTAACCAGATCTTCCAGAGTGGTATTCTCCAAAAATTTGTCTACTAGTCAGTGCTGTTCGTCTCCCCATTGATGCCTACAAATAATCAAATTCAAAGTAAAACCAAGGATTTTGTAATAAATTACTTTGGGATTGTAATTCATTATGATATGTAATATATGTTATGTAACTATGTGCTTACTGATTGCAGATAGATTCCAGTAATTTCTTGCTGGATGCTGACATGTTAACGAGTGCCTCATTACAACACTATTGACACCATAAACAAAGCTGATAACCAGTACCACTGAACCACTTCCTTTTTCCGATGATGGTAAATCAACTTAAAGTAGTCCTTCCATTTATAGTAACCTGTAACATGGAAAAAATTAATCAGGCATCATGTTCTGAGCACTAACTGATAACTCAGTAGTATCAGGCAAGGGCCACAATTTAACTTTGCAAAGGCCGCACGTTTGACATTCCTGTGTTAAAATATAAGCATAAAAAACATTTTCTTCAATATATATGTGAATAATTGTTCTAGTTCACCATGTTTGGTACCATTGTGTTTGTGGGAGAAAAGGGCTTTTGAATGATACCCAGCTCAACCCAGTTCTGATGACAATGTATTATAAAAATGTTCACCAACCAGAGGACCTGGAGCATGCCATAGAGGATGATTTCAAGCTGCTCCAAGATAGCATCAGAGAATCTTGCTAGCATTGCAATATCTTCACCTGGAATCTATTCTTCTTGTCCTTCCAGTATAGGGAGGTGCTCATTGTCGGAGGCTGGGAGATGGGATATTATGTATCAGGGCTGCAAGCAGGTGGCCAATGTGCAGTGAGCTCAGGTGATCCGAGCCATCAAAACAGAATCTTAGGGCTATTATCTGCTGACACAAATTAGAGAAGAGAGCTTGGTGAATATTTCAGACCAATAGTTTATTCAGTTTGGTCCTGTGGGGAGGGGAAATCAGGCTGGAGGAAAAGAGGTGGTCTGACCCAATAACTTTTAGTCCAGTGGTTAGGGCACTCAGCTGGGATGTGGAAGACCCAGATTTGAATTCCCAATCTGGAGCAGGGACTTGCATCCACATCTCCCCCCTCCCACATATGTGCTCTAACTACCATCAGCGGCTATACTCTCTCATTGTCTCCTGTTGAGTATATTTCATTTTGTATAAAATAATTGAATAATCATTGGGCCAGAAAGATTAAGAGAGAGGTCATTTAGTAGAGGGATAGATGGAAGGCTGGCATCTGTAGGAGGGCAAAGTTAAGGTTGAGGTACTCAGTCTGTGTTGAGCAGTAGTTGTGGTAACAGTAAGGTGTGTAATTGTGGATGGACAAGTATTGTTAGGTGACTTTCATCTGGCAGCAGCTGCATATCAACCCTTCTCTCTTAGGATAGGATCAGTCAGCAAAATATAGCTCCTGATAGAGAAGGTTTTATGTGTTCCTGTTTCCATCAGTGAGGCTTGCATGAATCTGTGCCTCTCACCAGTCACGTTTGTGTGCCTTCAGCACTGATCAATCAGGTTTGTGTGCACAGTGCATACATCTTCAATTATAATGTGAACAATAGATAAAGATGACCCTAACCTTTAAACAAATGAAAACTACCGATTGTACTACATCTATTCAGAATCCACATCTTTAACAAGTTTTGTGTAGATAGACAAATTTTTAAAGAGCTTTTAGTCACCAATGAAAAGTAGAATTGTCAAGCAAAAAATTCATCCAGAGTCAAAATTCAAAGACTTCTTATTAATACATTATTAAGAGAAAACAAACGAACACTACATAGGACATAAAAACTAATCCTGTATGACATTTCGCACCAATAGGCAACCTCGTTTTAAAGAAACACAAGAATTTTGTCCCTTTTTAAGCACATTTTAAAATGCAACCCTAACTAGGAAATCACGGCCAGGTAGCTGCATGTTGATATGTCCATCATATGCATTTTTATTTTTCTGTCAGTGGTTTAGATGTGGAGTTTTCAGTGGCCCTTAATTGACTTATGGGCACAAGTCCCATATAAAGTCAATGAATGGGAGTTGTGGTCCTAAGTGACTTGGGTTGTTTTGAAAATCCCTTACGTCTTCATCCATTAATTTTCTCTTTGTGTCTCTACAAATGCTGTTGTAGATCGTCATAACATGATACTTTCTTTCCTTTCTTACCAGGATCGGCTCCAGGCACCAGCCGAGCAAGCTCGTGCTTGGGGCGGCAGATTCTTAGGGGCAGCATTCCCTCCAATCCTTTTTTTTGCTTTGCTGCTCCGGCCGCCCTGTAGGGGGCGGCGGCGCGGAGGAGGGGAGCGCCCTGCTGGGAGAGGGCTGCGTGCTCCGTCTGCCCCAGTCGGTGCCAGGTCTGCAGCAAGCCCTTCCCTCCGCGCTGACCAGAGTGGCGCGGAGCTCTCCCAGCAGGCGGCGCGGCGGGAGGGCCCGCGTGCGAGCGCCCCGCTGAAGGAAGCCCTGGCCGCCCCCCTTCTCTCCCTCCCCCCCGCTCCGTCCCCCTGCACGCTGGCTCCGGCCACCCCGCAGATTTTTTTTTTTTTTTTTTTTTTGCTTGGGGCGAAAAAAGGCAGAGCTGGCTCTGTTTCTTACATGCTTTGATGAGCAGTGAAACAGTTAATAATGTTTACCTTTTGAACTATTGTTCTTTATATCTGAGTTAGTACCCAATGATATGAATGGTGCAGTTTATACCTCAAAGCTATATATAGGGGACATGCTTCTGAAAGCATAAAATGGTACATTATTAAAGATACTTGGATCTTTTTAAAAAAATTAGTCCTCTTATGCTTTTGGTGACTGAGCTGTATGTACTTTATTCACAAAACATTTCTAATGAGATAGTCTATTTACATATATGTTGTATTTTCTAGCTCGATTTTTATTAAATATAGAAATGTTTTAATATATTACTATCAACTTTGTAGAACCGCTTATATCTTTTGAGTGCATTATGCAGGATTCTGTATCGTAACTTGTTCTGAGGTGTATTTCTAAAATCACAGCAGCGCCTTACATGAAAAGAAGTGTAAGAAATGAGAAAAATCCATCTGGTCCCCACTATAATTGAACATTTTTCATTGCTTTCAACATCACCTTCCAGTTCTTTACTATACTCCCCAATTCTCTCCTTCCACAGAAACCAGAGTACCAGTAGGTGTCTCTTGAACTGTGCTTTAGCTGCCTTCCCTGCAGCTTTTTTCACATTATTCTTGTTAGACAGTTCAGCCCAGGTTCTGTAGTTTTCTCATTTTAGTTCACATTGACTATTGGGTGAACACTTCCCCATTGGGAAAATATTATCTGTCGCTTTTACCCATCCCTTTTATAATCTAAAAAAGGTTTTCCTGGATTACCACAAAATATCTTTTAAAGTAAGAACAAGACTCAAGTCCTAGCCTTTCCACATATTTAATATTTTTGAAATCACGTGTTAGTGTTTTATTCTATTCTGCATAGTAATTCTGCCCTTCTCTCCACAGTAATGCAAGGTAACTTCTATTAGCTTTCATATGTTGCAATCTGTGAATTATTAGCAGATTAAAATTAGTCAATACAGTAACTCAGATATAGTTACATTTTATTTAAAAGGATAGAATCATAGAATCATAGAACTTAAGATCAGAAGGGACCATTATGATCATCTAGTCCGACCTCCTGCATGGTGCAGGCCACAAGAGTTGACCCACCCACTCCTGAAATAACTCTCACCCTTGACTCAGCTGTTGAAGTCCCCAAATCATGATTTGACGACTTCAAGCAGCAGATAATCCTCTAGCAAGCGACCCCTGCCCCATGCTGGGCATTCTTAGAGCAATACTCATCAGGGTTAGTCAATGTGATCAATATAAGTATCTAGTGCTCTTTCAAGTAAAGTTGCAAATGCACTTACCTGGCAATTAGTCACTGATTCTTAAGGTATGTCTACACTTGCAGAGTTTTTGCTCTGTAAGTTTCACCAGTGATAGGGAACCAGTAAAAGTAAAGCACTGGTTTGTGTACTCAATTCCTCAGGCGTCAGAGAGTGTTTACATTAGCAGCAGTTCCACCGCGGATGAGAGCAGCACTCTAGGGCAGCTATCCCACAGTGCAGGTCTCTCCAGTTTGATGATGGGTCTTGTGGGAAGGGGTGTGTGTGAATGCGGGGCAACCTGGGTCCCTGCACAGCCTCCTCTCCCCAAACACGGACAAGCTCCAGTAGCTCAGCGTTGCTCCAAGCAGGGGATGCTTTGCTCTGTGGAGCAGGCATTGTCACCTGGCCAGATAAGTGAGCACTTGCCAAGAAAATAGGAAGGGGAGTTTCAAACTTCCCCGGGGCTTTACAGGGGGTTGGGTGGATGTCTGTTTACCTGGCAACAGAGCAGCAGAGCTGCTGGCTAGAGTGGTCACCTAGGCACTGTGGGGTATCCTCAGGAGGCTAAAAGCTGTGTAAACAGGAAGAACATGTCTTCACTTGCACATCACCACAAAAGCATCACCGGTAAGAGCTGTACGCCTCTCCTGGAGGTGGTTTTCTTTTTGCGGTGAAACTTCTGAGTTTCACTGCAAAAAGTCAATGGCAAGTGTAGATGCTCCCATGGTTTTTGCACAAAAAAGGGACTTTTTCCGCTTTAAATGGCCAGTGTAGACATGCCTTAACAGTTTGGGAAAGAAGCAAACAGTACAATTTAGAAGTAGAACTGGCAAAACCAGGAATAAATCAGTGTTCTCCCTAGTTCACAAATAATGAAAAAGTTTGTTCAAACTAATTTTTTCATTGCAAAATGACAGTGTTTATGCAGGTGAAAAGTATCATTTATGTTAGTGGTGGTGGCAGGAAAGGCTAGAAGTAAGGTTGGCCCTGACAAAAATCATTTTCTCCCTGGGTGGTGATCAGGGACCATCTTCTGTTGATCCCTGGGTGGTGATCTGCTGACAGAAATCACCCTGGGTTGTCTTCTATTTATTTTGGGATACATGAATTCAGGTAAGCTCTTTGTGTGCCCCATGACATCCTTCCTGCTATCCATCCATAAGCAAAATTACAGTGTAATGTAGTACAATTCTCAGCAGCACTTAAAAATTCAATTAATGTTTTTATAAAATGCCTGCACATAAATCTGAATCAATTTTTTTATGATGCACAAACCAAGGTTATCAGTTGTCCTCCTTTCCTCTAACCAAATGATTGAATCCACGGCTGTCTCATTGCAGTTTATTATTATTATTATTACAAATATACAAGAACTTTGACACAAATTGTTTAGTTCTGTGGTATTATGCAATATTGTTCGATTTACAATTACTCCAAAATGCAAAATTAGTTGGATCACGGTTGTTGAAGACTTCCCGGGGGTGGGCAGGGGAATATTGTGCTATCCTGCAAGCAATAAAAGTATATTTTATACCAGTGTTTCCCAGACTTCTGAAAGTTGAGCCTCCCCCTTCATGAAAATGAAACCAATTGTGCCTCTTGCAACCCTTCCATCTTCTAAAGGCCTATCCTTCATAACTTATATGTCTTTTGCATCCTGATCCTGGCTATTCATTCCTGCTCAGCACTTTGGAAAATGCTGTTGTAGATCATCATAACTTGATACTTTCTCTGCTTTCTTACATGCTTTCATGAGCAGTGAAATAGTTAACAATGTTTACCTTTTAAACTATTGTTCTTTATATCTGAGTTAGTACCCATTGATATGAATGGTGCAGTTTATACCTCAAAGCTATAGCTTCAGGCTCTTTGCAAGTAAATATCTTTGCATCGGTTGCTCTCAGATAATATTTAGAAGGTTTTCTTCACAACCATAGCAATTAAAGATTTTGTTTTTAAAGAATAGAGATAAAAGAAAAGCTGA
Organism: Platysternon megacephalum; assembly: GCA_003942145.1. Classification (NCBI taxonomy): domain Eukaryota; kingdom Metazoa; phylum Chordata; order Testudines; family Platysternidae; genus Platysternon; species Platysternon megacephalum. The sequence goes on along the minus strand of QXTE01000033.1, from coordinate 10,319,446 downwards.
GTTTCTGGAGAAGAATTGAGTCTGTCCACACTTCGATCCTTAACTATTTTGGGGGAGGGGCATTCCACAATTCATATGATGCTGCTTTAAAGCATTGTTGTCTTCACATTTTCTTAAGTTTATTATATCTCAGAGAATTTAAAAAGGTTGCTTGACTGCTCTCATTTGCTGCATGGAGTTTGGAAACGCTGATTTGCTGGCAAATGGTGTGAAAACAGAAAGAACTGGGACATCCTGAACATTGGTTGAAACCGCTCATATGCATTATGATATATTCTTTTATTACATGATCACATACTAATTTTTCCACAGGAACCTTGCCTAATTTAGTGCACAGGGTGGATGTACAAGGGGGGGTAGAATTAAGGTTACACAGACAACCATAAATCTGGCATTTCCTAACTTTTAAGTGCTTTACTTTGTAACCTAAATAACTTTCTTTTAATGTAATATTTATGAATAATAATAATAATAATAGCAGAATCTTTACAAGTTCATAATGAACCTCACAGGTACCTGTTTGAGGTTCATGAACAATGAATCTTTCCAGTGTGTTACAATTACCGAAACACCTGTGCTAACTGATAATATTTACGCTAATGCACTGAAAATTTAACATCCAGTAATGATCATTATGAAGTGTATAGGAAAATTCAGCTAGTAAGATTACTAAAATGACTTGAAAAATCCTCAGACTATAATATTAGATTTAATATCTAATTACATATTAAATTAAATTAAATCTTAGTCTGTTGAGAAAAACAAGGGAAAACTATGTGCTTTGTACTCATAATACCTAGTATCAATATAGGTTCCAGTGCAGTATTGGTTTCTGTTCTTAAGCTTTAGGTATAATTTAATTGTACTTGCAGAAGGAGGGGTAGAAAAAGAAATGGAACATTACTTTATTATAGTGAGTGTTGGTTCATCTTGCAAAGCAGCTTCAGTGACAACACCCTGTTTTCTCATGCTCAGAGCTTTCTGAATTTCCATTACTGGGTTCCGTCTGAAAATATTTTTTGTTGGAAAATTGGAGTAAAATCCCTGGCAGAGTGGTGAAAATTCACTTCTCCCAATGTTATTTTTTAATAAAACACAGATGGCAGATGTGTGAAACTTGGCATGAACTTAGTCATTGTAATTGAGAATTAGATTGGGGAGTTGAGAAAGAACTCTGGAGCAATTAAAAATTCACTTCTGAGCATGGCCAGAAGATATCTGCTCAGATTTTTACAAAGATTAACGAAGACACACCCATTTATTACATCACTGCACAATCCCCCAGCCGGGTTTTCTACTTTCAGGCTGTTTCAACATTTTGCATAAGGTTGTAAATGTTTCATTGAATTACACAAGGCAAAAAACTCTAGATAAAAACCTCAATGTCAGGGACAGGAGAAAATTATAGTCTTAAAAATATGACAGATGAAGTCACTTTGGGAGAATCTGGCAATTTTTGTTGACACTACAATATTCTCAGCATTCTTAAAAAAAATCTATTCTAGCACCCTAGAAATACAGTCCAGAGTGACAGAATAAATGGTCTGTAAATGGACCCTATATATTGCTTGGCAACGTGGAAAAAAGGAGTCATCAAAGCGTTCTCTTTTTCTCCTTTCGTTTACATTGAAATAGATGGACCTTTACATTTCAGTGGGAATTTTGAATGTATTCAACGCAGAAATTCAACCATATTTGCCACAATGCACAATTCTTTTATGCATGGAGCACGTTCAGTGTTCAACTTCCCACCATAAAAAAGAAAGCCAGCCATGTTAGTAACCTGCTGTCATACAATTAAGACCACTTATGTAAGCTCAGTAATGGGGATGACTTTGTGATGTATTGTTTTGTCTCTTATGTTTAATCTCTTTGCTTTCACTTTCAGGAGTTGGAATTTTCCAATCTGTTTGCAGTCCTTCACTGCATCCACTCATTCTTCGCTGCCAAAGTGGCTTGCTTGGACCCATTGTATGTAGGCAGTCAAGCCGCCACATCTGCTGTTGCCACAACTTCTGGTACTGGCAAATTAAAGTATACTACTTGACATCATGCATTTCACCACTGCCACTTACCAACAGTACATAACAATGTATAAATATTCATCAAATTTAGACCTTTGGGGAACTGCGAACATGGAAACCAATCCAAGAGGCAAGCCATGCTGCAGTTTCAGCAGAAAAATGGTCACATGGGATCATACATTCATCTCTGTTCTGCAACTCCAGTAAATAATCCTAGCTGAAACCCTGGAATAGGATGGATATGCTTTTAGTATGATCTATTTGTACTTACATAGTGCTTTAAGCAACACTGGAGGCAAAAGGGAAAAAATGACACAGTGAAGCACTTAAGTATTTAATAAAATTTTCAGCTGTCTGTAATAATACACAACTAGAATTGTCATTTACTTGTTTTCAGATGTTTTTATATGACAACATACAAAGCTCTGAGTATAAACGTAGGGCAATATCATAATAGTATCAATGACACAACAGCAAGCAAAGAGGCATATCGTTTGTGACAACAAGGAGATAAGCATGAAAGGGCATTTGTGTAAGTATCTCCTCAAAGAAGAAAGCACTTTAAACACTCTTGTAAATTCATACTGTTTTCCTATATGGAAACATGCTATTGTTGTTTATTTTGTTGTCATTCTGTTCTAATAGTAATGATAAAGTTATAGCCATATTGGTCTAGCACATAAAGACAAATATAGTGGAGAAACTTTTACAGACGCAGGACCCTCTTCAAGTCAAAATAGGTGGGATATGAATTTGATTTCAATTATAAATTAAGTACAAGTTAGTGACAGATCTGGTACAACAGTTGCTTTGTTCATTCTCCTGTTATAAAGGGAAGGAGGTCTTGTAATCTAACGGTATTTGTACACAAAACCTGAGTTTTGAATTTTGTTTCAGACATTGTACATCCAGCACATTGTTTCAGTATGTAATGTTGATTTCATATCACAAGCAAGGAGGCAAGAACTCAATTCCACTCAGGCTCTTAATAAAACAGGCACACTAGAAAGTAACACTAGCAGTAACACTAGAAAAATGATTCCACACCTTGAATTCTTACCAATTAAATGACATTATTCCTTTTTATTTATGTATTTATTTACTTTAAGATGGGAACAAATTAAATAAACTGCAAAGCTAGAATAATTGACATAATACACAATAGCTTTCTGTATTTAAAATATGACGTAATCCAAGACTACATATTGTACATATTATTCTAAGAGCCTCATTTCATGATGAATGTAAAGCTCAAGGAGTAAATTTGGAACTACTCTCCATGCATCCAAAGATACATTACTTGAATACCATTTTTGCAAATGACTTTAATTTTGAACTAGCAGATATATCTCTGAACATGGTCAAATGTTGGGAATATTATTGTGATGTAACTGAAACCTAGTAAATTGAGGGGTTTTTTTTAAACATGACCACATAACTCAAAAGAATAAAATATTTATACACCTACAGTAACACACATGAATTTTATTAAAAAAAAAATAGCCTGCTGCAGCTGTCGCATGTGTATATTGTTTTAAATACTAATCATTATTCTGTTGTTTCTTGTTAAAAATAAAAACATTAAATACTTTAGTATGAATATAAAGTAACAATTCTACATTTAGGTCCTAGCCCTTCAATTTAAAATGTATGGGCAGACCCTTGCACATATGCTGGGATCCATCCATGTGTCAGAAATTGCAGGATCAGGGTCTAAATCTGCCATGCGTGCTATCAGCTACAAACGTACATATCATGTGAGGGTTATGGACACGTTTTTTATAGATCTGCCTTATGTGCCAGACAAGTTAAATCTATCAGTGTTCCAAGTAATGTATAATTATTTTATATTCAAACATAAATTTAGAGGAACATTTTTTTTTTCAGAAGGGGCACAATTCAAAATGAATTTTTGGGACATATCTGATTGCTTGCTTCTCTCTCTCTCTGCGTGATTTTTATCACCAGCACTTGGCTTTACCCACATAAGAGGGAACCCACCTTTTTGAAAGTCTGCACATGAGACTCACAGTAGCTGCCTGACTCCCAGGAACATTAAGTACTGTTACAGTGATTGCTCCATTAAAAAAATTGCCAGCACATTTTACATAGTTAGCATGGTTATTTCTCATACTAACTACTGTACTGTCGTATCTCAGCTACTTGTGTAGTAACTGTTGGCAAACAATGATTTTTTAATAACAACTGTTGTGTGTGTATAAATACTCAATACATTGATGGACAAATTCTGTCCTCGTTGAAACCTATGAACAATTCTCATGGACTTCAGTGGGACCCAGGATTTGGCCCTTAGATAATATGAACTCCAGATGTTTTGAATCTGAAACTGTCACCATCTCAGAGGTTAAGCATAGTAATTGGGCCTCTTTTCCTGTCAAGAAAGCATCAAGTGGAAAAATTATAATGCAACAATGAGAATTTTAAAAACAGGAGACCAGTTTTATTTTAAGAATAGTTTTACTGCCCCCCCTTTTTAAAAATAATTATTATGGCTCTCAGACATTGCAGTGGTGGTGTAAATAAATACCTAGATAAATAGATTGTTGGTGGTACCAGAACTAAAAATCAATCAACATATATTGGGCTAAAATCTGTCCTCAGTTTACACCAGTACACATTATACACAGGACTCCAGTACTGGAACTGAGAGCAGAATTTGGCCCAACACAATTTACGAGGTTTTCTTTAAATTCATATAAAACTCTGAATATAGCACCATATATGAAACATAACTGATAGCATTCCACGTGAAAGCACTAAGATTTGAAGAGTTTCATATGGCAGAATGTGATTTGAAATCAAAACACATTCTACATAGTGCTGAAAAGGATCAGTGAAATGTTTGAGGCAAAATCCTCCTTTCCAATCTACACTGGAGATTCGTTACATAATTTGTATATAGAACTGCCATTATCACCAGTGGGAGTTTTGCACATGTAACAAGCATAGAATATTTAACAGATGCTGCAGTGAAAATTGGAAAGCAGAATTTTTCCTTGGTTTGGAAGATCTAAACTGACTTATGGGATTCATCAGTATTTTTTATTTCAAAAAGCTGAAAAAGATGTCATAACATTAGCACTGGCTGCATTTCTGTCTTGGTATACAAATACAGGAATGACTTGCATACTAATGACATAAAGTGAGTGGGGTAATATCCTTTATTGGGAGAAGTTGGTCCAATGAAAGAGAGATTACCTCACCCACCTTGTCTCTCTAGTGTCCTGGGATTGACATGGCCACTCCACCATTGCATACTAGTGTCACAGAAATAAATCTTTTCCCAATTTATTCAGCAATGGATATGCCTGCCAGGTTGTTCATCCTAGAGAGGGGTAACTGGAAAGTCAACATTGGGACCAAGGGAGGCAAATTTTAAAGTACATATTACGCAGCCTATAAAAGTCATGAGAAATGTGAAATATGTTATAAAAATGTTTAAGGGCCATTTACTTCTCTTGGATACATTTATGAGTCTCCCATTTTAATCACTAATCACTTCATGCACATGTGTCCAACGGCAAAATGTATGTATAGTAGTATTAACACAGGAAATATTACAGTCAAACCATTGGATGTATTAAAATGTTTATAATTCTGTGCATCCAAGCAACTATAAAAACTGTATACAACTAATGAAGCTATCATTTTTTGGGAAAAGCCTGTGTTACAATTAAATACCAACCTTTCTGTTACCAAAACAAACAAAAAACCAAACTCTTGGAATAATATGTGAGTTGTACTATCTATGGCATTGACCCTTGGAATTAGTTTGATCAAAATATTTCATTACACAAAATGTACCTTGTCTACTGTTATCTTATAAGATATACAACTGTTAATTGTAGGTTAAAATACTTGATTTGAGTCATGATGGAAAATTTTAGATTGAACTGAACTTCACAGAGTTAACCATAGCCTGGTATGTTTCATGGATATAGCATAGATGTAATTCTGTTATAAAAGTATTGTAGATTCTGATGATACACTGTTCTGGACTTCCCCAGTGAAGAAATTATATGTTTCACTTTCCTAAATCTATTTACAAATATAGGATCAGATTTTTGAAAGAATTTAGCACTCAGCTGAGATCTTTTGAAAATAAGGCCCCAACTATGGGTGTTCAGCGCTTTGAAAACCCAGCCCCTAGCTTCCAATTTGGACTACTCAAACCAGAATTCTTAGGAATATGGTAAGCCTCATTCTGTAAAATAATAATATACTGTATCTATATCATTTAGAGTTAGACACCAAAAAACTTTCTCACCAAATTAGGCCCTGACTTACACATGCTTAACTTGACTTCAATAGGACTTCTCACAGTGCATACAGTTAAACATGTGAGTAAGCCTTTGCAGGATTGGGGCCTTAATGCCTGATTCTGCTCCCAATGAAGTAAATGTCAAAATCCCTTTGGCTTCGCTGTGATCAGAACAAAAGTGTCAGCTCCCTTAACTAAGGGTATGTCTGCCTTGCAATCAGATGGTATAATGGCGGCATGAGTAGACATACCCGAGCTGGCTTTGATCTAGCTAGAACAAAGCTAGCTTGAATAACAATAGCAGTGAAGCCAAAGCACCATGGGAGGCTGCCTGGCCTACCCCCACCCACCCAGAACCCTGGGAATGTACTCAAGTAGCTACCACCATGCTGCCTTGTCTTCACTTCTATGGTTACTCATGCTACCTCCTGTGTAGCTAGAGCAAAGCTGGCTCAGGTATGTCTGTACATGCTGCCTTCACACTACCTGATTGCACTGTCGACATACCCTGGCCGTCTACAGCATACTGTTATGTTAATTCCTTCAATGCCTTAAGATGTATCTTGTGTCCAACAAAATGACAAACAGGCATAAGATCATGTGAATGTACAGTGGATGCCATTATAAAGGCAGCATCCAACACTTACCATACAATGGTATCTATGATACCATAACTTTTCCTATGCTTAAAATATGAAATAATTCGGGCACCTTTGTGCTGACTCCATGGAATCATTTGGAAAATGCTGATGTATTAATAGTGACCACTGTAGATTATATTGTTCATTTCACTGTCTTAGAGTTGCAGTGTGGTGGTGGAATCCCAATATAGCCAATACTTGAGCCTAATATGGGCCCCTTTCCCTTTACACAAGGTGAAAAACCTGAGGAGCAATGAGTAATACTGCTCTACCCAGCCATTGCCCTGCTACAAACATACCCCATCCAGAACCACTGCATGCATGCAAAGCCCATGTGCAGCCTTCTAAGCTCCTATCCCTGTCATGCGGAAGAACTATACTGCTTCAGCTACACATAGAACTCGCTGTACCTGTTGAGGAGGGGACAGTATTTGTCCTTAATAAGGAGTATGGTCCTGATTCAGAAAAGCATCCCTGTTCTGGGAGGGTGCTTAAGCATGTGATTAACTTTAAGATTAAAGTGATTAAAGCTAAGTATGTGCATAAGTGCTTTCCTGAGTAGGAGTGGTTTTAGGCATGCTATTAAGTGCATTCCTGAATCAAGGCCTATAATGTCAACTAAATTCTGTGTACAAGTTTCCATTAAAAAGTCACCATTTTCTATCAGTGGTACCTGAGATGTGGCAGTTGTCTTCTATTGAGAGAATTGGAAAATACTGTGCTATCTGCATTATAGTACTGTAATTGGTGGCAAATGCTAGCAACCACTCAACTCATGTTAGCTATCACCTTTTGCTCAAGGGAATACAAATATTTTCTATTTGGATTCTGTATATTATTACAGAACTTCACTGAATCATAATCTAGATAAAAATAGACTGGGTCAATGTATAATCTAACCATTCTCCTTTAGATAATATAATCAGTTGTCACTTCTGAGAAATATGTACGACTTCCAGCTTCAACACCTTCCAAATAAAAATCCCAGCCAGATATTCTGGAAAAACTTGCTTTATGTAATATATATTAAGAAAAAATATATCTATTGGGCACAACTTACCAAAGCAAGCATAAAGGCATAATATATTATCTTTTAAACACTTCACATGCTAAGAATATAAATTTAAAGTAAAATATGTATATTCGTTGAAGAAATGACTATTGCAAAAGTCTGGATATACAATCAATACATTGATTATCGTTAGTGATCTCACTTTCCCACACCTCGAAAATGCTATTTTTGAATTATTCTTATCCCTTAGTACATTTGCAGTATATCTCATAAGTTTTAATTTGTTATGGAAAGAAATGACTGAACAAATGTAACAGAAATTGCTATATATTTTCTAAATATTAAAGATTTTAAAATGAAGATGAAACCATTCAAATTATTTATTTAATTTTAATTATGTTTTTGTGGCTGTTTGTGATTATGTATGTGTGACAAACATAAGTCACATAGTTGTTTAAGATCATTAATGTACCACTAATAAAATTGTATCTCTGTTTTGTTTGGGGTTTTTTGGTTTTCTTTTTGTAAAGGAACATACCAGAAAAAAATAGAAAATAAATACTTTTTAAATTATTTTTTTGTGTTCAGTTGTTCCGTGTGTGTTGTATTGTTATAAGCAAGTCTGAGAGACCATCAGAATATCTAACTATGCTGGGGTAATAAACTACTCCTGAAAGCCTAATACTATCAACTGGAAGAGGTACCTTGATAGAAGTGGTCATCCACCACAGATTACCATACCCAATTTCCTACATGATCATATATCATTTAATTACTGTTGATGACTAATCACCATGGTGGTGTGGTTTTGAATTACTTTATTAAGTACATGTTTATATTTTTGGCCCAGTTTTGCAGTTGTTTTTTTTCATAAGAGAAATTCCCATCGACTTTGATAAGAGTTAAAGGCATGCAAAGATTGAAGGAGGGTGGTGCTTGTCTGTGGCTTTGTGCATGCATGCACACTCTGCCAGATGTGGTACAGGGATTCTCTGCATATTTAATAGCTATTAACTATATCACTGGATTGCCAAATAATCTAGTAATCCAATTCATAGAATCCTGCATCATTTAAATCAAGGAGACGTATAACACTGACTTCAACGAGAGCAGGATTAGACCCATAGAAGCTAAAGATGCATAAGATTTACTGTATTCAGCAAGGCATTTAAGCAAATACCATAACTTTAAGCATGTGACTTAAAGGTGCTTTTGTATCTCACAGAATTGGCGCCTTAGGGCAGGTCTACACTACTGCTTATGTTGATATAACTTACATCACTCATTGGTGCAGCTGTGCCGATCTAGCGCTTCTAGTGTAGCTTAGCCCTTAGAGTCTGGCTGTGGACCCTGAATGTCCAAAGTAACACTGGTTTGCCAGCTGAGGCTTTTTGATTGTGTCATGCTAATCCAAATGGTGCATGGGTGCAACCTCAGCACACAAACACATGGACAAAAACCCTGGTGGCCCATAATGTTACGAGGGGAAGGATTAATCATTCAAAGTTAAACTGTCTGATTGTAAAGCTAGAGCACATTTTGATAAATGCTTGAGATTTATTACCGCTAGAGAAGCTTTCCTGTGACCCTTCTTTCCTCGCTCCTTTGCCCTTTACAGACCATTTTATTTTCTTCTACTTTGGCTGGGGGGCCAAAAAGAAATGTGGGACAGGTGCTCAGACATAGATCTGCCCACCTGCTTTCCAGTGGAAAAAAAGTGTTTTGGCTAAATAAAATTGGCCAGCCAGCTAATCAATCCACTCTGGGACTCTTCCCACCTCACAAAAAGAGCATGCTGCACCCACAACATCTTCTCTGCTGTGAATCCCACCACAGCGTCCCTTCTGGAAATGTCCCCATCTGCTCTGCTCCCCACTTCCACCTCCCAACTAAACAAAAACCAAAAAAACGCTGGTAGCTCTAGCTTGAGAGTGACAGGTGCCCTTGTATCCCCTTTATCAGGTCCAAGCCCCTTCACTAGGTCACCACATTCTTACACACACACACACACACACACACACTCTCTCTCTCTCTCTCTCTCTCTCTGACTTAGTCATCAGACAACTTGGCTTTGTCTTCTCTCATACACACACCACAGAGAGTGAATTTAATTTTTTCAGCCACCGTTTTTGATTAGCAGAAAGGAATGACAGACCAGAACAATCCTTATGACTGATTATGGTCACCCTTTTGTTTTAGGATAAGTTATAATGTCTACTATGGTTTCCTATATGTATTACAAATTAGGCACTCTAGTTAAATATACATTTCTTTGTTTTAAGGTTTAGAAAGATTTGTGGATTTGTGCTCAGTTTCCCATATGAAGGGGATGTCTAGAGGTCTATGAGCTGCCCAGAGCTGCATAACAGATTCCTATAACCTGGCAAGGAGGTGTAAGCAAGGGCAGACCCTTATGGGAGGGACAGGACTAGAAGTTCTGTATCTATGCAGATCCTTCTGTGTTCTGTCCCACAGGAAGGCTGCACAAGTGGCTGATGTGAATAAATTGTAACCATTGGGCTGACAGAGCCTGTTCAAAGTGGCACTGTGGTCACAGGGGGGAAGTTCTCCTCCTCCTCCTCCTCCATTTTCCTGTGCCTCTGCTTAGCACCTTTCCTACCTGTTTGACTTCCACTGTGAATATGCATGTGTTTCAAGATGGGTTTGCCTGGTATCACATAATACTAGGATTAAAAAATGTAACTTCAGATATGCAAGTTACTGTATTAACTTTGACCATGGAACAGAGTTTTTCCTAATATAAAGAAAAGTTTCATATATATGTATGTGTGTTACTTACCAGAATTTCAATTCACATTTAATTTAAAGGGAGAAAAGTACTCAGTGTACCAAAAATGAATTGTGCAGGTGCCATGGCTTAGGTCAGAAATATCCAGGAAAAAAGGAGAAAATATTCCTTTTCTTATTTTCCCTTGGCTTGTTTGAATTCTTCCCTAGGAAAGATGAAAGTTTCCCCAGGGAGGTCAGGCTTCCAGTTTGATTTAATTTTAATGCAGCATTTCTCACTGTAAGGCAGAATGGTATATCAGAAGACATTCCCTGCAAGACTGTAAGATCCTCTCTCTGGTCAACAATGTATGATAGATTCCTTTGAATTATCAGCAGGATTTCACTGCACTTCTACATTTCTCCCCACAGCAAATTTCACTTGTCTTTGGATTCCACTATTGCTGATCAAATTACATGTAAACATTAAGATTAAACTGAGTATGAGCAGTATGCTTTAAGATTGTATTTGACTTCCTCAAAAACAACACATAGTCCAGTGGACAGGGCAACTAAGACTTTGGTAACTGAGGTTTTAATCCTAAGTATTTCATTGTCTTGCTGTGTGATGACTTTGGGCAAATCAGTTCTCCCCTCTGTTTCTCCAGCTGCAAAATGATAATTATAACTTCTTTGTAAAGTGTTTTGAGATCTGTGGATGAAGTGTTATATAAGTGTCCTAGACATTTATATTTAGTGTTGTAATGCCTTTGGATCTGCTTTTCCACCACTTACACTAGTGTGAAAATCAAGAGTAACTTCATTAAGGTCAATGGAATTACACTGGTGTACGTGAGAGGAGAATCGGCCAAGTGTGTTTTTGTTTTCTCTTTCATTTAAAAATAAGGAGAAAAAAAGCAACAACGTGATAGCAGGAAAATTTAAAACACCGGTGATTTGACATTTGTATTAAAAACATAGTTTCTCTCATTTTTTAAGTTTTTGATGACTGTGGTTTGGATGGCGGACTGTTTGGCATCTCATTACAAAATATATATTATAAATACAGTTCTACCTGTATGTGAAATGTTTCACTAATTGAAGATGCTCATCAGCTCACAGGCATGGGTCTTTCAAGCGCTCCAGTTAGAGAGGGACAGTTTCCCATGCTATTTCTCACATTTTACAAGCAAGAGAAAAAAATGATATTGGTCTATCATTTTTGGTCTTCTACAAAAATCTGTTTGTGATAGTGTTGGTATTAATATTAGGTATTGTAGTAGCACCTAACCATAACAACTAAAGGCCCCAACCAAATTTGGTCTCCATTAAAATGTTTATAAAGCTTAGCAAGTAATATCATTCCACTGAAATTAAAAATTTGAAATATTCTACTGAAGAATATTGGTGTGGAAATGAGCATCACTTTTAACATAATTTAATCAACGAATTGATGTAAAAAGGTTTTGTCAGAATGCCATTATAAATTACATTGAGAACATTTATATGAAAACAATTATAGTCTATTGTATTTTTAACTTGTTCTGGGCCAAATTCTCCTCTCAGTTACAACATTTCTAAATCTGGTGCAACTCCAATGAAGGTCAAATTTAATAACCATAAAGTGAAACCTACATAGTCACAACATAATTAGGACAAGAATGTGCAACACTGCCTGTGGCAGCTGTCAAATGAAAAAATAAAAATACAATGAAAAGCAATGAACCTTAAAAGGAGTTAAAATTCTTTCACAACATATTTTACAATTCCGCATTGACAAGTGTTTTCAGCAGATCACCACATTTACCAGCTAATGTAATGGTTTCTGGCTCATTTTTGGCATACAATATAGGATGTATGTGCATATAGTCAAAGCTGTCAGCTAACCTAAATTCATAATTAGGATAATAAAATAGAAATAAATAATATTCAGGGAGATTGATAAAATAACTTGGTTTAAAGCTGAGCTCCGAAGGAGTTTCTAAAGCCATGTACACCTCTACCCCGATATAACGCCACCCGATATAACACAAATTCGGATATAATGCGGTAAAGCAGTGCTGCAGGGGGGCAGGGCTGCACGCTCCGGAGGATCAAAGCAAGTTCAATATAACGCGGTTTCACCTATAACGTGGTAAGATTTTTTTGGCTCCCGAGGACAGCGTTCTATCAGGGTAGAGGTGTAATTAAATTCCATGTGGAGCTTTGGGGATGAAGTGAAGCAACAGAGAAGACCTGAATAAAATCAGTTCCTCAGTTATTTCCTGAGCAAAAGCAGCTGTCAAGTTGTTACAGGTCTGTAGTTTCCCTTCCCCCAACCCCCCAAAACTTTGCAAGCTGTTTGAGCCTGATTGCCTCTGTCTTGTGACTTTGATGCCATGTGACAGATTCTGTCACAAACCACTGCCACTTTATTGGTGAGGAAGAATACTCCCCCCAATTATTACATGTTTGGATCAAAAGTGATAAACAGATTTGTCAAAGTTTTAATTAAACCCACATGCAAAACCAGTACTGTGGTGCCAGCTCTCAAAATTTTATTACACGTATTGGGATACTTCGGGTCTGGGCCAAACTGAAGAAGTTAAGGGTCCTAGGCACATCATGACATAGCGATCCCACATGGCTCTGCCCTTGTGGCTCTGTACTGCGCCCCCCCCCCCCCTTCTTAGCGTACCAGGGTCTTATTCTCCCCAGGAGAAGCAGCAGGGGTAAAGGGAGTGATCTGAGGTCAAATAAATGGAGGGGATAGGTGCAGGACAGGCAACTGGGAGGGAGCATTCAGGTGGAATGAGAGCATGATGACTGGCCATCCTGTCCAGCTCAGGAGAGGGGAAGAGAGAGATAAAATGGCAGCTCCCTACACCCATTGAGATATAAGGGTACGTTGAATCCCCTGCATTTTTTGTGTGTAATTAAGGTTGAATTTTGACCCTGTGATGACCACACACAAGTTGAAAAAAAATCAAAAGGAAAATGATTTCTTTTCTTTTAACATCATGATTTTTTTTGTGTGGGAGGGGTTGATTCATGATTTTTGAACATTGCAAGTTGACAATACAGCGACTACATATTAGAATATCAAATATCAAATATAAACCATGAGCCTACAGGCTTTGCAGGCTTCAATGTTAGTTATGGGTGTGTAAGACTACAGGATCAGGGCCATAAATGTTAAATGTATGACGAATATAGGCCTGATCTTGCAGATGACATAAAGAAGGTAGCCCACTTACAGCATGTTTGTCCTGTTTCTGATTTCCCTGAGTATACGCAGCTCACATCTTTGGCCTCTTTCTCATGATAAAATCATGGAGTCTTCTGTATATCTCAATTACTTAATCTCCTTTCAGGTCCAATTGGGTTTCAAGCGCAGACGTTTTCTCGTTGCTGGAAGTTGTGACCAGGTATATTGACTAACAGCTTTCTTAAAACCAAGTGTTTTTCTTTAGACCCCCACCCCCAGCATGTTGTAAAAGCTCCACGGCCCACCAGTGCAACAACAACTGTTTTTCTGCATATTAAAGCCAGGGCCAGTGTTAGAGGGTAGCAAGAAGGGCAACTGCCTGGGGCCCAACACCATGGGGGTGCCTCACAAAGCTAAGTTGCTCAGGCTTCAGCTTCAGCCCCAGGTAGCAGGGCTCAGGGCTCCAGGCTTCAGCCCTGCCCAGTGGAGCTTCAGCCTTTTGCCCTGGGCCCCAGCAAGTCTAACAGTGGCCCTGCTTGGTGGACCCCCTGAAACCTGCTCGTGGCCCCTCCTGGTTAAGAACCTCTGCTTTAGACAAATATTTAGGAAACGAAGAAAAAAAGACTGTAAAACAAAAGAATGGCCTACACAGGTATTCTTACCTAAAGTCCTAGCAGGCCATACTGGTGACCTAGGAAGGCCTAGTTTCTCTAGACAACCTCATGGGTTCCTGTGGCTGAATGATTTTTTTTTCAATATGGTTTCCTGCTTGTATCCCCAAGACTGTTCTTTTAAATCCTGGAAGGGTTCTTTGTTTTTTGGTGGTGGCAGGCTTTTACCCTCACCTGGTCAAACCATTTCCACAGGCTGAGAAGAGACTGAGCCAGACTCCAGAGTTAATAGTCTGGTATTGTCCCTTGATGACTTTTAAGTGGACACTGATGGTGACCGTCTTGAGACGTCCCCACTTCCCTGCCTAACCCATCTCAGACAGACCTCTAGAGAGAGGCACTTAAATGAAAAATATTTGAACAAAAAACAGTAGGCCAGAGTCAGGCCAACATACAGATTATTACAGAACAGCTCCATAGGCATCACAGTAGGACTGCTATATTTGTGAGGAGCCCCACTGCTGTTCATGGGACTCCATCTGAACATAATGGTGTGTCCAAATGGTGTCAATTGCAGGTCCAGGGCCATTTTTAGGATATTAGTGTAATTATATTTCAACAATGAATCCTCACTCGGTATTGAGTTTTGTGTTTGGAAAGTCATGTCTTGTACAAAAGCCCATTCCTGCAGTCCATACCTCTGCATAGGTCAGTGGGAGTGGGAGTGGAACATGGTTCAGGACTGCAGGAGCAAACCCTAAGGCCTGGTCTACACTGGAGGGGTGGGGGGTCGATCGAAGTTACACAACTTCAGCTATGTAAATAATGTAGCTGAAGTCGATGTACTTAGATCTACCGTGGTGTCTTCACTGCGGTAGGTCGACTGCTGACGCTCCCCCGTCGACTCCACCTACGCTCCTTGCTCCGGTGGAGTACCGAAGTCGACAGGAGAGTGCTCGGCGGTCGATTTATCGCGTCTTCACTAGACGCAATAAATCAACCCCTGCTGGATCGATCGCTCTGGAGGTAAGTATAGACATGCCCTATGTGTTTTTTTAGGATCAAATCCTGCTCCTGATTTCATAGCCGTGGAGTGTTCCCTTGCAAAGGAAGGGGGGGGCTAGGTGGCTCCTATTTAACTTCTACAAGGCGCCAAAGAGATGGGTGAGTGAAAGCTACTGAAGCTACAGTAACAGCTGTGGAACTGGTCCAAAACCACTTCTCTGCCAAGGGGGAAGACACCCTTCTCCTAAGTGCCATGGAGTAGACAGTAGTGTAATGTGCAGCACTCAGGCTTTAAACTTAAATTAACTATCTCAACTACTTTGAGCTCAGTCTTTCTCACTCTTAAGGTTCTAATATTCCTTAGCATTAAGCTGGTTTGCTTGACCAGAACCTTTTTGTGCCTGACCCCCAAGCTCCATGTGACTAATGAAAGAGCTCATTGTGTTTCATGTTGATTTTGGAATGGTAGAGTTGCATTTCATAGATTCATAGATTCTAGGACTGGAAGGGACCTCGAGAGGTCATCGAGTCCAGTCCCCTGCCCTCATGGCAGGACCAAATACTGTCTAGACCATCCCTGATAGACATTTATCTAACCTACTCTTAAATATCTCCAGAGATGCAGATTCGACAACCTCTCTAGGCAATTTATTCCAGTGTTTAACCACCCTGACAGTTAGGAACTTTTTCCTAATGTCCAACCTAAACCTCCCTTGCTGCAGTTTAAGCCCATTGCTTCTTGTTTTATCCTTAGAGGCTAAGATGAACAAGTTTTCTTCCTCCTCCTTATGACACCCTTTTAGATATCTGAAAACTGCTATCATGTCTCCTCTCAGTCTTCTCTTTTCCAAACTAAACAAACCCAATTATTTCAGCCTTCCTTCATAGGTCATGTTCTCTAGACCTTTAATCATTCTTGTTGCTCTTCTCTGGACCTTCTCCAATTTCTCCACATCTTTCTTGAAATGCGGTGCCCAGAACTGGACACAATACTCCAGTTGAGGCCTTAGGAGGGAGGGATAGCTCAGTGGTTTGAGCATTGGCCTGCTGAACCCAGGGTTGTGAGTTCAATCCTTGAGGGGATCACTTAGGGATCTGAGGCAAAATCAGTACTTGGTCCTGCCAGTGAAGGCCGGGGGCTGGACTTGATGACCTTTCAGGGTCCCTTCCAGTTCTCTGAAATGGGTATATCATTATATATTAACCAGCACAGAGTAGAGCAGAAGAATGACTTCTTATGTCTTGCTCACAACACACCTGTTAATGCATCCCAGAATCATGTTTGCTTTTTTTGCAACAGCATCACACTGTTGACTCATATTTAGCTTGTGGTCCACTATAACCCCTAGATCCCTTTCTGCCGTACTCCTTCCTAGACAGTCTCTTCCCATTCTGTATGTGTGAAACTGATTGTTCCTTCCTAAGCCGTGGATGCATTACATAGATTGCATAGATGCATTACATAATAGATCAATGAAGCACTCTTAAGTCATGTAATTCAGCAAGAGTGGTCACCATTAAAAAAGTATTCATCAAGTTTCTATGTTCTAGCATCTGAGATTATCACAGTTTTCTATTTGTTTATACTAGGACATCTCTGTAGTAACAGTGTGGGAATGATTGGTCAATGCTGAATTTTAATAAGGGCATCTACTGTATATGCCACATAAATTAAATAAGCAGCAAAATGTCTTCAGAGTAAGATCCTGTAGCTTTTACTCAGGAAAACATTGAAGCTACAGGATAAGGCCCTAGGAGTAAAAAGTGATGGAGCCATTATGATAGCGTTATTTCTTTAACTTATTTTTAAAGTTACCTTTGTTTGTTTTTAAACTGAATATCAGCAGATAATAAGTAACAAAAGTTTGTGGCCAAGTCTGGCAAAATCATTCATGTTTTATCTAAAGTTTTGCAAGAAAACCAATAGTTTGATGTGATCTGTACAATGTCACATCAATATTACAAAGGCACCAAACACCATCAGTCATCCAAGCTAGCTCATACCTCTAAGGAACAATATATAATCAAAACCAAATCACAGAATTGAATCTTCGTGCTTTATTACAGCTGAAGCAAGCAGGAAATTTTGAAGGCTTCAAGTTAATAGAAATGTCCAAGACTTCAGTACTTCTGCTCTTTTGCCTCCATCCTGAAGTGATGTTGAAAATACACATCCAGTACAGAAGTCAATGTAATCTGCCAATTATATTTTTGTTGGAAAAACGACATAGCTGGATTTCGCAGAATTCACCAATCTACCACACTGATACGGTTAACTTTCAATAAGAAAGGGGTTGCTTCTCTTAAATCCAGATGCACGTTGAATTCTATTTTAAGGCTTCTGTTAACAAACGTGTAGTACTGTTCACTAGTTTGCAATGACTCTCAGGGACTACAGATCCCCATAATGGGCTTAATCCAAGGCCCAGTAAAATCAAAGGGAACCTTTTGTTTGTAGTCAGTCGGCTGTAGATCATAGGCAATATATTTTATTTTTATGTATTATGTTTATTTAGGCATAATTGTTTCTATCCCATATTCAAGGCACTTAGAGTGCTTTTCCTGTGCATTAACACAAAATCACACTCAGAAATCTAAGTCCTAATTAGAATTGAGACATTTGTATAATATAGATGTTACAAAAGAAGTTTCAATGTGTTTGTATTGTAAGCTTATAGACATACATATTTGAAAGCTCATTCTTTTTTACATAAAATAGTGACGGTTACCATGATAATCATTATTGTTGGAGCTTAAGGCTCCAGGGTCCCTCACTTTTATGCATCTATTTTGGAGGGATTGTGACAGGCCTTTGCATGGGGAAGTGAAGCATACAAAGAACCTCCCTTGGAGGGTCTGTTGTAGTTGCAGTCCTTATATTCAGGGGAACACAGGGATTGCTCCTTCGGTGCACCTCAGAGGCACACCATCTCAAAGAGGACAGGAAGGAGGCAAGGCCCATGGCTTCCTTGTTACTGGATTACAGACTGGGTCAGCTGCAACAGAGGGAGAAGGCTGCTCCATGCTAAAAGTGGGGCAGCCTGCATAGTCCGCTTTGCATTGGGCTGCTGAGGGAGGCATTCCGTTTCCATTCCTCAGCTCTCCAGGGGAGCAGTACAACTCTGCAGTACAACCCCCTATGGTACCAGAAGCTAAATGACACTTGGTCTTGAAGATTTAACTCTCCAAGTATTGGGTGAGAACGCTATAAGACTATGATATACAGCAGTAATGCAGTTACTATTGAATGTTGGATGCTAAGTTGCTCATGACTCCCTTTGTATTTTTATCGAAGCATGTACTGTAATTACTTGGCCAGAGAGATAAGAACATACACCAGAGCTGTTAAACAAAACTCAGACTTAGATTTTTGAATATCAAATGACCTCACATCATCTGCAGTAGAATTAAAACCATTACCATGAACTGTACTGTAACCTTCCATTAGTTAAGAAAGGTAAATGAATGGAGCAATGTAACAGCTCTCCCTGAGACACCTAATGAGGACAACTGAAGCTGCAGAAGTGAATGGTGGTCTAATGCTGCAGTGAGATTTAAGCAAGAAAACTATCTCCACCTAATGATAAGGCTATTAACTTTGTCAGTGAAGCAGTCACAGTAACAATGTTGCGATCCGTATCCTTGCTCAAACATTTTAAATGCATCATTCTGAGACAAAAACTGAGACTATTACAGGCAGAAACACACCAGCTCCGGTCATGATCAAAAAATATTTTAGGGAATTGTGATTATCAGCCTATACATTTTGCATGTGAACTAAGTTTTAGTTTTGTAAAGTAATAATCACAGTGTTTTGCAATTCCATTGCTGCTTATGCCCAGGTTCTCTACAGCAATTTATAAACATGAATGCATTTACATTCATAACATCTTTGTGTTTCCACTGATGGTATACTGCAGCACATGGGAAGCCTGATTAGAACCCAGCTCTCCTGAGTCATGGTCCTGGGCTTTGCCACAAGCCATTTTAAGTTGGTTTACCCATATGAAAAAAACCTCTTCAATTGCATCACACAAAGTACTGGGTTAATTTAATGTATAAACCCTTCTTGAAATCTGAATGGCAAGTCATAAACATCCAAGCTGCGGCTCTGTCCTTAACCCCCGCACGGCTGCTTGCCTCTCTGCAGTGCATTGAAATGGAGCAGCGAGTCAAATGAATGCAATGCCAGGTTGCACAATTAAAAAATTAGATAATGATGCTGCTGAAAACTAAAACAGTGTGCATTATGAAAGGAAAGCATATTAGGCATTCAGCCTTTACTCTCAATTTCTTGTCTTTTGTACGTTTCAGTTACTTTAAAGTGGTCTTTTGTGGTTTAGCTTTTGAGGGAAAGGTATACGGTAGCTTGGAGAACCCCATAAACATGAAAAATAAAAATAAAACCAATGGGCTAGGGAAATTAGGTTTTTATGGATGGATGGGTTTTAAATGCGTATAATTTTCACAATAATTTCCAATACTTTCCAAGTCATCAAGAGCAGTCCCTAGTGGCAGCGACAGCAGAAGCTGTAGAAATTCAAATGGCTGCTGGTAGTGGCAGTACTCTGAAAAACTCCTTCTCCACAGCAAAGTGGTGGGGTTAGCTGGCAGGCAGATTGAGAAAGACAAAGTTTGAAATGGTACAGTGCTGCATTAGCATGGCGCACAAGCTCATTCATCTTGACGGGTGATATCCTGATTCTTTATAAGGTTGGTTATCTTCAGCTTTTTCACAACATAGATGGGGAGCTTTGAGTCTCCCTTAATAGATGTTTCTCCACTAGTACCTACCTTTTCTCCTTGTCTCATTCCTTTCTCAGCCCCTAGCTGTGGAACTTTACCACACTCTCAGGTGTCATAGCATAGGAACTTGGGGCAGGTGGGGAATCAGCCACACTGAATCTTGAGTGGGCCTTGCAGATTAGAGGGAGAGCCTCAGGCAAAGAGTTATGCTTGAATCTAAACTGTCTGCAGTATACCCTCGGAAATGACCCATCTTTAGCTGGTGTCAGCCATAAACCCATCTTTAAGCATATAATAATGTGCTTCATTTATCTATGTCTCTCCTGAGTAGCCACAGTGTGCACACTGTGTCTTTGAAAAGTACTTTGGCAGTTCCGTTAGCTAAGTTTTTAAGCTGATGATTCCAATGTGTTTAATGGTATTCATGGTTGTACTATTAATGAAAAACTTTTGAACTCCTCCATAGATTAAAAGATGTGCAGGATGACTCTGATAAGATTTTGGCTCTTTTAATATAGCTGCTTTATGCACTGTACAATAACTTGATGTTATTAGTGTCACCACAAATGCTCAGTTAAATAGCACCTGCTTTCCTATATTGACATGCGCTGCTTAGACAATAACAAACTGAACGGTGCTGAATCTGTATAAACCTGAGAAATGTCAGTATAATTGCACATGATTAGAGCCTACTGATACATAGGTCTGAGCGCCAAAGTGAGGATCCCAATGCAAACTTTCCCATTATTAAAGGATGGGGGTGATCCAATAATTTGGCTGGCTTAAGATAGAAATAGAGACCAGCTGCTGCAAAGTTCAGCTCCAGACCGAAACTATTTGATATAGAGAGAATAAGAAGAGTTCAAAAAGCACCCCTTTTGGTGATTTTTTTCCCACTGGATTCAGGGCCGGCTCTAGGCACCAGCACTCCAAGCATGTGCTTGGGGCGGCACTTTCCAAGGGGCGGCACTCCAGTTCCTTTTTTTTTTTTTTTGCTTGGGGCACAAAAAGCCGGGAGCCGGCCCTGAGCGGAGGTGAGCTGTGGCGGTGGGGGGCGCGGGGAGGGACGCAGGAAGTAACCCTGGGGGGGGGCAGAGGAACTACCCCCCACGGCAGCTCACCTCCGCTCTGCCTGCTCCCCTGAGTGCGCCGCTGCCGCTCTGCTTCTCCTCCCTCCCTCCCAGGCTTCCCGCGTGAATCAGCTGTTTTGCGGCAAGCCTGGGAGGGAGGGGGGAGAAGCGGAGCGACGGCAGCGCGCTTAGGGGAGCAGGCAGAGCGAAGGTGAGCTGCGGCAGTGTGGGGCATGGGGATGGCTGCAGGAAGTAACCCTGGGGGGTCAGAGGAACCGCTCCCCCCCCCCAGCTCACCTCCATCTCTTCCCCCGAGCGCGCCGCCACGCCACGCCACGCCGCGTCTTCCCCCTCCCTCCCAGGCAAGCCTGGGAGGGAGGGGTAGGAGGGGAAATGCAGCGCGCCCGGGGGAGGAGGCGGGGCCGGGGATTTGGGGAAGGGCTTGGAATGGGGCGGGGAAGGGGTGGGGCTGGGGAGGGCGCAGGAAAATTTTTTTGCCTGGGGCGGGGCGGCAAAAAACTTGGAGCCGGCCCTGACTGGATTGCCTCCTTTTTCTTTGTACTCCTTTTGCAAGAAACTGAAACCCTCTGGGACCTGTATTTAGCCACATTGTCGCTCCTCATGTGCTAAGTACTTAAATATCAGTTCTACAATATCAGTGGGTAGCTGTGTTAGTCTGTACCCACAAAAACAACAAGGAGTCCGGTGGCACCTTAAAGGCTAACAGATTTATTTGGGCATAAGCTTTCATGGGTAAAAAAACCCACTTCTTCAAATGCCCACTTCCTCAGTTCTACAGTGTTTGTTTACAGAGCATTTTACAATTTTTGAGCCACAACTGCTAGTTTGTGTGGCAGGATGAGCCTGCTGAAGTAGATGACCATTCTGTTCCAGCTGCCATGTGAATGCTGCCATGCACTTCTATGGGCAACAAAAAAGGAAAGTGAGAGAAGGAGCAAGAATTTTCTTACCAAGTTCTCGTGTAACCTAGGAAGAAGCTTCCTCAGAAGGGAAAAAAGAAGCCAGAAGTTCAATTACAAAGAGCCTAAACCATTTGGGTTACCCTATCTCTAACCACTATATACAGAATTCTACTCCCAGAGCCAGGGGTGGAATCCAGGATTCCTGATAACTAATATTCTGCTGCTGACTAGTAAATAGTTGTGTAACTCACTGGGAATGTCCTATTCCAGTGACTGGTCTGTAAAGGGATTGATAATTATTCCTGTAGCTCAAACAGAAAGGATCAAAACTAAGATCTTGGGAGTGCAAAAGCTACTGTCGATCTATATAAATGGGATACATATGACTCACACAACAAAATACCTCTTTCAAAACAGATTTTGTACTTAAAAATGGTAATAATCTGTAAATTGTGATGCAAATCACCAAAATATACATTTAATATTTCAGTAATTTATCAGACTTTGCCCCACTCAATCCACATAGGATGTGAGTCAGTAACAGCTGTTAGCTTAAGGTCTGGGATCTTAGCACAAGCTGTGAAAATGTGTGCTTTTAGCTTTGGAGATCACTGGTTCAATCCCTTGGCATGGGCCAAGATGGTATCTGCCTCACTTGTTGGTGTCCTACGGGGTTAGGGTTAGAGGTTCCCTCCAGCTGACAGGTTATGCCATATAGAGAGGGCTGCTTTTGGTGTGTTTATTTCCAGTAACTTTAAATGGGCATAAAGTATTTTAGACAAAGGGCGAGATTCGCAAAAGGAGTTAGGCCACTAAATGCCACTTTAGGCACCTAAGTCTAACACTTAGGCATCACTGGCATTCACAAAACCCCTGTTCAGCTGCCACCCAACCCTGGTGGCACCTACATCCTGTAAGAGCCAGAGGTGCCTTAATTTCAGCAGCTATGCATACAGACAGCCACCTCAGTCCTGACCCCACCCAGCAACTTGGTGCCTAAGCCCCAGCAGGAGTCACCAACTAGGTGTTACCCCACCTCTCTTGCTTTCAGGGTCCCGATCGAGTGGACATTCCAGAAAGGGCGAGTGATAGTGTAATAGCCCAGTGTTCGTATAGTCATCTGCGAGGAGGTAAACACAGTGTCTACATATTTCATGTTATATATGAGAGATTGAGAAATAGCTGCTCCAGAATATCACATAACTCCCTAAGTAGGGCACTCTCCTGAGAGGTAGAAGACCCAAGTTCAAATACCAAGTGCCCCCAACAAGTAGATAGGGGAATTGAACTTAGATTTCCAACATCCTGACTGAGTGCTACAATCAGTTGACTAAAGGTTATAAGGGAGGCTTTATCCATCTCAATTTAGTTGCTACTTTAGGAGCAGATTCATGGCTGTGAATCTCAAGTGGATATATCCAGCACAATCTGCTAGGACTTTGCAGCCCTTGAGTCCCTGACATGTTTACTCAGGGGCACTTGAGTAGCCACAAAACCTTTCCTTGGGCTTTACAGAACTGAATTATGGTGGGATTGGAGATAAGATAATTGAAGGAAGATTGGTCTCTCCCTCTCTCTCATTTAAGGAAAACCTTGAGAACCACTGCTTTGAGTAACCCCTGGGACAGTCCAGTGTCTAGGGCTAAGCTGAGTGCCAGCTGAAGTCTGAGCTGTGCTCCCATTTTATCCTCAAACCTTTTAGGATGTCTTGACCAAATGCACTCTGCCTGAGTTAGACCCACCACTAAAATCCCTCTGCACTCACTTCCTGGCCTTTCCTCTCAGGAGGGAATGCCGTTCAACCCTTGCAGGGCCCTTGCTGATTTTTTTGCTTTTCTGACCATGGGGAAGGACAGGACATGGCAGAGGGTTTCTGGGTCAAGATGCGTCCTTGGACTTAAAGAGTTAGGGGATGGAATGGGAACAAAGCTCAGCCTTTAAATGTAGCTCACCTTCAGTAGCATCTTTCAGTTTCATTAAATGTGCCCTTGTGTTTGTCTTATGAGGAACCATTTACGAGCACAGATACAATGGTGAGGAACAAGGTGCGGATGTATGTACAGCTCAAGTGCATACAATGGCATGTAAATAGACTTGTACTCCAGTGATTTTCATAGTAAATGAACTATTTTAAGTAGAGTAAAATACATCCTGCCAAGGGGCTGCTGGCTAAGTGTCAGGGGACTCTGCAACCCATTCCCCTCAAGATACATGTGAGCAGGGGAAGGGATAAGATGACCTTTTCAGTAGAAAGCGGGAAATATGCCTCTCTTGTGGAGGGACAGGAAGGCTTTTCTGTGATACTTCTCTGGGGGTGTGGTTCTGTAATGACCTGCATCTCTTTCTAATGCCTTAAAAAACACCTTTGTTTTGCTAGAGAACAGAAAAGACAGCAGAAACACCAGATTGGATGGATGGATACAAGGATATGTATGGTAGGTGATAAATAAAGGGTATGAATAGTACAGTGATAGATACAGGAAAACCATAACTAAAGTATTTTTCATGCAGGATGAAGTCGCACACCTTACAGAACTGTTAATGAAGTGGGCAGGGGAGCTATAGTTTGCCTTCATCAAGTACCTGGGAGATTGGGCAGTGAGGAAGGATAGATATAGCCCTCTCAGTGCAGAGGTTGGAGGTGGGGGTAGGGAAGACAGACCAGCAATGACGAGCCCTGTTTATTCCAGGACCTGTTTGAGGGCTGGGGCTGCGGTTCTGTGGTGATTCTAGTCTCTTGAACTCATCTTTGTTTTTATAGAGTTCAAGAAGGAGAGAAAAATATAAACAGGTGACTGTTTGTAGGTTCTGAGCAAATATATACAGAAAAGAGGGGTGTCTGTGCTGACTGACAGATAGATGTTTAATCACCAAAATAACAATTTTAATATAAACTATTTGAATTCAGGGCCTAGTCGAGCCGTTCAAGAGGTAGTTTCCAAGTATGAGGAGGACCCACAGGCTGCCCTCTCCAGGTGTGTTGAGGGAGGAGATGGTGCAGGTGGGGGGAAAGGAGGTCCACAAACATCGTTACTCATTCTAGAGTTCCCCTCAGTGGGGTAAAGGAAGTCCTGTGATGACCCTGCTTTATTTCTTAGCCCAGGCAAAATGGTCTTCCACAAAGCCCAGGAGAGAGAGAAGAACCACCTGGTGAGTGACTATATGCTCCAAGCATTGCAGGAAGGAAATCAGAACTGTGTGGGCAGATGTGGACTGGTAGTTGCATGAGGCATGCACTGGCCTGAGGGACAGGAGCACTGCCTGGGAGGGAGCAAGAGGAGGCCACCACCCCAAGGCTCTGCTCTTCAGCTGCATGGGAACTGAACTCTTCTCCTGAGGGTGTGGGAGCTCTACCTGAATGGGGACTGCTCCAGTGCCACAGTTCTTAGGACATATAAACTTGAGTGTGGGATGTCAGCTGCCTCCCTGTTCCTCCAACAACCAGCAGTTCAGCCTTTCTACAAATGCCCCTTCCCACCCATTGTCCCAGTTCAGGAGCTGTGCAGCTTATTTAGTGACACTTCTGCACTATGCCACAGGATCAGCACAGCTCTGGCATGTGCATCAGCTCCTTACTGCAGGAGGCAGGTCTCCTGGTACAAGAGACATTGACTCTAGTGCTTGGGCACAGGAAAAAAAATAGGTCTGGATCAAGGAACATTTAGTTTACAGCAAACAGGGGAGTGAATCTAGCCTGAACTAACCTCCGACAGTCTAACTGTTTATGTGCATCCCACTGATGTACATTAATAGTCCGCAAATGCGCTTTGATCTAGTCCTGTTTCAAAGAGGAGTAGATCAAAGCTTTCTAATGAACTGTTACTGGGTGTCAGCAAGGTGCACACAAATAGTTAGACTGTGGCAGACTAGCGATGCCACTGTCCAATTGTTTGTGTACACTAAGTGCAGATTAAGAGATTTTATAATGGCTACTAGTTATTTCTGTTGACATCACTAACATGTTCTTTACCTCTCTCAGCCCAAAGCCATCATATTACGCCACAAATTTCAAATAATTTACGTATCTTCTGACAATTCCAGGCAGCATCCTCATTTTAGCCCATATGCAGAACCGTGCTACATATACCAGGAGACAGATTTTCATCATGGATTCTGAAACTGGCAGTTTTCAAGACCGGAAGAGTAAAACAGTTAAGAAATTGCCTGTTCCCTGAAACTTTGAAAACTGCAATTCTCAATCACTGAAGCTGAGATAGAAAAGAAAACCCAAATGGAGATGATAATCTACAACAGTTTCTCTCTTCACTGAATTCTTTCAATGACCAAAGCAAAGACACCAGATGATGTGTTCCATTGATGCAGCTGGTTCTCATTGGCAAGTCCTTTCCACATCCCTTACATACTAGGGGCACTGCACTGCTTTCTTACAGCTATTGTTGGATCTGCCACCTCCATGTTTTAATTCAATCAGATGCATCTTCCATCCCATGTATTCATCATGGTCAAATCCTTTCTTCATTTTCACAATAAAAGTGTAACCTTTCTGCCCATCTGAGTTGGCAGCAACAAGGGCCGGGTTCAGTATCTAGGGGTTCCGTTTCAATACCACAATGCAAAACCGGCTCGAGCCCCCACCCAGTGACCTGGGACAATTTCATACCACCCCCCGGGCGCCTCTAAGAGGCAATACTTCCCCTCTCGCAAGCACGGAGTCTGAGTGTAGCAAAATCCTTTTAATAAAGGAGGGAAACAATGCGGCATTATATTGGGTAAACACCACAAACAGGATTCATAATACAAACCATGAGCAAAAGACCCACCCACAAGTAAGGTTGGCAGTATCCTTTTCCCCTCAGGGTCTTAAGTCCAACAACCCAAAAGATCACCCCAAAGTCCCAAAAGTCCAACACCTCTAAAGTCTCTTGAGTCCAACAACCCAAGAGTCTCTGTCCTTGGTCAGTGCAGCCCCAGAGCTGCAGAGTTTTTGCCCCCCACAGCCTGGGTGGAAGAGGGGGGTAGAGAAAGGGTACGCAGGGTGTTAAGGGGCACCTTACGTGGTCCGAGGCCAACTGCCCCGCCTCTCCGTGGGGTTCTGCTGCCGCCTTCACCACGAGCCGCTCCACTCCACTATCCGTCCCGTGAGCTGCACCAGCCATCCCACAAACTGCTCCGCTCCGCTCGCTGTCCCACGGGCCGCGCCAACCGTCCCGCAAACTGCGCCGCTCTGCCAGCTGCTTCGCAAACTGCTCCGCTCGCCGTTCCATGGGCCATACCAACCGTCCCACAAACTGCTCTGTTAGCCGCTCCGCAAACTGCTCCACTCCACCAGCCGCTTAGCAATATAGCATCAGGCTTCCCCACTAGTTAACACAGCACTCAGTAATTTCAGCTCTTAGTGATTTCAGCTTTTAGTAGGGGAGCCTTAGTGCTGGTGCACTATTGGCCCAAAGCAAATTCAGCTCAGCAGCCTGTAATTAGACTCCTAACAGAATCAAAGTTAGCTCTGACATTCAACAGTGGCGCTAGAAGAAGATGCAAGTGGCCCAGCCCATCCAGTATAAATACCTGTCCCCAACCTCTCTCAATTCACTGGGTTTTGGAACCCATGTCCCTTGTCTAGCAAGTGCTACTTAGTTGATGGTGAGTCCCCCTGTCATAAAACAGTTCCACTGGCCTTGATTCACATAACCATGGTAACACCACTTTATTCTTCCTGCCCCAATAACAGAGAAACTGGGGATCCTACAACAGCCAAAGTTACCATTTTGGGCTGCTGTAAGCTCATGCTAGGCGGAGTGGGTGTGCCTATGCAAACAAGATCAGCCCCTGAAGTTCTTTTCCACACTCGCCATAATTCACCACCAGATGTCAGGGTAGAGCTCATCCTGACTCTGCTTACACTTAAAATCATTAAAGAGTGTTAATTAATGTCATTAATGCCTTCTTTCAGAGAAACTGTATTCCTCTGCTCTGAAACATAACTTTAATTTCTTCTGAACACTAGGGATGAAATTCTGGCTGAAGTCCATGGCTTCAGTGGAACCAGGATTTCAACCTAACTCATTCTAGATATCTACAATATCTGCACCATCCATTACTATCATTTCCACTTTGTTGTAAAATGGTCCCACTTATTCCTTGCCTCACTGATCTCCCGTTCCTATACAACATCAGGGCAATCTTTATAATATTTGCTAATTATTTTGCTATTAATAGTTAATTGAATATTTTGACTATTTCCCTCTCATTGTTCTTCAGCTCAAAATCTTTTTTTCATAATTGTCCCTTCCATTTCCTTTCCTGTTATTTAAAATTTAGCAATTCAAATGTACATTCCGAAGTAAGTCATTTCCTTTAGATGAATGTAAACATTTCTGTAAGTTACTCACTGATATGCATCAGAGAATGTATTGCGAGTCTGCACAGGCTGAGGCAGTGGTATGACAAGTTTGATGACAGCAGTGAATTAAATACTTTAGGGTGCTGATTTATAGGAATAATTTAAACTGGAGAAAACAGTGATCACAGGAAAGACAATAGCATTGGAGATTGATATGATTTATGGAATGGCATGAAATGCATACAAGTGAATAATAGAAGAGATGGCAGAGTGACCCTGAGATCCTTGTTGATTTAGGCAGCATGAGCTACTGTACTACAAATGCATGTTTATGAAACATTCATCTATTCTTTGGCATTTAAAGGCCTCACAGTTCTCTTTAACCTCTAAGTTATAATTCTAAACCTCTTTTATTTCACTTTTGTTCTACCCAAATAATGGCTGCACTTGCTTTTATCCTATAGTTGTTTGACTATGAGATGATTTGAATAGGATTCCCAATGGTTCTGGGCAATTGACCTTGTTTACCAGCCTAAGACTTTGGCTGTACAGCCTAATACCTGCAGTTTGCCATTCAGCTGTGCACATTGTAACATGCAGTGGAGTTTGGCTTGCATGCCAATATGTGGCAGTCTCTCAAGACCAAGATTAAAACCCATCAAGCTGCATTGTGGTTTTCACAAGTGAATGACAGGGGAGCAATGTCACAGGAGAGGGACTGAGCACAAGATTTCTCATTAAGGGTCCCCTGCACCTTTCTGCTAGATCGGTACAGAGAGAGGGGAAACCTGTGCTCGTAGGGTAGAGGACCATGGTTACCACCTTCCCTTCTCTAGGACCGGCAGAGCCCCTTTGCCATAGGGATTCAGAACAATAGTTTTGGATTAGCTAGGGGAAGAGGCTCCAGGGCAGTGAGTTGAGACACTCCAGAATTTTCCTGCTCAAACCTATGGGGGAAAGCAGCTGAAATTAGTACAACCTAAGCCTAAGTACAGCCATATTGTGAACCCTCAAAGTGCGGATCCCAAAGACGTAGCCCAGTAGATGGTTCCCCTGAACGCACAGCTCTTGCAGGATCCTCACTGTCTAGGGTTAAGCAGAAGCCAGAATGGCCAGGCTACAGTGCAGAAGGAAAAGGCACGAGTGAAAGTGCCCCTTGCCTTTGGCAGATTCCCAGAGACCCAGATTGATCTTGGGGGCCTGCTGGTTTAGTAGGAAGAAACCCTCTGCTTCTTCCAAGGCGAGGAGTAACCCACAGTTTCTTGTGAGCTGGGGAGATGGCAAACTGCTTCCTTCCCCCACAGGGAAGAATAAGTAGGAGGATTCATGAGTTTCACCCCTGCTATGTGTGTTATTCCCATGTAGATGAGAATGGGGCTCTGAAGTGCAGTGGAAGAATCTAGGAAATCAGTCCCAAAAGCCTGAAATACAGTACCAGCATTGGCTGACATTTCAGGGGTTGGGAAGCTCTGCATTAGCAGAGTGTACAAGGTGAGGGTTGAGAAAAATATCACTTCAATTGCACAGAATGGTAGAGAGCACAGGGATTACTCATGATATGTAGTGCTAACACATACTCTTTTCCATAACACCATCAGTGAATCCCAGAACTGAGGGCTCTCCACTAAAGATGGCCAGTCGCCACCTCTGCAGACATGTGCATTTAGTGTCCATGCCAGTCTCCATGGTAAAACATGGGATGAGACAGTCTCTCAGACAGGTGGGGTCCAGATCATACAGTACTTTAAAGAGCAATGTCAACAACTTGAATTGCATCAGAATCAAAATAGCACTGACCAAATATATTCCCTTTAGCACTCCCCACTGAGCAGAGAAACTCCCTATGTGCAATCTGTCACAGTTCAGGGCAACCACATCTGTATACACCCACTGTGGTCCACCAAGGGTACCCACTGTCAGGCTTCTGGCTCCCTGGCCATCAGCTCTTTTGGGCAGAAATCTGCATTTCACTCCCTCCTGACTGGAATATTTCCAGGCTGCACAGTTCGCTGCCTAGACTGTGAATTCCCCAGCAAGTCAGAGTACCTCAGCAGGCCTGCTTTTCTTTTCTTCTCAGACGCTGTAAACAGGGTGATTGTGCTCACAGCTATGAATTACCACTCAATTCTTTCTAAGCAAGGACATTTATTAGGAGAGAAAACATATTAAAACATTTAAAGAACCTACATGCATGCTAATACACTTACCAGAGATCACCCCATCTCCAACAAGGGCTCAGGTACGAGTCAGTCCTTCAAACCTCACCAAGGGTTTTTCTGCAGTTACAAGTTCATATCCTCCTTGCCTCAGAACAAGCACACCATAAGAACATAAGAATGGCCATCCTGGGTCAGACCAATAGTCCTTCTAGCCCAGTATCCTGTCTTCTGTTGGTGGCCGATGCCAGATGCTTCAGAGGGAGTGACCAGAACAAGAAAATTTATTGAGTCCAGTCCCAGCTTCTGGCAGTTAGAGGTTTAGGAACACCCAGACCATTGGATTGTGTTCCTGACCATTTTGGCTAATAGCCATTCATGGACTTAACTTCATGGAGGGTATCTATTTCTTTTTTTGAACCCAGTTATACTTTTGGCCTTCACAACATACCCTGGCAATGAGTTCCACAGGTTGACTGTGTATTGTGTGAAGTAGTACTTCCTTTTGTTTGTTTTAAACCTTCTGCCTACTCATTTCACTGGGTGAGCCCTGGTTTGTGTGTAATGTGAAGGGGTAAAGAACACTTCCTTATTCATTTTCTCCACACTATTTACAATTTTATAGACCTCTATTATATCTCCCCTCAGTTGTCTCTTTTCTAAGCTGAATAGTCCCAGTCTTTTTAATCTCTCCTCATATGGAAGCTGTTCCATACCGCTAATCATTTTTTTTATCCTTCTCTGTTCTTTTTCCAATTCTATTATATCTAATATGTATTCCAAAATACACTCATGAATCATAATCACACCTTTATGCAATTTGGACCTCTGATCTTCTCCTGATGTAATAGGTGATCAGCAGACAAAGGACCTATCCTCAGGGCAAAGCTTCAAAAGGCAGAGTTCTTGTGTAACTGGAGTGGGTACATTTGCATAACCATCCCCCAGATATTTCCTGGAAATCCACTTAACCTAAACGTTCATTTTTGCCTGGCCTATTAATTTAAATAGACCTTTGAAACTAATAACCTTTCCCAAAGTTTGCATTAGTCATGTCTCCCCTCTAGTGATGTTATACACAATCCCATAATAAACCCCTCAATTTTGCATTTCTAATACAATGAACTTCGAAGATACTTAAAATTAATTCAATAAGCTTTAATTTACTTCAATAGAGTATATCCAGCATATTGCAGGAAATTGACATATCTGTCTCACAATGCACTTGCCGTTTTTTTGAAGGATCTTGAAAGTGGAGTTCCTGCACTGGGTTTGGAGGGAGATCCGTCTCTTTCATCTCTCTCTCTGAAAAGGCTGGGGATTCAAAAAAGCCCTGTTCTTCCCCTTTGCATTTTCATTTTCCTACCTCTCAGCCGTGGCAGAGGCAGTACCAGAGAAGGTATCTGGTCATTCATTGTGTGGAAAATATTTGTATAATGAGGGGGTTGCCTCATGCTACGTTCTCAGGCAAGGTATTTTAATGAAGTACTTTGGAACTTTAAAATGCTGATTTTCATTGGAGCGCAGACACCTGAGCTAAGATTTCCTAATCATCATTTATCAAGCCATGGTTAAACTCAGCTTGCAATTGGATCAAGTGGGCATATTCCTGCTTTCTTCTTCCAGGCCCTTTACCAGCACAGCAGTAATATTATGCACTTCTCTCAAGATGGATATGTGTTTAACATTTTTTCTATTCTTACTATATGACAGCTAAAAAAAACCCATCCCGAAACAAACAAGAAAACCAACAAACCAGGTCAATATATATCCTGAGCACAGAAACACAACTGGCACTTTTTTTAATAAGAATAATGAGCAAGGATGTTGGAATATGTCCTGCAACTGCAGGTAGCTGCTGACAGGTATGGGGAAGGATGTCTATAAGAGGGAAACCATTAAAACGCTAACTAGTATTATAGGGTTTTTTTTAAACAATGCAAAAACATTAATAATTTAAGTACATTCAGATCTTCTATAAGTTATTATATTTCATAATTTTCAAATAAAATGCAAAACAGCTAAATCAACATTAAAGCAAACATACAACCAGCAAGAGAAGGTGACTGCAATGGCCATGAGAAGATCTGTCAACAAATGACTCACTATGGCTGCCACCTGCATAGATTTAGGCCTCGATACAGCAAACTGCGGAGCACATAGAAATACATGCATAAGTTTTAAACTCATGATGTTGAAATCAATGGGAGAATTCTCATGCTTAGGTTCTTTGCTGGATCAGCAAGGCCAATTAGTACATGAGGTTAGCCTGCCCAGATGAGACTGAAGCTGAAGCATATAGACCAGAGTGCTCAATGTAAACACCTTATGGTTTTGGTGTGGAGAGGGCATTTCCAGAGAATTAATATCCTGTAGCTCAGTCCTTCAGTTTCAGGATCCATTCTGTTCATCGGCTATACTGCAGTGGAGCTCATAGAAAATATTAGAGCTGAGCTACTGTTTCAAAGCTTGAAGCTGTGTCCTAGCTTTCTGAAAATTCAGGGATATGGTGGTTTTTTTTCAGTTTGAGCATATCTCTAAATACATATTATGGATTTCTTTATTACTGACATACTAGGTTTATCTTCCGGTACATTGCTGGGTCATAGGATTATGATGATGCATGTTGAGTGGGGCATCGGATCAGTACGTAGGTTTAAAATAGCCAAGATCAAATTTATATGTTTCAGACACATCACCTTTCTCAAGAGGATTAAATATGTAACTCACCATTATGGTCAAATTCTAACTCTTGTCAGAAATTCATACAATAATGGACATAGAGTAATATAGCTCTTCTCACTTCAATTACTTAAAAGTGAAGGCAGAATAGTTTCCTAGATTGTAACTCTGAGTTGAAAAGAAAAGAAAAATACAGACTAGAAGATGCTATTGTCGAAAAATGGGTAATAATCAGAAGAGTTAACTCTATTAATTGTGTATCTCTCCCTTTTCTGATCTACTGTTGTTCATAGCAGAATAAATTTTCCAAAATTCACAACATACAGTTAACCCTTGGAATTAGTTTTACTGTCAGAATGATAGGTTTTTCTCTCTTATTAAAAATAAAATAAATAAAAGTGGATCTCCTTTCTGAGTTGTACATCTTCTACAAGAATACCGGGTATGGACTATTTTACTAGAGTTTAGAGAGAGCAAAACATTCTTAGTCTCTTTTTGGCTTCCAGTGAAGTAATAATGCACCAACAAACCACCATATTTAATAGTTCTAGTGAACAAATGCAGTGTTAGCATTCGGAGCTATATAGAATAATGGAAAAACACCATGTCTGTGTCATTTTAATTTTCTTGTTAGGACTTTACAAAGGGTTAAACCCTTATTGAATCATTATTTGTCCCCCTTCCTCCTGGTCTTATTTTTCATTAGATTTGTAAATTTAAAGTTTGAAATAAAATTATTTAGAGCTGCCTGACAGTGTACAATATGATATTGCATGGGGAATCTGGGATTTCCTATATAAACTACAAAGCACAGCAGTTAGCTGAGCTCTGGTGACAGCAAAAGCAAGAGGAGAAAAATGTGAAAATATAATTAATGTCATATTTTAGCACTGTATATAGCTTCTGGTGGCTAGGTGTTAGTTTGAAATACAAATATGTAGTAGTAGATTGTAGTACCAGCCACAGTCCCGCCAAGGCTGTTATACCTATATGTGCCTGGACACAAAGATTCAACTGCTCCTCCTTGGCCTGCACATCAAAACTTCCCCTCTACACTGGCATATTCCAGGGCCCTGACACACAGGTTAGGTCGGAACCCCTGATGTAATTCAGTAGACCTAACAGAATGGACAGTTATTGTACATTCCTGCTGCACATAATCCTCTTGGCTTTCTGGTCCAAAGGTGCCATTGCCATTATATACAGTATATCTCATTTTAAGAGTGCTTGTTGTGCTTCTTTCTATGGGTGCCATGCCAATGTCACATTAACAGTCTTTATGCTGTTTGGTATATAATGAGGCTATAGTTTTTATATAGTTAAAAGATTATGCATTCAGGGCAGGGTGGACTTATTCTGCAATAGGCTTCCTACTACTCTTGATGTATAGTATTTGTCCTCAGTAGGCATTTTTCATAAGTCACTCAAAGGCAAAACCATCTAATTCTTTATCATAAAATCATAGATTCATAGGACTGGAAGGGACCTTGAGAGGTCATCTAGTCCAGTCCCCTGCACTCATGGCAGAACTAAGTATTAGCTAGACCATCCCTGATAGGTGTTTGTCTAACCTGCTCTTAAAAATCTCCAATGATGGAGATTCCACAACTTCTCTAGACTATTTATTCCAGTGCTTAACCACCCTGCCAGTTAGGAAGTTTTTCCTAATGTCCAATCTACACCCCCCTTGCTGAAATTTAAGCCCATTGCTTCTTTTCCTATCCTCAGAGGTTAAGACAAACAATTTTTCTTCCTCCTCTTTGTAACAACCTTTTACATACTTGAAAACTATTATCATGTCCCCTCTGTCTTCTCTTCTCCAGACTAAACAAATCAATTTTTTTAACTCTTCCTTCATAGGTCATGTTTTCTAGACCTTTAATAATTTTTGTTGCTCTTCTCTGGACTTTCTCCAATTTTTCCTCATCTCATCTGAAATGTGGCGCTCAGAACTGGACACAATACTCCAGTTAAGGGCTAATCAGCGTGGAGTACAGTGGACAAATTACTCCTCATGTCTTGCTTACAACACTCCTGCTAATACATCCCAGAATGATGTTTGCTTTTTTTGCAACAGTGTTACATTGTTGACTCATATTTAGCTTGTGGTCCACTATGACCCCCAGTTCTCTCTCCGCAGTACTCCTTTCTAGGCAGTCATTTCCCACTTTATACGTGTGCAACTGATTGTTCCTTCCTAAGTGGAGTACTTTGCATTTGTCCTTATTGAATTTCATCCTATTTATTTCTGACCATTTCTCCAGTTTGTCCGGATCATTTTGAATTATAATCCTATCCTTCAAAGCACTTGCAACCCCTCTCATCTTGGTATAATCCACAAAATTTATAAGTGTACTCTCTATGCCATTATTTAAATCACTGATGAAGATATTGAACAGAACCGGACCCAGAACTGATCCCTGCTGGACCCCTCTCATTATGCCCTTCCAGCATGACTGTGAGCCACTGATAACTACTTTCTGGGAATGGTTTTCCAACCAGTTATGCACCTACCTTATAGTAGCTCCATCTAGGTTGCATTTACCCAGTTTGTTTATGAGACGGTCATGCAAGACAGTATCAAAAGCTTTACTAAAGTCAAGATATACCTTGTCTACTGCTTCCCCCTATCCACAAAGCTTGTTACCCTCTCAAAGAAAGCTATCAAGTTGGTTTGACATGATTTGTTATTGACAAATCCATGCTGACTGTCACTTATCACCTTATTATCTTCTAGATGTTTGCAAATTGATTGCTTAATTATTTGCTCCATTATCTTTCCCATACTGAACTTAAGCTGAGTGGTCTGTAATTCCCCTGGTTGTCCTTATTTCCCTTTTTATAGATTGTCACTATGTTTTTCCTTTTCCAGTCTTCTGGAATATCGCCCATCTTCCATGACTTTTCAAAGATAATTGCTAATGGCTCATATCTCCTCAGTCAGCTCCTCGAGTATTCTAGGATGTATTTCATCAGGCCCTGGTGATCTGAAGACATCTAACTTGTCTAAGTAATTTTTAACTTGTTCTTTCCCTATTTTAGCCTCTAATTCTACCTCATTTTCACTGGCATTCACTATGTTAGACGTCCAATCACCACCAACCTTCTTGGTGAAAACAGAAACAAAGAAGTCATTAAGCATCTCTGCTATTTCCACATTTTCTGTTATTGTTTTCCCCCCCTTCTTGAGTAACGGGTCAACCCTGTCCTTGGTCTTCCTCTTGCTTCTAATGTATTTGTAGAATGTTTTCCTGTTACCCTTTATGTCTCCAGCTAGATTGATCTCGTTTTGTGCCTTGGCCTTTCTACATATTGTCCCTACATACTTGTGTACCTTTTAATCATAGCAATTCATTATCTACCTACATACAGATTAATTGGCTCACCTCATCCTTAGTGCACATGACAATTGTTCAGGGTGCTGTTATGATTGAGAATGTTATGGTTACTAGAACATAAAAGATGATGTAAATCCTTCTGAGGTTGTGTGATTTCTCTCTGGGGTATTAAAGATGCCACTCTTCTTTTCCCCATCACTGAAACCTCACCCATATTACTTTTTGATTTGTCTTTTCCCCTCTTCTGAACAAAATGAGATGTCCCCCACACCTCTAGAGCCTCCTTACAATACACCCATTAAGTGCCAGAAGATTTCCTGTCTCCTGTGTGCTGGTGGTCTCATGCTCCTCATCAGAATTGCTGAGTCACTGGCCACACCTCCCTGCTGTGACATGTTGCTAACATCCAAACCAGGTCCTAGCTACCCTTAGGCTGACCTCATGAGGAGACACATCTTCTCTTTGTTTGTTTCCAGCTGGGGGATGAGGGTTAGGAAATGGCAGCAGGCATGCTTCTGACAATTCATGTCAGATGCACAATACAAAGTGCAGAGGTTTTCCAGCGTAGGGCCTGACTGTGATTCCCTTACTCCTATTAAGTTATACCATACTTCAGAAGTACTCTCATTGACTTCAGTTATGACCTGGACTATTCAACATGATAAGTAAGGATCTCACAATTTTAGGATTCACCCCTCCTAAAAGTACCACCATGACATAGGTACTTGGGGCTAGAGACATATTTTCTGCCTCCAAAGCAGCATCTACTATTAACCCCCGCACCCATCCCAAGGAAATTAATCAGCTTTCTATGGGTTAAAACTGCTACAGATGGAGAAAACAGGAGCATTGGCATTTTATACTTAGCCCAAGTTAAGATCACAGTTCAACTCAGCACAATGTATCTCTTTATGACTGTTCTTGAGAAGAAAACATGCTGTGTATAGTCAGTTTTATAAAGAGAGAATGTATGTTATAGACCTCAGAATAACTGAGAAGGGAGGAGGGAGATAAGCAGTAACTTTGTACAATGCTGAAAGCTCAACTGTAGGAGGAGTTTTAAGATTCTTGCAGTCATTTCATTCTTTTCAATGAGATTCTTAGATGATATTGTGAAATTCCCACTACTGGTTCACAGGCAGGTATGCGATGCATCAGAGTAATATTAAAATAAAGTATTTTAGATATAAAGAGAGCCCCCTATGGGTAGAATGAGAAGCTGAAAATGAGCTATGAATTTTTAGTCCAAGAAGATACTAGTTTCTATGGTCGTAATTTCATAATGAAATATTTCCCCCATTAATAAATCATGATAGCAGTAAATGGAGTGCTACTCCTAATGAAGGGTAATTGAGAGGCATATGTCAGATTCTTTGATTGTCTTCTCTTCCTAATTTTTAAATTTATGTTGACTAAAATGCTAACTAATGCCAGTTCTTCTTATCCAGCTTTCATTAATGTGACCCTTATTAGCCTGATTATTTGCAATACATTTTATGCTGAGAAACTGTGACTGTCAACCTTGTCTTGGACAGCTTTACAGTATGTTGCTTGAGAAGTTTGTAACATTATACCTTAGTCTGAAAAAGATATAACTTCTGGTTGACTTTAATATCTGTATCCTGTGGCTTGCACAATAAACTAAAGCAGAGTAGAAGAACAGTTTTATTATACTTTAAATATTATAATAATGATTGGTTTCAGAGTGGTAGCCGTGTTAGTCTGTATCAGCAAAAAGAACGAGGAGTACTTGTGGCACCTTAGAGACTAACAAATTTATCTGGACATAAGCTTTCGTGGGCTAAAACAGTAGGAAGATATATATACACAGAGTTGGGTAACAGATTAAATGCACGATAAATGTTAGTCATCATGAAAACATTACTTGCTTGACTGGATTGGATTGCAGAATACTTTGGAAACTACCTGCAAAAGATGGTGAATTAAAATGCTTGTAATATGGCTATCAAATGTTGCAGTAAATTTTATTGTCTATGGTTCCTGGAAAGAAGTCTACTGACTCTTTCTACTGATTCAGCAGAATTGTGCTGACATGCAGTTTTATTTATTGTTGTACAGCTAATCAGAGTCAGACAACAATAATTTTTTTTCTAGCAATATTTTTAGCACCAGCATTTGCCAAAAAAATATGTACAGGTCTGTCTCATCTTACGCTGGGGTTACGTTCCGCGGTCAGCGCCTAAAGCGAAAACCGCGTATAGTCAAAATTACATTGAGTGTAATGGCAGGCAGAATTGCCCGCCCTACAGAAACAGTATTTAAATTGTTATTTTTCTCTTTTGTTGTTGGTTTTTTCTTATTTTTGCCAACCGCATAAAGCTGAAATCGCACATGTTAAATGCGCCTAAGATGCGACAGACCTGTATCTCCTTATACTGCTATGACAACATTTTCCTCCATGTGAGATGTTTCTGAATGGCATGTGATTTGATTTGCAGCCCTGTTTTGGTATCTCAAATTATTTCCACAACAACACTCTTTAAAAAAAATGTACTGATTATCTGCAAGTAACAATACTTGCTGGTACAGACTTAACAATATAAGTACAAGTCTGTACTGGTACAGACTTGTACTTATATTTTATATCAGACATATCATGCATAGAGTCTAGGATGCTTCACTATATACATTGTAAACTTTACTGTTCTATTACAGGGTAGTCATAAACAAATGTAGTTTCTGGTAATTATAACTACAGTCCCAAGGTGACATAAAATGCTCCTGCATTTGCAGAGGGCCGAAACACAATGGAAATGTTGTGTACTTACTGTGCATCAGGGCAGACGGCAGAATATTCTGGTGGGGAGACTCTGTATTTTCCCCGCTGCTCCCTTTGTTGGAGCAAGAAGGATCTACTTACTGGAAGGCCAAGGGAATGCACGGGTATAATCAATGGGACCATGCATGCATTGACACATAAACTCCTTTAGCGGGAGGACAGCAAAGATTAAAAGAGCTAAATATGTATGACTTGGCTAAGCGCAAACTAATTATTATTTCTGTATTTTTATAGCCTAACATATTTGTAGGTGCTGCACAGAGAACACATGCCCTGCCCTGAGAGCTCACAATGTAAATGATGGATTTACCAGACAAATGAGGATATCCTATAGACTAGCAATGGGAATAAGGAGGAAGGACATGGGTTACTGAAGTAAGAATACATAGTTACTCAGTTTAGGCTAGCGTCCATTTTAGTTGTTTGAAGCAGTTTTGTTTTGTGTGTGTGTATGTGTATGCGTGTGTGTGTGTATGTATGTACATAAACACACTCATTTAAAATTGGACTGGGCCAAACACTAGAAAATTTACTGTAGGGATTTAGAACAATCCTTCTCTAACAAGAGAGTAGACTAGATGATCCTTCTCCATCTCTAATTTATATGGTTTTAGAAATCCAGTGTATTGACAGCAAACCTTGTATGCCTAGCAGCATATGTGAAACTCACCACATTAAGAGAAATTAATGTGTAGTAGTTATATTCAGATAACCAGCAGGTAGGAGCTCCATTCACGTTCTGGAGGATCCTGATATATGTGTATGTGTGGACCTTATCAATCTGTTTTTGTCAGATATTGTCATCATATTGTCAACCTAGTTTGCCCTGTGACTGTGATTTGACCATGTATTTGTATTTATATTTAATCTTGTAGTCTATTCAAGATTAGGGTGACCAGATAGCAAGTGTGAAAAATAAGGATGGGGGTGGGGTAATAGGTGCCTATGTAAGACAAAGCTCTGAATATTGGGACTGTCCCTATAAAATTGGGACATCTGGTCACCCTATACATGGTAGAGCCCAAAGCGTTGGGAAATCTTTGGAAAAGTTGTCTACAATTATGCATCCTTATTCTCTGCTTTCATTATACCTGAGGAATGAACAAGGTGTAATTCAAGATGCTTAAATTTTCTTTTCTCATAAAATCTGACAGCCCAATTGAAATAGTTTGGATTAAAATTCTCTGGAAGGCAGTTTTTTTCTCAATTTACAATAAAAGTGGTTTATCCTTCAATCCATAACATTAAAAAAAAAAGTTTAACTGCAGCTTTGCTAAGAATTGGATTGCTCTCTATAATTCTGTTTATTTTTAGAAGTATTATCTCCAAAACAAGCTGAAGCTATTTGTTAATTTTCCAGCGTAATCTCCAGGATAAGCAGAGGATTTTGTCAGATGCTGTGGATTATTTATCAGCAAGTATCAGCCTGTGCTGCAGTCACATAAATTTCATTTGATAAGGGAAACTGGCAGGTGCAGCCTTATGTTAAATATAGAATAAGATATTTCCTCTTGATGGTTGTACAGGTTGCTTGGTTTTATCTCTAAAGTGACAACCTATTGTTGTGCTCATCGGTACAGATTAGTTGCTGACATTGCTTGACAAAAAGAAATGAGTCTAATACAACTGAAGGGCATGATACCAGGAAAAGACTAATGCTAAAATGTGTAGCTTAACCCTTTAGTTCTCTTAACACTGATTTTAGGCCTTAAAGTTAAGAGAAACTGCGACAGATTAGTTTGTCCTCGAAAAAAATGATCCGGCCCCTTCCCTGAGTCCCCACACTGAGTCTATATGTGTTGCTCTAAGCATTACTGAGAACCTACCGTAATTCTGCTTCTGTACTAGAAGACCATGTCAGGCTTCAAAGCTAAAACTCTCAGTCGTGCATTGTAACTTACTCATATAGCCTATGAAAGGTTTAAAGCAATCTAATGCCAGTGTCCTCAACCCTAGGACATGAACCAAAAGCATCATCAAGGTTTGTGGTCACATAAGTTAAGGTTTGATTTGCCGATCTTTAATCTCTGTTGCCTGATGTGGACTCTTCTGGGCTCCTCAAGAGCCTGAGGGAGGAAGGCCTGAACAACTGGGTAAGAATAAGGCCCAGGTTTTCAAAAGGGACTAATGATATTGGATGCCTCCATTTTTTGGTGCCCAACTTGACACACCTTAAAGGGACATGATTTTATGACGTGCTGAGCACCTGCCTTCTGAAAATCAGGCCCTTTTCATGTGTTTCAAATTGGACCCCCCAATATCACTAGTTATTTTTAAAACTAGATTTGCCTTTGTTGCTCTTCCTCTGCTTTCCTTTCCTTTAGCTTCTCCATCTTCCTCCCCTGTTGATCCTTACCTGCTGCCTCCTCCACTGTCTTTTCTTTCTATCTCCTTCCCTCTTGCTTCTGTCTTGCTAATTCCCCTTGCCTCCACCCCTTTGTCTGCCTTATCTACTTAGCTCTTACTTCTTGGCTCTTCTCCTCAATTTCATCCTCATGGCTAGTATTTGGAGGGGAAATATTTCATCCTGGATCAGGCTGACCTAAAACCATTGATAGCTTCCTTTTAATGTAGACTTAAATACTGCTTGTGTGTATATATGTAATTTGCCCAGAGAAAGTAGCATTGCATAAATGGGATCAAAAACTGTTTACCTGTGATATTAAATTAATCCAGAAGGCTGGTTTTTGTACCTAATTTAAGGGAATTACATACTTTAATCAATGTTTTATTTTTTTCAAGTTTTACATGCTCGGCCTCTGGACAACGATGAAGCAGAATTGAAACGACCAGTGGGATACTGAAGCAAAAGTAAGTGCTGCCTGTTCATTTAAAGTTTTATTACAATTTAACAATGTGAAGTGCACCACTCCTCTTCCATATTGCCATTAAAGCCATAAATCACTGAGATGCAGTAAGAATGCCATAGCTGATTACTGAATGTCCCACTGAAAAAAGTTGATAGCAAGGAACCACTTCCCTACAAAGCACAGCTGGCTCTTTATTTAAGCAGCACAGTCTAACACATTTTAATTTGTCTCAAACTTTGCAGGCAGTCCCCCTAACAGCTTCTGCATACAAATTTAAAGCGGTGACCAGATAAAATATTGAATAAAAGAGAGAACCTAACTGCAAGTTGGAAAGTAGTGATTTGTTTTCAAAACATATTTTATATAGTCAATTTTCTTGTTAGGTATCATATGGAATCTTCTACTATGGTGATTGATAGTGATTTGCTAGTAGGAAAGTAAGTGAAGGAAATCCTCCCCCAAACCGACTGTCTTCTTTTGCTTCTTCTATACACTTATATTTAGAGTGTGAACAGTCTGATGTAGCCATACCTGGAGGGGAGTGCGCAAGGAGCCTGCCTCCCCATTTGCACCATTGCAAAGAGTCTGGGCATAACTTGAACAAGGACAGTTGGGTTTAGATGAGGCCAGAGCTGGCCTGTGGTATATCAAGGACTGTGTCCTACTTGCAGGCTACAGTGCTCTGTAGGGAAGAGTGCAACCTAGCCAGTCTGTAGTCCGCCAGCCTACAGTGAGGTGGGATGAGTTGTTTCAGCAAGAGTGTTTTATGTTTTTATCTAACTACTTAGTTTGTGTGTTGTGAAACATAGCATAGAGGTGAGGACGGAGCTGGCCCAGTGCAGGGACTGCATACCCTTCAAATGAAGCCCTAGGAGGAATTCTGACTGAGTCAGCAAGAATTCCTCGGAGACACCTGCTGCAGTCAGTGCCACCTTACCTAATGCAGCTAGTGATTTAAATGCCACAATCTGGCCCTT
This sequence comes from Platysternon megacephalum, assembly GCA_003942145.1. NCBI lineage: Eukaryota > Metazoa > Chordata > Testudines > Platysternidae > Platysternon > Platysternon megacephalum. Next base: position 10,276,154 of record QXTE01000033.1, on the reverse strand, counting down.
AATGACTAGCTTCTGAGTCAGAGTATGCATATTCCCTTCTCATGGGTGGGTTTTGTTGTGTATATTGGGTCTCACTTCCTGTCTTTCTCTTCCTCCCTCCTGCTTCACTCCTGTTGCTCATTACACTCACTCCTTGCATCTTCTTTCTATTTAATTTGTAAACTTTCGGCGGGAAGGGCTGTTTCTTCCCAAGTCTTTGTACAGCACTTAGTACTACGGTGCCCCAAATCTCCCTTTGGAGCTATGAGCATCCCCCGTGGACCATCAGTATAAGTTATTCATGCTGCAGTAGAATCAGAACCACAGTTTAGGAGTGGGAGTGGGGAAAGAGTACAATGGTTCCCATATGTGTAATGATATGAGCTTTTCCCCCTGACATTCCCAATGTCTTATATTGCCATCCCACATTTAAGATTTGTGATTCAGGAGATTTAGCCATTTGTAGGCAGGTTGCAGGCACCTCAAGATTTCAGATTCCATACCCCAAATAAAAAAATGCTGGCTCCGTACCAAAGTTAAAGGATAGTAAATGTCCTCTTGTGTAGATATTTATCTTGAAACCCTCAACAGGTGTATTGCATTCTTGAATTATATTGGTGTGTTACACATTCAGGACTGTGGAGCATTCCATGACATTTTCCTACTTGGTCAGAAGTAAAGTATGAATAGCAAAATTTCTGTCTCTTCTCAGACCAGACATAGCACCTCAGTGCATCAAGAGAATGTTGTACAATCTTCCAGGCCCATTTTACTGATCGTCTCCAGATTGGCTTGAAGGGCCAGCTGCTCCAGGGAGGAGGGTGTAATTTGATTTCCAAATTAAGCATTTTTCTCAAAGCAAATTCTATGCATGGAAATGTAATGAATAGGTTTACACAGGATAGATTCTTAAATCCAAGCATGTCTAATACAGAAGCCTTCATGTTTAGGGTTGAGCGAGGCCCAAAAATGTGAAAGGTTATAAGTTGATAGACTTTGTTTTCATAATATTTGTGGAAAATACTTTTTATCTAGTTACTAATTCTGGCTTTCATTTAGATAAATCATATACTGTAAGTTCTCCCAGCAAATTTTCTAGATGTCATGCTGAGGAACAGACAATATCTGATCTGAACCCCCTACTCACTGTATTTTCCTCTGTGCCTGAAGATAAGTAAAGTCACATTTTCAAAAAAATGTTTCCTTATAATAGTAAATTTAAAGCTAAGTAATTTTTTTCCAAACACTTAGCTCTCATGTTTTAAAAGGACACATTCAACTTCCTGTGAGCTAAATCCATTTGTCTGGGAAGAAAGACACTTTCTTATCTAATGGAAAAAAATCAGAGAAATTCATCATATGGACAAAAGTTTTATTGAACTGAGACATGGAAACTGGCTATTTGTGTCCTAGTCTCATGCTATTCTTATAAAATCCTGATGCAATTTTATCTTTTTTCCCCGTGCTCTTTCCTTATTTCACCTTTTTCTTTTCATTCTTGATACTACTAACTCGCCAGCAATAATAAACAATAAACAGGGCCATTTGTGAAATACCTGTATGTAATCACCTGGGCCAACATTTGCAAAAGTGACTAATGATTTGGGATGCTTCCATTTTTGAGTGTCAAACATGGATCATCTTTAAAGGGGGCTCGGGTCTTTTCAGAGGGTGGGCATTAGCACTCTCTGAAATCAGAACCCTGTCTCAAGTTTGGCATCAAAAATCACTAATTACTCTTGAAAATATTGACCCTTTTGTATTTATTAACATTTGTGAAGAAGGCATATTATTTTTCTCCCCTGGCATATCATCAAGCTTTTTAAATGGTCAGGTAGGGTTCTTCCAGATCCATATGCTAGAAAGCTTGTGATTAAAGCTTTTTTGGAAAAACTGCAACAAAACCAAGTTCCATCAGAAAGTGCAGTTCTGTTGAAGAAAGGCTTTGCAAAATAAAAATAATTTCATTTTGGAGAAAAGCCAGGAAAAAAAGTTCTGACAATTTTGAAATGTTGCATTTTGACATATTGGAATGAAACATTAAGACTTTTCAGTTTGAAGTGATTTTGTTTCAATGTTTTTTTGCTTAAATGTATTAGAAAATTAACAATATAAAAATATACAGATTTTTGGAAATGAAATGTTTCAATCGATCCCAAACATTTTTAAGAAAATTTCTTTCATGGAGAATTTTGAAATGTTCAGGTTTAGTTCTGAATTGGAATGAGAACAAATTTCAAAATCTCAAAATATTTCATGAAACAGAATTTCCATCCTCCATATAACTCTACTTGTGACTCTTCTAGAATGATCCACTCCAGTGCAAGCAGTGGATTTCCACACATTATACAGGGGTAGTAACAGACTACATCATTTGAGAACAGGACAATTTTTTCTCAACTGCCTGTTGAACTGCTAAGAGAGTACATCTGTCAATCTGTGGCAATCATCATCTTTTTTTCTGTTTAATGTTTTAGCTTCCATTTTATCCTTGGAACTTTGTCTGATGGGCTGATGGTGCCCATCCACCATCTTCTGACACAATTATAAATAGAGTGTAGATGAGTGTAGACTCCTGGCACAGTCAGGGAATTATGATGTAATTGGAATAACAGAGACTTGGTGGGATAACTCACATGATTGGAGTACTGTCATGGATGGATATAAACTGTTCAGGAAAGACAGGCAGGGCAGAAAAGGTGGGGGAGTTGCTTTGTATGTAAGAGAGCAGTATGACTGCTCAGAGCTCCAGTACGAAACTGCAGAAAAACCTGAGTGTCTCTGGATTAAATTTAGAAGTATGAACAACAAGGGTAATGTCGTGGTGGGAGTCTGCTACAGACCCCCAGACCAGGGGGATGAGGTGGACGAGGCTTTCTTCCAGCAACTAACAGAAATTGCTAGATCACAGGCCCTGGTTCTCATGGGTGACTTTAATCACCCTGATATCTGCTGGGAGAGCAATACAGCAGCTCACAGACAATCCAGGAAGTTTCTGGAAAGTGTAGGGGACAACTTCCTGGTGCAAGTGCTGGAGGAACCAACTAGGGGAAAAGCTTTTCTTGACCTGCTGCTCACAAACAGGGAAGAAATAGTAGAGGAAGCAATAGTGGATGGGAACCTGGGAGGCAGTGACCATGAGATGGTCGAGTTCAGGATCCTGATACAAGGAAGAAAGGAGAGCAGTAGAACAGAGACCCTGGACTTTAGAAAAGCAGACTTTGACTCCCTCAGGGAACTGATGGGCAAGGTCCCCTGGGAGAATAACATGAGGGGGAAAGGAGTAGAGGAAAGCTGGCTGTATTTTAAAGAAACCTTATTGAGGTTGCAGGAACAAACCATCCCCATGTGTAGGAAGAAAAGTAAATATGGCAGGCGACCAGCTTGGCTTAACAGTGAAATCCTTGCTCGTCTTAAACACAAAAAAACAGCTTACAAGAAGTGGAAGATTGAACAAATAACCAGGGAGGAGTATAAAAGTATTGCTCAGGCATGCAGGTGTGAAATTAGGAAGGCCAAATCACACTTGGAGTTGCAGCTAGCCGGAGATGTTAGGAGTAACAAGAAGGGTTTCTTTAGGTATGTTAGCAACAAGAAGAAAGTCAAGGAAAGTGTGGGCCCCTTGCTGAATGAGGGAGGGAACCTAGTGACAGAGGATGTGGAGAAAGCTAGTGTACTAAATGCTTTTTTTGCCTCTGTCTTCACAGACAAGGTCAGCTCCCAGACAGCTGCACTCTGCAGCACGGTATGGGGAGGAGGTGACCAGCTCTCTGTGGAGAAAGTAGTAGTTCGGGACTATTTAGGAAAGCTGGACGAGCACAAGTCCATGGGGCCGGATGCGCTGCATCCGAGGGTGCTAAAGGAGTTGGCCGATGAGATTGCGGAGCCATTGGCCATTATCTTTGAAAAATCATGGCGATCGGGGGAGGTCCCGGACGACTGGAAAAAAGCTAATGTAGTGCCCATCTTTAAGAAAGGGAAGAAGGAAGATCCAGGGAACTACAGGCCAGTTAGTCTCACCTCAGTCCCTGGAAAAATCATGGAACAGGTCCTCAAGGAATCAATCCTGAACCACTTAAAGGAGGGGAAAGTGATCAGGAACAGTCAGCATGGATTCACCAAGGGCAAGTCATGCCTGACTAACCTAATTGCCTTCTATGATAAGATAACCGGCTCTGTGGATGAGGGGAAAGCAGTGGATGTGCTATTTCTGGACTTTAGCAAAGCTTTTGATACAGTCTCCCACAGTATTCTTGCCAGCAAGTTAAAGAAGTATGGGCTGGATGAATGGACGGTAAGGTGGATAGAAAACTGGCTAGATGGTCGGGCTCAACGGGTAGTGATCAATGGTTCCTTGTCTAGTTGGCAGCCGGTATCAAGTGGAGTGCCCCAAGGGTCGGTGCTGGGGCCGGTTTTATTCAATATCTTCATTAACGATCTGGAAGATGGTGTGGACTGCACCCTTAGCAAGTTTGCAGATGACACTAAACTGGGAGGAGTGGTTGATACGCTGGAGGGTAGGGATAGGATACAGAGGGACCTAGACAAATTAGAGGATTGGGCCAAAAGAAATATGATGAGGTTCAACAAGGACAAGTGCAGAGTCCTGCATTTAGGACGAAAGAATCCCATGCACTGCTATAGACTAGGGACCGAATGGCTGGGCAGCAGTTCTGCAGAAAAGGACCTAGGGGTTACGGTGGACGAAAAGCTGAATATGAGTCAACAGTGTGCCCTTGTTGCCAAGAAGGCTAATGGCATTTTGGGTTGTATAAGTAGGGGCATTTCCAGCAGATCGAGGGATGTGATCATTCCCCTCTACTCAGCACTGGTGAGGCCTCATTTGGAGTACTGTGTCCAGTTTTGGGCCCCACACTACAAGAAGGATGTGGATAAATTGGAGAGAGTCCAGCGGAGGGCAACAAAAATGATTAGGGGGCTGGAGCACATGACTTACGAGGAGAGGCTGAGGGAACTGGGATTGTTTAGTCTGCAGAAGAGAAGAATGAGGGGCGATTTGATAGCTGCTTTCAACTACCTGAAAGGGGGTTCCAAAGAGGATGGATCTAGACTGTTCTCAGTGATAGAAGATGACAGAACAAGGAGTAATGGTCTCAAGTTGCAGAGGGGGAGGTTTAGGTTGGACATTAGGAAAAACTTTTTCACTAGTAGGGTGGTGAAGAACTGGAATGGGTTACCTAGGGAGGTAGTGGAATCTCCTTCCTTAGAGGTTTTTAAGGTCAGGCTTGACAAAGCCCTGGCTGGGCTGATTTAGTTGGGTTTGGTCCTGCTTTGAGCAGGGGGTTGGACTAGATGACCTCCTGAGGTCCCTTCCAACCCTGAGATTCTATGATTCTATGATTCTATGATTCTATGAGGAGGGCTCTGTCACTGCCTTACTACACAAAGACTATAGCAGGCATTCAGTTTCTGATGAACAAGGAAACGATCCCCAATAGAAAGCAGAAAGATTCAGAGCTTTGAGAAAAGGACAGTGTGCTAAGGAAAGCAGTAGAAAGATGCTGATTCAGTGACTCCCTTTGTTAAGGATGTTAGACTGTTTTGAAATCTGTTGAATGGGATTATCTGAAGCCCATTTCAGAAACAGAGTCCTGTCACTTAACACATTTTTCTGTCAACCCTAATGGCGGAGCAGACCCCAGTGCATATCTCTGGTTCTGGGTGTTAACAGTTGCTTGTCAAGTTGGATAAAGCTTTGCCTAAACCCCAGGATTTCCCCAGCCTGATGTACTGGGCAGGCAAAAGTAACAGGTAAAGAATAGCACAGTGGGGAGTTTTGAACTACTATCTCATAAACAAAGTGTTTATTAGTATTCCCAAGTACTTTATTTAAAAACATAACAAAGCATCTCCTGGAAAGAAATGCTGCATCAATGGAAGGTAATGCTGTTTGATCTTTACTTTGCCTCAAGGGTTTTTACAATGGTAATGAGAGCAGTCATTCATTTCCTAAGGTCTCTACAAGTGAAAAAAAGATCATTTATTTAGACAACATCTTGATTACAGCAGTCAAAAGACTTTTGGAGGCGGCAAATTTAATCCCCAGTGCACCCATTAAAAGCTTCAGAGTTTTCTTTTAACACAGAAATATCTATTTTATCCACAGCTCTCAGTCTGGATGTTCTGGGATTTGTCTCACATGCCATGGCTCAAACTCTTTATTGTGGGTGCATCAGGCTTCAGCATTGGCAAGGGCAAGAGCCGAACAGTAAGTTCTTCAGTACCATTCATGAAGATTTGCTGTCCTTCCCCTACTTCTTGTATGCTTGATGAATCATGTGATATAACTTGCTTGTCCTTATGTTCTGTTCTGTGCTTGATGACAAGGTAACATTGGGCTCCAATGATGGAATGCAGAGTCCAACTCCAGATCACATCTCATCCAAGCCCCATTTGACAACATCAAACTCCACAAAACTAAGCAAACTCCAGCTGCTTCACTAGAGGAAAGAGAAGTTCAGAGCTAAACACAGGTCTTCCCAGGTAGGGTTCTGATGAGGCTATTGTTTTCCCTTAGAACTCTTTTGTGAAGGGATACCACAGCTCCACCCTTCCTATTACCAAAAGCCTCAGGTGAATCTCAGATAAATCACAGTTTGATCAAGGGGACTCTGCATTTTTTTTGTATTTGAGGCCTACACCAGTATGACCGCCAACCAATGGATTGTGGAAACATTTATTCTAGTGATCAGAATGCATTCTATCACATTGCTCCACCCTCCCATTCCAAATAGACAAGACACAAGGTCTCCTGGATACAGTCCAAAAGCTGCTGTTCCTGTTTCTTATGGTTCAGCCTTAATTCCCTTATTTTATGTTTAATAGGGACATATATATTATATATTTATATATGGAGATATACCTATCTCATAGAACTGGAAGGGACCCTGAAAGGTCATTGAGTCCAGCCCCCTGCCTTCACTAGCAGGACCAAGTACTGATTTTTTGCCCCAGATCCCTAAGTGGCCCCCTCAAGGATTGAACTCACAACATGCACCTTCCCTTTTATTCTACAGCTTTTTATGTCTCAGTGGTAGATTCATTGATTTCTGGAGGGATTCTAATTTGAGAGCAGGACAATTTTGTCTTACCTGCATGCTAGTGGTCTAAAAGTATCCATCTGCCAATCTGTGGCTACCCTCACCACTTTTATGTAAATATGTTAGTTCTCATCTTAGCTTTGCAAGCATCCCCAGAGTCATTGGTGCCTGTTGGTGCCAGGAAGGGGGTGGCCAAAACAAATCTACCTGAGACTGTCCCCTTCCTTTTAAATGACTAGGATCAAACACAAATGGAGCAGCAGAGGGATTCTGTTGAGAACACCAATGTACAGGCATGACAACAATGCCCTTTCCACTCAAGTAAATAGAATCACCTGATCTTATAATCAAAGTTAATCTGTTTTTATTTGCTTATGTATATATCATCTCTTATCTTTTCTAAAAGATGAAAGAAATTCTTGACATTGATACTCCATTTGCAATTATTTTCTCTCTGTAATATACAGTGTCTTCCTCTGCATTTCCTTTTGCTTCCTGTCACGGTTATAATAATTATATGTATAATCCTGGATGTGGACACTTTCCTCGCACAGCTATGTTGCATTCTGTACCCCATAAATGAAATATATTACAAAAAAATCAGTAGGTTCTCTAAAAATTCAACTACCCTGCCAAAACAAACATCCCAATAAAATATCCCCCAAGAACTCTATCCATAGTGGATAAATTATTGCACTTTGTAGTGCTCTTTCACATGCTATGTGCTACGTAATACATACTTGTTCCTTTTAAATTGTCTTAAGTCAGTGGCTCTCAACCTTTCCAGACTACTATACCCCTTTCAGTAGTCTGATTTGTCTTGGATATCCTCAAGTTACACCTCTCTTAAAAACTACTTGCTTACAACATCAGACATAAAAATACAAAGGTGTCACAGCACACTATTACTGAAAAATTGCTTACTTTCTCATTTTACCAGATAATTATAAAGCAAATCAATTGGAATATAAATATTGTACATACATTTCAGTGTATTGTATATAGAGCAATATAAACAAGTCATTGTCAGTATGAAATTTTAGTTTGTACTGATTTTGCTGATGCTTTTTATGCAGCCTGTTATAAAACTAGGCAAATACCTAGATGAGTTGATGTACCCCCTGGAAGACCTCTGCGTACCCCCAGAGGTATGTGTACCTCTGGTTGAGAACCACTGTCTTAAGTAATACATGATGAAAGTAATGATGAAAATAAGATAAAGACAGTATAGACTCTAAATTATTCACAAAAACACTGGCTATGAGACTTGAAAATATTCTTCCCGGTTCAGTACATCCAAACAAAGTGGAATTTATTGCAAGAAGATACTTAAATAAAATCATGAGATTCTCTCTGATCTTCATGAATATCAACCTGCAGACAACTACCAAACAGTTGCTATTCCATTTAATGCCAGAAAGGACTTTGACAGCGTAAGGTAGGATTATCTTTTTTAATGCCCTAGATAAATTTGGATTCAGAAACAAATTCTGTAAATGGATTAAATTCTTAGTGCCAGAAGCATGGCTTACTGGTCTAAGCATCAGGATTGAAATACCTATATTCCTTAGAACCACAGCTTTGAAGTCTTTGCTGGGATCACTCTTCACTTCTTCCTTTTAAGATATGTACATTTAGTTTCAATCATTTTACTTTGGGGTTGGAGTTTGTGTGTGTGTATATGTGTGTTTTCTGAGTGAGACCTGAAAAGCTAAGGGGCATTGAAGATCCCCCTCACCACCAATATTAAAGATTCCCTGGGATTCTAACCATTGTCTCTAATCAATATGTCCCTTCTCCTGCTGCTATCACCAGCCTGTCCTCTGCCTTCCTTCTTATAGGTGGCTGAATTTTGGCAGTGGATGCAGTGATTCTAGTGGGAGACTCTGGGAGGGGCCAAGCAAATGCAACTCTCAGTGAGCATTTAGGATCAATGCTGTCCTGTCTTTCTGTAAAGTTACCTATTAGAAGGCTCAGAAGATCTCACTGGCTGGCCTTCTGCTAAATTGTTGAAATTTCCTAATTATTGCAATTCCCTTATCCATAGCGCAGGTAGCTGAAAAGCAATGCCCCAATGTTACAAATTTGCCTTCCCTCAGCACATATCAGGATCAGATCCATGCACTATAGAGTGCTTTGCAGTCCAGGGGGGTTAAAAATGCTGCATAAAGGCAATTGGTCTACAATTGCATTGGTACTCCACCAACGTAAAAGTGTACAGGTTCTTGAATGAGATTCCTGGGCAGTTGTTCTCCTTTTATACTCCAACATAACTCCAGACATAAGGAATTTGTGGGAGCTGATGATGCTTAATCAAGTAACTTAACACTTCCTGGTCTACTGTTTCTGTGCGCAATCACTGCCAATTCCAAGTGAAAGGCAGTGAAATGCTAATTGGCACCTATTAATTTATTAATCAATTTAAGCCTTTACAAATACTGGGAAAACACATTCCTTCCAAAAAAAGAGAGAAATAAGAACCCCTTTCCTGCCAAAATGGCTGAAAATGACTCATAAAGCAAAGATATAAAGAAAATCTTTATCTCTTGCTCAAAAGATCAAAGAAATAGGATGATTTTCTGCTTATGGAAGAACTGAATAGATGCCACTGCCAAATTAGGGCTTGGTGTGTGCATTCTTTCAACTTTACTTAAAAACAAAGAGAAAATGTAATTCGACTAGGGTAGGTGGGAAGGGAGCAGTGCAGAAAGAAAGGGAATATGGGAAGGAAAAATATGTAGCAACGAGGCATTGCTTTTCTGGTTTATCTATGCTGTTGATAAGGGAAGCATAATTATTGGCCCTGTTCCCCTTGGTGAAGGAGAAAATTGAGCAGAAGGCAAGAGTTCTTTTGAGCTCTCTGATGGATGGCTCTTCAGATGGCAAGACAGAACAACATAATTCCCAAACACTCAAATGGGGCCTGATTCATCGTTCCTGTGGCCCATTTACATTGGATTTTCCAGCTCCAAGCAACTGTTGTTGTTTTTTAAAAGTGTAAAGCACGTTAATGAGTACTACTCATGTAGGCACCAGGCACAGAGATGAGCACCCCAAGGCAGCCCCAGGACAGGGGCTGTTTGGGGTTGGCAGTGTGACTGGGACACTCATACTCTATCTACTCCCTAGCTGTGTATGGCCCATAGAGACCATGGCAGTTTGGACACAATTCAAGGCAGCCTTCAGAGCTGCCCTAAGCTTGTGTCAGTGGCCAACCCAGACTCCAGCAGCCTAAAGTCAGGGAGGTACAACCAAAAGCCACAATCTTTGTAGGAGCAAGCCTAAGTTTGGCTGCCTGTGGATTAGAGGGCCAACATCAATTCGAGCATGACACAGCGGATTTTAAGAAATTTAATACAAATGAACAATAAATGCTGCATAACCTTAGATGAATGTTGATGGTTCTGTATAATTATGCTACTCGTGCACAAGTTAGTCTTTGTGATGTCATGCTAATTTTGCCTGCCACCAAGCACTAGTCATTTATACAGATGAAGGATCAATGAATCATGAAAAGGTTATGTGGGTGAATTTAACCCCCAGTAACCACAGATTTGAGGAAGGCTGATGATGTTGGCTTACTCATCAGTGGCAATTAGCTGACAATAGATCATTTTGCTTGACATTATCAAGAGGTTGTTGAAGGTTTGGTTCAGTTGATTTAGCCTATTATTATTACAGTTACTATAAAAATAGATTTATTGATTGAGGAACCTCCCCCATCATTTATAGAAGTGCTGAGAAAGTGCAACCACTGGAACTGGAATGGGTTACCTAGGGAGGTAGTGGAATCTCCTTCCTTAGAGGTTTTTAAGGTCAGGCTTGACAAAGCCCTGGCTGGGCTGATTTAGTTGGGTTTGGTCCTGCTTTGAGCAGGGGGTTGGACTAGATGACCTCCTGAGGTCCCTTCCAACCCTGAGATTCTATGATTCTATGATTCTATGAAGTTTCTCTCTCAAATAGAATTAAACGGGTTTGTGAACACTGTCAAGGAGGCTGAGAGCACAGGAAATGTTATGGATGCGGATGTTGGTTATACAGTCAAACTGACGAAAGAGGAATGTTGAGAAAGGGAGTATGGATCTGATGTCGCCATCACTTAATGCACATTATTATTTGGGCAACATAAGAAACTGCATTAACTTAAGGGAAAAAAGTGACAGTTGTATGTGTTGTCTGAAGCATAAAATCAATCATTTGCCAGGTCTTCATCAGAAAAATGCCCGGAATGAGTCACATGACAAATGGAAATGCCTTGTGAGAGCAATTCTTAATGCTGCTGTCTGTGGACTTATCTTATGGATAAAACCGTGCGTGTTTTGAAAACCACATCCATGCTCATAATGAAATTATAGAGGTCAAATCCTGCAGTCTTAATCAGTGTAAACTTGGATTAACTTCAGTGTCTGTGTTTCCTGAGTAAGGAGAGTAGAATTATGCTCTTAGTGAAGCCTTGCTATGAAAAAAAAATCTTCACTTTGATAAACTGTTAATACAGATCCTACTTCTATGCTGAACTTTATAGGCAAATAAGAAGACAGAATCCTAACCCCTCCCCCCAAAATCTGACAGATGAAACCATATAAAATTGAGCAGGGACAAAGATGGGTAGAACGGCAGCAGCAACAAAAAAGTGTGTGTGGGGGGGAGGTATAACTATACGTTTCTGATATGTACATTGATATTTCTACTTTACTCTTTTAATACTTTTAAAATGTGATCCTCGGCGAGAAAAGTGAATTGCCACAGAGTGGAGGTTGGTAACAGGAAACCAGCCCAAGGAAATGAGTTTGACTTAGGGAAGAGAGAGTATACCTGGCAAACAGGGGGATGGAGGCTTTCCCACTCCAAGCACAGGAAGTAATTCTATTATTGTAATCATAAATTGAACTTTTGCAAAACAAATGGCCAGTGCTCAATATATACACACCAAGCAGCACTCTCCTCACTGACCTGTCCCCCTCTCACCATCCCTTCCTAATTCCTCTCTTCCCTGGTTCCAGACACTAGTGTAATATTTGTCACATCATGCTTGCCTAGTACTAGATACATTTTTCATTTGACATTATTTCCGTTGCTTCTTTCTCTTGTGTTGCGTTTTTTAAAACCAGCCAAGATACTCAAAGCAGGAATTACCAGAAGTGGCAGTTAGATCTGTCACACATTGCAGAGTAAGTGCTGGTTTAATGATACAAGATAGTTCATAATTGTCTTTCTGTCTGTCCTGTCTCAGGGGTAATCTCTCTATCACAGACCATTTTCCTTTGCTTGTCTAGCTAAAACCTTGGCTTATGCTGCGAAGGCTCAACTGTTTTCTAATGTTTTCTAAGTGGAGAATCAGTGTGCTTGTAAAAAAAAAGCCTGGCTTGAACTTTATCCACCACACACTTGCTGCAGAAGTATTACTATCCCAAACAATAGAGTAATGTGAAGATTCTTATGATGCCTTCAAATGCCCCCTGATTAAAAATGTTATTGTCTGAGCCTTTGAAGAATTAAGATAGATTTTCTTAATCAAAAGTAGTGCTCCGAGTAAGCAGGTCAAATCTTCACCAGGTTGACAGACTTTTTGCTGGTGACACTCATGGCACTAAGCTGTGTCTGGCAAATATATACATGTCTGAGAATTGCAATCAACATTTGATTTAAATGCCCCCTCTAAGGCCATCCCAGTGCTTGTACTCAGCTGTCACTTGCCTTAGCCTACTTAAAGAGTTTTCCTCACCACATTTTCAAGTTTCTCTTTTATTAGTCTACTCTTCATGGTAAAATATGTACTTATATAGCTTTGGTCAGAAGTTGTCCTCTGTCAATACACATGTTTTTTTTTTATTTGCCCAATCAGTCTCTCCATACATCTGCAAGTCCCCAGTAACTCTGGCAATCAATTTTTAGAAGTTCAGGCATTCTTCTTTTCAGTTTTTTGTTGAACAAAATGCCAGCAGGTGATAACCCATGCTTTACAGATGCTGTTCTGTAATTTGACTTTGCTAAATACAAATTAGGGTCTGACTCTGCAATCTTTTTCAGTAGGCACTTAATTATTTTGACACAGTTTTCCCCCAACCTTATGGATTGGGGATAATGGGGACTAGAAGTTACATGTCTAAACCCAAATTCCAATGCATACTGTTTAAACTCATGCCCGCTAGACTGCAGTTAGTTGTCAGACATTACTATGTCATATATACCATGTCTAGCAAAAATAGAACTGACATGCACAATCACCTGTTTAGCAGTAGTATTTTCTAATAACATTTCTAGTAAGGCTATCTCAGGAAAGTGAGGATAATAGTCTAGGACAAGTGCTTATTTTTTTCCAGTCGATGCAAAATCTATCCCTACTTTGCTCCTTGGGGTCATTTTTCCTGTGCCACCAACATGGACTCTTTCGCTTGACTTGGCCTGTATTTTTGCCACATATGAAATGTCCTATAACAGCTTTCTCAATATTACTGTTCATTTGAAGCCAATAGAAAATGTGTTTGTCCTTTTGTTATATTTTCTCAGTTCCTAAATTGCCTGCATGTATTCTTTTAACATAGTTTTTTGTTACACCTTAGAGACAATCCTCGTGGAGCCTGCAAACAGAATGCCATCTAGTACTGAGGGCTCCAACTCGAGTTGTTAATAGGGAGTGGGAACATGCTGTCCTGGCCACCCTGCACTAGAAGCCTTCATCCCTTTCTGCAGGGTCTCTTCCTGAGCTGTATCTCGGGCTATCACAGTCACATTTTGTCTGAGACCAGACAGGTATTTCTTAATCAGATTGACATGTACAAATCTAGCTCTGGACATTGCTCCACTGCACTTCTGTCAGATGTTCTCTGAAGTGTCTCTGCAACCACCAAATCATTCCCAAGTTTGTATTCAATTTGCAAATCATACATTTGTAGCTGAAAAGGTAATTTGTGTGTTGTTGAGAGGACCGCTAGGCCTCTTTTGGCAATAGGTGAAACTGACCAATAACCGATTAACACTAGCCTCCCATAATTAAAGACATGAAACTTTTTACACCCATGGATTAAGGCCAAAGCCTCCCTCTCTACTTGAGTATATTGATACTCAGTTTTTGTTAGCACCAGTGATGCTTAAGCCACTAGTCTCCAGTTTTAACCATACAGGTGTAAGAGGACTGTGACAAATACCCTGCTTGGAAGCATGTGTAGACGACTTAGTTTTGTGCATACTGTCATAATGTCTCAGGAATGGGGGCTCTTTAATTAACCCCTTCAATTTATCAAACTTTTTATTAAGAGTTTCATCCCATGTCCATTGGACATCTTTGCACAATAATATCCTCAGGTTGCTGGGTCAGACAGCTAGATTAGGCACAACTTTTCCCTACATAGGTCACCATTCCAAGGAATCTTTATGCCCCTTCCTTGTTTGCTGGGACAGGCATGCGGGTCATGGCCTTCTCCTTACTGTGAGCTACACGTACACCCTGCTGTGTAACTTCTCTCCCACTTACGTTATTTCTATTACACGGAACTTGAATCTTTGTTTGTTTAGCTTTTACACAGTAGCTTTTGCTCTTTCCAGAGCTGCTCAAAGCCTCTGGTCATGTTCTTCTACTATTTTTTTCCAGATCAAAACATAATCTAGGTAAACCCTAATACTCTCTAAATACCATCTAAAATTTGTTGTATTTTCCTGTTGAAACATCTTGGGTGCCGAACACAACCCAAGTGGCAACCTGTCTCCCAAAGAGGGTGCTAAACCATGCTCTGTTTTTCTAAGAGCACCTGCCAGAACCCTTCTGATGCATCCAGCATAGAAGAATATTTGGGAATCTCTTCAAAAACTTCTCCCCTAGTATATAGTGGGAAATGTTCCCTTTATACCATGTTTAATTCTTCTGGGTCTACACATAAGCAAAGTTTTGTTGTTGTTTTTTGTACAAAGACCAATGAGTGTACCCATTTTGTTGTTCTACTACTTGCTCTCTCATTTGCAGCACAATGAGTCTATCCAGCTCCTCTTTTAGCCTCTGCCTCGGGGTGAGGGGAACTTTGCTACCGGCATGAGTTCTGGTGTGGTTGTGCTCTTTTAGCTCTATTCTGTACTCTCTTGAGAGCTTCCCTATCCCCTGGAAGATGTCCTTAAACTTATCCTCAGATGTTTTTGATCCCCTACCCCTCCAAAGGGTATAGCCCTCTTGAGGACACCAAAGGCTTTTTAACACAGTAACGAGACTCTCTTTTCCCTAGTACTATTACACATTTTCTTTTCTGATTTGTTATTTACCTATACACTTGGGTCACGTGTGCCTTTAGTAGAGATAAACTCACTAATGTAAGCCATGAGTATCTCTTGTGGCTTTTTCTTTTAGGGCTAATAACAGTTTTTGGCAACACATTGGTTTGTGCACCAGTGTCCAACTTAAAATGAATAAATGTCCCATTTGAATTCAGCTTCACAGTCCAATCATCTTCTGATGGAATGGTGTCCATTTCTCCTGTGAAAATGTTTCTCCATTGCTCCCATGAAAAATGTCTGAGTTAGAGGGACAGTCCCCAACATCACGGGCAGAGCTAATTTCTTTCATCCTCCCCATCCCTTCAGATCTTCCAGATGCCCAAGGAAAATAGTGAGGGAACATTCCAGGCACTTCCCAGAACACAGGGGCTGCATTTATGCTACGGGAAATAATCCGTATGCCTTTCACTGCCTCCTAAACTGTGCAGCAGCAGACAAGCGCTGCATAATCTGGCCCTAAGAAACTAAGTCTGTTTAAAAAAATCATTGTAATAATGTATTGCGGAATGAAATTTCATATTGATACACTTAAAGGGACATTGACTATTAATATTAATGTGCTCAGCTACAAATGTCATTCGAGAGAGACTATAATATTTAATCTTTAATGACATAAAATGTATAAGTCAGCTGTGGTCAAAACCACATACTGTAGTGAAGAAATGTAGCCTTAATTGCATCATCTTCTTTTCATGTGGGTCTGGCCATTTGCTAGTATAAAAAATGGAGGATAAGTGCTTCACCAGGCTAAAAGGTAAGAATTCTTCATGAAAAGACATTATTGTGAAATAAATAATTACATTTTTGTTTTGCAAGGGAAATATGGTTAAGATGTACATGTCTGCTTTGAAGGATTCATGTATGGATGCTTGTGATATAAAATGAAGTACCACTGAAATGCTTTAGAATAGCAAACAGGAACAGGTTTATTGTTCGAGTGGTTGCAGACATGTATTCCACTCAGGTGTGTGCATGCCCAGCATGCTGAAACCAGAAAGTTTTCCACAGCAGTACCCACTGGGGCAGCACATATGCTGCTCCTCCACATGGCCCTTCCTGAGGCCACCTGAGGGTAGTGCTACCTCAACCCATCTCTGTTCCTTCTTAGTGCTCGTGGTCTCATATGCCTACCATCCCGCAGGCATATGAGGCCATGAAAGACTTGTTTTGCCTGTCTGTCCCTGATTGGCCATTAGTGCAGGTGTCCACTGGACTGCTGGTAACATCTGCTGCTCCCAGGCCCTCCACTTTAGCACCGGAGCAGAGATTGCATTTCGACCAATGTTGATACCAACTAAGAGACAAACCAACAACTCTGCATTGACACTGTCTACTATACAGTTGAACTCTACATCACTACCAGGATGTCCTTTAACTCTAGCACTGGAGGTGCCGCCAATTTCGGTGCCTGTGGCTCCAGTACTGGGACCATTTTTAGACCGGGGGCTGATCTCAGTTTATTCTTTGGAACCAGCTGTGAAATCTTTTTTGGCATTGGACCTAGATGTGAGACCTTCTACGTCCTGAGAAGCATTTATGGTACCATGTGATGTACTGTCATCGGCACCAGCATTGTATTAATCTCATGGTGCTTTGGATAAATTAGAGAATCCAGTAGCCCTACCAGATTGGGCGCCTCCTGTGCCTACTGTCTACTTTGAGGGCCCTTCCAGGCCTGGATCGGAATCCTCCACTTCCTCACCTTCCCCCCTCCTAGGTGCACTAGGTCCAGGAAAGTGCTCAAACCGCCTTTGGAGGAAGACCTTCAATACCAATCTTCCAGTAGAGACAGATCAGCATGGCCTGATGCTTACTGGTGGCTGCGGTTTGCTGTTCCCAGCCAATGGGAGCTGCGGGCAACCACGCCTGTGGACGGTCAATGTAAACACAGTCTCGCAGCCCACCAGTGGATTACCCTGATGGGCCTTGTGCGACCCACGGGCCGCAGGTTGCCCACCACTGCTCTGCAGTCTGTTTTATGTCCATGCTATACTATTTTCTCATGGCCTGCCAGTGGATTACCCTGACGGGCCACGTGCAGCCCGTGGTCCGTAGGTTGCCTACCACTGCTATAGAGGGACCTTCCCTTTGATGGTCATTTTTTTGTTTTTGGACAAAACCAGCAAAACACTACATTCATTCAAAGACTCCCAAACTATTCTCCACTTTTGGGGGATCTATACCCCTGCCTCCAAGAGAAAACAATATAAACCTCCAAATATTCAATATTCCCAGCCACCCTACAGGCAAACTTTCTATCCACCAAGGCAATACGACTTCTAGAAAAGGAAGTGTAGACCTCAAAGAAGAATATCCTCTAGCTCTGGTTCCAATGAGTAGGCTTGTCCCCAGACATCCAGGAAAACCTACCTTTTGATTGTTCCTGTGAGGACAGCAATTCAGTTATCTACAATCCACCTGCTACTTCCCCCTCCCCCAATTTGGGAACAGACTATCCCACTTTTTGGGAGGCCATAACTATGGACAAGTGGGTTCTCAGTACAGTCAGACTGCAATACAGGTCTGTCGCATCTTAGGCGCATTTAACATGCGTGATTTCAGCTTTACGCGGTCGGCAAAAAACAAAAAACAAAACAAAAAAAAGAGAAAAATAACTATTTAAATACTGTTTCTGTAGTAAGGGCGATTCCGCCCGCCATTACACTCGATGTAATTTTGACTATACGCGATTTTCGCTTTAGGCGCTGACTGCGGAACATAACCCCAGCGTAAGATGAGACAGACCTGTATTCAATCCAATTCCTCTCCATCCCCCCTTCTCACCTTCCCACCCTATCCCTTTTCAGGGACCCACATCATGAGTGGCTGTTTGTTCAAGAGGTTCGGACTCTGGTTTCCTTAGGGGCCAAAAAGAAGCTCCCCTGCAGTCTCAAGGAGGGGTATTTACTCAAGGTATTTTCTAATCCCAAAGTCCAAGGGCAGTCTAAGATGCATATTGGACCTTTGGAATCTAAACAAATTCATTAAATATGTGAGATTTCGCATGATTTTCCTTGTATCAATGCTTCCCTCTCCAGATCATAATAACTGGTTTGTTGCCCTCAGTCTCCCAGGATGCATACTTTCATGTAGCAGTGCTCCCAAGTCATAGGAAGTTTCTTAGATTTATGGTAGTGGGCCAACATTATCAGCAAACAGTACTTCTCTTTGGGCTATTGTCAACCTCTCATGCATTCTCTAGAGTGGTGGATGGACTAGAACAATGTATGTGCAAGTGTTCCATTCTCCCGATCTCTCCCAACTAAGACAGTTGTAACTGATGCTTCTTTGATTGGGTGGGGTATCATCTAGAGGGCTCACTAAGCCAAGCATTATGGAAAGAGCAGGAAGCAAAGCTTCATATCAATGTCCTTGAGCTCTGGGCAATTCACAAAGCTTTTCTCCTATTCGGTAAGGCACTTAGGAGCATGGTTAAGTCACACTGAAGTTATTTTTTGATCAGTCAGAACCTTGCACCAACAAACCATTTGAATTTTGATCTCTCTTTACCTCTAGGCACATTTCATTTTCTTATTTTGACCACTCAATGTGAATGTATAATTTTTTTAAAAGATAACTTTTGTGAATATTTATTTGATAAACTTAGTAGAAACTTAAAAATCTCAAAGTTCAACCTATTGTTTCTAATAACCAAAAGGTTAGAAAATCCTTGACTAATGCTATAAGGCATCCTCGTTGGGCAAGATAAAGAGATAAAACTAAGAATGTTCATACCCTATTAGATCAAGGTGGTGAAGCAACTCTATCAATGTGACAGATTGAATGATGCAAAGGTTATAGTCAAGTGGGACTTAAGAACATTGTAAATCACTTTTTTACATTATTACCAGGCTGGTTTGGACTAGTGACTTATGCTTGTAGGACTTCTTTTAGAGTGTGAGGCAGACCTAGCTGCAGTACACACTGTAGATTAAATGTGGCCTATGGAGTTCTACAGTGTGGCCCACGGCATGTTGGGACATGCAATCTCTGTAACTCTCACTTGTTTTACAGATGAGAGCAGCTGCCATCTATTCAGTTTTGTGCAAATTAAGTACAGCACACAATCTCCTAGGAAGTTGTCAATAAACAGTTTTATGTACTTATGCTTTAAGCATCCAAATGTCATGACCATGTGTTGTGAAAGGAACATCCTGCAGGCATGAATGGACTGCACAGTAGTGGACACAACCAAATTGGACAGCATCATTGCCAGAAAGCAAGGTTAGCTCAAGTTATTACACTGTGCTATAACACAGAGCTGACTGAAAGTGGACAGTTTCCATTTATGGAAACTCTGTGGTTTCAAATTTTGTTGGCATGAAACCAAATATTTGAACACTTTCATGAAAATGTAATTGCATTGAAATGTCCATTTTTTTTTCTGATCAATTCGGGATGGGGGTATCTCTGCGTGTGTGCCCTGGGATGTGGGAGACAGAGGTTCAAGTTCCTGCTTTGTCTGATTGAATGATCTGGGATGAAAAATTCTACTCTGAATCAGGCAGAACAGGGATTTGAACCTGTCCCCTACCCCAGGCCAGTGGACTAACCAGAAAGCTATAGAGTATGAGTCTCACTGTGAAACACTTCATCCAAAACATTTCAAGCAGCTCTGTGATATTGTGTCGAATAATACTTTTCAGTGAACAGCATTCATTTATGTGTGCAGTTGAATTGGATAACATGGCTCTAGACCTTAGTACTGGCCCAGAGAAAGCAAGCTGTAGAGACTGAATATTGCATAACTGCCTTCAGCATCTCATCAGCTAAGAAGCCCAAATACTCAGCTGGTGTAAACTGAGTGTATGATTTTCTTGTCTATGTAACGTTGTTTAAAAGGCTACAGATGCTACAAGAAAAATCCCACATGAATACTAGATACATTTTTAGACTTGACAAGAAGAGTAAAGAGATGGATCTAGCATCGAAATTTGGAGAAAGAGATGATGTCTTACTGAGGGTTTTCAGCAACATTTAATGAGAGGAAAATGGGCATTAAGAAAGTGAAGAAAAGCCTGAGACATTCTAGTTTGTTCAACTTTTGAAAACCTTGAAGCTCTGATAAAAACAAACAAACAAAACTTCCTCAATAGCATGGAATTTGAATTCATGATAAATATGCAGAACACCACATTAATCTTTACTATATTGAAAAGGAAAAGATCAAAATGAAATGAAAAGAATTAGGGATGTTATGTGATGTCTACCTATGTCTAACAGAAAGATGAGGTAGATAAAGATCATGGCTGGGTAGAGAAACAATGGAAAATTGGATAGTAGTCGGAAGAGCAATTTACCTGTTTGCTATAAAACAAAGATTTCTGATACCTGTATGATTATACCTTAGTCATTAAAGCAAATATTTTCAAACGTGGGTTCCTAAGGTTAGGTACTTAATGCCATATTTAGGAGATTATATAAGCAGCACGGTTTTCAGAAGTGCCAAGCACGCCCCACACCTCCCATTGACTTAAATGAGAGCTGTGTGGGCTCAGCACTTCTGAAATTCAGGCCACTTGCGTAGATGAGTATAATATAATACGCATTTAGGTACCTAACTTCAGAATCCATTTGCAAATTTTGGCCTATACCTCTGTGAATTTACTGCTTTAATTCTTAGAATCTGCAAGTCCTCTACTGCATTTTACTGTTCATTATATACATGCTCACATAATTCTGTTGGTTTCTGCTTTCAGCACATCCTGTAATGGGATACTGGCCCTTTAAGATAGTGTGAGAAGCCAAGTACTCCATTCCAGGTGTCCAGAATAATTGGAGCAGTCAATGGGAGAGAGTCCTAGGGAGTAGTTAGTGTCTGGGAGTGGGGAAGTATAGGGCCAACCCAGACTACTGTTTCATTAAGGGTATGGGGACAGGAACCTTGTTGAGTGGGCAGGATAAGGCTTCCTTCTCTTCCAGCCACCACAGACAGGTGTTTGGGGTTATTAGATCAACCTTGAAAGGATTAGAGGGGTGTTCAGGCAACTGGTTGGATGACTCAAAAGAAGCCCAGTCAGGAGAAAGCTACTGGTGGGGAACCTGCTATAGGAGCTGCTTATTGAGAACCCCCAGGAGAGGGAGAATATTATTTTAAAGACTCTGGGTGGAACCTCAGAGAGAAACTGAGGCAAGGTGTGCTTTGGGATGATACCTGTCTACATATCCCTGTCCTTGATGAAGTACGATACCAATGAAAGCTGTAGAAACTCCACAGTCAAGATGGTGCATGTCACATTCTGTTCTGTACAAACCATTCTCTCCCTCTCTCACATAGAGGTGTGTGTGTGTGTGTATGAGAGAGAGCTAAGTCCACACCTTTGTCCTCTTAACCTAACAACCAGGGGTGAAATCCTGGCTCCTTTAAAACCATGGAGCCTATGCTAGATTTTACCCATGATCAGACGTTCCTCTAAATGACAGAGTGGTGGCAGGAGGCAGGATCATTATGGTATCAGATGCACCTTCTCCATGTTGTAGCTTAACTGATTTGGGCTTTATGTGTCTTAGCCAAGGGCTTTTTATTCATAGTCCTCATGAAAAAACAGAAGGGTATACATTTTAAGTTAGAGTTTAATTTGAACTGTGCATCCACACAGGCATAAGGGTGAGTTTGAAATGGCCTTCCCTCACCTCCATCTCTCCTTTATGCTCCTAGCCAAGCTACCCAGACCTTGGGCCTGAGTATGTAGGAATAAATTGGCTACAATGTATCACAGACCCAGTCGAGCTCCCCTTGCTGGACACTCACTAGGCTGCAATTTTTTGGATCCAAATACTGTACTGGATCTTATGTGCTTCTAAGCCCACTAAGTCTGAGCAGCATCCAGGGACTGCCTCTGTCTCAGCTTTCCGTAAAGACTATTATTCCCATTTGGTCCTTTTCTCATCCAATCAGCCTGAGCAGTCAAATCTGCTATTTTCAGTATTTTTAGCTCCCTTCTGCTTTCCCCACCACAGAACCAGTTACTCACACATACCATGTCTTCAATTCTCTGCCATCTGGACAGCTACTCACTTACAGTGTGTCCATGATGTCCTGCACAATGGTTCATAGTCTCATCTGTCCATACTCTATAACTTTATACCTTCCTTCTGTCTCCTTGTGTCATGCTTGAGCTCCAAAATATGTTACACTTGCATGTGTGCCTCTAGACTTATGGTTTAAATTAACAGAGGAAACTAACAAGATAAAAAAGCAAATACAAAAGAGTAAAAAGAGCACCGCGTAGGCCTGGTCACCCAAAGGGACTTAGTTGTGAAGCTGAGTGTTGCAGCATCTCACTTTTAGGTTTCTAGAAAATCACAGGAACAACACTGTGATTCACAAAGCCTGAATTAGGTGCCTTTACTCCCTGTACAATGCATGCAGAGAGACAGGTGCCAAAGGGTGTGATGTATAAAGCCAGCGTGCTAGGTGGAGGAGACTCATGAGATAGGTACATTCCTAAGCTCCTCCCCCTCAGAAACAGGCATCTAAGTCCAGTCTGCAGGGATGCACCAATCTCTGCTAATGATCCACAAATTGGTGAAAGATAAACTCTCCTCTGCCTAAATCTCTTGTAGGGCCTGATCCAATAGGCTTGCTCAGAGGCTGCCTGACTCTAAACGAAACTGCCAGAAATTTTTCTGCAAAAACTTAGGTGCTGAGTGAGTTTAAGCACCTACGGGATAGGTGGCAGCTGAGTGCAGTAGCGGCGCCAGCTTTGCCGGCGCCCTAGGCGGCGGAAGGTCCCGCCCCCGAAATCCCGCCCCCAACAGCGGCGGCGGAAGGTCCCGCCCCCAAATTTCTATGGGCGGCGGGGGCGCAGGTGCCCCCAAAATAGCAGCGCCCTAGGCGACCGCCTAGGTCGCCTAATGGGAGCGCCGGCCCTGGCTGAGTGGGAGTTTTGTGAATTGCAGTTGTGAGTAAAAACAGCACCTACGCACCTAAGTGTTTTTGTGGGTCTGTTTTCATTTCAATAGTCCCATTTAGTTATGCTCTATTTTTTGTCCAAGTGATTCCAGCTGTCACTTCCATTGCAACAGTCGGGGAAGGAAAATAAACAATCACAGGAAGTCAGATGCAATCATAGACAATTACAGCCATGAAGGAGACAAAAGCAGTTCAAACACCCAGATTTCACTTAAAATTGGTTGAGAAATAAACACACTTACACACAGAGAAACAAAGAAAACCTGTTGAGTTTGCCAGTCCAATATAAGAGCACAGAAAAATAAGTAGAAACCAGATCAGTTTCCTTTAATATTTGGTCTCCCTCCATCACACAGGTCCTAAAACACTGCTCATTTGAAATGCAAAAAAAAATATTTAGTATTGGCTTATCCTGCACACAGTCTACTTACTGTCATTAAAAATATGAAGCACATAGATACTGGTAGCTGCCACATTTAAATGTTACTCAGTGTGATGGGGTGTCTACCCCACACAGGCGTAGAAGGGGTTAATCCCAGGAATGAGCAGTGGAGGTGAGTCCTCCAAGCAGCCCAGAGAAGTTGGATGCAGTCAATCAGGAAAGGGCTGCAGAGAGCAACCAATCAGGGCCCAGCAGGCTCACATAAAAGAAGCTGCTGGGCCAGAGTTAGTCAGTCATTGCCTGGAGCTTAGAGAGGGAGGACTGGGCTCCTAGTAGGTGGATGGACGCTAGTACCAGGGACAGAACAGCTGCTAGCAGGGAGTGGGAGGGAGCTCCTGGCTGGCTGCTGGGACTGATACGCTGAGACAAAGGGTGAAAAAAGATGCTGGGGCTCTGGGGAAGTAGCCCAGGAAAATGTACTGAGCAGTTGGAGGGGATGTAGCACATTACAGCATTCCTGGGTCAGGACCCAGAGTGATGGGTGAGCCTGGGTTCCCCCATTTGCCACTGAAGCAGTGGCTTGACGAATGGACTGTGGTATACTTACTCCCAGAAAGGGGAAAACACAGATGGTGGAGGGTTGTTGAGTCACGAATTGGATGCTGTGGTTCTGGGTCTAATGTGGATCATCAAGAGTGATGGTGTGCAAACCACAGACAGGGATGTCAGCCTTGAGCCAATCTCTGGAGTGACCAGGAGGAGGTGCCAGTCCAGCAGTGAGTGGCATGCCCCGTAACACTTGGCAGGCTCAGAAATTAATCTTGTTTTCTATTAAAAATAGTATCTTCTGTAGAATTCATGGACAAAACTTGAGATGGTGCTGTGCACCAGAAGTCAATAGATTTTTGATGATTAGATGTTATCTTTGTATCTGGCCCCTATTTACAATGTACAGTAACATGTAACAGTTAGTGGCAGAAATGAACGGGTGACATTTTTTTCTTTATAGAATTCTTCCTATGAAGAAAGGAGTTGGGGAAAGAAGCCACCATTTCAGTTACCAAAAAAAAAAAGTATTATAGAAAATCATATAGAATTTAATAGGGGTAAAAATCGTTTAGGGTTCTCAATATTTAATAGGTATCTATAGAAATCACTCTGAAATTGAATAGAATAGATAATGAGATACTCTCTATAATTGTAAACTGTCCTATGACATTTCATTTAATGGAGGTCCTAGCTATAGAATTTTTGACGTTGTTTTAAAAATTCAATATATTTTCCCTTAAAGAATATCCATTTAAGAGGGAAAATGTTCTAGAATGTAGTTTCACAGTTGCAAACGTGATGTTTCTCACCTTAAAGCAACATTAAAATAGGCTTCACACCGAAGCATAAGCAATGGTATGTATGCATTTGCAACTTGCCTGATTTATGCATCTAAAACAAGTATTTGTGCAATCTGTGGATCAGCGTGTCCTTCAGTGCCCAGTCTACATAAGAAACTAGTCTGGTATAGCCTCCAGCTACAGAGCCTGGCTCTTTAGCTCAAACTGAAGGGAGTCATGCTTTTAGCTGTGGAGGTCCCTGCTTTTGGTAGTGCTGTGTCAGCCAAGATAATGATTGTCACATTTGTACATGGCCACTTAATGTGAGAGGCATTTAAAGGTATTAGAACAGTGGTGGGCAACCTGTGGCCTGGCTGCCACTTTCCGCAGTTCCCATTGGCTGGGAACGGTGAACTGCGGCCACTAGGAGCTGGGGGCGGCCATGCAAATGTAAACAAATGGTCTAGCGGCCCACCAGCTGATTACCCTGACAGGCCGCATGTGGCCCGCAGGCCGCAGGTTACCCACCACTGCTCTAAAAGGTACCTAGTGTATGCTGATCTAGTACTATTTCAAACAGGACTAGGTTAACATGCACTAGGTATCTTTTAGCGCTAATCAGCAGGGTCTGCATAAGGCACTTAGAGAACACTTTAGAGTGTTCTATCATTTACAAAAGCTTATGCTCCAATACATCTGTTAGTCTTAAAGGTGCCACAGGACTCTCTGTTGCTATAATTTACAGCCTCCAGTGTGCATGGCTGCACCATGTAGACAAGTCCCAAAGAAGTCTTTCTGCAGTAGAGTAGGCTAATGATAGTAAATCGAAAGGAATGTCTAAGCAGGTGTAACAGGCTTTGGGTGGGGATGATCTGGATGAATGTGTGAATTTAGAGTCCCTCTAGGCCCAAGTCCTAATATAGCTCAGAGAAGGGTAAGTTACAGCTATTATAGAAATAGGAATGTTTTAGGTCTTGCAAGGGATGGTCATATAACACTTAAAACCATTTTTTTTATCATATACCAGGATCAAGTAAAGAATGCTGATTTATCTGACCTCCCCGCTGTAAGGGCTGCTCTTTAGTTAGTCTGCATTCATGCCTGACTGCATATTGGATGAGTGTCTCATTGTATGCCATAATTTTTACACACACAAACATTTAGAGTTATCATTTTGTTAACCCTTAATGATAGGGCAAAAACATTTGCTGAAAAGGGTCAGTAATTCTAAATCACATCAACTTTATTCACTAGAGACCAAATCCTGGAGTCCTTAAAGAGACAAGCTCCCACTGACTTTAATGGGAATCTTGCCTTGTAGGAGATTTGGGATGGGGGCCCTACTGGTTCAAGTATTTGTACTAGTCTTTTAGTTTAGGGATGGGAACTCTGTCATATGATTTAGATTTGTATTTAATTCTGAACTCCCCCGAACTTATTTGGATTCATTGTTCTTATCAGACATGCCAAACTCACCCCCCCCCCCAAAAAAAGTGGGCTTGTTTTTGGCTTAATTGACTTGTGGGTTGTTTGTTGGCTAGTTTTTGGCTTGTAGCTTGTTGCTTCTTTTTTTTTTTTTGATCGGCTCCCGGCAAGCAGGGGTAAGGAGGGGAGAGAGTCAGGGGTGCACAGCAGGCCCACTACAGTCCCAGACTGCACGCTGGGGGGATCTAGTCATATAGAGTATTGGGGTTCTTAGGGATTGGCTTGTTTTGGCCTTGTTTTGAAATGGGTTAGCTTGATTTTTGACTTATTGTGAAAGTCGGGGTGCTTATTTATCATGTGAAAGTTGGCAACTGTGGTTCTTATCTGTCTCCATCTCTTGTATTTGGTTTAAACTGTACCATTTAGGGTACATCTCTGTGGTAAGAGTGGTGTCGATTTGTACTGCCAGACAGGAACTGTACTTCATGCTGGTCTAGGCAGATACTTGAGAGCTTCAGTTCATCAGATGTATTATTGGGGGTCTCATCATGTTCCACTCCTGGGCAGCAACTAAATCTGAGCTTAAATTTTGTGAAGCTCCTAAACACTTCAGGAATGGAAATCCTCTGCAGCTCAGCTCTAGTTTCCACTGCCATATTTTAATGCACAATTTCTACCCCATATCATTACATATCATTTAGAATTATGCAAAACTTCAGGAACTAACTAAAACTAGAAAACATTGATGGTTTGTGGCTTTATTGTGGACCCTAAATGTGGCACATTGCATCGAGTTTACAAATCAGGTCTGAGTTTCTAAAAAAGTCCTAGTCTCCCTGCAAGTGTCGGTGAAGGATTTATTGGTTTCAAACAAAAACCACGAAACATTCAGGGGTTTTGATCCAAAACCAGAAAATCTCTGATGTTTTGAATAACTTTCAGTTTCAACTCTGATTTGTTCAAACCCGTAATCCAAAGCAAACCTCAGGTATTGCCAAATTATACTTACTGGAGTAAACAATAGAAATGGTTCACCAAGCCTTATTTATATTGAAACTTACAGGTTTTGTGCAGACTTAATAATGTTACCTTGAAAATTTGCAAGGTTACTTTATAAGTAATTACCAGATAATTCAGACAGCATGTTTCGCTACTCTTTTATCCCTGATGCTCATATCTCATGCAGCATCTTTAATTAGAACAAGCTAGCCATTGGGATCCTTTCCTAAAACTGCTGCTACTTCTCTTATTTTTAGAGATGTCACACAATTCAAAAGCTGATATAGTAAATACAGCCTTAAGGCTGTATGTTGCAGTGTGTGCTCTCACAAACACACACATACACCCGTGGAAAAAAAAATTGATACTATCTTTATTGTTCACATAGGATTATTTATTTGTTTTTGTTTTTTAATACAAATTAGCTTAGGGTCCAAGATGTTTTTAGCTGCTTACATAAATGAATGTGGAAAATGTTGGAGAAATAATATGAAAGGAGTTAGATCTCCTATTTATCTCTTTATCCACAGCACAAAGAAAAGAAACTTGTTACTAATTATACCTTGACCTAGCTATATAGCTGCTGGACTAGTACTTTTTGTATTTCTCTCAGCAGTTGTCCTTGAAAATTCAACACCTCCTTCATTTGCCTTTCTCTTTAAACAAAAAATGTACAATTGTAATCGTGGGGAAAAAATAGGATGCGGTATCCTACAATTACCTTAAATAAAATTTCCATCTTCCAAAAGAAAATGGGTAAAATCTATCTTTATGGGGAGGGAAAATACAAAAAGTGGCAGGCAGATGTTGGCTGCCTGCCAATGACAGATAAAGCACTCTTTCTAAAGAACCATTTTGTACAGCTTTTAAATTTTAGAGTCTTCCTGGTGCCTGTGGTGAAAATTATGTGACTGTTCATTATTTGATAAATTCAAATGGTATTTCATCATTTTAGTGGGAAGAGTGGGTTATTGTTCAGTTACTAATGACCTAGAGTATTAAAACTAATAATTGTCAGAGTCTTAATCCCCTGGATTAATTTAACTGAATTCTTTTCAGAAGGCTAGCACAGTTGTTGTTGTTTTTTTTAAAGCAGGTGTTTATAGAGACAAAACAGACCAGATTGAGGATGAGGCGGGGAATCCCAATGTGGGGGGAACATAAATACAAAAATGAATACAGCACAGATTGTAGTATTTCCCAAAGGCAGAGTTATTTTATAAAACAACTGAGAGCCTAACAAAGAATTTTCAGGTTTAAATTATTATTATTGCAGAATTTGTTCCCTGGATGATGATGCCATTTTTTTCAGTCACACATCAGGGACACATACATAGAAATGCCAGATTAGATTAGCTGACACTAAGCAATGCTTTTCTTAATCATCACTAAAATGATTTCTTACTGTTCAACTCTTAGAGTTAACGTGATCCAAATCCCCTTTTTCAAGAATTTTAATAGGAACTTAAAGCTCTCTGTCACTTAAAGGAAAGTCTAGGGACCCATTCAGCTTGTTTGCTATGTGCAAATCCCATTGACTTCAACAAGAGCTGTACATGTGCAACTGATGAGATGATTGTGCTCCAAGGAGAGTTATTAAATAACATACCACAATGGCCAGAAACACTGATCTAATCTCTCTGTGCTCAGCCCTTTTTAAGTAAAAGTCTCGACAGTATGCTGTGTGAATTAGTGCCTCCAATCTGATTTTAGTAGAAATATCTGTACATCGTGATCAAATAGAGCTGGACTGGTCAGATATTTTAAAGTCCAACAGGTAGCATAAAAGATTCTAGTTAGACGTGTTTAAGTGAGGCTGGAACAGCTATGCTCCTCCCTGACAGTATTGATATGACAGCTGTAACAATCTGATAAACCCTAGAAGTTTAGGTTCTTAAGCAAATCTCATCTGAACTGTGAGGGTTTGCAAAAATGTTACCTTTTTTCCAAGAAGATTGTGCTCAATGTCCATTGCCATTCCTACCAATGTACCCTGTATTCAGACACAACTCCCTTCTCAACATCAGCTCCCAATCCCCTTCCCCTCACCAACTTTTCTTTCTGTTATGTTCCTATGATATGATGTTGTTCCTGGAACATGGTACCCCACACCTGTGTGGAGCTCCCGTAAAGACAGTAGGACTCCACACTGGCACAGAGTGTCATCTGAGCAGAGCAGTTTGCAGAATCAAGACTGACTGACTGATCTGGAGTAATTGTACTGAAGTCTGGAATTACTGTTTTTACGCTCTTGTACCTGAGAGCAGACCTTGGATCTTGTATTCAAATTAATCAGTCCATCACAGTGTGTATCAAGTAGTTGTTTTTTTTAACTAGCTTCACCCTCTGTTGTGACATATCTGTTTAATTCTCCCTAAGCAGAAAGTGGTTTAGACTCATAGACTTTAAGGTCAGAAGGGACCATTATGATCATCTAGTCTGACCTCCTGCACAACGCAGGCCACAGAATGTCACCCACCCACTCCTGTAACAAACCCCTGACCTATGTCTGAGCTATTGAAGTCCTCAACTTGTGGTTTAAAGACTTCAAGGTGCAGAGAATCCTCCAGCAAGTGACCTGTGCCCCATGCTGCAGAGGAAGGAGAAACCCCCCCAGGGCCTCGGCCAATCTGCCCTGGAGGAAAATATGGCGATCAGCTAAACCCTGAACATGTGGGCAAGACTCACCAGCCAGACACCCAGGAAAGAATTCTCTGTAGTAACTCAGATACCACCCTATCTAGTGTCACATCACAGGCCATTGGGCATATTTACTGTTTTGCAATGAATGTATATTATGGTTTTTCTAGATGCACTTTTCTGCACCCCAGGATCCTTAATACATCAGAACAAAAACCCTAGAGTTTGCTTGTGAGGTATTCTGGTCTCTCTCTACACATATACATATTTAATATATATACTACTGTGCATACTTTACAGGGCATTACTCTTTCCTTCTCAAGGAGATGTATTTTAAGATTCCACATAAATCAAGGATTTTCATAGTTTGCAGAGGCTATGCTGTGGGTGGATCCATCAGTTTTAAGCACCAAGGTTTTCTTTCAAATAATGGAAATGAACAAGGCAGCTGAAAGCAACGAGAAGTATTGTTAGCTCATATAATTTTTTTTAAATGTCTTAATTGCATTTCTTAATGAATATTTAGGATCTAATATAAGAGGATTAATGAGGTGGTGTTGAATTGATTAAATGGCAAACACTGAGTGCTGCATTCAGAATGATTGTAATCTGTCAGCAGCCTTGGTGGTTAACTTTTTTCCTTGCAATAGCTCTACTACTGTGGATTTTTTTTTTATCTGACCCTTTTTATGTACTATAGACTGAAAATCTGACCTCATTCTAGGTATCTATTTTGCCAGGCGTGTTTTGTTTTTTTTAAAGAACATTTAAGAGAAAACCACCTCACATTGAAGTGCAATTAGGAGTCATTTCTGTGGCCATTAAAATAAATGGCAAAACTCTAACGGACTTCAATGATACAGTAGTCTTTAATGTTTTTTAAAAGGGGGGTGGTTATGAATTTAAAATACTCTTTCCAGTAATTTGCGAGTTATTTTAGTTTTGATGAATATGTATTAATAAGACGTCAATTACATTTCTTGGCACATTTCTAATTCCACAGCTGAACTAAAAGAACCTAGCAGTTTCATCCAGTCTGCCATTACATTAAAAAGTAAGGGTGAATCTGTGCTCTGCTTCTGCGAGGTGCAGCACAGAACTCACTGCTAGGGGTAAGTGGGAGGGAGGGTTACTAAGGTGGCTTTATGCACCTTTGAACACTCCCAGTCCTGGACTGGTCCAGGGGCTGGAGTAGGGTTGCCAGTTTTGTTTGGATGTATTCCTGGATGCTTCATCATATGACATAATCTTTAATTAAAGATTAATCTTAAATTCCTGGAGACTCCAGGACAATCCTGGAGGCTCCAGGACAATCCTGGAGGGTTGGCAACCCTAGGCTGGAGTGGCCCTCGGCATCACTTAAATAGCCCTGGGGGCCCGTGTAAGTTACAGCTGCCTGTTCTTATGTTGCCATGTGGGCAGCAGCATTGAGTGCATGCGCGCTTCCCCTGGCACATTCCTATGCCAGGGTTTGTGAAGCATTTCTTAGAAGGCAGACTTATGGCTGTTCTCCTTAGTCCCTGCCCAGAGGGATTCCTATCCTACATAGACCTGGGCCTCTTTATTCTGTCATCCTTTTTACCTGGTATAAGTGGGCCAGAGTGGTGTGTAGAACTCACTCTGTGTATTGTAAAGGGGAATGAATGGTATTCCATCATGCTAGAAACTTAACACCAAAGACCTCTTCAGGGTGAGGGTGCATGCTGAATTAATATCTATACTCTTTGCAATATTTCTCTCTCAAAAACCCTCAAGCTAGAATATAGTGCCAAATATTCACAATACAATTTGAATTTCTAATTTTGTTGCAATTTGAGGGGAAATGTATGGTTTTCATTTATTTCTTATTTAATCCATTTCTTTATAGATATTCCTATATATTTAATTCACTTGAAAATTGTTTGATTTTTCAAGCAGAAAATGTAAAATGTGAAATTATACTAACAGTCTAATTTAGTGGATGTGAAATTTCCAGCAAAGAAACTGCAAAATCATTTACCCCAAGGGTCACAAACTTGCACATCACTAGTTATGCATCAAGCGTGAACCTTTTAAAATTGGAGGTACCCAGTTCTTTTTCTCTTATTTACAGTGACTTAGCACTCATTTAGTGCTTTTGATGGAGTGTGCATACCCCATGCTGGAGCAGGGAGACAAGGGGTTAATTCCTAGCAGGGTACCTTCCTTGCCTCCCAGAATTTGCCATACCTGTCAATTAGAGTAAAGAAGCTTTCACCTGGCTTCATGGAGGCACTTATTTAAACAAATCAGGAAGCAGAAAAGACTTTTCTCTACTTCATTTTCTTAAGTATATAGAGCAGAGTAAGAGATTTGGGGCATGAATCATGGAATTAAAGAAATGTAAGGTTTGGAGGGACATTGAGAAGTCAAGTCCAGCTCTGTGTGCTGGGGCAGGACCAAATAAACCTAGACTATGCCTGACAGGTGTTGGTCCAAACTGTTTTTAGTAACCTCCAATGGTGGGGATTCCGCAACCTCCCTGGGAAGCCTGTTCCAGAGCTTAACTACCCTTATAGTTCAAAAGTTTTTCCTAATATCTAACCTAAATCTCCCTTGCTGCAGATTAAACCCATTATTTCTTGTCCTATCTTCAGTGGACACGGAGAACAATTGATCACTGTCCTCTTCATAACAGCCCTTAACATATTTGAAGACTTACCATGTCCCCATCTCAGTCTTCTTTTCTGAAGAATAAACATGACCAGCTTTTTAACCTTTCCTCATAGGTCAGGTTTCCTAAACCTCTTATCACTTTTGTGGCTCTCCACGGCTCTCTCCTAGTTATACACTTTCCTTGAGTGTGGTGCCCAGAATGGAACACACTATTCCAGCTGGGGGCTCACCAGTGCCAAATACAGCGAGGCAACTACCTCCTGTACCTTACATACCACTCTCTTGTTAATACATCCCAGAATGATATTAGCCTTTTTCGCAGCTGCATCATACTGACTCATATTGATTTGTAATCCACTATAACCCCGAGGTCCTTTTCAGCAGTCCTACCACCTAGACAGTTATTCCCCATTTTGTTGTTGTGCATTTGATTTTTTTCCTAAGTGAAGTACATTGAAATACATGAAAAATAATTGCATCTTGTTGAATTCAGACCAATTCTCCAATTTGACAAGGTTGTTTTGAATTCTAATCATATCCTCAAAAATGCTTGCAAGCCCTTCCATCTTGGTGTCATCTGCAAATTTCATACGCATAGTTTACACTCCATTATCCAAGTCTCATTAATGAAAATACTGAGTAGTACCAGACTCTGGAGGATCCCACTATATATGGCCTCCCAATGTGACAGGACCATTCATAACTACTCTGAGTACAATTTTTCAACCAGTTGTGCATCCACATTATAGTGATTGCTTATGAGAATGTCATGTGGGACTGTTCCAAAAGCCTTTATAAAATCAAGATATATCACATGTGCTTATTCTCCTCTCTCCACTAGGTCCATAACCTTGTCCATGAAGGAAATTAGGTTGGTTTGGCATGATGTGTTCTTGACAAATCCAAGCTGGCTGTTTTTTTATAATGCTATTTTCTACTAGGTGCTTACAAATTGTTGATATAATTATTACTTCCAGTAGCTTTCCAAATATCAAAGTTAGACTTACTGCTCTATAATTCCCTGGGTTCTCTTAGTACCTATCTTTAAAAAGGGGAACAATGTTTGCCCTTCTTCAGTCTAAGACTGCTTCAGTTAGTTATTTAAGTATTCCAGGATGAATTTCATCAGGCCCTCCCAACTTGAATACATCTAACTTATCTAAATATTTCTTTAACCTCTTCTTTCCCTGTTTGGCTTGCATTCCTTCAACCTTGTTATTAATTGAGTTGAGAATCTAGTCATCACTAACCTTTGTAGTGAAGACTGAAGCAAAATAAGCATTAACACCTCTGCTTTCTTTATCACTTATCTTCCCTGCTAATTAGAGGGCCTACACTTTCCTTCATTTTTCTCTTTCGCCTAATGTATTTAAGGGAATCTCTTCTTATTGCCTTTTTGTATCCCTTGCTAGGTGTAATTCATTTTGGGCCTTAGCTCTTCTGATTTTGTTCCCATATGCCTGTGCTATTTTGTACTCTTAGCAATTTGTCGATGTTTCCAGTTTTTGTAGGAGTCATTTTTGATTTTTCAGGTAATTAAAGAGCTCCTGTTGGAGCCATATTGGTCTCTTACTATTCTTCCTATCTTTCCTTCGGATCAGGATAGTTGGCAGTTGTATTTTTTTTTAATATTGTCTGCTTGAAAAACCACCATCTCTTCTGAATGTAATGTTGTTATAGCTATGTTGGTCCCAGGATATTAGCGAGACTAGGTGGGTGAGGTAATATGTTTTATTAGACCAACTTATGTTGGTGAGAGTGACAAGCTTTCAAGCTTACACAGAGCTCTTCTTCAGGTCTGGAAAATGTACTCAATGTGACTGCTAAATATAAGGTGGAACAGCTTGTTTAGCATAAATAGCTAACACATTTCAAGGGACCTTCCAAGATGAAATGGCCCATTAAACCTCTACAGTCTTGGGGTTGGGGAGGCAGCTTAGTGGGTTATAGATTATTGTAATAAACCATAAATCCGATGTCTTTATTCAGTCCATGATTTTTAGTGTCTAGCAAAATTATTAATTTAAGCTCCAAGACTTGTCTTTTGAATGTTTTGTACAGGTTTCCTTTTGAGAATGAGGACTGAGAAGTCAGATATTGAGTGATCCCTTTGTGAAAAGTGTTTTGTCTTTTATAATTTTTCTGCATGAGTTCATTTGAGAGTGTAATGATTGTCATTTCACCCACATAGTTGTTGGGGCATTTAGTGCACTGGATGAGTTACACGATGTTGTGATAGGTATGGGTAGGACCCATGGATCTTGAAAGGTGTGTTGTGAGGGGTGTTGATAATCACAGCAGTGGAGACATGTCGACAGGTTTAGCATCTGTTCTGGCAGGATCTGGTGCTGCTTTGAGTTGGTGTCCTGGTCTGTGGGGAGCTTGCTTCTGATGATGGGCTTGCCCATTAGTGAGTAGAGGGACAGATGAACTGCATCAACCTTTCTGTAATGTCTTGGAAAGGGAGATACAGGCAAGCAGCTCACTTCCCGGGACATCATGTCAGGCCAGCAAATGGATGCTCTGTTCCTGTCAGAAGGGAGTCCCTGTTGCGTCTCCTCCTCTGGGATGCAATGGTGCTTATATACTCTCAGTATATAAACTTGCTTCACCATAAAACAGAGGAAGAAAAGGCTGCTTTTTTTTTCCTAAGGGAAGGGACCAGGAAGGAACTGGAGCCCATCACAGGAAGGAGAAACCTGAGGGAATGGATTACTTCTTGTGTGCTCTTCCTGTAGAAGCTTGCAGATAAGCCTACTTAATTCCTTCTTTTGTTTTAAAGACTGAGCCTGCCAGGGGTGTGGGAAGAGGATTGCTGTTATGGTCTGAAATAAATAGCATGAAATTCAATAAGGACAAATGCAAAGCACTCCACTTAGGAAGGAACAATCAGTTGCACACATACAAAATGGGAAATAGCTGCCAAGAAAGTAGTACTATGGAAAGGGATCTGGGGGTCATAATGATTCACAAGCTGAATATGAGTCAACAGTGTAACACTGTAGCAAAAAAAGCAAACATTATGGGATGTATTAGCAGGAATGTTGTAAGCAAGACATGAAAAGTAATTCTGCTCTGCTCCACACTGATTAGGCCTCAGCTGGAGTATTGTGTCCAGTTCTGGGAGCCATGTTTCAGGAAAGATGTGGACAACTTGGAGAGAGTCCAGAGAAGAGCAACAAAAATGATTAAAGGTCTAGAAAATGTGACCTCTGAGGAAAGACTAGAAAAAATTGAGTTTGTTAAGTCTGGAGAAGAGAAGACTGAGAGGGGACATGATAACAGTTTTCAAGTACATAAAAGGTTGTTACAAGGAGGGATACATTTTTTCCTTAACTTCTGAGAATAGAACTTGAAGCAATGGGCTTAAATTGCAGCAAGGGTGGTTGAGGCTGGACATCAGGAAAAACTTCCTAACTGTCAGGGTGGCTAAGCACTGGAATAAATTGCCCTGGGAGGTTGTGAAATCTCCATCATTGGAGGTCTTTAAGAGCAGATTAGACAAACACCTGTCAGGAATGGTCTAGATAATACTTAGTCCTGCCATGGGTGCAGGGGACTGGACTAGATGACCTCTCGAGGTCCCTTCCAGTTCTATGATTCTATGTCCCAGATCACAGCTAAGCATCAACCTTCTCCTTGAGAAACAGGCATTTGCTTTAAGAAAGGAATAGGGCTACAATGTTTAGATATTGTGTTTATTTCAGTGCTTGATACTACAGGCCCAGGGAAACCCAACATAATGGTAAGTCTCATGTCATCTGCATATATGCTGTTTTCTGATTTGCAGAGGTATCACAATTAATCTTGCACATGCAACTAATCAATCTGGGAACCGGGCAGAGGGGAGTGCTGGTGGAGGGGGTTAGACAAGATGCAGTGGGTGTGCCAGTACTTGTGAGGAGATGCTCTGATCTATCATTTGAAATTTATCCTTAAATATTGTTTTGTTTCCAAAAATAGAGCTTTTGAATATATTCTAATAGTTTACAATTGTGAAGTATATCAAACTGTGTCCCATCCCATATTTCTTATGAATGAGTCCTGGTTATAAAATTCTGTGTAACAGAGATATTGCTTGTTACTAAGTTCCTGGTCCATGACGTTTTGCGGTGCCATGTAATAACAATCATTCCTATATGACCATAAATTAAACGTTGATTTCCCTTCAGAGTACAAATACTTAATATTACTGGTTTGCTGCTGTTGACTAGTTTCCTACGAAGGGTATGTGAGAAGGGAGGGGGAAGGAAGCATGATTTTTCTTTTAAGAGCTTTTGTTTGAGTCAGGGTGTTGTTGGAACACTTACTTGAGGGACCAAATCCTACTTTTCTTCTGCACGTGAGTGGTTGCATTGAAGTCAGGGGACCAAATCCTAAATTCCTTACTCAGTCCTTCTCAGGAAAACCAGGTACCTCAGGATTTGGCACAATGGAGTACTTATATAAATAAGATCAGGATTTGGCCTCAAATGTATGAATTCAGATGAGGAGGGAGTTTCTAATCCCCTAGTACTTTACTTTTCTGTTTTCTGATTCTTTAGGGGCAAATACTAGCAACCTGTAACTGAAAGGCTAAGACCAAGGATTTCAGGGAAGTAAAGGGGCATACGTGGTGCATTAGCCTGCACAGGGAAGAAAAGTGGCATATCTACATTGTAGGTCACAGTGCAGGGGAGACAGCAGACACCATGGGGCTGATACTGATCTTTCTGTGAAAGTGTTTGGAACAAGTTGGGAATAGACAGAGTCTTAACTCCACTTCTATGGCTCTCTAGCTAGTCAGCAGAGCAGAGCCATTTGAGAGAGTCATTAATCTGTATACTGGCACATACCAGTAGCAGATTACATATCTTGTCTTGGAGTAAGGGGAGGGTGCCAGAAAAGAAACTGTCTTTCGGAGTCATAACTCATTCCTGGGTCTGTTCTGGGGAAGTGTACCAGCATGCTGTCTCTTACTCAGGGCAGATAATAACATTCTAGTTTAAAACTAGTAGTTAAAAAAATAATTTGCGCAAGAGATGCACTATTTGCCCTAGTTGAGTGCTATGAACAAATAGTACTTAGATATTGTGGTGACAAGAATTATAATAAATCCTGTGGTTGAGACAAAAGGATAGATTGTGAGGATAAATCCTATAAATTCTTTTCTTAGTTAGGCAGATTTATATTGACTTCAGTGGCAATCTGTCTGAAAGACTCAGTAAAAGCTAAATTAGCTCTTAAGATTTTGTCCCCAAGACAATTAACCAGTGGGATAGGTGGAGAATGAGAAAAGAAAAAGTATAATATAAGGTCTGGTACTTCAGTATTGTCTATACAGTTGCAATCCTGCACAGGATTGACAATGGGAACAGCCTAAGGAAACAAATTTTGTGTATAAAGATTAAATGCAAAGCATTTGAGATCATGCATATTTATCACCATTAAGAGAGTGGTGTGCCATTAAATGACATTTGTTCTAGAAAGAGAATCCTTATAACTCATACCTTGGAATAATAATTAGGTCTACTGATTAGGTTAGACTCTTCAGGAGAGAGGCACTTAAAGAATCAGTGAAATATACAAGATTCCATGACTATGCCACTTTGCTTATATCAATATTGTGGGGGAAGGTGTGAAATAGAAATCGCAGTGCCGTTACTGGGTTAGTAGTTATCACATTCCAGAATATTATAATAGTGTGTAGGGTGTGAATACAGGGATACATTCGGTCACAGTAGTATGAACCAAAGTGTTTCCAAAACTTGGGCTTTAAAACAGTGGTCCTCAACATCTTTCTTGCTGTGACACCATATTTCAAATGGGGGTGAGGGGAAGGGAACCCCTCATTTGTCTCTATCAGGAAAGAGGGCACCCATGATCTGCCTGGCCCTTCTCATGCCCCCCTATTGGGGGGGCACATTCCCCCTGTTTGAAGACCCATGCTTTAAAGTCGTAACTACTCTGCCTAGTATTTCTCATACGTAGTATAAATAAAATTAGGCAGAACAAGGTAACCACTTTTTGATTCTCATCCTCATTTTTCTTGTTTTTTTACAGCAAACATAGCCATAAAATAGTAGGGAAGATAATATTTTAATTTAAGTCAAATTAAACCACATGAACTGGAACCAATGATTAACTTTATTAACTAACCTTTTGTGGGGGTGGAAGGAAGAGTATTAAGCAATAAACCATGGTGATAGGAAACAAGCACTTTAATTGCAATAATAAATTCCTTAATTAAATATTTGAGCTTTTTATATTGCACTAATGTACTGATCTCTGTACATTACATTACAAGTAAAGCTATTTGGGAATTTTCCAACAAAACCTTTTTTTAATGTCAAAACATTGAAACTGAAATTTTCATAGAAAAGGGTCAATTTCTATGAAGGGCTCATCAGATTTAGGTAGGAGGTGTCAAGGGGGGTAAGAGCCCCAGAATAGCCAATACCCAGTGATGAGGGCACTCACCTGGGATGGGGGAGACCCAGATACAACTCCCTGCTCTGCCTCATTCAGAGCTGAGACTTGAATGAGGATCTTC
Source organism: Platysternon megacephalum (assembly GCA_003942145.1). Taxonomy (NCBI): domain Eukaryota; kingdom Metazoa; phylum Chordata; order Testudines; family Platysternidae; genus Platysternon; species Platysternon megacephalum. The sequence goes on along the minus strand of QXTE01000033.1, from coordinate 10,236,997 downwards.
CACATTCCAGATACATGCCTGAACTATTGGCTCCTCTGGGATGGGCACTCTTCTTTTTTCCACAATTCTTTTTTTCTGAAAAGTTTTGGTATCATCCCAATGTGGAGCAAAAACAATTTCCAAAACTTCATTTTTTTTGTCAAACAGAACCTTTTTTTCTTGCCAGCCCTGATTAAAAATGTGCTGTAGAGTCTGAGTATGTAAAGCCTCTTTAAATGTCAGCAACACATACTAGTAAATCTTTTCACTTTAGGCTATTGATACTTCAGAGGTCAAATATTTGACTTTAAAATGAGTTACACAGAAACCAAAGCACAGATAAACACTCTTATAAAATAAGGACTTTCCACTGACTTCGAATTGGACCCCAAAGCTGTTTTAGCTTGTTCTTCAAATACTGAACAGCTTTACCTCTGAGCAGGTAAGAACCTGCTTCCCTGGCTAAGTTTTTTCTCCTGTTTTCTTCTGTTCACTTGCCCCATTACTATTCCATTACATAAGAATGTTTTTGGGTGGGGCATGTCGAAAAACTTCAGGTGGAATAGTCTCCCAAGGGAAGTTACCACTTAGGAGTCTTACTTGGATAATGCACCAGAAAATGTACCATGGTGGAAAAATCATCACAAGGACGATCTAACTGATATTTTCCATCTCATCTCCCTATTAGGTTTCTTTTTATATTTGTTTTATACTTCTCTGCCTAGAACTCCTTTAATTTTATGTTACTTGATGTTGGGAGAAGTTATGATATATTTAGTAACAGCTTGAATCTTAAATTTGTTATTTTGATAGTCTTTTATTGTTCCATCTCTTGGATATTGCACTATAAGCTCTGGGACAAACATTGGTTGCTTGTATGTTTTTCAGCTTAATTAGGGAAAGTCTTATTTTTGCTAATTAAATTATTGCAGAGGCTTTTGGAAGTAATTCTTTCTTTAAAGCTAATTTATAGAGATAGAGTAGGTTATAGATGCTGATAAAATTGGCATGCGTTGGTATTGCTTAAAGGCTAAATCACTAAGCAGTGATCATTTTAAAAGGACTCTAAATTTCCTATTTATATTTTGTCACAAAAAGCATGAGGCTTTCAAATATGCAGGAGCAATTTTTGCTACTTTGCAGAGGGATCACATAGATGAAGGTCTCCATGATAGCTCTCTGCAAGTAGGATGCTATCAAATGAGTAGGTGAAGTATGGTGACAAGCTCTCACATTCTCAACTTAAAACGAGAGGGATCATCTTAGTTCTCTTAAAACCAAATACTGCTACATTAGAAATCATTCTCTAGGGCTGTAAAGACACTGGAGGCGAAGAATGACTTATACTCTCCTAGGACTGTGATGCTTAAAACCAAAGTGGATATCTAGGATATAGACTCTAAAGCAGAGAAGACAAAACTTGAGCATGATCTGGGGCATTGATAACCCTACTCCTATTGAAGTCTCTCTATAGCAAAAGTCTCACATTCTTCAGTGGAAGCAGGATCAGGCTTAATATCATTTGCACTCTAAAATATGGACTTGGAAAGGTCTCTTTGCTCATCTTCCAAACAAATTTAGTGTTAATCTGTCAAATGTTCATGATAGACATAAAACTTAGCCTCATTTAAACAGGCTTACAGAGGGGGAAAATACTCAAGTTTGCATCTGTAGATTTGGATTGAAATAGTAAGAATCACATGTAATGGAAGACTATTGTTCTAAATGGTTTCTTAAAGCCAGATCCTTCCCCTGGAATCTGCATGTGGATATTATCCTGCGAGTGCAATCTTCCATCCCTTGATCCCTGGAGATTTCCTTTCACTGAGGTTTCACACACATGATGCTCCACAGGGTTTGGAAGTGGGGTTCAGAGCAGGAAGGCACCAGCAGAGACCATGCAACTGTCTTTCATAGTCTTTCTAACTTTTTGTGCAGTAAAATAGAGAGAAGTCCAATAGGAGTTTACGATAAGTATGGGCTCATTATAGGAACCCAGCCAAGAGAACCAGCTAATGCCAAAGCACTGCACTCTGACTAAAGAATTCACATCAATGGACAATAGAGTTCAGATAAACAATTAATGCAAAACTGAATAAAACTCATACCTTTTATAAGCTTTGTAAAAGCTTAGTTAACTTACATGTGGTTACTTCCTACTATAGCTCCTGTGGTGAAAACACCATGGAAGAATTTGTCTCTAAGTATCTTCTTTCATATTTTTGATGTTAAAGGACATGGATGGAAGGCTTACAATAGTTCTTCTTTCCTCCTGCCTCATGTAGGAAGGAAGGTATCTAAGGGTATGTCTACACTACGAAATTAGGTTGAATTTATAGAAGTCGGTTTTATAGAAATCGTTTTTATACAGTCGATTGTGTGTGTCCCCACACAAAATGCTCTAAGTGCATTAAGTCGGTGGACTGCGTCCACAGTACCGAGGCTAGCGTCGACTTCCGGAGTGTTGCACTGTGGGTAGCTGTGAGTATCCCACAGTTCCTGCAGTCTCCGCCGCCCATTGGAATTCTCGGTTGAGATCCCAATGCCTGATGGGGCAAAAACAGTGTCGCGGGTAATTCTGGGTACATGTTGTCAGGCCCCCACTCCCTCCCTCCATGAAAGCAACGGCAGACAATCGTTTTGCGCCTTTTTTCAGCCCAGACGCCATAGCACTGGGATCATGGAGCCCGCTCAGATCACCGTGGCAATTATGAGCACTATAACCAGCACGCGCATTATCCTGGAGTATATGCAGAGCCAGAACCTGCCAAAGCAAAACCAGGCGAGGAGGCGACGGCAGCGCGGTGACGAGAGTGATGAGGAAATAGACATGGACATAGACTTCTCTCAAAGTACGGGACCCAGCAATGTGCAAATCATGGTGTTAATGGGGCAGATTCATGCCATGGAATGCCGATTCTGGGCCTGGGAAACAAGCACAGACTGGTGGGACCGCATAGTGTTGCAGGTGTGGGACGATTCCCAGTGGCTGCGAAACTTTCGCATGCATAAGGGCACTTTCATGGAACTTTGTGACTTGCTTTCCCCTGCCCTGAAGCGCCAGAATACCAAGATGAGAGCAGCCCTCACAGTTGAGAAGCGAGTGGCGATAGCCCTGTGGAAGCTTGCAACGCCAGACAGCTACCGGTCAGTCGGACATCAATTTGGAGTGGGCAAATCTACTGTGGGGGCTGCTGTGATCTAAGTAGCCAACGCAATCAAAGACCTGCTGATATCAAGGGTAGTGACTCTGGGAAATGTGCAGGTCATAGTGGATGGCTTTGCTGCAATGGGATTCCCTAACTGTGGTGGGGCGATAGATGAAACCCATATCCCTATCTTGGCACCGGAGCACCAAGCCAGCGAGTACATAAACCGAAAGGGTACTTTTCAATGCTGCTGCAAGCACTGGTGGATCACAAGGGATGTTTCACGAACATCAACGTGGGATGGCCGGGAAAGGTACATGATGCTCGTGTCTTCAGGAACTCTGGTCTGTTTCAAAAGATGCAGAAAGGGACTTTCTTCCCAGACCAGAAAATAACCGTTGGGGATGCTGAAATGCCTATAGTTATCCTTGGGGACCCAGCCTACTCCTTAATGCCATGGCTCATGAAGCCATACACAGGCAGCCTGGACAGTAGTCAGGACCTGTTCAACTATAGGCTGAGCAAGTGCAGAATGGTGGTAGAATGTGCATTTGGACATTTAAAAGCGCACTGGCGCAGTTTACTGACTCGGATAGACCTCAGCGAAAACAATATTCCCATTGTTATTACTGCTTGCTGTGTGCTCCACAATATCTGTGAGAGTAAGGGGGAGACATTTATGGTGGGGTGGGAGGTTGAGGCAAATCGCCTGGCTGCTAATTACCCGCAGCCAGACACCAGGGCGGTTAGAAGAGCACAGCAGGGCATGGTGCGCATCAGAGAAGCTTTGAAAACCAGTTTAATGACTGGCCAGGCTACGGTGTGAAAGTTCTGTTTGTTTCTCCTTGATGAACCTCCCCCCCGTTCCCCCCCCACCCGGTTCACTTGACTTCCCTGTAAGCTAGCCACCCTCCCCTCCCCCCTTCGATCACCGCTTGCAGAGGCAATAAAGTCATTATTACTTCACATTCATGCATTCTTTATTACTTCATCACACAAATAGGGGGATAACTGCCAAGGTAGCCTGGGAGGGGTGGGGGAGGAGGGAAGCGCCGGGTGGGGTGCGGGAGGAGGGAAGGACAAGGACACACTGCACTTTAAAACTTTAAAAATTAAAAACTTATTGAAGGCCAGCCTTCTGTTGCTTGGGCAATCCTCTGGGGTGGAGTGGCTGGGTGGCCGGAGGCCCCCCAACCACATTCTTGGGCGTCTGGGTGAGGAGGCTATGGAACTTGGGGAGGAGGGCTGTTGGTTACACAGGGGCTGTAGCGGTGGTCTGTGCTCCTGCTGCCTTTCCTGCAGCTCAACCATACGCTGGAGCATATCAGTTTGATGCTCCAGCAGTCGGAGCATCGACTCTTGCCTTCTGTCAGCAATCTGACGCCACCTATCCTCTTCAGCCCGCCACTTACTCTCTTCAGCCTGCGATTCAGCCCGCCACCTCTCCTCGCATTCATATTGTGCTTTTCCGCACTCGGACATTGTCTGCCTCCACGCATTCTACTGTGCTCTGTCCGCGTGGGAGGACGTCTGGAGCTCCGAGAACATGTCATCCCGAGTGCGCTTTTTTTCTCCTTCTAATCTTCGCTAGCCTCTGCGAAGGAGAAACATTTGCAGCTGGTGGGGGAAAAGGGAGATTGGTAGTTAAAAAGACACATTTTAGAGAACAATAGTATCACTCTTTCCCGTTAAATCTTGCTGTTCACATTACACAGCACCTGTGCTTTCGTTACAAGGTCGCATTTTGCCTCTTACTTATATTGAGGGCCTGCCGGTTTGGTGTGAGAGATCACTCACGCAGTGCCAGGCAACAGAATTCGGCTTGCAGGCAGCCATGGTAAGCCACCGTCATTTGGCTTCTTTAACCTTCATAACATGTGGGAATGGTTTCAAACAGCAGCGCCCTCATTTCCCATACCAAGCAGCCGTTGGGTTGGCCATTTAAAATGGGTTGGCAATTTAAAAGGAGGGGCTGTGGTTTCCCAGTTAACGTGCAGCACAAACCCAACTAACCCCCCCCACACACCCAATTCTCTGGGATGATCACTTCACCCCTCCCCCCACCACGTGGCCAACAGCGGGGAACATTTCTGTTCAGCCGAGCAGGAATAGGCACCTCTGAATGTCCCCTTAATAAAAGAACCCTATTTCAACCAGGTGACCATGAATGATATCACTCTCCTGAGGATAACACAGAGAGATAAGGAATGGATGTTGTCTGAATGCCAGCAAACACCGGGACCATACGCTGCCATGCTTTGTTATGCAATGATTCCAGACTACGTGCTACTGGCCTGGCATGGTAAAGTGTCCTACCATGGTGGACGGAATAAGGCAGCCCTCCCCAGAAACCTTTTGCAAAGGCTTTGGGAGTACATCCAGGAGAGCTTTCTGGAGATGTCCCTGGAGGATTTCCGCTCCATCCCCATACACGTTAACAGACTTTTCCAGTAGCTGTCCTGGCCGCGAATGCCAGGGCAAATTAATCATTAAACACGCTTGCTTTTAAACCATGTGTAATATTTACAAAGGTACACTCACCAGAGGTCCCTTGTCCGCCGCCCTCAGGGTCTGGGAGCACATCTTGGGTGGGTTCGGGGGTTACTGGCTACAGGTCCAGGGTGAAAAACGTGTCTTGGCTGTTGGGGAAACCGGTTTCTCCGCTTCCTTGCTGTGACCTATCTTCAATCTCTTCATCATCATGTTCCTCGTCCCCAATGCCCGCTTCCGTGTTGCGTGATTCTCCATTGATGGAGTCAAAGCACAGGGTTGGGGTAGTGGTGGCTGCACCCCCTAACATGGCATGCAGCTCGGCGTAGAAGCAGCATGTCTGCAGCTCTGCCCCGGACCTTCTGTTTGCCTCTCTGGTTTTGTGGTAGGCTTGCCTTAGCTCCTTAATTTTCACGCGGCACTGCTGTGCGTCCCTGTTATGGCCTCTGTCCTTCATGCCCTTTGAGACTTTTTCTAAAGTTTTGGCATTTCGTTTACTGCAACGGAGTTCAGCTAGCACGGATTCATCTCCCCATATGGCGAGCAGATCTCGTACCTCCCGTTCGGTCCATGCTGGAGCTCTTTTGCGATCCTGGGACTCCATCATGGTTACCTGTGCTGATGAGCTCTGCGTGGTCACCTGTGCTTTCCACGCTGGGCAAGCAGGAAATGAAATTCAAAAGTTCGCGGGCCTTTTCCTGTCTACCTGGTCAGTGTATCCGAGTTGAGAGCGCTGTCCAGAGCGGTCACAATGGAGCACTCTGGGATAGCTCCCGGAGGCCAATACCGTCAAATTGCATCCACACTACCCCAAATTCAACCCGGGAAGGCCGATTTCAGCGCTAATCCTCTCGTCGGAGGTGGAGTAAAGAAATCGATTTAAAGAGCTCTTTAAGTTAAAAAAAAAGGGCTTAGTGGTGTGGATGTGTCCAGGCTTAAATCGAGGTAACTCTGCTAAATTCGACCTAAAATTGTAGTGTAGACCAGGCCTGATTCACAATCTGCATCCCCGATTAGAGCCTAGAGTGCAATAATTCCCCTGATCTACCTTACTTTTACTAATGGTTCCATGGCTTGCAAAACAGGGAATGGGGCAGCTCCAAAGTAGATTTTTAAAGGCAATTCACAATGGAGAACAAGAACAGATGTATGCGAAAATTATGTGCATTATTTTTAAAAAATTCTTTTCATTATTGATTTTCCTGTTAGCGATCTCTTGTCTCAGCTTCATAACTGTGCCCAAAATTGTTACACAGAGGTTAGCTCTGGATTGTCAAATGACCCTAGATACCAACTGAATTGCCAGGACCAGTTATACCCTGTATGCTACAAACTGTTTTAAATATGTAGGCTAGGACTGTGTTTGTGCTTTACTTGAATGTGTGATGCAGGCTCATTCCATGGTGATATTCACCTTTATGCAGAGAACCAATCTTGGGTACTCTCACCCATTTAAGCCCCATGACAGGGTTGAGCAGGGGAGCTGTTAGTGAAGCAGCCACGTGGAGAGCCTCTGTTCATCCAACATGCCACATAAGAGAGGCTCTGGATAGGCTAGCATGGAAACTGGGCTGAGGCATTGGAGGATCTATAACTGCATGGCTCCATTGGCATGCCTCTGCCACACTGTCCAAGTAGTGCAGAGGGGCTGTGTATGCTCTTCCAGCCTACAGTGGCTATAGGAGGGCTGCTCTGCAGACTCTCTCATTCTGCCCCCAGATTGGAAGAATAGATTTTGCTTCTAGCTTTTGTGCACTTCACTACATGCTTTTGGCTTTCCGGAGTGAAATACAGTAACTTGAAAAAAAATTAACGTGAATTTGCTCAGTAAGGGAGATCTATACCACTAAGTCCCTTATTGATGCACTTTGAAGCTGTTCTGGCACAGCAACATATTGGTCTATAGATTCAGCCTAATGATACATAAGATATGGCTTCATCCAATACCGAGACCCTTGTCTGGTCTCGTTGACAAATACAAAACAGTCTCCCCAGGCACTTCAGCACCTGACACTGTGTGGATGGATGAAGTTCTGAATTTGTAAAAGGAATGGAATACTTAACGTTCCTCATGTGGTGGATAAAATTTGCCCCTTCTCCCCTCTTTCTGTCCCCTCCACCTACAGAACACAGTTCCACAGCATGTAGGAGAGAGACCCCATGTGGGTTCCTCGCAAACCCAACTTCCCAACTCCCTATTGCTGGGACACACCCTTTCTGTGGCTAAGGAGTAGGGTGGGAGTGGACCAGTATTGAACCATATATAGTTAAAAAATGTAAACTCATGTTGACCATTTGCTCCCTGTCAGTTGCACATCAGAAGAGAGGGTATAGGAGTACAAGCAAAACAGTGGTTGATCAGGTTTTAATATCTGCAGTGGACCTAGCTTACCTGTGCTTTCAGACAGGTAATGAGCAAAATGACAAATACATCCCATTTGCACCAGCTTCACTCCAAATTCTGCTGCACTCAAAATCAATGGAAATATTGCCATTGACTGGGATGGCAAGTAGTATTAGGGCCTATGTCTCCCCACCAGTGTACACACTTATTCCATACGCCTGTCTACAGTTCCCATCTTCTGATACACTGAAGACATTTGAACACAAGGATACTTGGAAGCATGCAGTAACACTGATTAACTGCAGATAAGATTTTCCCCTTTTTCTTTTTTTTTACACTTTGTTGGTTGTGAACCCCAAAAGTTTTAAACATATATTAGACTATAATATATATTTAAAAATCAGTGACCCAATTAGAAGCCAGCTGACAATAAGAATATTTTATGCCAGCCAGATAGCTTCTTGATTACCAGTATAGAGTAGCACTTGATTTATTGTAATCAAAGGCCCAGATGCTACACTGGTGTAAATCAGCATAATTTCTGTGGAGCTATGCTAATTTGCATCAGTTGAAGCTCTGTCTCAAAAAGTTTCAATTTATCCATATGGGAAATACTTATTTCCAAGTATAAAATACTTATTCCAAGAACACCCAGCATCAGCAGTGTGTTGTGTATATCTTGTCTTACAATAATGTTAATTCTTTATAATGGCTTACATTTTTCCTATTCTGTTGGTTGAGCAGTCATTTTCCACAATCATACTTACTCATCCTTGTTACATATTCCACGAGTTATTAGATTTAGACAAAGCTAATTATTGTCGAAGTTTTAAAATTCCATCTTCCTGATTATTTTTTAGTTGAGTGGGATGACAGCTTCCATTATTCTTTCTGGGAGGTAAAGAAGAGAAGGATCTTTATGCAAATAGTTATTTCAGGATGCTGTCTTCATCTTTAAATAATTTGACATTAAATCTTCAAGGTATTTACCATATTAAAAGGAAGGAGAATCTAAATTCCATTAGACTAAATGGACAGATTTTAAAGAGCTGCAGTAAGTAGAACTGATTAGAAAATTGATTTTTCCATCCATTAAAAATTTTGACATTTAAAAAAAAATCCCAAACTGGGTCTGAAAACATTTTATTTAAATTTTGAACTTTATATATTACATTTTGAAATGAAAAATCAAAACTTTCTGATCCAAAAATATCAAACCAGGATATTTTGAAAATGTTCTTTCCAATTTTTTAAACCCGATATTTGGTTTAAACAATTTTTTTGGTGGAAAAAATTTGGTTGAAACAGGATCGTCCAACTAAAAAATTTCTGACCAGCTGTATTAGTGAGCGTGAATTTTATGGCAAAATCCAGAGGCAGTCTAATTACAAAATATATTAAAATCAACTGCTATCTTTTTTTAATTTTTTTTGTACAGTGTATCAACAAATGGTTTATTATCCACTTAGGATCAATTCATTTCCATTCATTCTTGTTATGTGAAGGGGTAAATAACTAACTATTCCTTATTCACTATCTCCACACCCAGTCATCTCATTTCTAAATTAATCAATCACAGTCCTTTAGATCTCATTGTATGGAGAGATTAAATCTCCCTAAACATTATAGTTGCCTTCTTCTACATCTTTTCTTTTTTGAGATGAGATGACCAGAACTGCACACAGTATTCAAGGTGCAGGTGTACCATGGATTTGTATAGCAGAATTATGATATTTTCTGTTTATCTATCCCTTTCCTAATTGTTCCTGCCACTGCACATTAAGTGGATGTTTACAGAGAACTATCCACAATGACTCCAAGATCTTTCTTCACAGGTAACAGCTAATTTAGAACCCCTCATTTTATATGTTGGGATTATTTTTTCCAGTGCGCATTGTCTTGCACTTATCAAAATTGAATTTCATCTGCCATTTTGTTCCCTAGTCACCCAGTTTAGTGAGAATGCTTTGTAACTCTTTGTAGTCAGCTTTGGACTTTAGCTATCCTAACTAATTTTTTATTGTCTATACATTTTGTCACCTCACTTGTTTACCCCTTTTTCCAGATCATGTTGAACAGAACAGGTCCCAGTATAGATCCTTGTAGAACCCCATTATTTACCTCTCTCTATTCTGGAAACTGACCATTTATTCCTACCCATTGTTTCCTATCTTTTAACCAGTTACTGATCCATGAGAGGACCTTCCCCCTTATTCCAAGATAGCTTACTTCCCCTAAGACCCTTCGATGAGGGACCTTGTCAAAAGCTTACTGAAAGTCCAAATACACTATATTGACTGGATCCCCTGGTCCACATGCTAGTTGACTCCCTCAACAAATTCTAATATATTGGCAAAAGCCATGTTGACTCTTCACCAGCATACTGTGTTCATCTATGTCTAATTCTATTCTTTATTACAGTTTCAACCAATTTGCCTGGTACTGAAGTTAGGTTTACCAGCCTGTAATTGCCAGGATTGCCTTGGGAGCCTTAAAAATTGGAGTTACATTAGCTCTTTTCCAGTCATCTGATACAGAGGCTCATTTTAAGTGATAAGTTATGTATCACAGTTAGTAGTTCTACAGTTTCATATCTGAGTTCCTTCAGAACTCTTGAGTGAATAACATCTGGCCCGGGTGACTTATTACTGTCTAATTTATCAATTTGTTCTCACTCTGGGACAGTTCCTCAGGTTTGTCATCTAAAAAGAATGGCTAAGGTGTAGAGATCTCTCCTATATTCTCTGCAGTGAAGACTGATGTGAAATTCGTTTAGTTTCTCCACAAAGGCCTTGTCTTCCTTGAATGCTCCTTTAGCACCTTGATTGTCCAGTGGCCCCACTGACTGTTTGGCAGGCTTCCTGCTTCTGATGTACTTTTTTTTTTAATGTTGGTTTTTGTCCTTATATGGTTGTTGTTCAAATACTTTCTTGGCCTGTCTTCTTACACTTTTTACACTTGGCTCCTTTCTATTTTCCTCAGTAGGATTTGACTTACAGTTTTTAAAGTATGCCTTTGTCTCTAACAGCATCTTTTACTCTGCTGCTTAGCTGTGGTGTGTTTTTTATTGGTTTTTTTTTGTTTGTTTTTTTTTAATTTGGGTATACATATAGTTTGAGCCTCTATTTTGGTGTTTTTAAATAGTCTATATGCAGACTTTCAGGCATTGTACCCTTGTGACTGTTCCTGTTTATTTCTGTTTAACTACGTTCCTCATTTTGTGTAGTTGCTCTTTTTGAAGTTAAATGCTACTGTGGTGGGTTGTTTTGGTGTTTCCCCTCCTCCAAGGATATTAAATTTAATTACATGATGGCTTCTATTATGGAGCGGTTCAGCTGTATTCTCTTGGACCAGATCCTGTGTTCCACTTAGGGCTAAATCATGAATTGCCTCTCCCCGTGTGGAGAGACTCCAAGAAGGAGTCATTTATTATTTCTAGAAACTTAATCTCTGCATCGTATCTTGAGGTGACATGTACTCAGTCACTATGAGGGTAGAAATCCCCAATTACTATTGTGTTTTTTTGCATTTGCAGCCTCGCTAATCTCCCTGAGCATTTCACAATCACGGTCACCATCCTGGTCAGGCAGTGGATAACATATTTCTCCTGCTATACTATGCCGTTGAAGCATGGAATTTCTATCCATAGAGATTCTATGGTACAGTTTGATTCATTTAAGAGGTTTTTCTTTGACTCTATGCTTTCTTTCATATATAGTGTCACTCCCTCACCAGCATGACCTACTCTGTCATTCCTATACATTTTGTACCCTGGTCTTAACATGTTCCATTAATTATCCTCATTCCACAAGTTTCCTTTTGACTATTATATCAGGATTCTGATTTGGTGCCAGGCACTCTAGTTCACCCATCTTAGTATCCAGACTTCTTGCATTTGTATATAAGCACTTGTACATTTTGTCAATATTCAGTTGCTTGATATTTAAATAGGACTTTTTGAAGTTTGACACTTCCTCACTAGCTCCTACATGTACTTTACCAACTTCTTTCCTATCTCTTTACTAACATATAGAGTTCCCCCTGTAATAAATTCATCCCTAAGTAATGTCTCCACCCAAACTGTGTGCTCCTCTGCACCTGCTGGCTTTCCCCTCTTCTTTAGTTTAAAAAATCCTTTACAACCTGTTTAATTTTACATGCCAGCAGTCTGATTCCATTTTGGTTTAGGTGGAGCCCATCCTTCCTGAATAGGCTCCTCCTTTCCCCAAAGGCTCCCCAGTTCCTAATAAACCTAAAACCCTCCTCCATACACTATTGTCTCAGCCACACATTGACACCCGGCAGTTCTGCCTGTGTAACTGGCCTTGCACATAGAAATGGAAGCATTTCAGAGAATGCAACCAGAGGAGGTCCTGGACTTTAATTTCTTACCTCACAGCCTAAATTTGGCCTCCGGGACCTCACTCCTATCTTTCTGTCATTGGTGCCTACATGTACCACAACCACCAGCTTCTCCCCAGTACTACACGTACATCTATCTAGATGTCTTGTGAGATCCACAACCTCCTCACCTGGCTGGCAATACCACGTGGCTCTCGTGGTCATCACAGACCCAATTGTCTAGATTTCTAATAATCAAATCCCCCATTACTAATAACTGGCTCTTCCTCTGGGGAAGGGAACCCCAATGCCCAGGGATATCCTCAGTGCAAGAGGAGACCATGACATCATCTGGAAGGAACGTACAAACTATGGGATTGTTTCCTTCTGCTCCAGCCTGATGCTCCTTTCCCAAGACTTTAATCCTCCTTAACAGCACACAGGCTGTCAGACTAGGGCGGGGGTGGGGGGGGATCCACTCTGTGTCCCTCTGTCTCCCTTAGCTCCTCCGATTCAGTGACTCTGGCCTTGAACTCCTACTGTGTCTGAGTGCCAAGAGCTGCTTGCACTGCAAGCGCAGACATGCCACCTGCCCAGTACTCGTACACTCTGCATTCAGTGCAATAAACTGGATAGCTCTCACTCTGCTGCTGGACATCTGCCTGCATTATTTTTTACTCTACTGAGTTTTTTGTTTTGGGGAGTGGTGTGTTATTGGCCTAAGTTTACAGTATATATGTGAGGGCTATCTGCCTCTCTCACTCCATCTCTGAACTCTCTCGCAAAACTCCCGTTTTCTGCTCCTGTTTGCTAGCTCCTCTGCTCTTGTGGGAGAGCTTTTTAACCCCTGTTCTCCCTGAGTAGCCCCACCCACTTGTTAAGGGATCCTTAAGTGGGGATGTATCCACCAGTCCTGGAACAACTGGGCAAACAGTATGTGGGGCAAACCCTCTTTTCAGGAACCTCTGTCCAAGACCCATGCCTGGGTCCCAGTGAGTTCTACTTCAAGAATCAGAGACCAGTGTAAAGGGTGTCTTCTGCTACTCACTCGGTTCAGTCTCTTCAGAAACTTATAAAACTAAAAACTAACAAGTGTTTATTCCAAGAGTAAAACTTGTGTGCTGGCTGAGAGAAAAGATGAAAGACTGTAATAGCACCATTGTGCCACAACAAGGGCCTTAGTAGCTGATGTTTGCTCTGGTTATGCAATCAAATATGGGTTGATCACCTGCTGTCCATTCTTTGTAAATGAGCAACCTTTCACTGCATATCTTCTCACAAAAAGCTCCATGCAACCTCTCAAAAGGGCCAGTGATACACTGTACTTCTGTAACTATGTTGTTGTTGTTGTTTCTGGCAAACATTGAGTGATATTCCAACTCCAGGATAGGAATTAGGGTGCATGTGACATGTTCTATTTTCCTGAACTTATTTAATACAACTTGAGACTCTTAATTTTGTTATTTGAGTAGATGTTGATGACATAAATATCCTTTGAAGTTATTGAATATTGTAGCTAGAGAGATGGAGAAACTGTTTGTCATACACACCATGTTATACTATGTTCCATATAAATGCATATAAGTTAAATTGTAATGTATTGCTTTGTACTAAAGAAACACATGGTGCCATTTTGCACTTAAACTCTGTCCATACAGGCTGTTTCAGCAGCAGAAGCAGATATAAAACTAAATTCATTTTAAAGAGTATTGGAATAGACTGAGATCAGCAAGTAACAGCTGCTAGTGCTTTCAGGTATGTCCATATGATTAATTCTTTATCTAATGCAAGTGGAGGTCAGTAGATATCAGATAACTGATGTCGCATCTATTTGCAATGGTATTTTTCATAGCATTAAATTGAATGTCTTCAAACTATGCATCTGAAATCTAGCATTTCTGTAGTGTTTTTATTTGGCCAACCTTTTAAACTGATTTAACATGTTGACCAAAAAAAAGCATTACGGAAATGTTGGGGATTATAGTACGCACTAAATGATGACAACTTGCATATCTCACAAAGCATTTGGAGTACAGGCAAGAGACTGCAGAAGATGTTGAGAGCAAAACCTGAGTTCAGCAGGTCCATTGGGTATTCATTTTCTCCTCGGCCAGTTCTGAGTGCTGCAAAAGCCACTTGGTTAAGCGAGTGCCCAGTAGTAGCACATTTAACTACACATTCAAGCTATAATAGGCATCTCCCACAATTCTGAGACATCTGGGCTGGTCCTCTCCCCACTTCAGCTCATGGAGGTGATCCAAAATAGCAGTTCTGCATGCATTGGCCATGCTCCTCCTTGCTGCCAGATTCTCTGCCTTTGCGGCTATGGTCAGTTGGCAATTTTAGCTGCTCCTGTTTTTTCTTTTATTCCTCTGTTTATTTTTTGCTCTTGTTTTCACACAGTGGTAAGCAGGATCTTCTCCTTTTCTTAGCCCATTCTCCTCCTCTGGGTAAACTGCAGCAGCTTGGTGGTGAATCCAGTTGAAGCTGCCGTTGCTCCCAGGCTCTCAGACGGTCAGTTGTGCCCTGCCTGCATCCAACCAACTGACTAACTACATTAGGGCATGCTGTTCCAAGCTGGACAGGCATGTGGGATCCTCATCCAGCTAGTTTGGGAGTAAGGCCCAGGGTATTCCAGGACTCAAAAGTAAACAGGCTTGCAGGTCTATAGGAAGCCCCCTCCTTGTCTTAAAATGGCTCCTAAATGCCCTGGGAAAAGAAGCAGGACTCATAAACAGCCCCCTCCCTCCTAGTTTGAGCTGGAGAATTCAGGCAGCAAACCCCTCTCACCTGCCCTAGGGGACTGGGGTGCTTCTGAGAAAAAAATCAGACAGATCTTTCTCGAGGGCACCAGGTGCTGCAAAAGGCAAGCCATATAAAACCTCAGAGCCACAGATGGGCTCCTTCACCTTGAGCAAAAGGCTCCACCTCATCCTTTCTTTCCAATAATCCTGCAAAGCCCAAACTGATCCAGAATGAGATTTTTCATCTTCTGGACATGAATATTACAAAGTGTGCTCTCAGAAGAAAGATTCTGAGTGTTTTACTCCATCTTTCTTATAGTGCACAGGGATGGGGAGGGGCTTATGTTCGAGAGGCTCAACAGATGGATGAGAGAGATTAATTTCTGGGTGGCCTCGTGGCCACGTTGGCCTCAGTGGTGTCTTTATCTTAAGGAGATTTCAGTTGATCAGGTGGATGCCTGTTTCCACATCCTCCTAATGCCGTGTCACTGCAGAGTGCTGAAATTCACTTGTGGCAGGAAGCATTACCAGTCCCAAATATTTCCTTTTGGACTTTCCTCAGCCCCCAGGGTCTTTACTGTAGCCACATCTATAGATTATGTAATAATTATGTTGATTACTTAAGAATTCCCTTTGAGGGTAGACAGGTTCTTGTCCCAAGATCAAGCCCAGTATTAAAAATTACTATATATAATTCACAGTTGCAACACTCACACTATAGGAGCTCCTTTATATTTACAAAAAGTTTATTAATACATTTAGCAAAATCAAAAACATTCTAACTCAGTACGGTAGATAGACTACAGAACGTACATGTGAACATCCATATACTCACACCATCCCTTGCAGGACAACCCATTGTCTTCCTCATCACCAGTGACCATCATTCTGGCATTTCCCAAGGACTGCTACATCTCTTTCTCTCATACTGCCCACCAGCTGGGATGTAACATTTATAATATGTTACACCGATGCCACTATGTCTAATGCATATTCAGTAGGGCTATTTCCCCTCTTCCTTATTTGTATTTCCTCAATCTACTAATGTTGAGGTGTACGTCTATAGATTAGTGTATTAATACATGTAACTACAATTTCAGCTCATGATCATACAGTTACCCCTTGCTTAAGCTGATTTGCAGTTATTACTTCCACGTTCTTTGCGGAAGCACTTACTCGAACATGCTACCGCCAACTATTGAGCAAGCTCTTCTTAGTGCCCAAAGTCTAAAGGTAACCGTTAATCTATGCCAAGGGTTACAGCCTACTTAATCACACTTATGCTAATTTCTACTTCAGCTAATATCTTACACGATACAGGCCTGTAGGTTTCTTGCATTGCAGCTAAATATAATAATGGCAAGGCAGTGAATATAATAAAGGCAAAGTAGCCCTATGGACTACATTATAAAGGTGCTGGTAGTGATCATAGTGAGGCATAGGGTGCAGGGTATTCACCTATACCCCTTCCTCGCTGACAACCTGATCAGAGTCCTGTCCCAAGCTGAGGTGCAAAAAGCCACAGTTCGGGCTCCGGATCTCCTGGCGGTGCATGGTTTCAACATCAGTGGGAAAAAAAGACCTCCCTGATTTCTTCAGTCAGCATCTTTCACCTGAGAATGGATGTAGACATAAGCACTCTGATAGCAAACCTCTGTCCTTCATTTAAAGGTTCTACATGATCCAGGATTTTATCACCTTAATCTGAATCTTCAAGAGTCCTATTATAGCACAGTGTCTTCAGCTTCTGGGCCTTCTGGTATCATTTATAGGAATCACTTCATGGGCAAGGTTGCACATCAGGAGCCTTCCAACTTTCCTCCTGAGATTGTGGAACCACTACCTGGAACACATGAAAGGCCAAATGTGAATCCCGATCTAGGTACTCTAGCTCCCAAGAGTGGTGGATCATCCATGGAAACATCCACAAAGGCCTTCGCATATGCCTTCCAGAGCTTCTTGTCCTTACTACAGAAACCAGCCTGAAAGCCTGAGGTACTTACCTGGGGTTTTAACCCAATCAGGGAATCTGGAGTCTGGATGACCAGAGACACAGCATAAACCTTCTTGTGATCAAAGGAGTCAAGCTAGCTTTGCAAAAGTTCTGGATCTCCTTGGAGGGAAATCCATGTCTTGACTTGGTCAGACAAAATAACTACTGTTTGCATACATAAGCAACCAAAGAAGGACAAGGACCCCTAGGCTACATGCAGAAGTGATGGAAATAATGAAACAGACAGGACAGCTCTCCCTCAGAGTAATCCACGTAAAAGGGGGACTGAACCAGAAGGCAGACTGGCTTAGCAGGCACAAGCTCAACAATCTGAAGTGGTGCCTGAATCAGGAGGTCTTTAGTCAGTGTTCAAGCATATTCAGTCATCCTTCCGCTGATCTGTTCATGAGTAACAAAAACATGAAGAGTCTGAGGTACCTCATGACAGAGACAGATCCTGACTCTGTAGGACCAAATGTCTATTTGCGCAGATGGCCTTGGGGCTTACTTTAAGCGTTCCCATCTTTTCCCCCTCCTTGGGACAATGATTCAGAGAATGAAAAGGGAGCAAGTGAAATTTATATTCATAACCCCCTATAGGCCAAGGAGACCCTTGTTTTCCCTCTTGATGACCTGACAGTGGAACCTCCACTACAGTTACCACAGAGACAAGATATCATCTCCAAGGCTTGATTCTTCATCCAGATCTGGACTGGCTTCAGCTGATAGACCCAGCATTGCCAACACTTTGCTTTCAATAACTTTGATTTCAATAACCAGGCTATCTTCCAAAGTCATCAAGACTTTGCTAGCATCTTGAGTGTAAAGGCAAACTCTTCCATCTGGTTCAGGTTTGATGTCTCTGGTGCCAAGAGCATGGTGTGGGCCCCAATAATGTGGTATCTCAGCCATTTTGGACTTTCTCCAGGAAGGTGCAGACAAGGGCCTTCAATCCAGTACCATAGTACACCAAGTTTCTGCTCTCGGCAGTGTCCTTTCTGCCAATCTGCAGGATCCCTGGAAGAGAACCCCCAGATCTCCAAATTACTTAGAACTTTCAGACTGGCTCTCCGGGCAATATTCTTGAAATTGGTGTGATGGGTTGGATCACAGAAACCCCCTTGGGAGCTGCCAGACTGATGTGCAAAGGCTACCTCTGTTTCTATTCTCCCTGCCAGCTCAGTGGTTTCAGCTCCCTGTCTTGGTGAAGCCAGACACGCCTGTCTGCTCCAGCACAGACTCAGGGTCTGAATAACCTGTCCCAAAGCTGCAGGTTTACCTGAGAACAGCTCACAGAAGTGTGCTTGCCTTTAGCACTCAGATGCACAATTCCCAATGGGGTCTAAACCCAAATAAATCCGTTTTACCCTGTATAAAGCTTATACAGGGTAAACTCATAAATTGTTCGCCCTCTATAACACTGATAGAGAGATATGCACAGCTGTTTGCTCCCCCAGGTATTAATGCATACTCTGAGTTAATTAATAAGTAGAAAGTGATTTTATTAAATACAGAAAGTAGGATTTAAGTGATTCCAAGTAGTAACAGACAGAACAAAGTAAGTTACCCAGCAAAATAAAATAAAATGCGCAAATCTATGTCTAATCAAACTGAATACAGATAATCTCACCCTCAGAGATGCTTCAGTAAGTTTTTTCTCAGACTGGACACCTTCCAGGCCTGGGCACAATTCTTTCCCCTGGTACAGCTCTTGTTCCAGCTCAGGTGATAGCTAGGGGATTCTTCATGATGGCTCCTCTCCCTCTCTGTTCTCTTCCACCCCTTTATATATCTTTTGCATAAGGCGGGAATCCTTTGTCCCTCTGGGTTCCCCCACCCCTCACTGGAAAAGCACCAGGTTAAAGATGGATTCCAGTTCAGGTGACATGATCACATGTCACTGCAAGGCTTCATTACTCACTTGCCAGCACACACATATACAGGAAGACTCACAGGTAAATACAGCCATCTGCAGACAATGGCTCTGGTTAATGGGAGTCATCAAGATTCCAAACCACCATTAATGGCCCACACTTTGCATAATTACAATAGGCCCTCAGAGTTATATTTTATATTTCTAGTTTTAGATACAAGAGTGGTACATTTATACAAATAGGATGATCGCACTCAGTAGATTATAAGCTTTATGATGATACCTTTTGCATGAAGCATATTCCAGTTACATTATACTCACTTATTATCATGTTTTTACAAAACTATTCCAATTACATTGTATTCACTTATTATCATGTTTTTACAAAATCATATAGACTGCACAACGTCACAATTGGTTCTACTGCTGATTTTGAAGGGTTTAACAGATCATCCCTTTGAGCCCCTGCCTTCTATGTGTTAATAAAAAGCAGTTTTCTGGTCACTACCACATCTGCTAGATGGGTATTGGATAACACCACCAGCTGTATGCAGAAATCTTACTGTTTAGCCCACTACAACCAGGTGGTGCTGAGAACTCCAGAGTCTTTTCTTCTTAAAGTAAATTCTCCCTTCTGTACTTCCCAAGAAGTTGTTTATTCTTCATTCTGTCTGAAGCCACAACATCTGACGGAAAAGAAATGGCACATCTTTAGATGTCAGTACAGCTCTGAAAATCTACATCAAGCATACTGAATTGTAGCAGGGCAGTCACCCCGCTCCAGTTCAGCAAGGGTTAAAAGCCAGCTCTTGGAGAGGGCTGGGGCTGAGTGCGAATCAGAAAAGGCTGAGAGGCAGCCAATCAGGGCCAGGCTGGGCCCTATAAAAGGGCTGCAGGGCCAGAAGGCAGAGTCTCTCTCTCCAGCCTTGGAGAGAGAAGGACCTGGCTGCCTGGGAGCTCAGGGTACCAGGAGTAGAGCAGTGCTGGGGAGCGGCAAGAGGAGCTGGGGAGCTCCAGCCTGGCAAATCCCCAGGCTGCGGGCCTTGCTAAAGGCCCAAGCAGGTACTGGGGTTGTAGAGGTACAGCGCGGGGTTAGGCAGGGGCAGCTGGTCCAACCCCCCTTGCCAATGATGAGTGGCTATTATACTGCAGTCTGCCCCAGTGAACGGGGGCTAGATGATGACTGGCAGTAGCCACTGAGGTGAGGTGGGGATAGAGGATTGGGGGTTCCCCTGGGAGGGGAGACCCAGAGAGTAGGGGTATTGCTGGGGCAGAACACTGAGGTAAAGGGGCACTGGGGTCCAGGAGGGACACGGGGCATGAGGAAGGTGAGACATCGGCCAGCAGAGAGTGCTCTGGAGCTGGGGTTGAGCTAACTCCCAGGACAACCAGCAGGAGGCGCCGCACCGGTGAGTCTCACTTCGCTACATGAATCCACAAGGAGGTCAAGTGCCCTGTTTGTGTCCTTCTAGCCTAAACATTGATGTGAGTTTCCAAGTAATCAATCGCTAGATGGATTAGGCTTTGTATTGCTACAAGGCCTCAGAAATCCCTGCTCCAGAGGGTATCTCTCGTTGCCTCATAGGCAGAACGAGCAAGAGCTTCCGCATGAGATTTGCAAAGCAGCCACCTCATCATCAGCCAATACCTCCATCAAACACTAAATAAGGAGGAATTCCTGTCATCAGCACGGAGGCCTCCTTTGGCAGGCAAGTGCTGCAGGCAGTATCCCAAAAATGATGTTGCCTTTTTAGCAATTCTTACAGAAGAGGGGGGTCCACTGTTTTTCTCCCTCCCCCCCCTTATTTCTTATTGCTGAATTTCTTACCTTACCCTCCCAACCTCTGCTCACTACTTCCCAAGAGTCTCAGAATTGTGGAAGACACCGGGCAGCAGAATGTAATAGCAGCATCTCCCACAATTCTACCTGCCCTGAATGGCCTTTTGCCGAAGGTTCGGATATCATCTTTTGTTGGATCATTGATACAGGCTGTTTGCCAGTTAAACATAGCTGTTGTGTTCCTGCTGAAGTTACTACTATCTAACTTCTGCATAGCTTTGGTATGACTCATCTGGTAGAAGGCTCATGTGGTGCTGCAACTTTGGACTGCCTCCATGAGCTGCAGTATGGAGAAGAGCAACCCAGCTGTCTCAGAATTTTGGAAGATGCAGCTAGCAGAAATGAGATTATCAGCAAGAAATTTTCCACTCTGGTCCATTTGCCAGATATCTCCATGTACCAAGCATTTTAGTTTACATTTGGTAATCATTTGTAGTGGCTGTTATATATTTTTCATGTTTAATCAGTTTAGCAAGGTGTACATTTTCCCCAACTGCCATGGCATGCACACTAGCAATTCTGAGATGCTTGAGCAGATATTGTATATTGTGACCAAGTCAGGCTGGACGGTTGCAGGAGGGTCTGGGAAAACAGGTATGTTAGCCCTAGACTGCTAAAGCCCCTTTTTCCTACAAGCTGGGAAGGGGTTACTTCAGGTCAATTAGGGACACCTGAGTCCAATTAAGGGCTGCCTGAAACCTGTTAAACCTCTCTCCTGGTGGGGGAAAGACAAACTGCTGCAAGGCTGGCAGCAGTAGGGCAATAGGCTTCTCCAGTGTGAGAGGCTGCTCTCCTCCCCATAGGGGAGACACCCAAACCCAGTGCCTGTTTAGGGGAAGGACTGACACCCCAGGGCCAGCAACAGGACAACGCCTGCCCCAGTGAGGGGAGCAGGGAAAGAGGAGCACTCCTCAGGCCTGCCCCGGGGCCTATAGGGAAGGCTCTGAGAAAGAAACCCCAAAGAGGGAAGACAGACACGCTCCAGAGTGGGGCTGATTTACCCCAGGCCCTGTCCCCCCTAGAGGAGGGAGCGCTAAGTCTGGCAAGGCAGAAGGGGTGCCTTGCTACAATATATAAGGTCCACAGTAGCAACAACTATCTCAGGCCCACTAATGTGGGAAGGGCTAATCTTATTGAATCTCACTTCTGACTTACCTGCATGCTTTATTGTCATCTAAACATTGGGTCACTAATCGGAGCACAAAATGATGCTTGGCATAGTTTTTGTAAGTGTTGTATGGCATTTGAGGATTAGTACAGGAACATAAAACCCTTGCTAAGAGAGCAGTGAAGCAGAGAAGAATGAGCTGTTTGTTTTTTAAAAAAGGGTATACCACGCCACTGCCATTGCATCTCCTCCAAAAAAGGCATTACTGGCTTACACTTAGGTGCCAGTGTCAAAATGGATCAGGAAGGCACTTTGCTAATATCAGGTGAGTGGAAGTCTGAGTTAAGAGATGCAATATGTGAGAGCTTGTAGATCTCTGCAGTTGTCAGCATGGGGACAGATAGGGAATATTTTTCATATTAAAAGCACTCACTGTAATTCTTTAATTTAAAAAAAAATCAATACTTTATTGACTAGAACTACTCAAGCACCAGACAGATTAAGAATAGATGCTAAGAAAAATAGATACATTTTATTTAGACATGTTTTTTAACTTAATTAGAACAGTGAGGTTTAAAGATTTCAATTGATGCATTTCTTTCAAAGTAGACATAAGGAGGCATATTATGGTCTGTTACAGTACAATTATATAAATACCCACTGGTCTTACTGAGAGAAGAACTGGCCTTACAGAATCAATCAGGATTGCATGAAGGTAACCGAGAATAGAATTTGACCTTAATATTGTTGCCTCTCTGATGTACAAGGCCTTGTAGACTTGTTTCCCCATGGAGTAAGCAGTGACATGGAGTCTGGGTGTATTCTAAATGTAAATTATCTTGTTTTATGCCCATACACCAGGCCTGGTCAAACAGAATGCAGTGAATCATTTTCTCCTTCCAGGAATCTCAGTGCAACACCAATGTCTGTTTCTTAGAGAGCCTAAATCTATTCCAACTGGCGACCAAGGGAGAGAGCAGTGTCTCCTGTTGCTTTCACAGCTTCTTTACACAGAAAAGTACCCAACCCAGAACCACCAATAATACATAGTATGTCTTTGTAGCGGGGTGGTCACCCACTCCTGCCCTGAGGGGTATAAAGACAGCCCTGGGAGAGGGCTGTGGCAGGGGAAAGCAGCTACTAGACTGATTGGGGAAGCAGCTGCAGCTGGGCCATGCCCCAATCAGGCCTCAGCTCACCCTATATAAGAGGCTGGGCGCCAGGCACTCAACAGACTCCCTCTAGCTTCTGAGAGGGAGGGACCTGGCTGCAGGGACCTGAGCAGAGTACCTGAGTGGAGTAGGGCTGGGGAAAGGCAGAGGAGCTGTGGAGCTCCAGCCTGGAAAGCCCCAGGCTGTGGCCTAGCAGAAGGCCAATTGGGTACTGGAGTTGCAGGGGGCAGCCCATGGGTAGACAGAGGCAGCAGGTCCAAAACCCCCCTTGCCTGTGATGAATGGCTGAGACACTGCAGTCTGCCCCAGTGAGCGGGGGCTCGATGGTGACTGGCAGTAGCCAAATACTGAGGCGAAGTGGGGATAGTTGGTGGGGTTTCCCCTGGGTGGGGAGACCCAGAGAAACAGTGGGGGTACTGCCAGGGGGCAGCACCCAGTGAAAGGGGCACCGGGGTCCGGGAGGGACACGGGGGGGCAGTGGCAGCCCGGCCTGCAGAGGGCGCTCCGGAGGCTGGACGAGCTAATTCCCAGAGATGACCAGCAGGAGGTGCCACAGGGGTGAGTCCCACGTGCTTACAGTCTTCCTAAGACTGAACACTTTTTTTTGTACTCTAAGAAAAAGTTCTTGGCAGACCACGTATATCAGCAGCACCTGATATAATAATACTAATACTTTCTGTTGAACAGGGAGGAAACTATCTCCTTACTGTTTGGTTGTTGAATTAATATGGGTTGAAACTGAAAGAATCAATTAGTGTGTTCTCCTTGTTGATGATTGTACTTTAGCTTATGGCTTTATCCATTAGAACATTAAAGTCCATACCTTCCCCTCATGCCAAAGGATATAATCTACAAAGTTTACATTGTTGTTGTCATTTGCCTTCTTGTAGGCAATTCTAACGATTTGAAAAATCTTTAGTTTCATTGGAATGGTCTTGCTTGGCCTCAGTTCTTAGGATAACTCATCTTCTCAAGAAAAGCAAACATTAGAACGCCTTTTTTGCTTATTTAAATGAAATGATTTTAGTACTTAAAATCAATTTATGAAGGAAGTATTTCTTAAATTGATAATGTGGGATAATACACTATGGACCTCTGGTGCCTGTGAAACTTTCATTAGATTTAACAGAGGTTTCAAGCAAGTGTCTGAGCCATATGTGGTCCCGCATGTGCACATAACATACTCGAAATCCATTTCAAATATGGTAAAAGGAATTCATTGTGGCTGGAGCAAACAATCATGAACTGTCATACAGCTATAAAAACTGTTTTTTGTTGTTGTGCTTCATAGTGAGTTAAACTTTTAATTTTAATGCCAGTATTCTTTTGTAGAATTATTTAAAACAGCCAGTTGGACAACTTACCTATTTTTGTCCTTTCAAATAATTATATTGTTGTCTAGAGCTTGAGATGATGGCAACAGTTAATTAACTGTAAGAACTATTACCATATAGCGCTATTTTGATTAAACCTGGGTTTGGATTCTGCTAGTTTGCCTATGTGAACTCAGCACGACTTGCTTTTTTACTAAGAACCTTCATTAAGGTCACATCTGTTTCCCTTTAGTATTTCCTCAAACATGACCTTGTTGCTTATAGTGTTTCATAGTTACAAACATGCTCAATGGTAAACTCTTAAAATGCAATTTGCAATTATGTTCTTTGGCTCCTAGTGTTCTAAAGATTAATTTTAAATTGCCAGTTTACAAGAGCCTCAGGTACTAGAGCAGGGGTCGGCAACCTTTCAGAAGCGGTGTGCCGAGTCTTCATTTATTCACTCTAATTTAAGGTTTCGCGTGCCAGTTATACATTTAACATTTTTAGAAGGTCTCTTTCTATAAGTCTATAATATACAATTAAACTATTGTATGTAAAATAAATAAGGTTTTTAAAATGTTTATGAAGCTTCATATTAAATTAAAACACAGAGCTCCCCAGACCAGTGGCCAGGATCCAGGCAGTGTGAGTGCCACTGAAAATCAGCTCGTGCGCTGCCTTTGGCATGCGTACCATAGGTTGCCTACCCCTGTACTAGAGAGATGTAGGGCTAAAATACCTGTTTGTATGTAAAACTCTTCCAAGCTTTCCAAGGGTAGCAGGTGATATTTAAAATGCAAAACATAAAGTAAATATTTGCTTTACATTATTGGTGCACTAGGAGATCTAAGGATGGTACATCATTGGACTGTTTGACACAGTCAGCTCAGGTGTTTGGAGAACTGAGTTCAAGTGGCAATTAAGGGTTGTTGGTAATCCATAGAGGGACTGCTCCTTTAAGGATAAGTTTCAGAATAAGATTCCAGTATTAAAACCTGTTCTTCTCTCATGCCAGTGTTATACTGGTGCAACTATGACCACTCTCCCAAAGGAATTGGAAGAACTAGCTCCTGCAGCTCCCAGCAGGAAACTACCTGGGGAATTATTTTAGTATTTGTCTTGCAGTAGTACTGAGGAGCCCCAGTCATGGACCTGCTCACTGTACAAAGGTGTAACAAATGTTTCCTGCCCCAAAGAGCTTATGCTTGCATTACTTGCACCCAGGGCTGATGAGGGGGGAAAGCCAGTACAAATTACCAGGGCCCGGCGGTCCGGAAGGGGGCCCGGCTTCCCCCCCCTCTCGTTGGCCCTGTTTAGCCGGTCCGCCCTTGCTGAGGGGCCCAAAAATTTTTTTTCACCGGGGCCCGAACCTGCTCTCGGCGGCCCTGCTTGCACCAGCAATCTGAAGCTGTAGGGATAAGTGGATTTCCCCAAAAAATCATTCCAAATATAAATAGCTTCAGTAATTTGGGTGTAGTGTATATTAATATATTTCATACAAACATATTATACTTCTAAAATTGTCACTTTTATGCACTTGCCTAATTCTGCTGTTATGCTGGTGAAAATCTGGGGTACTGTCTTACTTCAGTGGAGTCACTTCAGTGTATTACAACATCGCTGAAAGCAGGGTAGCCCACTGATTGTGAGGGAGTGGTTTAATCACTTTTTATAACAATATTTCAACCACAATAGCCAAACCACTTCAAGATTTGTCGGTGCTTACATAAGTAGCATAATACCTGAGATGAAAATATTGCTCGTGAACAAATTCCATATTTCCCAATCATATGCAAGTTGTGAAGCATACAATAATAGGGCAAATCAATCACTGTGGTAAATTTAAAATAGACTAGACAAATATACTTAAATATTTGTAAGTCTTCTAATAAAGCTCTTGGTACTGCAGGATTGTTCTCTACAGCATATTACTATCTTTACAATTCAAACTAGAAATTAATGTCTGACTATTCAAAGTAGGTCATGAGGGGTTAAATCATAACATGTATCAGAGCTAGTTAGAAAAATGTCTTTGTGCAGGAAACTTCAAAACTGTCTTTGAAACATTTCATGGTGGGGTTTTTTGTTGTTGTTGTTTTTACTTAAACAAAATTGAAACATTAAAATCTTCATAAAAATCCAAATCTTCGACCAAAATAAAAATTTTCACTGAAAATGAATTTTGGTCAACAAGCAAACTTGCATCAAAAAATGTTTTGATACACATTAGAGTCAAAATGTTTTCAAACAGGGATGGACCATATTGTCATTTGGAAGTGGACGGCTTGCATGAGTTGTCTTTATAAATGTCCCTAGCCCAACTACTGGTGGTGGTACAATTGATCCTGTGAGTGCTCTTTCTGAGACTATCATTGTGCCTATTCCTTGACAATATGGCTAAAAATAAATACTGTGTATGGGAGAAAATAGAATTCCTCAAGTCATGGAATACTCTAGGAAAATGACTTTCATATCAACCTATTGGGAATCATTAAGAAAGGGATAGGTAATAAGACAAAAATATCATATTGTGTCTATACAAATTCACGGTACGGCCTTCTCTTGAATACTGAGTGCAGATGTGGTTACCCCATCTCAAAAAAAAAAAAAAAATATTGGAAAAGGTTCAGAAAAGGGCAACAAACATGATTAAGGGTATGGAACAGCTTTCATATGAGGAAAGAGTAATAAGACTGGGACTTTTCAGCTTGGAAAAGAGACAACTAAGGGTGGGATATGATAGAGGTCTATAAAATCATGACTGGTGTGGAGAAAGTAAATAAGGAAGTGTTATTTAGTCGTCTTCATAACACAAGAACTAGGGGTCACCAAATGAAATTAATTGGCAGCAGGTTTAAGACAAACAAAAGCAAGTATTTTTTTCACACAATGCACAGTCAGCCTGTGAAAATCTTTGCTAAAGGATGTTGTGAAGGCCAAAACTATAAAGAACTAGATAAGTTAATGGAGGATAGGTCCATCAGTGGCCATTAGCCAGGATGGGCAGGGATGGTGTCCTTAGCCTCTGTTTGCCAGAAGCTGGGAATGGACGACAAGGGATGGATCACTTGATTACCCGTTCTGTTCATTTCCTCTGAAGCACTTGGCATTGGCCGCTGTCGGAAGACAGGATACGGGATTAGATGGTCCGACCCAGTATGGCGGCTGCTGTTATATTGCTAATTTACTCTTGTTGTTCAGCTATAAGTAAACCTTACCAGTCCATTTCACAGCAGTTCACATTTAAAAACTTGTGACTTCATACTTTATTATAGAAGTATGCTATTAAATATTTAAGCTTCTGAGTATCTTTTTGCAGTCACTTTGGGGGAAATTTAAGAAGCTTTAACTGGGTTTGGAAGGAATGCATGCAATCATCTACAAGTGAAAAAAGCTCAAATTCTTTGATTCTGGATTTATTGTTTAGTTACTCAGTACGGAACAACTTCATTGCCTCCAACTGAACTTCTATACAAAACTGAGATGAAAAACATTTTAGCTTTTTTTTTTTCTCTCATTACTCAGAACATTGTATGTGACAAAGTGAAGTATTGATAAGCACATAAGATCAAAGATCTGGAGATGCTAAATTGCCTAAGGTCTGGGAAGAATTCTCTGCATGAGACTTCAAAATCTAATATGCATTAAATAGGGTATTTTGCCAGCATTGGAATAATGTGACTATTCATTCCTGAAAGGATATTGATAATTCTGCTAATAATGTAGAGGGAAGAAATGTTAACTTGTATTCACAGCTGTTAACATTAAAAAGAGAACATGGATTGGGAATTAGGGAGACAACAAAGGCAGGATTGTAAAAATGATGTATGAAAACTCCATCATTTACATACCAGCTTTTAAACAACTGGGAACAGATTAATTCTAAGGATATTTTTTTTGACTGAAATAGCACTGGGCTAGCCACAACAAAGGGTGCCCGACTACAGTGTTTAGGTATGTTTTTAAGACCCTTGTCTGAAGTGAGTTCTGCTTCTCCATCAAAACCCCTTTTCTCCCCTACACTCCCTAGTGTTGGATCTTAGAATGACCTTTTATTCCTGCTCCTGGTTCCTGACCCTCCCCTCAGGTTGGGGACCAACATAGGAGGAATGGGATGTAGCAGGCACCAAATTGCTAGGAGATGGGTGGCTAAGAAAGGCAGGGAAATGGAGGCATATTTTGAGTTTTGAGGGAAGGCAGGTGACGAGGGAGGGGGATTTTCCAGCTAGATTTGTGGTTTTTTTTTAATTGGAAAATGCCAGTTTGTCGAACCTGAATTTTCTTGCAAAAGCATGTTGGATTTGACAAACTTCATCAAATCTCTGGCAGGGTTCTGATGGACTCCGGGGCAGCTCTGCCATGTGGTCTGCCACAGAACCAGGGGACCCCAGGCTCTGTGGCTCTGGGCAGTTCCATCATGCTAGTGTTTGCAGGCTCACTCTCATGGAACCAAGAGCCTGGAAGCCCTATGAGTCATGATTGTAATAGGGTCTTGGTTTGTGGCTCCACAACAAGGAGTCGGGAAACCCTGTGGGCTCTGGCTTCCAGGTTCACTGCTGTGGAGCTGGGACCCTGAAAGTCCTGGGACAGGCTCCCAGGGTCTCCAGCCCTGCCATGAGGACTCTCCTGGCAGGGCTGGACAGCAGAGAGACCAAGCTTCCAGACTCCTGGGCCAGATGGCTTCTGATTCAGAACAAATCCAAATTTTGAAAAGATGAAATTTCTCATGAACTGTAAAAATCACATTTTGACCAGCTCTTCTTCAGCACTCTGCACAGTTCTCCAACGCGTGTGATGAGTTGTGAGTATATCCCTGGAAAAGAACACTTGGCCTGAGCACTGTGGAAATTCCAGGGTATTCTGGTAGTTACAGTAGCCCCTTGGGGCCACAGTACAGATGGATGTATGATGGGGTGAGGCTTAGAAATAGCATGAAACTCTTCTGGTCCTGCACAAAGCAGAATCTAACCAGACACACAGACCTTTGCATTCAGCCCTTGGGTGGGTCATTAATTTCTAGTCACCAGCTTCTCTTGAGAACTTAATTCCGTCAAGAAGTATGTTGTTCAGTTCTAAAATATAATGGAATCATAAAGATGTATGGATCTGAGTAACCGTGCGTTTGTACTATGTCAATTGCTGAATGTCCTTACTGCCACCACCATATAAATTTAGATTGCTCGTGTCCTGAAGAGTTTACCATGTTTTTCACTTTTTATTTGCTCTGTAAAGCACCTAGCAAATCTTTGGTCTCTAGGAAAAATATTCACTAGCTATTATAAAACACACCCTGAACTTTACCACTCATTCAATGAGATTTTTACTAATTTCTAACTATGGACGGGCAAATGTACAGTTCTCTCTTCTCTCCTACAGGGTTTGCAGGGTGACTAAGTCAGAGTTAATGTAAGTGTACATTGCTACATGATTTGGAAACTTTAGTTGTTTTTATCCCAATTATAAAGCCTGGTAAAATATGATTGATTTTAAACAGATAATAAAATTTGAGAAAACAGATTTATGTCCTGTTTTACTGAAATGCTTTTTGCCTACTGACTTCCAAACTGAACAGATGCTCTATGTTGACAATAATTTTGTACAAAAAGGTAGGGTTGTTAAGCCTTGACAACTTGGTATGTGTTTTAGATAAGCTGACCAAGACTGTTCATTTAAAAACTAACAACATTCAAAAGAAAGGCATAGAATGTCCTAGTTCTGTTTGCCAGATATGATGTGTTTAAAATATAAATATGTTCTTTATATGTAAGGTCATTTAGGTCTGATACTCTCCTGACAGCTGTGAAGGCTGACGTCCACTGCTTATATCCACGGAACAGAGTTTGTAGCATAGGTTTCCCAACAGGGCCCAGTAATGTCTCCACTCTGATACTAAGGGACCACTTCTATGGCAGTTTTCTCAGACTGCTTGAATTTAGGGCTTCTCACTACAACTGGGTGGAAGAAAAAAATGCCAAGCTTTTTGGTGGTGGTGGTGAGTTAAAATGAGAGGGAAGAATAACTGCTACTGGGGGGACTGTCAAAAACCAAAACAATTTAAAACTGTAAACGCAACAAAATTTCTGCAAAACACCTTAGCTTAGATCAAACAACAAACGAAACTAGAATTTAGTTTATGTGAAAAATAACTTGCATTTTCAGCAGCCTTTACCCTGGACCCATTTCTACCTCTTTAGTTTTGCCCCTTCACACTTGCTGGTGCTGCTGCAGGGGCTCAGGTTATAGGCTAGGCTATTTTCAGGGCCGGATTAAAGATGCGAATTGTCCTTGGCAAGATCTTGAAATGAGCACAAAGTACAAATAAATTAGCAGGGAGGAGTCTAGAGGCTTTGTTAGGGAGGCTGGAAGAGCTTTTGCACTCTATTTGCAAACATGTTGACTCTTCCACACTGAGTTTCTGATCTTGCTTTAGCAGGTTTAGCGCTGCTTACGCCATGACATCTGTGGAGTTACACATATATTAGATTGGAATTGGATCCTTTAAGTTTTGGCCTTACAATATAACTGACTTTGTAATTGTAATCAGAGAAATCTCCTACTGCACTAGTGAAAGTTGACAGTTGTCCTTTACAACTGCTGTATGTCCTTTACAAATTACATTTCTCTAAATTTACAAAACGCTCTCACATCTGATCTGCAAAATGACACCACTGTCTGAACAATTCAGCCATTTTTATAATAAATCCTCAATTATTTGCCCTAACTACAGTTTGAATAAACAATGAAAAGGATAATGTATTCGAAAAAGTGCTTTGTTCACTTGACCAGAGTAGTTTTAATCTTTCATGAAAAACTTTGTTAGCTACAGTACCATGGTTCTAGTGTCCTAATTTTCAGCGGTCGGGAGCAGCCACCCTGGACTTCATTGAGAGGTATGGGCGAAGGCAAGAGTAGCTGTGGCTGCTCAGCACCTCTGAAAATTAGGACATTTATGGAGGAGCTGAACTTTAGGCATTCAAGGCTGACATTGCTGATCTGATTTCCCCAAATGGGTCACCCCATTAATCTCTGATGTGATTTATAAAGATATTAGTCATATAGACACTCCAGTTCTTCAGTGAGGTCCACGAGGCACAGGGGTACACCTTTGCAGAGCTCATTGCAAGTTTGGGGGCATAGTCTATAGGGATAACTTTCTTTGCAGTTGATCTAAGGTTGCTAATTATAATGAGCCTTGCTCTTATGGATAATGAGTATACTTATTATCCCCATTGGAATTCAGGGTGTGCAACAGCTCACTGGCATGTGCAGCGTCATGTACCATTGAGCCCATTATTTGTAAATCCGGTATGAATAAAATGGAACAATCTTAATTTAGTTTGACATAGCTGTTATGAAAATGGTGTTGATTAAGTTGTCAGTTCCCCCCTTTTTTCCATTATTTTGATGGTGATGTAGTAATCTGCCTCTCTCCCACAAGCTGTGTTGCGGGTGGGTGTGGATGGAGAGAGGCTGAAGGAGTGGAAGTAGACAGTGTTCTTTTAGGAGTGGAACTGCCTGTCACCACTCTAGGGGCAACAGGTACTTCTGTGTGAGCACTCTAAGGATTGTTGGATTTCTTAATTTCTTCAGATACCTGGTGCTACAACATTCTTAGGAGCTGTAAAGTGAAACTAAGTTGAGTAGCTTTAAGCACAAAAATGAGTTCAGAAAGTCCGTTTTCTCCCCTCCAATAGTGAACCCCAGCGTTATCTACCTACCTAGATCAGTGTTTCCAATGCTCGTAATTTTAGTGAGTCTTGCAATTTGTCAGCTTTTTGAAGCCCCCCAGCAACTGGAATTGGGTTATTACCAGAGAATTTTAGCTCTTTTTTTTTTTTTTTTTTTAATGACCATGCTAGCCCTTCTTTTCCCGGAAAACATGAACCTTAAACACTCAGTACCAGAAGGCAAACAATTAAAAACTTCAAATGTGTTTTCAAAATCCCATGATTTTGAAAGCAGTCTAATGATTGACTTTTTGGGGACCTGTCTCATGATTCTTTTCTTGAATATTTTGGGTCGGGGAGCTGGAACAATTTGGATAGTGGGGCTGCTGAGAGCCATTGAACCAAACTGTAAACCCTGTATATAATGAAAAACACTTCAAGCCAGGGGGTGCTGCAGCACCCCCCGCACCCATAGTTCCAGCATCTATGCTTCAGGTGAAATGCGGGGTGGTTAGCAAGGTATGGAAGGTAAATGTCAAACCAGTGAGCTACGGTGTCCCATCCTTAGATACACCTTTACTAAAATAGAAAAACAAACTCAAGAGAAGATGGATTGATTCTATAGGTTGATTAAAGTGAAAATGAAATGCATATGGGAAGTATTCTTTCTCCATCTGAGTCTTTGCTTCCATGTTTGGAAAATGTTTGCCATTATTTTAAGTGTATCTATTTCAAATGTACAAATCTCAGTGATTTGGGCCACACTTTTGTTCTATTGCTTAAAACTGGTTGAGCAAATCTCATCCCAGCAAATGTGGGGTTATGGTATTAAGTATTCCGGAAAAGACTTTCAGAGATGCAAAGGGGAGTTCCCACTGTCTCTTTGAAAATCCCTCCCCTCTTCCTCCAGTTTAATTTTATCAAGTTTGTGAGCAAAAATACATGAGAGAGTCAGAGGGCAGGAAAAATTCCAGCTTTGCAAAAAACCTTGGCACCGGCTAATCTATATTTCACAACCTCCCATCATTTGCTCAACCTGGCCAACTCTACCATTCACCCTTGGGGCAGTTTTTGGGCAAACTGCTGCTGTTCAAGCCAGTAAAGAGCTTTTGCTATACAAAGGGGAAAATAGTAATTTTTTTGACATTGAGAAAACTGAGATTGAGGGGATAGAGAATGGTATCTGAAGAATGTTGATGTTTGCTTCATTTTAAGATGAAGCATGCAATCCTTTGCCTTGTTCTCTGTTGCGTGTGCTGAGATGTGACTTTCCTAAATCTCACTGGAACTTCACTCTTTTATGTCTGAGCCTAATGGAAATGGTTTGCGTCTTTAATGTCATCATCATCTGATATATGGATGACCAACTTGGAAAGAAACCAGATTCATGAAATCTTTGCAGCAGACTCTTATAGTTTACAAGATCTGAAATCATTCTATCTTTTTCTTTTTTTTTCTTTTTTTATTCTAATGTTAAGTGAAAGGCACTATGGGTCTTACTTTCACTGCTGATATTGTCAGCAGCTACCATGGACTCCAGCTGGTATTGTGATTGCTTAGCACTTCTTAAAATCAGGCCCTAGCATGTATTTCAAGTTGGTTACCCAAAAATAGGTACACAGAGAATTAGAGGCTACTCTTGAAAATTCAGGCCTATGTGACTTGCTAATTACCCATCATGCTGGTAGCAGAGGTGTGAATGGAACTTGGTATTTATACTCTACTGCATCACACTCATTCCTTTTTCACAGGTCATATTCATTTACTGAAATACTACATCTAAAAATGACCACAAGTAACATCACTTCTTAGCATGTTGACAGAGCAGAACCAAATTCCATATTTTCTTTCACAAGCCTGAATTATTAAATCCTTCCTTGGAAAGACTTGAGACACAAATTCACCTGCTGAATTTTAATATCTCCATCCCAGGATAAAGACACCAATAGGCCAACATTTCACTACCTATTAGATAATAATGGGTATTGAGATTCATTTTCTATCAAGTTAGTAGTCAATAAATATTGGTGATGGACAGTGCTTTGAAGACACTCCTGTTGTACAAGAAGGCTAGCGGCATTTCTAGTCAGTATAGAGAGTGTTTTGTGTCCATTTGATGTAGAGAAGGACAACTGCTCAGTATGCATTCCAGTGGCTTAAATCAGTGGTCCCCAACCTTTTTCGTCTGGCAGGCCAGTACGCAGGCGTTGGGGACCCCTGGCTTAAATGCTTTAGTGGCAAGTATATGTTGAGAAACTTAGTTCACACACTTTCACAGAACTATCCACTGAGAATTGATTCTAATGTTAAATGAATACTATCAATGGGCAATGGAACATTGTTCTTCCTGTACTTATTACATATCTTCATGCTGTGTGCTTTTGTGCTATTTTTTGTTACAAGTCAAATCCATCTTTTTAATTCCTTCCCCATTAGCACTTATCACTATATTTGCTAAATCTATCTTAAATAATTCTGAATATTGTCTTAAACAGAATTCTGGGATTTTTTTCTAGCTGTCAGGATTTGGGCACTTATTTTGATGTCTACTTTATAATCATCTTTAATATAACCCCCATTCTAAATATTAGACTTTAATTATCAAGTGTCATAAAGGCAGCTACATGATCCCAAGAAATAACTTTTGGTTTTCTGCATGGTTTTCCTAATGTGATATTACATCCTAGCTGTGTCATATGCATACAGAACAAGAAAAGTTCCTTCATTACAAAAAAGTTCCTTAACTACTCAGAAGTGATTTTCTGAGACAATGTCTATATCTAGACATATGGATTCCCTACACTGCCATTCTTTTTTAAAAAGAAAAGTGCCTACTGATGCTGTCTTGGGTCTCAGTAATGAACCATAGAACCAAACAACAGTGGAAACTAGTGGACTTTAATACTGGAAAAGTATATACTATAGAAAGTTTGCCTAGGGTGATGGAAATGTGGGTATACTGGCACCAGCCATACACGGAAGCTGTATAGCGGATGGAGGCAGAGAGATACAAGACAATGATAGCTATGGTCTATGACAAGCAGAAGATACATTATGGGGAGGAAAAATAGACTCTACGGCTCCAGCAGGGAGGCCCCCCCAAAAAATAACGATCTCCCATGTAGTGGAGGAGCAAGCAGCTCTTACTATTTTGTATTTATCAAGTGGGATATTTGAGGCACACACAGAAATGTAACCTCTATGGTTCAGCAAAGATTCATAGATTAGAGGGCCAGAGGGACCATAGTGATCATCCAGTATAGCCTCCTGCATACCACAGACCTCCCTGAATTAATCCCTGTTTGAACAAGAGTATGTCTAATAGAAACACATCCAATCTTGATTTAGAATGCCAGCGAATCCACCACAACCCTTGGTAAGATGTTCCACTGGTTAATTATCATCACTGTTGCACCTTATTTCCAGTCTGATTTTTGTCTCGCTTCAGCCTCTAGCTGTTGGGTCTTGTTATACCTTTGTCTGCTAAATTGAAAAGCCCATTATCCTTTTTTTTGTTCCCTGTGTAGGTACTTATAGACTGACCAAGTCACAATTTACCCTGCTCCTTTAAAGAAAAGGGGGAGAGAAAAAAAAAAGGCGCTAGTTCGGTTTTTCACCATAAATCATGTTTTCTAATCCTTAAATCATTGTTGTGGCTCTTTTCTGAGCCCTCTCCAATTTATCAAAATCCTTCTTCAATTGTGGGTACCAGAACTGGATACAGCATTTAAGCAGTACTCACACCAGGGCCGAGTACAGAGGTAATATAACTTCTTTACTCCTATGCTATAATCTTCTGTATATACAGCTAACGATCACATTAGCCCTTTTGCCACAGTTTTGCACTGTGAACTCCTGTTCAACTGATTATTCACCATGAACTCCAAGGTCTCTTCAGACACACTGCTTCCCAGGATAGGAGATCCTATCCTGTAAGTATGACCTGCATTCTTTGCTCCCAGATGTATACATTAACATTTGCACACATTTAAATGCATATTGTTTACTTGTGTCCACTTTACCAAGTGATTAAGATTGCTTTTTATTCATGACCTTCCTCTTCATTATTTACCACTTCCCTGAATTTTGTATCCAGTGCAAACTTTATCAGTGACTTTTTGGGGTTTTTTTTCCAGGACATTGTTAAAAAGTGTAAGGCCAAGAACCAGTCCCTGTGGGACCACTCTAGAATCACACCCGCTCAATGAAGATTCCCCACTTACAATTACATTTTGAGCCCTGTCAACCAGCTTTTAATCCTTTTAGTGTGCCACAAATGTTGTCATTCTAGCATCTTCATCAAAATGTCTGGTACAAAGTCAAATACCTTTCAGAATCTAAGCAGGTTGAGACCTGTGATGTCTTAATATACTTAATCTATGTATATTACAATTAAGGAGTTGTACTGTGGCTGTGCAGCTAAATAGTGGAATGTATATTCTCCTGTGTGCTCATATGAGAGCACACAGGAGAATTTATTCAGAGGTGAGTTACTATAGGCAACTATCTGCTTGGGTCACCTATGCCTGTGGAGAGTCTCTGACAGTTCTTGGCTGTAATTTCCCTTAATGGAAAGGGACAGGTGCAGTGACTCCAGGAAGGGGTGTCCCGCTCCTTGTCCTGGCCAGTTGCCTTAAGAAGAACCTTGGAAGCACTTTTCATCTCTTGGATTCCAGGGCATACTTGGAGCATGAGATCTCAAATCTGGCTCATGGCCATGGCACAAGAAGCACCACAGACAGCGAAGAAATTGGTAATGGCTCCAACC
The DNA here is from genome assembly GCA_003942145.1 of Platysternon megacephalum. Lineage (NCBI taxonomy): Eukaryota > Metazoa > Chordata > Testudines > Platysternidae > Platysternon > Platysternon megacephalum. The sequence goes on along the minus strand of QXTE01000033.1, from coordinate 10,200,213 downwards.
ACTACTAGCAACAACACGACACTTCAGGACTTGGGTTTTGAGTAGACTGCACAGGAGAAAATGAAGGCTAACACATCCTGAGGCTATGCCTACATTACATCTTAGGTCAGCATAACTGTGTTTCTCAGGGGTGTGAATAAAACACCCCCCGGAGCAATATAAGTTCTACCAACACAAGCACTGGCGTGGACAGCGCTATGTCAGCAGGAGAGCTTCTCCCATGAACATAGCTACCTGTTGCTCATGGGAGGGCTGGAGTAGTTAAGTCAACGGGAGGTCTTTCTCCTGTTGGCTTAGAGCAGCTACATTAGAGAACTTACAGTGGCACAGCTGCATTGGTACAGCTGTGCCGCTGTAAATTCCCTAATGTAGCCATGCCCTGAATCTTGTTCTATGGGGAAAGAGATGTAACTGGGTGGCAGGATCCGTCTGTTGACCCATCTCTAAGCAGGTACCCTAAAGCTGCTGAATTTCTGCTGCTACTGTAGCCAGCTTTGGTTTGTTTAAAGTTTCTTAGTTTATAAGTAAGTGGGAGTAGCCAGTGCTTAAAGTGGACTGAAAAAAGTCAGGGCTTTGTCTGTCTGGGACCCCACTTGATTAAAAAAATGTTTTTGCGGGGTCTGTGATCCCCTCTCCCTCCCCACCCTGCACGCACACTTTAAGCACTAGGAGTAGCTCTCTAGAGAGGGAGTCAGGGACAGATGAGGCCCTCAAGGGAAACTGTAGGGACAGCTAAGGTCAGGGAAGAAGCTAAATTCAAGGTTTATATTTTACCTTTACAACAGTAGCATTTTCCAAAAAAAGTGAGAAAATCCCAAGGGATATACACAAAGCAATAATATAACTAGAAAATGCAGTAATTCAAATTATGCCTGTCTAACAAATGTCAGTATTTTTGAAACAAGCTATTGTGTAAAACTAGCCCTCTCCTTATTTTCAGGCTTTGGTTAGTCATTAGTGGAGTTCACCAGACATGCTTACAAATGAGCAATAACTAGAGGAAGTTAGTTTAAATGCATTGCAGTTATTTTATCATATAACTACTAGCACTCAGGAATGTGGACCGCAGCCACAATGACCATGGTTTTTTACAAAAATTATGCATGGAAAGGACTACTTAGTTGTCTAGTCTATTCCCAGCCAAAAATGAAAGTTTGTTCAGTTTGCAAGCAGAGATCAGTAATTGCAATAAAATTAAATGTCTGAAAGTCGGGAAATTCTGAAGTAAGATTACACTTCCACAGAATTTATCCCAAAATACTCTGGCTCAGGACAGAGCATTAAGACAAAACTCATACTTTCAAAGGGGGGGGGGGGGGTAACAGCCAGGATTCCATTACTCTGAATGGTTGTCTTGGTACAAATAAGTTGTTTCTAATGCTGCACTTCAGAATGCACATAATTGAAAACTGACTTTTCATACACACACAGACAACTATAGACTTCTCCATTCTACTACTGTGTACATATAGGAAACCTCTTTCAGCTTCAAAGGAGACAAGTGCTCTGCTCCTCTGTCAAGAGTCAGAAGTTCAAATGCAGAAGTGCTGTATATTTTTAATTAACTTATTTTCCTAAAAGATCTTATTTAAAACTATGAACTCAATCCTTCATACAAAGGATTTCTCAGCTGATCATATGTTAAATTACAGATGCCCAAAATTGTAGGCTGTAAATTTACACTTGTATTTGCCAAAAAGAGCATCAAACAACCTTCCAGGCTAGACACTCATGAATCAGACATGTTGGTCAATTAATCAAGTCAACAATATCCGCTTCAGCTGGTGTAAATTGGCATAGTGAGTGGAGCTATGCTGCTTTATCCTAGCTGAGGCTCTGGCCCCAATTTCTCTGACTTGTCTAGCTTAGACATCCAATTGAACAGACACCCTTAATCTAGATTGTGGAAATATTATACCTCGCTTCCTAAAAGCTAGATACTGTTACTCAAGTTGAATAGTCCCATTGACTTCAATGTGGGAGTAATTTTCTCACTCACCCATAATATAAACACGGGTTTCACAGTCTAGATCTAAATCAACCTTGGAATGTGACTTTGTTGCAACTATACTGGGGCATGGGTAAAGTGGTCGTGGTTTGAGTGCCCTGATGAACTGATTAAGGGCTGCAGGAGCTCCCCTTCTATATTGCCCCTCTACTGAAATCATCCTATCTTTACTCTCCAGTGCTCCTGTAAAATCCATGCTTTCCTCAGCCCAACCCTACCCATTCTATATAAACACATGCACACACACTGATGCGCCTTCTACAAACTGTAAGATTGGAAACCGAGGCACAAGTCCACCCAATTTAAGCTTAATCAATTTTTATCTTTTATTTAGAAATTGTCACACAAAATCACTGTTGCTTATAGTGTCTTATCAGACATATAACAGATAAGCCGGAACAGATAGGGGCCCAAGTCACAGGGTAGCCGGAAGCTCTTCTCCGCTGTCTTGTGGTCACCTGTCCCTGGTCTGGTATTCTCCGATCTGGGGCCTTTTTTATTCATTTTTTTAATATCTTTCCAAATAACATTGATTGGAGGAAAGCTAATGAATATGTAATCTAACACTACACATACCCAGTTATACATTTATCCAAACTTTTGTAATTTGTAATTTCATTTTCCTGTGTTGCAAATCATTAACACATCAACAATAACTAACAAAATGTAACTCTTATTGTCTACCATTAATATTATAGCTCATGGATTATCCTAAATTACTCATTAACATAACCTCAATTTTTCTATGCATATAAAAAATGATGGGGGACAACCTGACCCTAATGCCAGCGTAGTCTTATTTCCAAACATGGGTTTTCAGGGGATTTTTAACATCACGCTTGTAAATCACTTAAAAAAAAAAAACCTTATCAGTAATTTTTGCCTGTTGCATTTTGGGGTACTTTATTCACTTCAGGGCCTAGATTTTTAATTTTTCCCCAGCAAGACATTTTAAGATCACCTCCCAAGCTAGTACCTTTAAATCTGTAGGAAAGAGGTACTGGGCCTCACAGGGAATGGGATGGATAGGGACCAGGAAGAGCCTCTTCCTCCCTCCCCTTATCTAAATGGAAACTTATTTTTAATTTTCTCCCACTGTCCATCCTACAAGGTAAGCTCTGTTTTTTTTGTTTGTTTTTTTTAAAGTAGAACACATTTCTAATCATGAATTCTACCCTTTGAATATGATTTTAATTTTCCAACGGCTTGTGCAATTAAGGTGGATAACTTTTTCCAATGACAAACCTCCCTATCAATCAGAATGTACTTTGAGGTTGTCTCTGCAAGTAAAAGATTTTGTTTTTGTTTTTAAATGAAATCTTATCTCCACATCTATCGTTTCTGAGGCAAGAAGAAAGTAGCTTTTCTTATGTCCCTAAGAGGCAGATGTAAAAAGGTATAAGTTAAAGTGGTTCAAGCTCTCCGCCTATCTCCTTCATTTGCCAATCAAACCAACTTGGACTTCTTTACACTTTGCGCCTTGGCAAATTGTTGTATATAGGTGTAAGTGAGCCCTGTATACAGAAACTAACTTATGCATTACCTCTGCAGCTGACACAGAGACACTGATCCAAATTAAAGCTACTAACTTTGGACTCTTCCGTTTAAGGGGACTCCTTTTCACATTATCAATGTGAAGATGAGGAGTCATGCTCCAAGACTGCCCAAAACAGTAATGTTTTCATTTCAAAGACACAATAGCAGATCTTAAGGTGGCCATCCTTCAGCAAAAAAACTTCAGGACCAGACTTCNTGTAGTTTCTAGTGAGTCAATTGTCAAACCCGAGTGCCTAGTTAGATACCTAAGGCTGTATGTAGGCAACAAAATACCTATATTAGGGCTCAAAAGGCAAAATTAGCCACCTAAATAAGAATTCAGGAATCTCAACAAGCATTTAGATACTTTAGGCACACTAGTTTGATCATTTGCACCTGCATGCAAACATGCTTACCCCAACCCTGAAATGCTTGTTTCTATCCAACTGTTATGTCGTGTCTTTTTTTTTTTTTGTAAGCTCTTTGAAGCCATCTTTTTTTTTAAATCTGTATGGTGAGCTGTTCAACGCAACCCTGAACTGGTTAGTCTCTAGGCACTACTGCAATAAGATTTCAATAATATATCAGTAATAGCAGTACATGAAAACTAATTGTGGAAAAGAACCCTGACTGTCTGCATTAGAACCCCTTTACTCAGGCACTTTTAAATGCCTCCGGCTACATCTACCCTTGGACCTAAGGGCTCTCATCTGAGCTTGCATGCTAAAAATAGTGTAGCTACAGTAGCACAGGCAGCAATGAGTAACAGCACAGGCTAGCTGCCCCAAATACATGTGAAGGGGGTCCAGGAGGGTTTGTATTTGGGGCTGCTAGTCCGTGCCTCTGCCCGTGGCCTGTACCGTGGCTAAACTATTTTTAGTGAGCTAGCGTGAGTGTGTCTGTGCAATCTGGGAATTGTACTCCTAGCCTCAGACATCCAAAGCCTCAACAAAAGAAACTGGCTAGTTATTAATCAGCGTCATTTCCCTTAGGGTACAATGCTCTTTTCAGCTATTTCCATAGTGCTGTTCTAATGCGGAAATTTGACTTCAGTGTGCTCTCTCATTTTAATTGTTGAATAGTCAGCCATGGCAATGCCTCTAGAGATTTTGACTGACAGAACTTAGTCAACTTTAGGACTTGCAGAGAATCTCTTGTACACATTCCCTTTTCTTACTCATTCTCAATGAGAGATGCCAAAATAAGTTCCTGTACCAAATGGGGCCCCAAATGGACCATTTTAAACATGAAGGACCTCTTTCTATTTTATTCATTTCTATTTTTGCTCTGATTTCTGCACAGTAATGATAAATACAGCCCTTATCTATACACACTCATCTAATACGATGGTGTGTTTTGTGTGGTCCAACCTATTGTGTTAATACAAATCCGCAAAAACACCTAAATATGGAGATGTCTTGCTTGCATCAGCAATTTGACATATTGCTGCTGACAGCCCAATTAAATAAAATGTCATAGATGAATATCTTTACTGACAAGTGTATTGAATTAGGAGATATCCACTTAATATTTGTCCGTAATTAAATAACATTGAAAGGCAAGGGGTTTGTCCAGCTTCATTATGAATAGTATCAGTGATGCAATCAGAATGAAAATTAACAATTTAGCCTGTGGTTAACTGAAATATGCATAATTTTAACTGTTATGCTTTCCTGGGGTATTTATTTGCCAAATGTACACCCATAATGTTACTATTGGATTCTTTTTCGTTGATTTTTATAGCTGCACTTGGCTCAAAATCTTCAGCATATTCAAAAAGAATTAAAGGCCACTTAATTTGCTTTAACAGACATTTGAATACTGTGTGTGTTTCATAGAAGCATAACCTTCCTTCTGATTTAGAGCCTCCTAATGAGTTGCCTCAGAGGGATAATGCGCCAAAACTGCAGTCATTATTCAGGAAGAACTGAAATCAGTGGGAGTCTTACATGAATTATGACAGAAGGATTTGGTCTATTGTTTGTTTTTAAAGGAGAAGGTTAGTAGCCACTTGAAGTGGTTCACAAAGTGAGTTCATAAGAGGCCTTGAGAGAAGGTAATGGAAATAGTATGACAGCTACAGGCAGTTTGTCAGTGAGAGAGGCTCACAAGTCAGTCAGATGGTCAGGTTGTGACATGGGGAAGGAGGGCTTCTTCACTCTCTCAGTTCTGATATCCATGCCACCTAAAATTAGCTTTTTAATGTAGAAACTTCCTGTACTCATTCCAGTCTGTTGGGTCCTGTTAATCTAACATTGTACAGAATATACTTTTGGAGGGTATAATTAGAGACCATCTACAACAGTGATTCCCAGACCTTTTACTAAGGTGATCCTCCTACTGCATTTTTATTTTATTTTTATTTTTTGCTATCCAACCAGGGTCCAAATTCATTGGGGAAATACAAAATCATAGGCCAGTGCCCTTCTCCTCATCTGCTACTTCCTCCTCACCCTGCTGAGAGGGCACTGACCACCCTCAGCAGCACCTTCTGCCCTGACACTGCAACCCTAATCCTGGCCTGGTGTGGAGGGGAGGATTGGAAAGCAAGCCTGCTCCACACTCCCCACACAGCAATGACTCCTATTCTGTGGGGTGGGGCTTGGTTCCTCACTTTAGGGGTTGCAGCACTATTCAGGTTTGGACCAGCTGCCCCTTCCTCATGGTGGAGAGGTAGCTGGGACAAATATGAATGAGTGGTGTTGTGACCTGGCACACAGGGTTGCATGAGTTTGGCCTAGCCATCTCTCCATGGCATAGTATTATAAAAGTTACAGCACTTATTGGTGGTGTTTTTTTTACCAGTACACATCCCTTTTGACTCTACCTTCACCAAACAGTGGAGTTACTAATATAATACAGGCAATACATTTTCCATTTCTATTTGATGTTTGTTTATATTGTGGTTAACTGCATTTCTATAAATGGGATTTGGAGTTTCAGACATTGCAATTAAAATATACCTGCTGACTTAGGCACCAGTTTAGAATTTGTGACTTATCTCTGTTTTATTTTCAACCACACAGGCTATTTTTTCCCAACGTGATTGTTACGTAATTGGAATCTGAGGGGATGAGGGCAGATGGAAGGAGTGGTAGTACTCTCCCAAGCTCTGACCTCAACCCAAGCTCTACACACTGGAGATCCTCAGATAAGATTCCACTCTCTGAAGATGATCAAAACATGATTGTATGTGCTCTGCTGTGGTTCTCAGGCTTTGCAATCTCTCAGTGAGGTTTGGATACAACACTCAGACAGGCCTGGATTCAGAGCATAAAATGACACATTAAAAATAAACAAAATGCGCATCACTGACTTGGCATGACCCAACCAAATTGAAATCCTATAGGGAATATGCATTAATTTGCTACTATCAAACCTGAGGCCATTCAATTTGGGATGATCCCAGAAGCATTTGATCATGGTATCTACCTCAAAAGTGGAAACTGCCTTTTCTGCAGCAATGTGTTGCTCTTTCAGTAACCTAACTCATTTTCTAGTGTAAAAGCTAGATTAGTAGCTGTTCAATATTTCAAATGCCTATTTAAAAAAGGCAGGTTGAAAGTGACTTAGGACTGAAAAATTCTGCTGAACAGGCTGCTGGGTTCCTGGGAGATCTGGAACTGGGAAGGGAAGAGCAGCCAAATGGTACAGAGAATCTTAGACCATTAACAAACCACACAGATTGAAAATTGCATACATGTACATAATGTCCTATTTCCTCCTATTACCATGGCCTAGATTATCTGTGGGTCCACCATGGGAGTAGGCACATCAGTCCTCATAGTATTTCTTCACATCCAAGCACCAGTCACACCCCTTCCAAACCCTCAACATGTTCCCTGTACCAGGGACTGTAAACAAAGAAGTGTAGACACTGATTTTACACTAGCTTCAGAGTCCCTTATGCCAGAGATGTCCACAGCCAAACATTTACACTTAGTCTCCACTAACTTTGCCTCCTTGAGGTAGAAGAGCTTGGCCCAGAATCTGCCCCTTGCCTCTCTGTTAGGAGCTGCTTAGGTTAGTGAAAGAATACAGTGCACAAATCCCCACAAAACTATTATAGGTTTTTACAGAAACTGAAATGTAACATAAATAAGCCCTATGATAATAGCAATAGACTGCTCCAAGGTGTCCATGAATAGGCTTGGTTCTTGTGTCGCTGATATAATTCAGCATTTAAACTTGACCCTTACTTATAGCCTACACATGCACGCATCATTATAGTTTATAGTAACCTGAATGTAGGGATAAGTTAGAGGTACAGCACAATGTAGTGCTCAAGGTCCAGATTAAACATGCAATATTCTATTGTCATTCTACCCAGTGCTAATGGTTCAAAACATAAGATGTTAATTTAAAACAATTTACTTGGTTATTCTATAACTAACCTTTTTCAAATCTACAAATTCAATATATAGTAACAATTTGAAAAAAATCCCATTGCAATTCCATTCTTAAATGACATCAGTTTCTTCTCATTCCCACTTGGAAGGAAAGTGCTTAACTTGCCGGTATTAGAAGTAGTTCAAGGAAACGGGTATGTGGAAAATCTCAACATGTGGTAAATGAGTCTGAGGGAATTTTATTTTGATTATTCCCAATGGAGTTTAGAGTGAAGTTAAAGTTGGTGCAAAGAACACATTCACAGCATCAAAAGAAGGCATGTTACATCCATTTAAACTTATTCTAGACTTCCTCAGTCTTATTTCTGAATTTAGCCATATGCGCCTCATCAATACGGTAAGGCCTGTAGAAAGAGATGTATCTGTCCAGCTACACATATGACCCTCATTGCTGTAGTATTTGAAAACCTCACATTCATAAATGGATTTCTGTCATTGCAGCTGCCCTTTGAGGTAAAGAAAATCCTGTCCCCATTTTTGGGAAACTGAGACACAGGTTAGCTTAAGCTACATGTCCAAAGTCATAGAAGAAATCCATGGCTAAACTAGGAATCAAATGCAGTTCTTCAATCTTAGTCCAGTGCCCTGTCCCTAATTAATAATCAATAATGCTTATACAGCACTTTTCATCAATAGATCTCATAGACCATTATAAATCCTTTCTAGCCTCTCAAAATATAGTAGTCCTCAAATGTTCAAAAATGTGTTTCTCCAAGTATTTGATAGTGTTCAGACACTTCTGAAGCTTAAGTGCCAAGTTAGCTAGGTGAAAAAAGTCATGTTTTATGTCTTCCCCGAATGTCTCCAAACATTTTAGACTGAAATATTGGAGTTTAAAAAGTCAAGCGGTCAGAATAGAAAGCATTTTTCTTATTTTTGTAAGCATTGCCAATCTCATTCAATTTCTGTGATCAGAATCTCATTGCACTATTAAGTGGAAAATGCCTTATCTAATGAATCCCTGGTCTAAAATTAATTTTATTATCTGCATATCTTTGTGGCAGGAGAAAAGGGTGAATTCAAAGAACTTTCTTGTGCTTTCCTAAAAACATCAATCTTTCTCTGAGTGCCCTACTTTTCAGATCAGAACTATGATTAGTTGCAAGTAGAAATGAGGAAGTTCTCTTTTTGGGGTTACCTCTGTCTCAAATCTTGTTGCATGGCATTATAATTTTCATTTATTAAGGTAATGACCAGATGCCTGATTTTCAGAGTTGTACATGCCATTGATTGCAATGTGGGTGCTCAACATCTCTGAAAATTTGGACATTGGACTCTTTTGGCATGCCAAGCAAGCCTCCTGCATCAGTGCTGTTTCTTCCTCCAGATTGTATTATTACAATGAACTCCACTTGGGGACACACTTGAAAAGTACCTGAAACTTTAAAATAGACCAGACTGCAGCAACTTTCCTACACAGACCTCACTATGGAGTGAATTTGGCAGGGTGCTGATTCAAAGCTGCTCATCACTTTGCAAGACTTGTCTCTATGATCATATAACACATTCTGTGTTGGCTACCATTTCACTTCTGAGTACAGCTCAAGGAGTTGGTGATGATTTAGGCAGCCTTAAATGCTCTGGGATCCACTGATCTGAGAAATCACTTCTCTCTATGATCCATCTTTTGCATTATGATCCATGGGGCCCACTCCTAGATGATATCTGAGCTGGGACTTATCATTTCAGGGTTTTCTCTGTGTATTGGCCACAGACTTTTTCACAACTCACTTTCTGTCAAGTGGTTTGTCAGAGCTTGAGCTTAAGGAACTTCAGGTTTGGGTTTCAAAAGCATTGGTGTTAACCTATTTCTGCCTCTGTTGAAGTCAGTGTACAGTCTGATTTCAAAATAAAAGTCTGAAGTTATAAAATTGTTTGGCAGCTTTATACATGTAAAGTATCCAAGTGATGGACACCAGTAGAAACTTCTAATAAATAAAAGGCTCTAATTTTGTCACCCAGGTTTCTTCTTCCTCTTTAGCAATCTTTCATCTTGGATACATCGTAGCTGTATTGCATGCATGCTTTCCACTCCTTTCCTTGCCTCAGGTCACTGTGGACATAAAACATGATCCTTATATGATGTGATCCGAGCATGGGAGAACCCTAACTTTGGGTCTCCTGTTTTGGGCCATGAATAACTAAATCAAGCAAGCTTACTGAAATAGGCATGTGCTGGCTTCATCTTTGTGTACAATAAGGGATTTTACTTAATCTGCTCCAGAGGGCCATGACTGCACGGCAAGAAAAATGACCTACTTTCATTACTAAAGTAGAGATCCATTGGTGGGGCAATGTGGCAAAGTGCCACTATTCATGCTACACTGTGGATAAATAGTGCTATCAATCTCTCATTCATTATATTCAATTAATGTTGTTCCCCCCACGACGACCACCACACACAATCAGCAAATCTTTGCTCAGGGAATGCAGAGAGGCAAAACAGACAGAAATTTATCATGTCAGAAGTGAGTAACCCCTGCCAGGATTACTCAATTCTGATGAGTATGGGCTCTAGCCCATGGCATTTGTCCCTTACTTTAATGAATACCAACTCCTCTTGGATGGCAAACCAAACACAAAAATAAAAAGTCATATCAAGATCTCTAATCAGGATGGTGGGGGATAAAAGAGAATCAGCCTTTAAGAATCAGAAGAATTTTTAGTCTGCAGGTAAAACTCTCATTCCAAAGAATTAAGCTTCAGAACTCCCATTATGCCTTCCCTAATTGAATGTTATGTTTGCAGGTTATGGAGAAATATGGCAGTAGAGATGACAGTTAAACAGACAGATTGATTTGTTTAACAGTTGTTCAGGGTTATATATCTTGTTTATGGTAGTTTACGGAACCAGTAAGTTACAAGTGCCAGATGTACAGTGTGCTGTTAGTCTTTAGATTCTTCTCTCCATACACAAATGCTGTGGTGCGCTGGAAGGAAGGGAGTAGCCTTCCACTAAGGCACAGCCTCATAATATAAAAAGGTGTTCTTGTTGTAGTGTTGTGACATGTTTAGTTTATTAAGCCAGGCAACTCTGCAGACTATTCACAGATAAATGCCCACAGCCATTTCCAACCCGACTGCTAACAACATGCCTGGGATGGTATTGTCACAGTAACTGCTGTTAATAAATAGAGTAATTGCCATAGCAATATCTTTCTTGCATGGCACCCTCATATAGATCTGTACTATTAAGATACCAAGAAGAAGAATGTATTTGGTTATCATCTACAGTCTTGTCTTTTCACTGAGGAAGTGGGCATGGGTGGTATTCTTCATAAAGAACAATGAATTCATTAAGCTTTTCATAGTGGGAGGGAAAAGATACTACAGTATTGCTTGAGTCCTTGCTATGTGTTTAAATCTGCCTGATGCCCTATGGAAATCTTTAAACATTTTAGTTATAGTGCATGAAACTCTGCTGACATGATTGAAGCTCTTGATCAGGTTAAAAATTCCATGGCATGATTAATCTGAGTAAGAATTTCAGGACTGCATTCAAGGGCATTTGCACAATAATAGGATTATTATTTGATAAGGGCTTTTTTTGCTCCTGCTGCTTTCCTTATTTGAGTCATAATTCTTTGTTTGTACTATCTTTTCCATAGCAACTAATTGTCTTGTTATGGAATTATTACTTCAGGTGAGAAAAAAGGAGATGAAATGCTAAGCTACACAGATCCCATTTGTGACAATGTATCCCATAATGCGTTATGGGAATATGACATAACTGGAATATGTTTTATGCTACATGTGCCATGTAACATATCTCTGTAAAGGTTATGGTCTACTGAATCTATCCATCCTATTTGTACACATATATCATTTTTGTACTTGAAGTTATGAACATTGGCTGTATACTTGCCTTACAAGCCTTACTTAGAAATCAAGCATTTGGTCAGCTTCTTTAGAAAGGAATTTGCAAAGTTAAGTGCCCAATCAAGAAGCACTTAAGGAACAATGGATTTTGGAATGCTCCAATCCACATAAGAAGTCTACTTGAGGACGTTCAAGGTAGCATTTGAACAATGGCTGCTACCTGTAGGTCTTAGGACATGTGGCTTGCCCATGTGATTCCAAAACTCCATCTTGGAGCTGGACTTTGCATAAGAGAGAGGAGAGGGTCTCCACCCACAAGAGAGAGTCTATTTAAACCCATGGGAGACCCCTCCATTTTGTCTTCAGCTGATTAAAGAGAGAGCCTCTCCACCCCAAGGATATCTGAAAGAAACTGCAACAAAGAACAGTCACCACAGGCTGGACCCAGACTAGCAGGAGACTAGTCTGAAAAGGAAGCTTACTGGAACTGGTGAGATCTTATCTGTATTCAGTTTTCTTAGACATAGACTTGCGTGTTTTATTTTATTTTGCTTGGTAATTCACTTTGTTCTGTCTGTTACTACTTGGAACCACTTAAATCCTACTTTCATTTAATAAAATCACTTTTTACGTATTAATTAACTCAGAGTATGTATTAATACCTGGGGGAGGGGCCAAACAGCTGTGCATATCTCTCTATCGGTGTTACAGAGGGCAAATAATTTGAGAGTTTACCCTGGATAAGCTTTATACAGGGTAAAACGGATTTATTTGGGTTTAGACCCCATTGAAAGTTGGGCATCTAAGTGTTAAAAACGAGAACACTTCTGTAAGCTGCTTTCAGTTAAGCCTACAGCTGTTAGGGGACGTGGTTCAGACCTGGGTCTGGGTTTGCAGCAGGCTAGCGAGTCTGGCTCAAACCAGGCAGGGCACTGCAGTCCTAAGCTGCCAGGGCAGGAAAGCAGGGGCAGAAGTAGTCTTGACACATCAGGTGGCAACCCCCAGAGGGTTTCTGTGATTCAACCCGTCACACCATTCATAAAAAGTCTTTTTGGGAATAACAGAAGAGCCAATGCAAACACTTAAGAGAACAGTTTCTAAATAAGGTTGCTCTCCAGCATTCTCCAGGAGGTGTCTGTGAGTTTTAATATGTATTAGAAGAGTGTCAGGTGGAGAGAAGTTGCACAAGGTGGAGAGAGGTTTCACAAAAAAGCTTTTAGAATGAACAAGAGCAAATCCCAACCTATAGTTGAATTTAGTTTATCCTTGTACATTAATCTATTATCCACATGCTCGTATGTGTATCAGAGCTGGGCAAAATTTTTCAGCTGAAACTTTTTTCACAAAACCTATAGATTTGGGTTCACCAAAATATTCAGGAAATTCATGTCCGTTTCAGTGAGTTGTTTCCACTTCCCACCCCCAAATATTGAAATGGTTCCGTTTGACATTTTTTGGAACAAAAGCTTCAGATTATTTTGGGGGAAGGGGCTTTTACAAAACTGAGGAGTAGGAGGTGCCTCTGCCACTCCTGTCCCCCTGCCCATACCCAATAAGCCCACTGGTAGTTAGAACACTTGCCTGGGATGTGAAAGATCCAGCTTTGAATTACCACTTTGGAGCAGGGACTTGAAACCAGCTCTGCTCCTCACAGTGAAGGGCCCTAAACACCAAGCTATTGGCTTCTCTGGCAAAGGTCTCTCTCAATCTCTCTTGCTGAAGTGGTTCCATTTTGTATAAATAATTAAGTACAAGGTGAAAGCCTGTGCTCCTGTACAGGTATAATTCATAAAGTGTAAAAAAAAAAAAAAAGGCCAAAAATGCATGAGAACTTAAAAAATTGGATGGTAACAGATGGTGAAACCCAGCGATGATTGAACCTGGTGATATTCGGAACAAAAAGAGCACTCAGCCATGCTTATAGCTATTTCCATTGCTTCACATTGACTCAACCAACAGTCAAACTTCTGAGTGGACACAAACAGAGAGCTTAGTATATAGACATATAGATTTATTGGGTAAGAGAGAGAGAGATAATGAGCTTGAGAATCACTAGTGACTTGGGTATTTACCTTAGGGGGGGTATTTCCCCCCCTTTGTGGTATTTATAAAATCCTGACTTAGGGCCTGATGCAAATCCTATTGAAGTAAATGGGGGAGGGAACCCTGCCATTGATTTCAATAGGCATTGGATCAGTTCCCAGTAAAACCATTCTGAGCAGTGGGCGGCGCGGCCTATATAGGAAGTTTCTCTTCAGAGAGTCAAAGATTTTTCACTATGAAGAGCTTTCTATTTGCTTAGTGATAATTCTGATCATGCTCAAACCTACTCAGTCACTTTTGTGATAGCAGATCCATTTAAGTTGTTGACAATGTCAAAGTTTCTCTGCTTGGATTCTAACCAGTCTCACTCAGAGCCTCTAGAAAGGCTAGGGGTGACTTTGGATTGTGACCTGTGACTTGGAACCATGCTTCTTTTGGCTGGCAAAATCTACCAGAGAAAATATGGAGTCCATTAATCATGACTGCATTTCTCAAACTGAGCAATTGTTCGGCCTGTAATCCAGGAGGAAATCCATGGTGTTGATATTCTTGCCATTTAACACCCTGTTGCTAATCTTTCTTTATGGGAATGAGGGGAAGATTATTGACCAGATTGTGGAGGTGCAGCTCTGCAGTATCTGTGGGCCAGAGAGACCCTTGACTCCTTTCAATCCATTTTGGTTTTGTTCTGGGTATAGTATGGACACTTTCTGGCACTGACACCTTAAGTGTCCATGCTGTCTTTTTGTAAACACCTATTGCCTAGCCACTGTCTGTCAAGCATCTGTCCTTGATAGAATTGATCAACATGGTGATGTTGATCCGTCTACAATCCTGGCAGGGAAAGATGCATGAGAGGCTCAGTTCCTTTTTGGAGAGAGGACCAAAAGAGCAGTCTGAAGGGCTCTCATATATGATACAGGGGTCTTTTCTGTTAGCCCTTATGCTTGATGTGTATTGGGCAGCTTCATTTTTCTGCAGTGTTTGGATCGTGTTGCCACCAGTATGCTGATGACAGTAAGCTCTACATTTTGTTTCTCCAGGCTCAGATGGCGAAATGGTTTGGATTTCCCACTCTCCAGCCAAATCTGAGCCCGGGATGAAGTGCTTGAGCAAAAGTCAACCTCAATTAGAGAGAGATGATGCTAGTTGACTGGTAGTCCTATTAGAGTCTGAGCTGTTTCTGGATGTCCAGATAGCAACTGTGTCTAAAGTGATTTTTCTCTTCTTCCTCCCTACCCTCTCCCCCACCATCTTTTCTTAGCAGGGAGATTGTGATCCTTCCTCTCAGATATGGACCAGTTATCTGTAACTGGATTATTTCCAATGCATTCTACCTGGAACTACTCTTGAAACCCACTCAAACATTAGCTGATGTAAGCAGGAAGCCTCATATTATGATACGTAAAGGTAGTTCACACACATGGAAGATTGCACTTCTATGCCATAGATTATTCTGACTTCTCATACCTTTTCTGGGGGTAAATAAAGTTGCTTGGCCTAGAAAGTACTTTTTGACTTAGATTTTGGCTGCCTTAGTGACAGCTTCTTTGTTTTCTGCTAATTTTAGATCACCTAAACCTATTAAAATGGAAATGATTAGATTTATCTCTCTAGGGACCAAGAGTGGAGGGGGAAAACTCTGTTACCTATCCCACTTGATCTGTCATAGTGTGGTTTATAGGCCTTTAGGGAATGTGTGCAAGACCTATCTATTTTTCTCAAGCTTCTCTTAAGAAGGAGGAATGAGATTTTTTTCTGCTTATAGAGGGAGGAGTGGCTTCCTGATTACTAATTTGACATTAGTTTAATTAAGGAATATATGTGTGTTCTTAGATTTAAAAAAAAAATACTCTGCACACAAAAACATCTTGATAGGCACATTTTATAAACTAAAAAATTAAAATATGAGCACACACAAATTCCACCAATTCAAAAGACTCTAGAAGTTTCAGAGATTTATCCTCTTTTTTTAAAAATTGGGGTTCCGTTAGATTCAGGATAATCTGTCAAACCACTGGCAAGCATTTTAATTATGGAGGAGCAATTTAGAATTCTGGCAGTTGCCAGTGCTCACACTACAATGGATGAATCACAAAATCCTCTTATGATGTTACCTAGTCATCCTCTGTAATGAGTTTGGCTTGTTAAGACCAGCAGAGAGCATAAAAGTAAAATGGAACAGAGATAATATGTTGGTACTTGGGGGAAATCTAAATGCAAATTGAATATTTTGGGGCCAAATTATAGGTTCCTATCACAAAACTCCAGCAGCACAAGCATGAATTAGAAATCAGCCACCTTCTGCCCAAATACATGGATTCACTTTTCCACAGGCCTCCCATGAGAGGAGCAGAGGTGGGGCCAGGGGTCTAAACATCAGGTTGAGTGATCCACATGTTCATACATGCTCCCTGACAATAGTACAGATATTGGTTGTTTTTTGTTTTGTTTTTTAAGGCAGGGGAAAAACGGTCTTCAGGAATACCTCATTGATTTTTAAGGCCAGAAGGGACTGTTATGATCCTCTAATCTGACCTTCTGTTTAATACAGGGCAAAGAACTTTGTCCAGTCATTCCTTTATCCAGTCCATATCTTGTAGTTGAGCTGCAGCATTTCCTAGAAAGACATCCAGTCTTGATTTAAAGATGTCAAATGATGGAGATTCCACCATATTCATTGGCAAATTGTATTTACTCCCTCACTGTTAAACTCCATTGGTTAACTCCCTCACTGTTAAAAATTTTCACTTTATCTCTAGCCTAAATTTATCTGTCTTTAGCTTCCAACCGTGGGATCTTGTTATGCCTTTGCTTACTAGAGTAAAGAACCCTCTACTATCAGAAAGCATCTCCCTATGTGGGTACTTAAAAACTGAGATTTAGTCACCTCTCAAACTTTTATTTGATAAACTATATAGATTGAGCTTTTTTAGTCTCTCGCGGTAAGACATATTTTTCCAGACCTCATTTCATTCTTGTAGCTCTTTTTCTGAACCTTTTTCAACATACTTCTTTGAAGTGTGGTCACCAGAACTGGACACAATATCCCAATAATGGTCTCACCAGTGTTATATACAGAGGCAATATCACATCCCTACTCCTACTCAACATTCCCAAGTTTATGCATCTAAGAACTGTATCGTCCCTCTTAGGGAACATATCTATGCAGCAAGTGGCAGCCTGCGGGAGTGAGTCTGAATCTGGGTCTATAGAATTGCGCTAGGGCACTATAAATATTTGTGCAAATTTTCAGGGTTGGGCTGGGACTCTGAAGCCTATGGATGGGGTTGGGCTTTTATTAGCTATTTTTAGCGGCATAAAATGTGTCTGAGTCTGTAGATCCAGGCTCTGAGACTCGCTGCTGTAAGCTATGGGGATATACCCTCAGCCAGAGCATAGCATTGGGTGCTCAGTGTTTGCAGCCAACCTCTTGATCGCTCCGGCAGTGAAGATCCAGTTAGTGTTGCTTGCCATCTTTGTGCAATATTTAGAGGTACCCATACCCCAAGCAACTGAGAGCACATCTTACTCTTCTTAGAAGGTACAGCTACACTCAATCCCTTGTGAGATTATGGCTAAATGAGTAGGTGTATGAGGCTGTGGCTGGCTTAAATCTTTCATGGTAAGGAAAATGTGTTTGCAAGCAGTCTAGCAATACACCATCCTGACTGGGCCATTGGGTACTATCACAATAGAACATAAGTGTGGGTTCTTGGTCTGACACTACCCTCCCCCAACACCCACTGTTTTTATTTTTACACAGTCGGGACCTACTCAGAATTTGTTGACTCATAGATAGAGAAGATCAAACACCTGCAGGAATGGTCTGGATTTACTTAGTCCTGCCTCAGTGCAGGGGGCTGAACTGGATGATCTCTCGAGGTCCCTTCCAGCCCTATGTTTCTATAATTCTATGATCATATAGTAGTTTCATGTTGTTTTGGGGGAGCAGATGAAGGATAGGAATTGGGAACTAGGCAGAAACCCTTCATGGGAACCAGCTACCAGACGGCATCCAACAATGATGGCTAAGCACAATAGCTGATTCTCCTAAAAGGATCAGCATTTAAGAGTGTTTATACTTAAGCCTTCCTCATTGAGATTCATAGTTAAACTCATTTATCTCCATAGTGTGTTATGCCTCTTGGTGCCATTGTTTCCAGGCTACCAGTTTACAGACTCAGGTGAGGACTACATGAAAAACTTAGGTCGACTCAGCTATGTCACTAAAGAATTCTTCTGTCAACTTAGTTACTGCCTCTCGGGGAGCTAGATTAGCTACAGTGATGGCAGAACCTCTCCCATCATGGTAGAGTGTGTCTACACTGAAGCGCTACAAACATGCAGCTGCAGTGTTCCAACTCTGCTGCTGTAGTTGTTTAAGTGTAGACGCAACATCAGAAGAAGAACTCTACATCAGTTTACGTCCAAATGGTTTTATAATGGCCCAGAATTTTTTTTTAAATGAAATGAATCAGAGTTTCTGGTGCACATTGTGCAGCAGGGGATGGATTCTGTGGGAAATTCTGTTACTATGGGATTATGTAAAAGACAGGGCGCTGATTATGTGGAAAATAGACTTCTGCACTATATGCCTCACTGTATTTCTGAGGTGTGCATTAATCTTCACTACAGCATGGCCTGCCATATCTTATTGCTTAATTCTACTCTTTTTAAAAAGGAATCAGTTTTCAGTGTGAGCTGTTAGGCCAAGAATCTTCATTACAGTCTTAATTGTCATTGCTAAAGAGTTTTTAAGTGCCAAGAAAATGGGTGCCTCCTTAGAATTGTGCATAAAGAGTCCTGAAGGCTAGCGTTAAGGGAGGCTGAAGAACAGAACTGGCAGGCAGAATTTAATTAATGATAATTAACAGCTCCTCTATGTATAGTATGACAGCATGTTGTGTCAGTTTTTACTTATGGCTGTCAGACGGTGGCGGTATTTCAGGTATTGTAAAAGAGACCAATTGGGAAAAGATCAAAGAATCAGCTGATTTTGGGTATATTATAAGATAGGGAAATACAGCTGGGTACCCTATAATATCTCTAAAATAGATTATTTTTGCATATGGATATCTTATATGCTGTTTCTATGAGAGAGTCTCTGCACAACAAAAATATGTTATAAAATGAAAATCTGAAGTCCCAGAAGTCTAGGAAGAGGCTCATTTTCTTTAAATATTAAAATTTATTTTTAATATGAACAGTATTGTAACAAATTTCCAATATGGAGATGCCGGTGTCACTGCTGTAAACATACTTTTCTTCCTCTTCCCCTCCCCCCTCCCAGTTTTCATTTTGCACAATATGCAAATCAACAAGTATTTAACAGGATGTCTCTTTTGTAGACCTGACAGATACTGATTACATTACACAGTTGCCCTCCCCTGGAAATGTCCAATATCACATACAAATTTTGATAATAGTGATGTGATTTTTGGTGAACAGGAATGAAACACTGATTCATGGCCTACCCCCAATTGTGCCAGCAGCACAATTATATGAACAGCTATGCCTTTCATTTAAAAAAAAATCTGTTCAATGAAGAACCACACAACATTAGTTTGTGAGTCACTGCTACTTATGACTTCAGCATTTTAGGACATTTAGTGTGGCATTTTCCCCAGCCCTGCATGGGTCTTCAAGTGAGAGAGAGAGTAAAAAGAGCTAGCTCCTTGGAAAAATAAGAATTTTCATGTTCAGAAAGTAGAAAGACTTTACAGGGCTAACATCACTGTTATCCTTAGCCTCTCCTCAAGGGATTGGGCCATAGAAAATAGGATGATAAAGGTGGAAGCTTCAACCTAATACTCATAAGAACCAAGGTAACAGTGAAAGCTTCTTATGACATGAAGGTTTAACATTGTTTTGAGATGTTTTCAACAAGAGCCCCGTTGTAAAGACACATTTTGATTGCCCCTGTGCTGAGAACAGCTCAGCATACCGGAGGATCTAGCTCTGTGTATCTATTAGTTGCTCCAGAGGATGCACCTTGAGTGTTCTCCATGTTTCTGAGTACTGTTTGTGGTAGTTGTGACATGGCCAAAAAGCTGTGTATGGTGCTCTGTTAACCCTCTCAATGTTCTTATGGAAGCTTTGATAAACACACTTTCTCATAGCTGATTAGGATTAGCCATACAACATTCCCTCAAGAAACACTTAACAAACCTTACACTTAGGGTTATTCTGAATAATTGAGGAATAGCTCCCAAGTCGTCATGTTCTTCCTTTTCCCACTCATCTATCCACAGTAAATGGGTCCATATTGGCTGATTTTCAACATATGCTTAACAGACCACTGGGCTGCCAGGCTGTAATGGGCAACAGTAGACAATCAAGTTGCCATCAAAATTAGTCTAATTTCAAATTTTCAGAAAATCACTTAAAATTGAAACTGAATCACTGCAATTCATTACAACTCTACTGTAAAATGAAAGAGGAAGAATTCTTTTGGGTGCTACAAGATCACTAAACTGAGTATGAAACAGTGGTTATAGGTTAAATGTGGATGGAAGAATTTTCTAGCAATATATTCTGTTAGACTGGAAAAAATCTATTAGTTGCAAGGGGAAGCAATTAAAGTTTCCATATTTGGACACTTAAATATGGGCAATAGGCTAGAAATCATACTGAGTGGAATAGTCCTGCACTGGCAAAGGATTATATTAGGTAACAATTGTTTTCACTCTGAAGTCTGATTCCATAATTATGATACCAGGATGAGAGCTAGAGAATACTAATGTCATAGGTTTCACCCCCACTCTGAACTTTAGGGTACAGATGTGGGGACCTGCATGAGAACTCCTAAGCTTAATTACCAGCTTAGATCAGTATGCTGCCACCACCCAAATATCTGAGTCATTTGAGAAACTGTCTTCTCCCCCAAAATCTTTCCCTCCCAAGTACTATAACCCTTCCCTGGGTAGTCTTGAGAGACTCCTCCACCAATTCCCTGGTGAACACCGATCTAAACCCTTGGATCTTAAAACAAGGAGAAATTAACCATCCCCCCCTTCTTTCCCCCCACCAATTCTTGGTGAGTCCAGATCCAACCCCCTTGGATCTTAAAACAAGGAAAAATCAATCAGGTTCTTAAAAAGAAGGCTTTTAATTAAAGAAAAGAAAGGTAAAAGAAAAACCTCTGGGAGAGACTAGCATACAAGCTACTCTCACAGACGACAGATTCAAAACACAGAGGATGTTCCCCTGGGCAAAAACCTTAGTTACCAAAGAATACCCAATTTGATTATCCCCCTAATGCCAAGACACGTTACAAAAAGAAAATAAACATAAGCTAATTCCTTCACTAAATACTCACTACCCTGTTTGATTCCCGATTCCTTTTCCTCTCCGGCCAGAACTGAAACTGACCCAAGACAAAGGGAACTTCCCTCCTTCCTCTTGAAACATCTTGTTCCCCCCATTGGTTTCTCTGGTCAGGTGTCAGCTAGGCTAGGTGAACTTCTTAACCCTTTACAGGTAAAAGAGGCATTAACCCTTAACTATCTGTTTATGACAACTAATTTAAATTATTAAGACACTCGGGGGCAAGGGGAGTCATCAGCATGTGGGGGGGGCAATCTTAATTTTGGTGGTGGTGGGTTATATTGCAAATAAAGCTTGAGGAATGTTCTGGAAGAACTACTATACTATAAAAAAAATTACAACAGAGCTACAATTCTTAGGGCTTGAGGCTTTAAGTGCTTGTGGCTCAGAGTCTGGTATATTGCAAAATACTCACCATAGTGGGAGTTCAGTTCTAGAATTGGCTCAAGTGCATCACTTTAAAAAAGTTGGTCACATCACAGTAGCTCAGAAATGTCATGTGAGAAAAAGAAATAATCCCTATGCTTCCTTTGCTATTAACATAAGGAGATGTGGTGTACTAGTCACCCATAGGTTCTCCAATGCAGGAAGAAACATCTGCTGGCTAATTAAGCCACTTTGTACATAGCATGACTGAAGCTTATCTGACCCCTTATGTCTTATTAAATCAAGGTTGAAGACCTTATAAATGTATATTTTCTTGGAGAGCTTTCCTTTTTAAGTGAGGAGAAATTGTATACATGTTGAACTGGAAGTGCACCTTGAAGGCCTGAATTTCCTATCAATTACACCAGTCTTGTACTGAAGTTAATCTAATCAGTAAAATTACTCTTCATTTGTTCCACTGTGAGCGAGGGGAGAATTAGACCCTTTGTGTGAAAAAATAGGCTACTTTCCTACAGGTTGCTGTAAAGTGACGGTCAACTTGTAATCTGACATTGATAATCTACCTCTGTGTGCATTCAGTCAGAGTACATTCTTATAGGAAAATACCAGCTAAAATGAGCTATGATATGATCCATGGAAAGAAACACTGTTTTAAATGTTTGTGTGTATTCTGCAGGCACAATAAGTGTAAGGACCAAGGTGTGGGCAGTCATGCCTAATGGCTAGAGTTAGGAGCCTGGAACCTGAGCCAGAGTCTGGTGGCAAGCCAAAGGTCAGAGCTGGAGACATTCAGGAGTCAATCCAAAGGTCAGAACCAGGAACAGATGGGTTTCTGGGGTAATGAAAAGACCAGCAGTAAGGAAAGGCTCAGGAGTCAAGCAAATAGGGAGGTTCCATAGTGGTAGCCAGCCCAGAATTCACCTAGTTGCTCAAACAACTTTCTGTTCCTCTTTCTGGTTTAAGTAGAGCATCCCAGCCAATTAGTGGGCTGAACATCTCCCCCATTCAGGGGCTGTGTGGGTGGGGCCCTTTGCAAGCTACAGCTTCACTGTCTCCCTTCTCCAGTGGTTTAGGTGAGCTGCTGAGTTATGGCCTGGGTCTGATTACTGCCTGAATCTGGTTCCAAGCCTGAATCCCACTCAATAAGTTTGTAATCTTTGTTTTCTACATATGCTGTCTAAAAAGCACATAGATGAGAAGGTTCGTATTTGGAGAAAGGGACAGCAAAGGTACTGCATAAAAATTTTATATACAGTTCATGTCAAATTCTATCAAACAGCTTAGTAAGAATGTTCAAACACTGTGTGTAACAATCCTGTAAGAGTTCAGGTTTACATAATGGCATTTGTGCCCTTTGTCAGAGAAATTTATATATTAGCTTCAGAGACAACATAATGAGGCTGGAATTCTTGTCAGTGGTAAAGAGATTCTGATTGTTGGTGTGTTTTTTTATCATTAAACACATTCATAATTCATACATTTTTCTCAGATATTCTGGGGAACTAAATGCCTTCAGAAATTGGTAGCAGTGTTAACTGGTGACAAAGAAGTTTGCACTGAGATTGAATAGTCTATTGGTTGATTGTACTTTCCTAGTCTTTTCCTCATGATCAGACTCCTTAGTCATCCTTTGTTTTAGTCCTATAACTGGTAATCAGGTATTTATGTCTGTTGTAGAGGAGTTCGGTATGTGACTTTCAACATAGTGGTGTAGCTCTATAGTTGAGTAATGCCAAATATGGATCTTCTCTTGCATCCATTGCTTTTTTTGAGCAACTTCTTCATTATAAGTATTCCACACTCAGTTGATCCATTGGTTACTTGGAACTAGATGTCTCATGATGAAAGTTGTACATTTTAGCACAGTCCAGGAATTCCCTAGTCTTGAACTATGGTTCGTTGTTAGTTTTCTACTGATCTTGGAATTCCATGACATGCAAATACATATTTAATGTGGTTGACAACTGATGACCTCTAGTATCTTCAAGAGTGATTACGTCTGGGAAATTTATAATGGACTACTTTACCAACAAGTGATCATGTCTTCCCAAATTGAACATGTCAATTCCAACTTGTCCAATGGAATTTCAAGTTGTTCATGCAGAATCATTGGCTTTTTATCCTGGAATCTCAGTACAACTTCCATATCTCCTCACCATTTCTTTGATGTCACTATTCATCTGTGGCCAGAATACAACTCCAGCTCTCCTTTTGGAATTGGGCATTCTAGGTGGCATTTGTGAATTCATCCCAATTTTTTTTCCTTCTCATCACTGTGGGAACCACAGTCTGTGTCCCCTTCAAGAGCACTCCTGAGATAACTGAAACCTCATTTTTAAAGTAGGAAGAGGCAGGTGAAGTATTGATTTCCCCCCTCCCCCCCCCCCCCCACACAATTACTTATCACTTGTATCACTGCTTGTAGCATATCATCTTTAGCTGTTCCTGTCTGTAGTTCATCCCATATGCCTGGAGATACGGTGACACCTTTATCATGTTTACAGCTTGTTCCAGATCATCAGACTGTGTATTGTCAGATGGAGCATATGCACTTGATAGTGTCTGCCATTACTAAGTAGCACCCAGGTTGGAATTTCAGGGTCATACCATACTTGTGTATTGTCAAAAGTATCCTTGATAGTAATTCTCCTGGTCCCTTTTTGTGTACTGCAATCAGTGGTTTCTGGGTTGAAGGTCTGATTGAGAAACTAATGAAATCTTGTATATCCATATGCCATACCTAGTGTCTCTTTTTCAATATGTGCGTACATCTTCTCTGAAGCTATCATAGCCCTATATGCATGAGAGACTAGCAACAAATCAGTTCCATCATACTGTAATAGTACTGCTCTAAGTTCTCCTTTTGAGGCATTTATGGAGAATTTGATGTCTTTCAATGGATCAAAAAACTGCAGCACTGGCTCTGATGTCATAATGTGATTTAAATCATTGAACTCTTTCATGTTCTATGTCTACACTACAAGCTAGGAGTGTGAATCCCCTGTTTGTGTATACATACACTAGCTCTTATTGAGCTAGCACAAGTATAAATAGCCGTGTAGCCACGGTAGCAGCTACAGAGGCATGGCTGAGCCTTACTGAGAACTTACCAACCAGTTTCAAGTGGATTTCTGCTCAGCACAAGTCAGCTGAGCCTTCACTGCCACTACCTGTTCTACCATAGCTTTGCTGGCTAGTGTAGATGAAAACTAGTGCAAGCATATGTGCATGAGTAGGAGAATCACATCCCTAGCACTCAGTGTAGATGTAGCCTTAAGTGAGTTGTGAGAGCTGTATAGTGGGGTCATTGTCATCGTCATATAGTTGGGTATGAATTAGCTGATATAATTCAACATAACTAGCAGCCTTTAAATTTCCTTTTTAAGCTACTGAACAGCATGTTCAGTATTGCCTGAATCTTTTTCAGTGAGCAAGATCCCCTTTGAGGTCAGTCTCTTTCCCAAGTATGTTGTTTCCCTTGTCTAAAATTATATTTGGCCGTATCCAGTTTAAGGTTATTAGCTCTTGCAATATCCAGTACTCTCCTCAGTCATTCCTGACATACAGTGGTAGGGCTGCCGCAAATTATTTTGTCATCACTGTTCATTTCCACACCCTCTAGCATCCGGCTCATGGTGAAATACTTCTGGAGATGCACATATTCTGACAGTCTTAGGAAACAGTATCTGCCTAATGATGTGATGAAAATGTGTGTCTTGGAGCTCTCAGTGTCCAAGGGGATCTGCCAAAATCTTGCCTTCACATCTAATTGGTCGAAGAATTTGGCTACTGGCATCACTAACAATAGTGGGGGGGTTTCTTGTGGGCAAGTGGAAATGTTATGTTTATGTTTTTGTTCAGCTCTCTAGGATCCACATACAGCCAAAGTGTGCCTCCTTTTTTCTTCACAATTACTAAAGATTGAACCAAATCTGGTTCTTCTGTTCTCCAAAAGATACCAATTGTTTGTTGCTTGTCTGAGCTAACGACCCAAGATTGTCGAAATAACAGGCTCAATTGGCATTATTTAATCTAAGATTATCAAGATTAGTACAACATTATACAGAATAGAGAAACAAATAGATACATTACTACCCTTTGTTGTCAGACTAAGAGCTAGATATCTGCATCTGGAAGGGACACTCTGTCTTCATTCTGCCAACTAAGTTTCCACATCAGTATCATTATATAGCATTTCAGAAAAAGGAAGCTGCATTGCCAAGAATATTCTCCCATATTTACAACTGGGTAGACTAATAATTCTTCAAGATAATATCTCTTCTTACCCCACCATCATTCTTTCCTGTTGATTTCCCCAACAGGAAACATCTGCTATAACAATCCTCCCTTATTAGTTTCCCAAGTCTATATATGCTTATGTAAGCATTATATATAGATATGTTAAGGACGTGGTTTCCAAGAATATCTGGAGTTGTATAGACATGAAGGCACCCAAGATTGTTAAAATATAGCAAAATAGATCAAATGCCTGAATAGGGTTACTTTTCAGTCAAGGACCAGTGTTCTGGGCCTTAGAATTCAGACATACTCTTTGTTGAAGATAAAGATTCTAAAGAATAGTTATATCTATATCAGATAGATATAGATAGATTATATATCTATATCTATAACTGAATCAAATATACAAAAAGAATGTATTAATATTTACTAACAGTTACTAACATTATGGTTTGCAGCTCTTCTTCTAGTATTTTTCTTATGGCTGGTGGAACTTTTTATGTAGCATGTGCCACAGGTTTTGCATTATCTCAACTGTATCTTGAGAGGCAACCATTTCCTATGAATACATCTTATGAGGTTAAAGATTATTTAGATAAAATAGATGTATTCAAGTCTGCAGAGCGGTACAAAATTCACCCTAGGGTTATTAAGGAACTAGCTGAAACAATCATGGAACCATTAGCAATTATCTTTGAGAAGTCATGAAGGATGGGTGAGGCCCCAGAGGACTGGAGAAGGGCAAATATAGCCCCGATCTTTAAAAGTGGGAACAAAGACGACCCAGAGAACTATAGACAGGGCAGCCTAACTTTGGTTCCTGGAAAAATGCTGGAACAAATTTATCAAACAATCAATTTGTAAGCACTTAGAGGATAATAAGTAATGGCAATATGGATATGTCAAAAACAAATCATGCCACACCATCCTAATTTCCTTCTTTGATAGGTTTACTTGCATACTGGATGGGGCAAGCAGAATATGTGATATATCTTGATTTTTTTTTTTTTAGTAAGGCTTTTGACAAATTCTCATATGATATTCACGTAAGTAAATAAGTGAAATGTGCTCTAGATTAAATTACTACAAGGTGGGTGCATAACTGATTGAAAGATTGTACACAAAGAGTAGTTATCAATGGTTCACTATCAAACTCGCAGGATGTATGTAGTGGGGTCCCATAGAGATTTGTCCTGGCAGGGATTGCTCTAACTATAGACAAGGCATCTGCCAAGGGTGGCAGGGGCAGCCAGGCCAAATCTGAGTGGTGCTGAAATCCCATGTGCCAGATGACATCGCTCACACAAATTTGGCCTGGCCACTCTGTTGTCATGAGAGAGGGGCAGCTGGGCCAAACCTGAATGGCATTGCAACGTCACACACTAGATCACAATGCTACTCACTCAAATTTGTCCTGGCTGCCACCTACCATGATGGTGTGGTGGCCAGGTCAAACCAGAATGAGTAGCTCTGTTTCCTGGCACTTAGTCCCCGCCCCCTTCTACCATAACTACCAAACCATCAGAAGGCTCGCTGCACTTCTCCCAGAAAGTCTGTCACCCCCTCCCAGGGCCGATGCAAGGATATTTTGCGCCCTAGGCAAAACTTCCACCTTGCGCCCCCCAACCTCCCCCTAAAATAAATCACATACATTATACACAATACACTGTCACAGAGTAACATGTTATAATTTAGAATTTAATTTTCCATGCTTTAAGTTTAGCAAATTTAGAAACAAGTTCCTCCAAGTCAATGCTGTGAGCAATGTCATGTTCTATTGACAAGATAGATAGCCCAACAAGTCTTTGTTGCAACATTGATGTTCGCACGTATGTTTTTATCAACTTGAGCTTCGAGGAGCTTCGCTCACCACTGGCCACAGAAACTGGGAGAGTCAAGAGGATGCGAAGAGCAATAACTGTGTTAGCAATAACTATCTGTCAGCTTATTTTCCCATATGAAGTTCAATACATCTTGCAGTGATGAACTCTTTTGTACTCGTCTTGCAATAGCTTGCAATTCACTGCACAAGTCAAAGGCATCAATATCTTTGGATTCACCATGTTGCAAAGCTTGCTCCAGATTCAAGCAATGTTCCATAATTTGCTTTGGTGTTTTATTTTTCAAACTGTAAACATCATATATGAAGCCAAATACTGAACTAATTTGCTGCATCAATGTGAATCTTTCTTCAACCGAATGTATTGCTGTGTCAATGACTGCAAAGTAAAAGTTCACTTTGAATTATTCTTTCGGATTATAAATAGGTTCGTCATCTGCTTCATATGTGAACTGCTTCCTCTTCTTTCTAATACAGATTGGATCTGGTTCAAAAAGTGCCGGTACATCGAACTCATCCGCAAGTTCACCTGCATCTACCAATGTTTTCTCAAAGGCTGCGTCACTTCTGCGGCCCACAAGAAACTTCTTGGTTTCTCCAAGTTGATTAATGGCATCACATATGTCGAATTCCTTTGCCTGAAGTTGTTTGCTAGTCATGTTGATCTCAAACAATATGTCATACCACAAAACAAGAAACTTGAAACTAGAAATGGCTTTTGTAAGAGCCTTTGCATCAACTCGTGACATATTGCCAGATGATCCTGTTAGAGTAGTGTCTTCATAGATGTCTATCAGAGCATCATAGTTGTCACCAAGCTGATAGCGAAGAGGTTTCAAGGCATCGATTCGACTTTCCCATCTTGTTTCACTCAATGGTTTAACTGTGAGATTAGATATGTGGCGTGTTAGAACTTCCCAGCGATGTGTAGAAGCTGAGAAATACACATACACACATTGAACTAAATCAAAGAAGGCGGTTGCCTCCAAGCAACACTTTGCAACATCATTAACAACCAAATTCAATGAATGTGCACTGCAAGGAACGAAAAAGGCTCATGGATTAATATCCAAAATTCTTCACTGGACACCATTTTCTTTCCCTTTCATATTGCTCCCATTGTTGTAGCCTTGACCATGCAAGTTTTCTATAGGCAGTGACATCTCTTCTAACTGGTGAAGAATAGTTTCTGTCATACCAGCTCCAGTTGTCTCCGTAAGCGACACAAATCCCAAGAAGTGTTCCTTTATGCATACTGATTCAGTCTCATTCTTGGTCTCTGAAGTGGGCCTATCCACAAACTGAATGATCATGGTCATTTGTTCAACGTGGCCTGCATCTGGTGTACAATCTAGAATGATCGAAAAGTATTTTGCAGCATGAGCAGATGCTAGGATTTTTTGTTTGATGGCATTGGATAGAAGCTGAATAAGCTCATTCTGTATGTCTTTCCGTAGGTAATGTACATGCATCTCCTTGTCCTTAATCCTGCGAAGATGCTCATCCATAAGCGGGTCAAACAAAGCTAGATATTCGACAAATTTGAGGAAGTTCCCATTACCAGAAGTGTGCAGTTTTTCATGTGTTCCCCAAAAGGCCAGGTTTTACATACCAAGAACTCTAACCAAAGCAATCAGACGTTTTAGTATTTGCTGCCAATACTTTTCTTCTTGTTTAATCAAGCGCAAATGTTCTTCATCAATTGTTCTCTTGTATTTCAATCACACTTCAAGTTCCTTCCATGTTTGAACATTCGTCAAATGTTGACTGCTTTTCTTGTGTTGTGAAAGAATTGCAGACGTTTTTCCAATCCCTTGAGCCTTTTTCAGAAAGAGATGATGTGCCAATAGTACTACTGCCAAACAACTTGCAGCAGAAGCAAAAGACAGAATCACTTGATGTGGAATACTGCAGCCACTGACGGTGCATTTCTTCTCCATTAACAAGTCTACGTTTGTAATGAATTGTCGAATTTTCTTTGCTTACTATCTTTGGGAAAATTGAACTGCTGAACTTGTTCTGGCCCATGTTCCACCAGAATTTGTCGGACTTGATCATCGCATTTGGCCCAAGTAGCAGGATCACTAAAGCTCAAATTCAAACAAGTGATATTTTCGCTTTCACGGTCTTCCAAGTTTTGATCCTCACGTGTCTCATTTGATTCGTCTTCAATATTCAGATTATGTTCTTCAAACTCTTCTTCAACTTGTGAAACTCTCATCCCCACCTCCATCTCTGCTTGATCCTTTGGCATTGAACTACCTTCATCTCTGGCCAGTGGATGGAGATATTTCAAAAAACGAACCTTCTTGTTTTCTTCTTTTTGCTTATCAGCCTTCCGCTTACGAATTTGTGCCCCAGACAATTTTTTTTTATCTGCCATGAGGCTGCATCAACTGAAAACGAAAAAAAATGAAATTTTATTCCTATCAGTTCTTTTTCTTGTTCACTATTAAAAGTAAAGGATAGAGAATATAGTAAGTGACATGTAAGTCACTATTTGAATTTCATCAACTGTTTGACGTAAATATTGATTAAGAGATCAAGATGACTTTCCCCAATTAAGCAATGTTGAATGTAATCAGAAATACACCCTTTTTAGTCACGTATACTTCCTTCCTTCATTCTTTCATATCAAAATCTGACTGGGAGTGCTGCAGAACCCATTCTGTCCAACCAGCCATGCACCTCCAAATGATTAAAAACATCAAATGGTACAAACTCAATTTGAATGAAAAGTTCCATTTTCTAACTAAATAGGTCACACTCTCAAATGGTTGCCAAGTGCTCTCTGTGGTGGTATGCTCATCTGCTCTAAATGCCTACTAACTTCCCTGTGAGAATAATCTTTGACTTTGATCCAATGAAAGCAGGATGGAAAAGCCCCTCCCAGAAGACCTAAGACATGATGGCTGGATGACATAAACAGACACCTGTCCCTCACAGGCACTACCTCATAACATGCCAATTTTGCTCAGGACAGAACATCATAGAGGAATATTATGCATTCAGTGGTCTCTACACTGGCCAAGCAACAGCATGACAACTAACCTAACCTAACCAGTCCATCCAACTTTTTTGACTGCTTCTTGGGCACTGGTGAGGGGTAGCGGTGCCAGACTGAGCCCGGTGACAGGGGTGCACTACAAGTCTACAAACGGAGGTGAGGTGTTGGCCTAGAGTCCTGCTGAGACTGCAGTCCTGCGCCAAGTGGAGCGCAGCCTCAATGAGGAGAGAACTCAAACAAATATCACACTCCTGCGTGATTCCCCCAAGCACTTCTTCAGGCAGCTGCTATGGGGGTCACTCACAGGCTTAGGCCTGCCTGTTGCAGGCATAACACAGCAGCAGGGCTTAAAACCCAGATACCGGGCATGACAGAGGCTGGGGCAGGGAGAGAGGGGCACTGGGGCAGCTCAGCTCTGCAGGCTGCCATCCTCTCCAGCCGCCCACACAGAAGGGGAGCAGGAGCACGGACCAAGGGGAGCAGGAGCACAGGCGCCCGAGGCCGAGCTGTGGGGAAGCGCTGAGCAGGAGCACGGACCAGCCACGGACCAAGGGGAGCAGGAGCACAGGCGCCCGAGGCCGAGCTGTGGGGAAGCGCTTACCTTGCCCAACACACGGGCATCGGGGTCCTCTTTCTTCTTCCACCGGACCGCCGCCCGAGGCTCTTTTGTTCTCCGTGCCCCCCGCTGGTGCTGACCGTGGAGGCTGAGCCAGGAGGCAGCCGCCCGTTTCCTTGCGAAGCCCTGCTGTCGCGGCCGTCACCAGACTCGTGCCACATGAGCGCTAAGCAGAGCTGCAGAGCTCTGCCCAGCCGCCGGCACCCCCGCCGGCAATGACAATAATTGCATCAAGTGGCCACTGTGCTGGGAGAGGGAGTCTGAGCCGCACGTGTCAGCGCGCCGCCAGCAGCCCAGCCCAGGAACCCTGTAAAAAAAAATTGGGGGCACCGCTTTCTGGCGCCCCCAAATCTTGGCGCCCTAGGCAACTGCCTAGTTTGCCTAATGGTTGCATCGGCCCTGCCCCCTCCTCCCCCAAGTTGAAAACCTATGTTCTAAAGGACAGAAGGGGGATGATGCACTGAAGTTTTGCCTAGGGTAGCAGATTGTCTTCAGTGGCCTCTGTGTCCTGGGTCACATACTGTTCTATATTTTCTTTAATAACTTGGATAATGGAGTGGAGCATATGCTTATAAAATTTGTGGATGACACCAAGCTGGGAGGAGTTGCAGGCACTTTGGAGGAGAAGGATTAGAATTCAAAACAACCTTGTCAAATTGGAGACTTGGTCTGAAATCAACATCATGAAATCCAGTAAAGACAAGTGCAAAGTACTACACTGGTGGAGGAAAAATCAAATGCACAACTACAAAATGGGGAATAACTGGCTAAGCAATAAAGTGCTGAAAAGGATCTAGAGTTTATAGTGGATAATAAACTGAATATAAGTCAACAATATGATGCAGTTGTGAAAAAGGATAATATCATTCTGGAATGTATTAACAGCAGTGTTATATGTAAGACATGTGAGGTAATAGTTCCACTCTGCCCATCACTGGTGAGGCCTCAGTTGAACTATTGTGTCCCATTTTCAGTGCCACACTCTAAGAACATGTGCACAAATTGGAGAGAGACCAGAGGAGAGGAACAAGCATGATAAAAGGTTTTCTAAACCTGATGTAGAAGGAAAGGATAAACAAACAAAAACTGGGCATGTTTAGTTTTGAGAAAAGAATACTGAAGGGGGACCTGATAACAGTCTTTAATTATGTCAAGGGTTCTTACCAATTGTTCTCCATGTCCATTGAAGGTAGGACAAGAAGCAATCAGCTTAATCTGCAGCAAAGGAGATCTAGGTTAGATATTAGTAAAAACTTACTAACTATAATGATACCTAAGTACTGGAACAGGCTTCCAATGGAAGTTGTGGAACCCCCATCATTGGCGGTTTTAAGACCAGGTTAGACAATCACCTGTCAGGGATAGTCTAGGTTTACTTGGTCCTGCCTCAGTGCAGGAAGCTGGAGTAGATGACATCTCAAGGTCCATTCCAAAGCTACATTTCTATAATTCTATGACGTTATTAATTCTTTCATAGCTGGTTCTGTGTTGTCCTTCTCTTTCTATATGGCTTACATCTTCTTAGTGAGACTAAGCACCTCAGACATGAGTAGGCCCCAGAGGGGTTATTTGTTTCTGTGTACCACCACAAACTCTTATTCTGTTGTTTTCTCTTTGTATTTAAATATCAATGTGCGCTCTTCCAACACTGGAGTTCCTCCATTATAGTCTTTCACAGACGCGTTTGGTTCTGCCACTTTTATGTGCTCCTTACATCTCCCAGTTTCAGTTATTACCTTTACTTGTGCCCCATTGTCTATCTTGTATGTCACATAATTGCTGCCATTTGTGTACATTTTAATTAGCCAGTCTTTTGAGTTTTCAGTCTTCATTATTGTGCTTAAGAACAGCTCTTCCCCTTTACTTGAGGAATCCCTTTCTGCCTTATGTTCCTTCTTTTTCTTCACATTTTACCATTATGGTTGGGTTTATTACAGTTGCTACATATTTGCCTGAATGCTGGGCATTTCCTATATGCCTGCTGCCTGCCACATTGTTGGCATTGTTTCTTGCTTTCCATGTTTTGTTCCATGGCCAATTTAATTTCTGCGAACTTCTCCCTTGTTGGGTTAGCTATAGTAAACATTCATGTGCTCTGTGCCCTTTTCCTAGGCTTTTTATTTGTGTGTTTGTTCTGTTGCTTAGCATGTACATTTTTCCCTTTCTAGTATCAGATCCATCTCCATGAATAACTGTTCGCAGACTGTTTTTCATTGTTACAAACTAGGGCAATCTGGTCTTCAATGCAAAAGTCTTTTAAGATTCCATACTCACAGGAATATTTGCAGTTTTAAGTCTGTGACAGACTCTATTTCCCCCCCTTCTTTCTGTGCTCTCACAGAACATGTATCTCTCATATGAAACACTTTTTCTAGGGCCACAATGATCATCAAACGGTTTCAATATTTCTGCAAAGCTTTTCTGTTTCTCCCCATCACCATCAGTATGGAGCACACCATACTTTTTTGCTTGTCACTGTTAATAGCAGAGAAATGATTACTTGCCCTTTTGGTCCTCCTATACAGCTCAAATTTATGTTTGAACCTTCTTAAGGCATATTGAACATTTCCCCTGATTCTCACGGTTGGTGGGGAAGTTACTTGCAGTTGCACAGGCTCTGTAGAAGCTGGGTTTTCCAGCATGCTGTACCTTCCACTTGTGCTAACATTTAGTATCTTACTGATGAGCAGGCCAGTGTCAAAATAAACCTTTTGTTATGAACAGAAACTATGTAACAAAACTTCCTCAGCCTGTGACTGCCATGTCCTGAGATTTTTTTTCTTTTGTTTCTCCCTCAACAGGAAGTGTGTGTCAGGAAACCAAAGACTGAATCTATAGTGTACAGGAAGTTTGGCATCTCTGCATTTCCTGGAGGACTTATGCTATAGCATGCCATCCCTTCATTTTGCTTGCATGGTGTATATCATGATGGCATTAGCTTTTTTTTTTCAGAGCTTGATTTTATTTATATAATCACTATGTAGAGTGGTGTGGTCTAAAGATTTTGTTAGCATGAGTTTAAGATGGCTGCATTATTCCTAGACTAATAGATTCATACATTTTTAAGGCCTGAACAGTCCTTATGATCATCTAGTCTGACCTCCTGCAGTCTACAGTCCATAGAACCTCATCCAATAATTTCTGCATCAAGGGTTACTCATTAGCAGTGAAAGTTAATGACATTGCACTTGTGTAATTGAGGGCATAATATGGCAAAAGGGTTTCTCGGTTGTAATTGAAGGCATAATTTGACCTGCATTATTTTATTACATACAGTGGTTGGGGTGGGGGAAGCATTACCCAATGATTGGAAAAAAATTGGACAAATTTTGTTTAAAATTATGGGTTTTTATAATTTTTTTTGTAGAAAATTTTGCAATGAAATATATGGAATTGTATCCAAACTATTGAGGGTCGAAGGGACCTGAGGCATGTTGGTACATGGAAAGCTATCTTCCCACTAACTTCTGTAAACACTCTTGTAAAAAAAATATGTGCTATCAGCTTAGACACTAATGGAGGACAAGAGTCAGATTGTCAGTGCCAAGTGTTGGTAATTGTCACCTATATTGTCTTCCAAGCAAGAATAACATGTCTATGGCCTTTCTACCCAATGACAGATCTCACCAATGCATTTTAGTTGGTATTAAATATACTAGGGAAAAATGTTTAAGGTACTACATGGGGAAGTAGATGATCAACTCATATTAGTATTAAATTGGAATGTCTGCTAATGCCTGGGCATTCAGTGACAATTTAGCCTAATATGCTTTAGCCTCATCTCAGACTAACTCTTTCTACTGCAAAAAATGTTAAAACCCCCTCTGGACACTGTTATAGTGTTCAGATAGGCTATGTAATGTAGTGTTCTTGCCACTTTCTCATAATTCCTTGCCATAAGGGCATTTACCTCACCAGAGCTATATTCTAGAGTACAAATTGGATACTGGTATGAAATTTGAACTATACATATTATTAAATAAAAATAACAATCTAATAAAAACTCTGGACTCAAGCCTAAAAAGGAAATTGTTATGACACTGGCCTTCACAGTCCTTGAATTTACAAGCAGGCTAACTCATCAATAACATTTGCTGAATGAACAATGATATACCATATCCTTTAGTGTGATGGCCTTCAGTAGAGCACATATAGGGAAACATTTTGAAACCAAGCTAAGATTCTCATTATATCCCATACTACAACAATGTAGAGTTAAGTAACATCTAATTTAAAATATTATGAACAAATATCTGATGCTGTCATTTGACAACCTCAGCAAAAAGGATATATTCTTCCTCTCAGTTACAATGATGCTTACTGACTTCTGATTTACACCAGAATTAGAGATCAGAACCAGTTCCACATACACTACTTTATAGTTAAAATATAAACCTTACTTGATAAAAATAATAAATATTTTTTATTTTATCTGGATGCTATCATCCGTATCTGAATATTACTTGTGGAATGCCCTCTACAAACAGAGGAATGTTGTCAAGAATTAAATACAGTTGCAAATAGCATTCTATCCATGTACACACAGACTAAATTCCTGGTGCCGCCATTAAACTCATCCCTCCTGCAACTTGTGGTCCTCCCTCCAAGTTCCATGCAGGTTGCTACATTACACAGTTCCCTTTTGGTTGTCTATATTTTTTGTGATCAAAATATCACCGAGAGTATTTCAAATTGACTGAGGCAGTTATACTAGGTATGAGTTATTTAACTCCATAAGACATTTTTTAACACCCAAAGGATGTGATTATAATCTAGCCTGGTGGTATTCGCTGTCCCAGTTTCTGCAATTTATTCCTCTGTAAAAAGGGTCTGAAGGAGCTCTCTCCTGACATCTAGTGATGAGCTGGAGAAAAGACTTCACACCTACTCTACCTAGGTGCTTAGCAGATGGAGCTGCTTTGGCAAAGTAATCAATTTTTGGTTTTGAGTTACAAATCACCATATTTATTCAGAGACAACCTACCTTAGATTCTCAATTACTAAGGGACAATGTACACATTACTGTATTTTCTGCAAGCTGCCGCTAGTATAACATCTCATGACTGATCTGGATACTGGATATTTACATTGTACTGTCAAATGTATTAACCCTAATTTGGGATATTGCAGATATGTACTAAATACATTTTATGAGTTTTTAAATCAAATTTGCTACTTTGGGATAATATATTAGCATTATACCGGGATGAATAGAAACTTTTTCATTAACCCTGTTTTAGATAATTTTAATATAAGCTTTAATAACATTTTTACATATTGAATGCAGGGGTAATGAAATGTTATCCGTCTTGTATGAGTAAAGGACAGCAGAATTCTACTTAGCATGCCCCGGTTATGGGAGGTCGGGGAAGGTCATCCTAAACTGAAGTAGACTTGCTAAGCAGGGGGTAGCAATGCCAAATCCCAGTGAAAATAAGATGGGGTGGGGACAGGTGTTTCCATCTGGTGGTGGGGACTCTCCCCAAAGAGTCCTAGACAACTTTTGACCCTCCTCTCTCTAGTGTTTAAAGGCAGAGCTGATTAGACTCAAGTGAGAATCCTTCTGTTTGTTCAGTGATTACTAGAGCTGACATCACTGATGAGAAGGTCTAGGCTAGGGGCCAAGCCTTACGCCTTCCCCCACCCCAGGCTGTTAGGAGAGGGTATGTGAATGCATCTCTGAAATCTGGGTCTTTGCTAACCACAGACAGCCAACTGTGAGTGGAGTGGAATGCAGTGGAGGGAGAGGGGAGTGGCCTCTTAAAGGAACATTCATTCATTGGACTTTCACATCATAAGCTGGGAAACTGGGGTAAAGTATACTGCCCAATGTACTGTGGGGTGGGCGTTTGCTTATGATTACATGCTTTTGAAAGGGGTTGTGGTGTTTTCCAAAATTAGTGCTGGACTCCTTTCCCCCTTTTATTAAAAGTGTTCTTTTGTTATACACAGACTCAGTGGTTGCGAGAAGGAAGTATTGCCTCTGAGAGGTGCCCAGGGGTGGCATTATGTTTTCCCAAATTACTGGGTAGGGGCTTGAGCTGGTTCTGTTTTTTATTGTTAAGAGGAACCCCCTAGTTATTGAAACCGGCCATTGTTGCTGCTGACTTCACTTGGCAGGAGGGTTACATCTCTTTTTGTTAGTCTGTCAGAGTTAACAAGAAGTAGGGCAATTTCTGGTGTCCTGAAAGATATGTGCTACTTGTAAACTTCCTGCTATAACTTAATTCTTTATCATGTAATATCTCCTTGATACATACTGCTACCTGTCAACTCTGTGTTCTTGGATAACCAGGGTGCAGTATCCAGCCTGTTTGACTCACAAAGGACCCCCTGTCCCCAGCCTCTGCTTGAACCAAAACTGATCAGAAGAAAGACTTACAAAGAACAATGAACAGGCGGTGGGAGACACACCTAAACCCCTCCGGACAAGGATGACAGGATGAAGGCAACTCCCCTAGCTTCATTTTCATTGAAGATAGGACAGGGAGGCATCTCCATTAGCATACAGAATGGAGAACAGAGATTCCAAGGCAAGAACCACCCTGAACTCTGGGACCAGAAAAGCAGGGAAGCACTGCATGAGGGGGGATCTCTGCTCCAGATGTTAATGAACCCATGCCTGCACACACCCAGCTCAGTAGTTATCAGACCAATTTTAGTAATAAATCCTTTATTGGTATCCAAAATACTGAAGCTGCCTAACTGCATTGTGAGCTCCCTGGAAGGAACACTGCCCATAGCCAGGAATAATCAGTTCCTATTGTTTAGCCTGAATAATACAACTTTGGTATACTCCCTTGAGCCATCAGTTTACCCACAAACAAATCTAGTGTTCTCCCTTGAACCATTGTTCTTTTCCTACAAAAAAACCCGACCCACGCTCAAGTAAATGTTCTGATGCCTGGATCCAAAATCTGCATCAGTTCCATTGGGACTTCATCTTCTCCTGACTGATTGTGCTGGGGGCTCTGCCTGACTCCAGCACTCTGGACGCTCAGCTACCGCCACCACCTGGGAACCCCGACTGGTTCAAGCTTCACAGAGTGGTGAGAACCCAACTCTCCCTGTTGTGGTTTTTTTTTTTTCTACTCTAAGTATAGCTTTCTAACCCTGACTTGTGTGATCAGGTATAGTTTTCTAAAACTGACTTTTGTAATCAAATTTAAGCTAGATTTAATATTGTAACTGTTTTGTTTGTTTGGCTCCACTTGTATGGTTATTACCTGGCAATAAATAACTTTTATGGTTAAACTGGTTGCTTTCCTCCCTCCCTCTCTCTTGTATTTTTTGGCTTCCCCATTTGCTCTGCAGCAACGCTTCTCTTACCTAAGCTAAAGATCCCTGTAGCGCCCAAAAATCCGGTGGGGTTTGTTCATCAAGTGGGTTACTACCAGAACAATTATAACGTGAAAGTGGGGATAGGGATGTGCAGATCCTGTGGCATAGGAGGGTGGCAGCTTGGAAGTGCTGTTCGAACCAGCCTGCTCAGGCGTACTCTATTCTGGTGCGGTGCCTGTGACGCTGGAAGTGCTGTTCGAACCAGCTTGCTGAGTCCGAGGGCAATAAGGGTGACAGCTTGGGAGTGCTGATTGACTTGGTCAGCTCAGACGCGCTCTGTTAACGTGTGTGTGTGTTCATCTGGTTCTGGGGCTGGAGGAACTCAGCCCTGGGGAACCTAGGTCATGCAGGATAGCTCCATTGGGAGGGAACTTGCAGAAGGGAGAAGTAGAGCTCCGTATGAAAACACAAGCAGTACATTGATAGAATTACAGAAACACCCCCCTTCCCCCCAGAAGAGTAACCATAATAAATGAGCGTACTGCAAAGTAATCGGCAAATCTGGTAACAATACTGAGTTTGTAAACAACCCTTTAAAAAAAAAGTTTATCTCTTTCTTTAACATATTCTCCTTTACTGGTCTCTCAGTATACCCTTCACTTTCTTTTGCTGGCATTGCTCATTTTGTAACTTAATCTGTTTTGGTCTTTTTTTCATTCTTCTACTTGTTCTTTCTTGTCTTTCCCTTGTCAGCCTCATTTATTTTACCACACTGCTGCTTTTACTTACTTGAATTTTGTTTGATTGTTTTTCCTTTAATCTCTTAGCTGCTTTTTAAAATACTCCATTTTGATTTGATCATCTGTCATTAAGATACGTTTCCTTTGGCCTTATTTTAGTGCATTGCCTTCTTTCACTACTCTGTATTAGTGAAGCGTCTCAAAGCTGTGAAGTATCTTGAAGTATCAAGGCTTTTGAACCCCACAGAGCACAGTAGTATTTTCATTGCCTGTTTCATAGTCATGGTGTATCTTTTGTACTCTGAATGTTATTGTACTCTTAAAAGATAAATTACTGTGTATATCTATGTATAATCCAATGCCTCCTCTTAAATAAACGGAGGTAGCAGTGTAATGATTTACAGCATTGCTTTTCAATAATATTCTTAACTGGTGAAAATCAACATAACTCCATTGTTTATTCCAGTGGCGCTAAGCTGATCTACACCAGCTGAGGATAGGTCCCTGAGTCTAAATATGAAGTGAATGGAAACTAGAAATATGCTTAATATTGTTAAATCTCCAATATATTTTCTAAAGATCAATGAGTCCCTCTCATTTAATATTCCTTAAAGCAGGCAAGATGATCCGTATGTGGTGAGTGGTAACATTACCAAATATTCAGCCTTGCATAAATCAGAATAACCTGGATCAGGCAAATTTCTCATACTTTTAACAAATTTACTGTTTCAAAAGAGGCCATCCCATAACCTCTCCCAGTTTTTGCCTCAGTCGCCATAAATTCCATAATCTTCATTATTATAGTTCTAAAATTATATTTTTTGCACTCTGTCATAGGTAGTAACAGCCTGGTCTTGTTTTTCCCTTTAATGCCTTTCAGGAGAATTTTGCAATACTACTGCTATAGATTTGCTATATTTGTTTTGAAATATTTAAATGCATGACTTTAGTACTTGGTTTATTAAAATGCATTGCTCTAGGGTGTGCCCTCATCTATAGAAACTGTGAACGTTGTTTCTGATCCATTTAGAGCACTATGTTGGAAATTTATTTATCATTAAGCAGTATCTCTTTCTTTAAGAACAGGGAATGTCAACTTTGCATTAAGTTTCTCCCCCTCCCCCCGATCTCTTACCCATAAATATGAAATGAGAGAGAAAGAGACTGAATATTAAATCACCAATGGAAAGGGAAAAGGAGGGCTGAATTTGCCAATTCCCCCACATCCACATTCATATATTTTAAATTCTTTACTCAAAGGATTATACACACACACACACACACTTTAATCCTTTGAGTAAAGAATTAAAATAAATATATAAAATATATAAAATAAAAAAAATAAATTAGGTACACAGTGGAGTATCAGCTCAGCTATGCCAGCTCTCTACCAGATAAATCTTCAGCAGTTACCTTAAGGCTGCTTTAAATTCCTTTCTGCTGCTAAAGAGGTGCAAAGGGAATTTAAGAGAGGTCAAGGATATGGCCCAATAACTCCTCTAATGTCCTGTAACAAATGTAGTATTTTCTCTCACAATGTCTGTGTGGAAAACTAAAACAGGCTTTGTTTCTAAAATCAAGCTTTTTACTAAACTCCTTATCACAACTTTTTTGTAAACTCTAGGGATCCCCTTATACTAGGCTATCTAAAAACTATTCTGCTGCTCTGGTGCTGGCTTCCCCATCAAGGGAATCCTCCTTGCCCCAGCACTATAGGATTGCAGGGAGCTGCAGTGTTAACCCTTTCTCCATGAAAGGCCCTCTGTGGGAAGTAGGGAGCAAGGGAGGCACTGCCTGATCTCTGTTGGTTCCTGTTTGACTTTACACCAGTCCAGTTATGGCTGCTCAGTGATGCATCCTAAGGTAGCTTGCTTGACACAAAGTACTCCAGAATAATACAGATGGAAGTTCACAATGCGTTATTCGGCTACTCAAAAGCATTTGTTGGAAAACAATGAAGAAAGTAATGCCTTAGCTGTGGTCAAACAGATTATTTAGGAGAAAGAAAACAGGCTGAGGCTTTATTCTCAAACCACCATTTAAGAAGCATTTATTGTCTCCCACGAAAGATATGTTTAGTTTAAATACAGTTTGTTTTAAATAAAAAAAGTAAAAACAAATTATTTAGAATATATTGGACACTACAAGACTACATAAGTTGACAGCTCTTCCTTTGGATGAATGCTGCCACTGTGATAAAGTTAAGGGTGCACTTTTTGCACACACTGTGGGGATGACCTCCAGTTAAACATTTGTGGAAAGAAGTTGACGCTAGAATTGAAATGATTTGGGGTTTTAGCAATCAAACATCCATTGAGAACTACATTTAACCATGTATTTGAGCCTCTCATCAGTCAACATTCTTAGTTTCTGAGATGATCATGAACTGAGTGGTTTTATAGAGGTAGAAAAATGAATCAAAGGTATTCTGATTCTTCTGACCTAGCAGCCACAGGGATCAACAACATGAGTTTGAAGAAATCCAGGCTCCGTTTTTAATAAAATTTGACTAAGGAACACCCAATGTTCAGTAGCCAGTCCTGACTTCCCTCCCTTGTCTCCAACCCATGACTCCTTCCTGCCTCCCCCCACTTTCACACTTCCTCTCCCTGACTTATCCGTGATGTCCGCCCTCACCCCACCCCACCTCGTAAAGTATTGATTTGATTTTCTCACTTAATACTAAGGTGGTTAAAATGGTTTTTGCATATGTATGTTAATACTGTGCTGTATGTAACACATGGCAATTTTAAGTTTTATAATTTTCATTTTTTGTATTGGGATGTTTAAATTGAGAAGTAAAAATAATAAAAACCTTAATCAAAAATATTAAGTAAGGCAGGCCATAATCACAGACTTTCTACTTCTCAAAATAATGCAGTGTAATATAGAGATCTAAAATTTGAGGAGGTGAAAGCACATGGTTTTTGTTTTTTTATGAGCATTGTAAGTTATGGCGCTAAGAGATTGAACAGCAGATCTAAAGAGACAGCTTGATGTTCCCAGGAAGATCAATTAATTTGAGAATTTTATTGACGATCCAAGCCTAAAATCAGCCTTGTAAAACATTGATTTTAGAGGAGGACAAGCTGTTTGTTATAGATTGACTGACTATGTTAGGTACTTATAGGGCACCAATCCATGGTAACTACAATGCAGTATAGAACATAGACTATGCTACATACATAGCACGCAGGAAGACATTTTCCCTTCTTTGGTCATTTCTGAACAAATATAACTGCTAACTTAATTCTCTATTCTCACTGTTTTTGAGAATGCTTCTTTTCGGTTTGCAGCACATGCACCAACAATTAATGTTTTCTTTTTTTCCCCTTTCCAAAATGCCATATGTACATGATTCATAGAAGGGCAGAATAGCTAAGATAAATGATCAAAGTGAAAATCAGTACATGCAAATCTGGAATCATAGAATGGCAGGGTTGGAAGGGACCTCAGGAGGTCATCTAGTCCAACCCCCTGCTCAAAGCAGGGCCAATCCCCGGATGGATTTGTGCTCCAGATCCCTAAATGGCCCCTCAAGAATTGAACTCACAACCCTGGGCTTAGCAGGCCAATGCTCAAACCACTGAGCTATCCCTCCCCATATACTAATCAAACAAGACTTAAAGCAAAATGGATCTTTAAGTCACTGAGTAGAAATTTTGGTTTAATGCACACAAACATAAATACTGGCCCAATTTTTCATTCTTTGAGCAGCCACAGCTACCATTGACTTCTGCAAGGGCTTTGGGTAGACAAAGAATGCAGGATTACCTCCAATGAGATTGAGGCTAATGAGTATCTGTGAAATGAAACAGCAAGTGCAAGTGATTTAATAAGGAACCCTATTCATTAGTAAATAGTGTTTTGCTGTTTCATTGCTACTGAGAAGCTACTGCAGACATTTTTTTTTCTTATATCCAAAACTATTGCTTGTGGCCTAAAAATACACTAGGCTATACCAGCGGTGGAGATAGTACAAGTGGATG
This sequence comes from Platysternon megacephalum, assembly GCA_003942145.1. Taxonomy (NCBI): domain Eukaryota; kingdom Metazoa; phylum Chordata; order Testudines; family Platysternidae; genus Platysternon; species Platysternon megacephalum. The sequence goes on along the minus strand of QXTE01000033.1, from coordinate 10,156,970 downwards.
AATTTATGCAAGAAGCAGTAATAAAAAATCTTCTTAAATACAGTGTTCACTTTTTTCACCATTTCATAAAATAGGATATTTGTTACACAGGAGTGTATAACAACTGGAATGACTCAAAGTTAGAGTGGGTTCTTGTATTTTAGAGACCTCTTATGTAATGCTTGACTAATATTGATTCTTTCCAGGGCAGCCACGGTGCTTGGCCAGCAAACCTCAAATAGTACTTACTGAGGTGAGGGAATAGCGGACACTTCGATCTGGATGGACCTATGCACTTACACAAATCCCAATTAAAATCAATGGAGAATCATGCACCGATCCAGTTGCAGGATCAGCACCTAATTCAGTGTTATTATTTTTAAATGATTTCAAATGTTAGCTTACATTTATCTAGTTTTATACGCACGCACACAAAATCTAATTTCAAGCTTTTTAAGCATCATGTTTGACAATTGAGAGACTAATTTCAAAAAACTCTAATTTTAGACTGAATTTAAATCTCTCAGAAATGATATAACCCAGAAGTCCTGTATTACAGTATTTGACTCAGAACAAGTTAATGAAATAAAGACAGTAGTCAGAGGTATTAGTGAGACCACTGGTGGAGATGGCATCATGCTGTAGAATTTTCTTCACTAATAGTTCAGATATAGTCAACTGATCAGGTTGGCCTGTTTTAAGAAAAGAGTGCACGTTCCCACCAAGCATGAAAAAAAAAAAAATCTTCCTCCTCCACTTAAAGGGGGTAAATGAATAGCAGTTATATATTTTGCATCTCAGAACATAACTAAGCAAACAATTATATTCATAAATATTTTTCTCTCCCTTTGTATCATTCAACAGCATGAGAAATGGAAAAAACAATGCTTATTTCTGCTTTGTTTGGCAGCAGAATTTAATATATTCAATATTACTTATTCATCTTAATTACTTATGGTGCACAAGGTAGGACAATTCCAGAGATATTTTACTGTAGAAGCTGGTGGTTTTAGATCCAGATCTACTGAGCTTAACAACTGTATGCATCTGAACCTATGCAATACCAGTTCAGGAGTCTTCTTTCATCCTGTTGCAAATATTGAATAATGTACTACATCAGTCAGATTTTCATCTTTGAAAAGATTCCTGTCTGAGTGCTTTGGGTGCAAAACACCTTATTGACAGCTTGTCATTTGATGTGGAAAGAAAGTATCCCACGGCAGTGGAAAGGGTCTTCGTTTCATGCTGCTTCTGACTGGGAACATGAGAATTCCATGAACTGATCTTTCTCCTTTCAGGCAGGCTGCTGCTGCTACAAGTTTATGTATATATTCTGGCTGGCCTCCTGTCTTTACTGTTTTCTGCTGAGCTTCTTATTACATCTTTTTTCATTTTTGTATGAGCTTCCAACTGGTTTCTCATCCCATGACCCTTCATTAACCAAATCTAACAGCACAGGGATGACTCCCCACTGTTTTGCTCCCTGTGTGTTCATTTATATAGGAGCAAATGATGAGTCCAAAGAGAATGTAAAACTTTATGAAGTCTGAATGGTAGGACATAAAATCCCTTTGCATTCAATTTGCATAGGGGTAAAAAACTACGCCAGGTGTAAGGAAATAGATAATTGGATCCAAAAGAGTTCAAATTGTGCTTTTGTGTGTGTGTGTGACTCTGCTCACGTGTGTGTGTGTGTATGTATANTCTCTTTATCCTTCTAATGTCACAGCAGGCTCAACTTTACCTTTGAGCTTTATATCTGTAAAGACATTAGTTGCCACTTCCAGTTTCTTTAGGTATAAATCAGTCAACAGAGAGACTGTTAGTCCATTGTTAACCAAAACAACAAAACCGGATCCAAATCATGTTTGTTTTGAAAATGGTGGCAAACAAATGATGGTGCTATCAGTTCCTGTAGTGTGTATGCCTTGCAATATGGGGATAGAACTGTAATAGTTTTTCTTTGACATATAATACTAAATATCAAAGATTAGCAATCCAGTCTGTGTATTCCACTGTGCCATGCCAGGTTCTCTTGTCTTGTCTACTACATTTAAATCTAAAAGTCTTAATTGCTACCCCTTAGTTGAATATGTGTGCTAGTTAAAAAAGAAATCAAAGATTTACAATAGTGCTTAGTGGAAGTAAACTTTATGGAAATAAGTCCCAAGCTGCAGGTGACAGAATGATTAGCTGCCCTCGTTTTGAAAGGATGATGAACTGCTTCTGTTCACTGTTGAGCCAGAGTATGCAGAAAGGATATTTGCACTCCCACATACAGAGTGTATAATTGAAGCGAAGGCATTCTTTTGAACTTTTTCAGTCAGGCAATGCATTTTTCATACTTCAAAAGATCTTGCTTTCAAACCAACTTCATTTTCAGCACAGTTAGCATCAGATATTTTAAACAAAATGAAACTTGAGATAAGTGTACCAAAGATCAGACATTTTCCCATTTTACATGACACATTGTATCTCTTAAGAAAGCTAAGAGAAAAAAGGATGATTTTATTATTAGTGAACAACCTCTTATGGATTAAATTCACACAGTGGCTGAAAGACTGTGAAGGTCAGATCCAGATGTTCCCAAAGTTCACAGGTAGAGCTGGCTGGGAATTTTCTGACAATGATTTTTTTGTCAGGGAATGGTGATGTCTCGAAACTGAAACTTTGCAAAGGAACTTATCAGTTCTGGCACAATTTTGATGCTGATATATGTGACCACTGCTGTGTATAAAGATACAGGTTTTAACAGGAAGCCTTTGATTGTAGAAGCATAAAGAGACTAGAATTGTGCAAAACTTTTTCATTTTTCCATTCAAATGATAAATACTTCTTGTAAAGAAAATGTGTCTGTTTGTCCTTTTGGTCATTCCCAGATTGTATTCACTGGCACTAAAAGGGAGAAAATTTCCTCCAGTGATATTGACACTGCTGAAAGTAGGAACATGGCCTAATTATTAATTTTTTCTTAAATTAATGAAAATTTCCTGAAAATTACCATGAATTTTGTTAATATCCCTTTGCATCATCCAAAATTTAAAATATTTATAGATTTCAGATTTGACTATTCAGATGTGACTATTGAGAAAAATTTGATATTTTCATCCAGATCTAACACAGACCCTTCAACCAAATGTCCTGTCTATTATGCTATGATTCTTGTGTGAGTGAAGCAATCACATATCAAATCTGTTTCTTTCCCACCTTCCTTTTTATATGAAAGATAAAAATTACACTTTTTGTATACCAATTTCACATTCCACCCCAAAGAGAAATACAGATTTATTGTTTTTTTATTTTTTTTTGCCATCCAAACAGTTTTTGCTTTGTAAGAATGAAACACTTGCATCACAGCATGAAGGAAAGGGAAAGATCAAATGATAAATACTTCTGATCAGATGCATGTAGACTCATAGCAAGGAGAATGTAGAAAAAGGCATTTTAGTGGGCCTCTCCGAAACAAACATCTGAAGAACTTGTGGGACTGCAAACATCATGTATGTTTGTGTTCAATTTTTGTGTGTTTTTGTTTGCTGGCTTTTTAAGTAAACATAAATATAAATTGTCTTAGGTTTGCTGTAGGAGTTAGGTAGCTGCTGGCCATCTTAATTTTACCTGTAGTTGAGGAACAGCAATATCAACTATGGGATAAGAACATCCTCTGGAGGCATGATCAGAAACCTGGTGAGAGCACGGTCATTCAGAAACTACCAGCTCATCAGTCATTAATTGTAGAGCCGGCAGCAAGTCTAAATTAACAGCAGCAGAGTTAGTTGTACTGCAGTGCTTAGTGACTGCAACTGATTGAGACTTAATTGAGTTAACAAAATTATTATGATAATGAGACTCAGTTATATATGTCCAGCAGACTAGTGTCCATTCCACATGTCAATCCAGACCAGTTCCCAACTCCTTCATCACAATTAAACCACTCTATAAAGGCCAGGAAAGAAAAAGATTTAGGATAAATATTTCTTTACTCAAAGATTTATTAGATTATAGAACATCCTCAGTCTTTAATGTATCTGAAATACCTGGCACACTTGATGCCTTTTATAAAAATACATGAAATAGAAGGGACTTGAAGGCTAATGGACTTTCATTTGGAGACTTATTCCAAGCTGTTGATATCAAAGTCTCATCCTCCGTTTACAGGTGTATTCATGGAGCTCTGAGCTTTCAGAAGAATCGGTTCCATGACTTGATTTCAACTGCAGGAAGTTTGAAGGAATTTAGACTATAGTTGATTGCTTTCTTCCAGTCAAAATACACTTTAAAAATTGACTTTGATTCTAACTTATCAGGATCTCAACTGTGTTTAAAAGTCCTTGCTAACCGAGATACCATTTAATAGCTTTTCCTTAATGAGGGCACAGACTCATTATTTTAGTGATTTTTTTTTTCTTTCTTGATGCCTATATTGAGAACCCATTTGTAAGGGGCCTGATTTTCAGTGGTGCTCAGCAGTTCTTGCACATAGGCCCTCTTTAAAATAATTTCCAATGGAGCATCCCAAAATGGAGGCACCCAAGTCACTTATTGATACCTTAGCTTATCATATTTTTTGTATATCTTCATGTGAAGGTGACTGTAATATGTCTGCACTTAACTGAAAGATATGCAGTAAACTAAGATGAAAGTAATAACTTAATTTCTTCCCTGTCCATCAGTTTCACTATTCTAGTGTACTCTGCATACATCCCAGAATGCTTCTACAGTATTGAATAGTCACTTTCAAATTTCATTGCTATCACTTAACACTCATATAGCCATGCTCACAATCCGACTGCCATTAAAGATGCTGAAGAGCTGTGGGGCCAGTACTCAGGAAGAACAGATGACAGAATACTAGAGGCAGTCAACTGTCACTTACATGGTAAATGGTCCTCTTGCCAGGCCTTGTCCCTGTTTTTATTTGAACTATAATTTGGGCAGAACTATTTGTCTACCTCACCACCATGAACCATAACATTGTTTTGCGGTGCTTTTATTATGCTCCTCCCTGCCATGCTACATCAGCACTTCAAGAAGCAATGGTTTCATTTAGAAAAGCAACTGCTGGTGCTATTTTACCACCCAAAAACTGGATCCAAACCAGAAACTCTTAAATAATTTTTGCCTTCTGGCTGCTCTGTGGGGACATGGGGACAGACACAGGGATGGACAGGTAATTATTCCTAAGATTCTGACAATCAGCACTTTGTCTAATTGACTGTACTGATTAGTAGCCACTACAGCTAGATCCATTCCCAACTAAGAGTTGGAGTCGGAGCGACTGGCATTAGTACAACCTGTCTATGCTTAATGTGCAAAATCCTGAGCCACCAATACAATTGAGAGAAACAAACTAGAACATGGTCATCATTGAACCATAACATGGAATCTCACATGCTCCTAGTAGTATCATGAACAATGATAGGGCCAATGCTTGGTGCCTTGATTCTCAAACTTTATTTTTTTCCTGGTGGTCCACAGAACTAATCTTTAACATCCTGCAGATGGCTATGTTTCATATCTGAACTTCTGGACATGGTTTATAACTCCTAGCCCGTCCTCACAATGATGGCTCTTTTTATCCCTTCCATCCTTAGTCATTTGTAATTGTTTTGCTGAATTTGGCAGTGTCTGAGAGAGAACCTAGGGAAAGAAGAGAAGGCAGAGGAAACTGAGAAATCAAGGAGGGACCATGGAGAAACCTTATATACAGACCATCTTAAACATACGTTATAGCAATGTAAACATTGTGTGCATTTATATTATAGTTTCATAAGACAGAAAATGCCAAATTGAAATCTGGTGTAATTCCCTTGAAATCAACGGAATTACACCAAGGGATGAATGTGGTTGATACTGTTTACATAATGGGTATGGTAAACTCACTTCCACGTCCCATTTAAAGCAACTGATCACACTTTTCTATGTTTTCTATGTTACTGATGGGCACTTTTCTATGTTTATTCTAGCTACCGCTTTATTATAATAACAAGTGGAAATGTTTCCCATCTGCATACCATATTTTTTTTTTAATTAAAGAGAGAAGAGCTGGTTCTCTGACTTATTGCAGCTAACTTTTTACATGTTCATATATTCGAGAGATTTTGAGCACAAAAAGTTAATAGCATATCGCTTTATGAGCTGCTGGAGTTGTACTATTTGTGGTACAGCTAATATATTCAGTACTCTATTGATAATCACCTTGCAACCAAGCAACTGAAAACAATATATTTGCACCTGCTATTTATGCAGAGACTGGCATTCGGTGTCAATGTGGAGTATATTAGAAAGGCAGACAATGTTGGCTTTAACAATAATCCATTATTCAAATAGTACCATGTACTTGGTGCAGAAAATGGAGTTTTAGTTTTATATATCATAATGAATGTGCTTAATATTTAACAAGCATGGTAAGAGAGTGAAACCCATATAAATTATTTTCTTCTGAACCTCAGGCAGCCACCATTTTTCCACTTTGATTACCCAGTGAATGCGATAGGAAGACACATATTGTTGCCTATAGCAGCATGAGAAAAATATTAGTGTAATATTTCTTTTAATAAAAAAGATAAGCCAACCTGGTTTATCAAATACAGAGTGCCATTTCTGAAGACCTATAAGTAGCCTTAGTGTTGTTTTGTCCTCTAGCTTTTCAAAAGGGGAATGTGCCACCTTACTCTTTTCTCAGCATTCTCAAAAGGACAATCTCCATAAAAATGTTTAAAAAATGACATAGCCACACTGAAAGATTCTGATGGACTGGGACAAGATGTAACTCCTAGAGGGCTGGTTTTCTATAAAATGGGCATTTGCATTTTGTTTTATTAGGGGAGACAGAGCTTGTGGAGTGGATCTACCTTGCTGTATTCTCATGCTCCAAAAACAGATACAACAAACTTCTTGTCAAGGACTCTGGGCAGTACAGAGCAAGAAGTAGTTTCCTGTACTAAGAACTAGAACTGCCACTAAAGGGAAAAATCAAAATTAATATCTGATGCAGAGTTTTACTTTTGTTACAAGATAATACATTAATTAAAACTAATTATCTCTCTCCCATTAGTATTCATATCTCTTCCCCATAGACTTTCATCTTCTGGGAGTATAAACCACAGAGCATCTAGTTTTAGTGGGTGTAGGTGTGGTATATTTTATCAATAGAGAAGCACTTTTATAGCAGAACGCACTGAACACCAGTTTAGCTGTCCACAGCTGAAAAAATCTTGAAACTACAAAAGAATTATAAAATGTCCATGGAAGATCATCAGCCCTCTTATCACCTCTAGTCTTGTGGTTTTTTCAGTGCTTAAAACAGTTATAATTGTCTTTCTTCACCTTGTCTACTTATCATATAATTTCAGGGATTAGCACGGAGACTCTTCTATCAATTTGGTTTTATATGCTAGCTCAATATACAGGTTAAAGGATGAGCTGAAATCTGTTTTTCTTTATTATGCCAACACAGAGGAGTCCAAAATATATTACTTGTAAAGCTGTGTCTTATTTAATTTTAAAATATATTGGTATAAATGGCCACAATTAGAGCAGGCTCAAATGAAAACTCCAAATCCCAAACACCAGCATATTTATCTGAATTTACATGTAGCTCTGAAATTTGTAATTGGCCCCTATTTTTACAGGAGGCTGTACCGAGAGCATAAACTTCAATCACCCATAAATTTGGGATGGATATGTGTGTCTGCTATTCAAAATGTGGCTCTGGATCTGAATTTTCTAGAGCAGGACATTTCTACAAATAAACATCATTTGCTGGTATTTGTAACTTTGGATAGATTAGGTTATTGTCTGAATAATCATCAATAGACACCTGCAGTTGACTAGAATTATCTTCTCCCCTCAGTTGTAGGGCAATGTTGGTTGGGGGTCATATTTTTGAATGGAAATTGCAGTGAAGCCACCTAGGGCAGTGGCTTAAAAGTCAGAGTTCAGCCATTTATGGTTGGCTGCTTCAATGTATTGATTTGCAAATCACCATAGGGTGGATAATCATCATTGGCCCCAGCAGCAGACCTCATTTTGGTTCAAAATCTCATTTGCAGTTCTAAGGTTCCATCTATCTACACTGCAACTTCTACCATGCTGGGGAATATGACAACAGTGAGTGATAGTCCCCAACACCATAACACCATGTCAACATAAACAGAATTAACCCATGTTATGACTGTGGTCCTGAAACCTCCATCAGCCCTGCTAAAGCCTAAGGCTGGAGCACGATTTGTAAGCACTATTTCATTCAAGACACTTTGTTGGCATGCCAATCTCTAAACACTTCACTAAGGAGTAGGTATAATTGGTCCAAAATAAGGTTTTACATGCTCCTTGGCATATTATCCCCTTTGTCCATTTCTTGCTGTTGTCCATTTTGACAGGCAGCAGTTTACTACATAGCAGGATGCTGTCTCCATTAACACACTGGTCAGACCTATTTAAATAGCAGCAATGAACCATGACCACAAAATACCATGTTGTAACTGGGTTCCCCCATCACAATAGGATTTACAGTGTAGCTGGAACCTACCAGTAAGTAGGTCATCAGGCCCTGGTGACTTGAAGACATTTAACTTGTTTAAGTAATTTTAACTTGTTCTTTTCCTATTTTAGCCTTTGCTCCTACCTCATTTTCACTGGCATTCACTCTATTAGATGGCCAATTGTTACTAAACGTGTTGGTGCAAACTGAAACAACAATGTGATTTTAGCACTTCTGCCATTTCCACATTTTCTGTTATTGTCCCCCCCTCCTCCCTTATTGAACAATGGGCCTACCCTGTCCTTGGTCTTCCTCTTGCTTCTAATGTATTTGTATAATGTTTTCTTGTTACCTTTTATGTCTCTAGCAAGTTTAATCTCATTTTGTTCCTTGGCCTTTCTAATTTTGTCCCTACATACTTGCGTTATTTGTTTGTACTCATCCTTTGTAACTTGTCCTAGTTTCCACTTTTTATAGGGCTCTTTTTTGAGTTTCTGATAATTGAAGATCTCCTGTCTTGTCTTGGTTTAATTATAACGAGCAGTTTAGATTGAGGGTGGCAAAACAAACTGGGATCCAGTGGTACATACCACCCCATATGCTGTGGTTGGAGTGGATGACTCCGCAGAGACCAGGATAGTGGCCTGTTCATTCCACAGCAAGACTGGCAGGGCCCTGAGTCGCATCACAATATTTATTGGGCATTTAATGACAGCGGTGGTTTTCACAGCATCTGTAAATTCAAGCATGCTTGTGAAATATGTTCTGGGGCCCATTCTTGCCAGAGAGGTAGGGAAAGGTCACAGGGGGGAAACAGGATTGGATATGGGTCAAGTATTAACTGCGGTGGGATAGTGGGGACAGAACACAAGCAGAGGAGAAGGGTGGGCTGAAAGCAATGAGATGGGCAAGTGTACTATCACCAATTAAGCCAGAGGTGTGAAGGTTTCTCCTGTGAGATTACCCCAACAAAGCAGATGGGGGATATTTGTGGGAGGGGTTTACTGTGAGATTTCAGAGTCCCTTTACAGGGACTAAGACGCATGTGATGTCAACAAAATTGAAAATGGTTGGGATGGGCCATACTGTGCAGAAAAAGATTACACAGGAATTAAATGAGGGTAGGATAGCAGGGCCATTCAAGCAATTACATATAGAGAACTTGCAGGTTTCCCACCTGGACTTGGTCCTAAAGAAGGCTCCAGGAGAATTATCAATTCATTTATCACCTTTCATACCCATGAGGTAGCTCCGTTAACAATGGAATAGACCCGGTTCTGTGTTCCATTTGCTATTCCTCCATTGATGAAGTTGTGTGCATAGTTCGGTTGTGTGGCCTGGAAGTGCTCATGGCTAAGTGTGAGGTCAAGCCTGCTTTTCGACTGCTGCCAGTGCATCCATTGGACTTCAACCTTTCGGGTTTTTCTTTTGAGGGACAATTTTATTCTGACAAGACTATGCCCATGGGCTGTGCAGTACCCTGTTCAGCATTTGAAAAAATTAGTACAATGTTGCACTGGGCAGTGATGCAAGCAGCTGGTCTATGCCAAATAATGCACTATTTAGATGATTTTTTGTTTTTATGCCTGGCAGGGTTGGATGAGTTTGTTCACCTGTTGGACACATTTCAGGCCCTGGCTAAACAGATGGGGGTACCCCTAGCAGACGAAAAAACAGCCCTTCCACTACATTGACTTACCTGGAGATTGAGCTAGACACAATGGTGGGCATATTGCAGTGCCCTCAGGATAAGCTTCAGGAGCTATTGGGTTTGTTTCGGAGAGCTATAGGAGCCAAAAAACTCACAATCTGAGAGCGCCAATCTATTATGGGGCACCGTAACTTTGCCTGCAGGGTTGTTGCCCCAGGACAGGCATTCTGTCCCCCGCAGGCATTGGCCACAACATGCGTAGCAAGGCTGCTCCATTTCATATGAGTTACTAGATCAATGAAGAAAGATTTGAAGGTGTGGGAACAGTTTTTGAGCCAATTTAATGGGGTATCTTTATGGAGAGAGGAATAGCTATTAGAGGCTGCTTTGAAAATCCATTCGGATGCTTCAGGGGTTATGGGCTTTGGGGTATTTTACCAGGGCAGGTGGTGTGCCCAGAAATGGCCCACCCTCTGATGCAAAATGGGATAGTGCCTGACATGACTTTCCTGGAATTTTCCCCCATATTGGTTGCAGTGGTTATTTGGGGACCGGAGCTGGCTAATAAAAGCCTGTGCTTCTGATGTGACAACATGGCAGTGGCACATGTTATCAATCACCAAACTTCCAGATCTCACAGGATTATGAGGTTAGTGAGGACATTTGTGCTACAATGTTTAAGCCTTAACATCTGTTTTTCTTCCAAGCACATGCACGGGGTTTGATAATGGCATAGCAGATACCTTGTCTCATTTTAAGTTTGACAGATTGCAGGAGCTTGCACCAGGAGCCAGCAAGGAATGCGAGTGGTTGCCGCTGGCACTGTGGAGCGTTGGTGCATGACGTTGTCGGTGGTGCAATGAGTTCTTGCAATTTCAGGATCTGGAACACTGGTCACCGATATGGCCCATTACAGAGGAGCGTGTGCTGCAGTACCTGGTGTCATTGGCAACCCGGCAACTGGCGTCCTTAATGATCTTCACATGGCATATGGGGCAATGGAGTTATTTTGGTGGATGGGGTTCACCTGTCGGACTTGGGGTGAAGACACATTGTTGGCCGATATAAAAGGAGGCAGTGGGAGATGGGAGTTCACCTGTCAGATTTGGGTTCCAACACATTTTTGACTGATATAAAAGATGGCAGTGGGAGATGTCTGGGAACTCAACTGGGTTTGGCGAGGAGGCAGCCAAAGTAATTGCTGGTGCCCCCTTGTGGCAGATGTCCAGTGCAGGTACTCGATAGGGAACGTACACATTGATCGGATAAATGGCTTGGTAAAGGACTTAAAAATGAGGTATTGGTTAAAGGAATGCAATGGGAGGGCAATTTTGAGCCCCTATGAATGGTATGGGAGGGAGCCAACCCCCTTTTTCTTGTAGCCCACCTTAACCCTCCTAATACAGGGGTGGGATGGATGGTAAAGTCCCAGCAGTGAGTTGGCTTGAGGGACCCAGATGGAAAAAGTGGGGGAGCTGGCAGACGCTCCCCAGGTAATTATAGAATAAACATGGGGATACTTGCACTGTACACTTTTATCTGCCAGGTAGTTCCAGACATCTAATAATAAAGTTTCAGCCCGGTTAAAACCATATCAAGTGTCTCCTGTCCTTCTTTCGGTATAGCCAGATAGCAAGGTGTGTTTTATAGTTGTCGCGCTGAATCAGTGAGTGAATGAAACCTCTGAAAGTCCGAAATAAAGACTTCCCTTTAAAAAAAAGATTGTTTTCAATCCAAGTGAATGAGCTGTGTTATGTTTTACCCATCATCTCATGTGATTGCTATCCCACTTAGTGTTAGACCTATCTTTGTGGAATCTGATAGTAAAGTTAATGACATCAGAAAAAAATGAATAAGATCTGAGGTTCAGAACATTGTGTATTAACTCAAAAGTTATCAATGCCATAATGTTTCTGCTTTATTCATTTTCATGTGCCTTTAATTTTGGGTCCTTGTCTATGCACTGTGTCCCTTATAGACCTCATTATATTGAGATGCCATATATATGGGTCAACAGAACCTTCTGCTGTAAGCTTTGCCCTACATTTTCAAAAGTGACTAATGAGTTGTGGTGCCTCATTTTTAGCCTAATTTTCAGAGGGTGGATGCATAGCTCCTTTTGAAAAATCACTTTTGGGTGTTACAAGTTGTTCAGACAAAATCACTAGTCCCTTTTGAAAGTTAAATCTCTGGATGAAAATCTTGGCCCTAATGAAGTCAATAGGGCGAGGACTTCACTCTCTGCTGGTTAGGGCCCTTTGTAACTGAATCATTTTAGATCACATTATGTTATGATGTAGCACTTGAACTGGCAATTCGGCTGCAATGTTTTCCTAATATCTGAATTTAATACATTCAGCTTCAAACTGGAACGGGTACAAAGAAGAGCCACTAGGATGATCCGAGGAATGGAAGGACTGTCGTATGAAAGGAGACTTGAGGAGCTCGGTTTGTTTACCTTAACCAAAAGAAGGCTGAGGGGAGATATGATTGCTCTCTTTAAATATATCAGAGGGATAAATACAAAGGAGGGAGAGGAATTATTTCAGCTCAGTGCTAATGTGGACACGAGAACAAATGGATATAAATTGGCCATCGGGAAGTTTAGGCTTGAAATTAGACGAAGGTTTCTAACCGTCAGAGGAGTGAAATTCTGGAACAGCCTTCCGAGGGAAACAGTGGGGGCGAAAGACCTCTCTGGCTTTAAGATTAAGCTTGATAAGTTTATGGAGGGGATGGTTTGATGGGATAACGTGATCTTAGCCAATAGGTCAATAACGTGCCATCACTGGTAATTAGTACCACGGGTCAATGATGGGATATTAAGTCTTTTTCCTAAGTGTCTGGATGGAGAGTCTTGCCCGCATGCTCAGGGATCATCTGATCGCCATATTTGGGGTCGGGAAGGAATTTTCCTCCAGGGTAGACTGACAGAGGCCCTGGAGGTTTTTCGCCTTCCTCTGCAGCATGGGGCAGGGGTCGCTTGCTGGAGGATTCTGTGCAACTTGAAGTCTTTAAATCATGATTTGGGGACTTCAACAGCTGAGTCAAGGGAGAGAATTATTCCAGGAGTGAGTGGGTCGGGTCAGTTTTTGTGGCCTGCATCATGCGGGAGGTCAGACTAGATGATCATAATGGTCCCTTCTGACCTTAAAGTCTATGAGTCTATGAGCTTATTAGGCACAGCATGGATTGAAAACCAGGAAACCTAAAACAGGTGGTTTGGATCATCTTGTGCTATGTATCAAGGAAAATATGTTTAAAATGAAACCAAGCAACACAACGTGTCAGTTGTTGAGGGGAAATAAAGAATATAAGAAGAAGAGCAGCTCTAATCTACTATTTACAAGGCCACTTTTACAAATGAAGAGAAGTAGAAACACGTTGGATACAGTGCAACCACAGTAACACAAACCCCCACACAAGAGGATGGAAGTAATTTATTGTACAAGGAAGACAAAAGGAAATGTTGAAGTATGAACCTTTGCAAGACTACAGAAAAAGATTTGGAAATGATTCACTAGTCTCAATATTTCAGAATACTGTATAATTACCACAACTCCCAAACAATTAGGGTCCTTGTGATGTCAGTTCCATTATCGTCAACTTGATTTCACAATGCTTTGAGAACAATCAGTTAATTTGCTAGTGGTGAAATTGTCATAATTCAGTGTAAGATTAAGTCAATGACATAAAATGTTTGAGCTCAATCCTGCATGCTCTCATTTCCTAGTGACCTGAATCAGTATAAAGGGTGCCCAGCATCTCATAGGGTCAAATTCTATACGTCTTTGAAGGGCAGTTGATTAAATGGGCTCCAAGACAAGCACCAGACGAATGGACTCTACATTGAGACTAATGTCTGGATTAGTTGTAGTGCAGTCTGCAATAAGCATACACCAGGGCATAAACAAACAGCAGTACCAGGGTCTAATAACATCTGTTTGAAAATACACATCCATTTATTTTCTCATTAGTTTCCTTACAGACCGAACATTTTTTATCCAGAGCCACAGGCGGCTGCCATTAACAAATGGTTGCAACCTTGTTATTTTCAAAACACAGATGACCTGCACAGAAGAGGAAAATTAGAAAAGGGAAAAATGAATAACACTGCCTTAATGGACTCCATCAAAGATCAAAGGTTTGTTTATGCACTAGCAAATGATGATTGCATATTTTACTAAAATATGTGCTTTAATCCAGTTCTGGGAGAAACTCCATAGCCTGTGGCAGGAGAGGGTTGGATGGTTGTGGGGGGAGGATCCCTTCTGGCCTTGGAATCTGGAAATCTCCCTTGCTTATTCTTTCCCTTCATGGGCCATGGAGAGAGACCAGGAAGCTCTGCATTGCCCTCAGCATGTTCATAATAACACTTATAAGCTCTACAATAAGACAATGACTATAATCAAATCTCATGCTTCAGGGCTTCACATGGTGACCTGCAGAGTTCAGGAAGGATTTTTTTTTTTTGCCCATGCACAATTGGCCAGCTGTATTCTGTGGCGGTCTTTTTTTCTGCCTTCCTTTGAAGCATTGGGACTGGCCACATCTGTAGCTTCTCATATATAAAGGGTTAAAGTGGACATTAACTCAGTTTTTACTGAGGGAGTTTTATTTTCAAATGAGAAGTGTTTTTCTAAAAAGCCTTTTTTTTCAGTATTTTGAAGAAAAAAAACCTGCTGACTTTCTGAAATATTGTGTTTTTCATGAACTTTTATAGCTATATTTGTATCAACATTCTTCAACAAAATATATTTGTATCAACATTCTTCATTTACTGAAAATAAGTGTCGGAGAAGGGGTTTGGTAAATCATTTACCAGTAACATGGTTTTCAATAAAGGACATATTGACTAACCATTCTGATAATAATTTATGTAAAGTTTTTGATCCTTACTTTTACTGTTACTTTTTTCACACAAAATTTTAAATAAAGAAATCATGGGTCTGTTTTTTGAACCCTGCAAACTATAAACAGGTTGGAAATTTCAAAACTTTTCATGAAGTTTTCTCTTCTTTTTCAACACACTCTAGTGCAGTGGTTCTCAGAGCCAGTCCGCCGCTTGCTCAGGGAAAGCCCCTGGCGGGCCGAGCTGGTTTGTTTACCTGCCGCGTCCACAGGTTCGGACGATCGCGGCTCCCACTGGCCGCGGTTCGCTGTTCCAGGCCAATGGGGGCTGCGGGAAGCGGCACAGGCCGAAGGATGTGCTGGCTGCCACTTCCCAATGCCCCCATTGGCCTGGAGCGGCGAAACGCGGCCAGTGGGAGCCGCGATCAGCCGAACCTGCGGACGCGGCAGGTAAACAAACCAGCCCGGCCCACCGGGGCTTTCCCTGAACAAGCGGCAGACCGGCTTTGAGAACCACTGTTCTAGTTTTTACTATGGCTTTCCTCATGGCAACACTCCCATTGATTTCAGAGGGAGCTTCGCCTGAATAAAAACTGCTCAAACACTTTAAAATTTTACTCAAATCACTAAAAGGAAAAGAAAATTAAAAGTATATGAATGTCTGTCCCTTTTATAAAAATGAATAGAATGAAAGATGTTTCAAGAAATCTGATTGGCTACTGTACAGGGCGTTAATTGTATTAAAGCACCTTGTACATGCTAGATGAAACTGCATCACCAGTTACAAAACCTCATGTGGTCAATGTTAATTTCCTAACAAAAGTAACAAACCAACTGCAAAGCACTCCCTAAGAATTAATGATTAGCCTGGGTTAATGGTCCTTGGTGGAGCCTTTTGGTTATAAATTCCTTCCAGCCAATCATTAGTCCCTAGGAAATGCATCTGCCTTTGCATCTCCCTCAGTATTGTTTAATTAAAAGCATTGCTAATGAAGCAATAAGAAAACCACCAAACAACAAAGCCTTCTGTCATATGGAGGAGGACAATATTAATAGCTAATTGTTGGCCAAGGGTGTTTAACAACAAATCAGTTGCATGTAACATCACATCTATGTGTTGTATAAC
This sequence comes from Platysternon megacephalum, assembly GCA_003942145.1. Classification (NCBI taxonomy): domain Eukaryota; kingdom Metazoa; phylum Chordata; order Testudines; family Platysternidae; genus Platysternon; species Platysternon megacephalum. The sequence continues at coordinate 10,140,878 of QXTE01000033.1, read as the reverse complement.
AATGAAACCTATTCTGCAGCTTTCAATTATTGGTTATTGGGCTCTTGGTGACTCATCCATTATATGACTATAACGTATATGTAGAAATAATGTATAGGTTACAATGACCTTGTTCTCTTCTCCACTAATACTGGTATGCGCATCATTATATGGTGCCTAGAGGTAGGTAGGTAGGTGTGTGTGTGTGTGTGTGTGTTATTATTTAAAGCTGAAAAATAAGTGAAATAATGTTTTCATATCTTCCCTCACTTATATTGTTCTGTGACTTTGTTTTTCTTGTCTGTCTGTTTTTCAGGATAGATAATGTTTTCCTGTATGTCTGTAAAGTACCATGCACATTTATGGAGCTATTAAAATGACTAATTGTTAACAACTGATTATAATAATTTGAATGATTAAATTATGACTAGATCAGTTATTATTGATACTTAACACCTGTGCATTACTTTAGAGTAACATCAGTTTCCTCCCCTACACCAACAAATCAAGGGGACAGTAGATCCCAACACTTGTATTATAACTGTGCAGCTTGTGGCTGTCCTGTTAATTTTTTTATTTTAACTCCTTTAATTTAAAAGGGCACTGTCAGGTTAGAACTCCTACCTTAAGAAATAAATGTATACTAATGCCATCTTAGATTGTTAATACCACAATAATTTTAAAATTCATACAACTTTTCACTGTTACACTGCTTATGTTTTGCGCTTTTTGGACAATGAGGCTAGATTATCCCGATTCATTTCCTTGGTCTCTTTGTTGAGATAGCCCACCTGGCCGGGGGAGGGAGGGGGGTTGGATGGCGGCACATGTGCTCATTTGGAACTGCACTAAGATCATCAATGTCATTTCATAAGGTCAACCTAACAGCTATGAGTTGGAAGCAACTTTCTGTTGCTACCACTCTGGGCTGGATTTCAACTGGTGACAAAGATAAAAAGCAGCAGATTTCAGAATCCACCCCTTCAGGCATTGAGTCCCCATTAATACATGCATTTTGGTAATGGTAGATTTCAGACTTACTTAGCAATGTTCAAATTCCTTTCTATAGCTGCACTTATTTTGTTACCCAAATGGAAAGCCAGCAGCAGACTCGGAAAACCTAAGTACTTCATGCACTGCATTAAGCCGTGTTTGAATGTATTTTGCTTTGTGTCTCGCCATGACCAGTGCCTTTAGCCAGCTGCGGGTAGGCGTATGCCAATGAGTACCATGTTGAGAAACAACGTGTGCTTGTTGACCCAGGAATTGCCTGTTCTAAAAATCTGCTTGATGTTCACTGGATAAGCTTTAACAATGAATGGAAAACGATTGTTTTTATTTTTTGTAGTGGCAGATTATTGTGTTGTTTTAAATAAACACACCAGTTCAAACATTATGAACAAAATTACTTACCTCAGCTTAAAAGCACTTATGAGTGAGAGTGGATATTGCTTGTTGCTGACTGACAACTCTGGAGGATATATTTTTCTCCTTTGTTTATTTCTTCTGGAGAAAAGCCCATTCCTCTGTCTCTTTAGATGATTAGAACAGCCTTTTCAATGCAGCCCCATGGGCCACTTTCAGTGCAGCACTGTGCAATGAATATGATTAACCAAAGAGGTAACAAAGCATCAGAGCTTATTTCATTGGATTGATCATTTACCCAGGCATTTGATGAATTCTTGCAAAAAAAGAAAAAAACAACAACAAACCTCTATATCTATATATTTTCCAGGGGGAATACTCTGGGAAAACATAACTTTTGGTTTCAATTTTTTACTTTTAAGGGTTTGGTTTAAGATTGGGGTTTCCATTTAGATAAACCACCTCTTAAATCTCAGCGTCTAATAGTCTGGCTATGTAGAGCATCTCCCCCAAACTGGGGTAGGCCTACTTCCTCAAAAGCAAAATGTGATTCTCAAGAATCCTTAACATATCTCCCATTCCCGTCCCCTCTCCAAAATAAGTTAGTGCTCTGTGTTGAATTTGGAATAAATATTAAACTCGCTCTTTTTAAAATGTTTGCAATTTAAAGTTTCTATCAAATTATTTGTTACGGTAAGCTGTGTTTGTAGCCTTTAGACACAGCCTATAGCAGGGGGTGGTACAGAAGCACCAAACCCCAGTGAGAGCACACAGCTTTGCAACTTTGTTCCTTCTTCTTTAGAGAGACAAGGTCAATGAAGTAATATCTTTTATTAGACCACCTTCTGTTGTCTCAATTAATCTCAAAGAAAAGTAATCTAGACCGTAACTATGTTTGCTCCTTGTGAAGGAAAAACATAGCTGCAGCCATTATGGAGACACTGATGATACATCTACACTGCAATAAAAGACCCCGGGCTAAAAGACCACAGCTGGCCTGGAACAGCTGACTCGGGTTCGTGGAGCTAAAAACAGCCATGTAGACGTTTGGGCTCAGGTTGGAACCTGGATCCTGAAATCCCATGAGGGTTTGTGTCTCAGAGCCCGGGCTCCAGACTGAGCCTGGTCAACTACAGTTTTTAGCCCTGCAGCCTGGGCCCTGCAAGCCCCAGTCAACTTACCTGGGCTCTGAGACTCGGTGCCACAGGTTTTTTTTTATTGCAGGATGGACATGCCCTGAGGGAAACACCCATCCACTGAGCACAGCCATTTCCAGTGTATTGAACCTCCTTTTTTTCTCAGTGAAATGAACTGAGATTAGTTGAGTATGCCAGCAATGCAACAGGAGTTTTGGGAATGTCTAATAAATGCTCACAAGGAAGCAGTTAACTAATTAGTCCTCTGATACATGCTGTGCTATTTAAAGAGATGTTAAGTTTATGAACCAACATGATTAGATGCAATATCAAGCAAGACAATAAAGCATAGGAAGACGACGTGTGTAACATTCTATTAAACAAGGAACTGGGAGAAACAAAACTACAGAAACACAACCACAGCTATACAACTTAGTACAAGAAAGAGACCCAAGTATACAAGTTAATCTAATCATCAAAGTCTAATAGAGATCAGTTTAATGGTTACTTTGCCAATATTATTGGTGGGACAGGTAGTGCTGCCTATTATTAAGGATGCCCAACATGTCCAATTATAAAACACTGTTTTCAATTGCTTATATTTTTGCCAGACTTTAACTGGTTGGGCTGAAATTTTCCATTCCAGGAATCTGTTCCATAATGAATTTTTTTGGAACTTGCAGCCAAGATGGCTCAGCTTTGGTATTTTGGTCTCATTTCAGTTGTTGGGGTTAGTGTGCAGGTGCTTGCTGGTGTTGGTGGCCTGCGATATACAGGAGGTCAGACTAGATGATCTTCTGGTCTTAAACTCGATGAGAATGAGCCTACAGAAAAATGCAGTGTTGTTCAATGTTAAAAAAAAATCTGGTGACCTCTACTTTGGAATGCTGTAGTACCCCAGGCTTTGGAGCAGGGACTTGAAACTTAGCAAAGGGGGTGGCCTTTGTGTTAGGGATGAGCCTTTTTGCCATCCCTGTGAATCCACCTAAATTTGGCCATGTTATAAGCCTTTGAAAAATCATAGTTCGCACATTAATAGTAGAGACTTCTTAGATCTTAACAGCTAAAATCTCAGAAGATTCTGTCCTCATGAAGCATGCTCAAGTTTCTCCTTGGTGCCCAGACTGCACAAACACCTTTCCCACGGAGCACCTGAGCCTGCTTCCTCCACCCACAGCTATAGGGGTGAAGAAGAACTTTCACTACAATGGCTTCTCCTAGCCGCTGGGCCTGTCTCTCCTGTGCAGTCAGTGACATGCTTCCTCTACCGCCACTCCCGCTGGTACCCAGACCGTGTGGAGAACGAAGCTTTGTGATTCAAATGCAGAACGGATAAGAGCTGGATCTAGGGCTTTGCAAGGGAAGACTGGGAGAATAAATTAGGACAAGGAGCCTGAGGAGTGGAAACAGGGACAGAGGCTTGCAGGACATGGAGACTGGGACAGGGAGCCAGGGAGTAGAGTAGGGACTGTCTGGGAAAGGAAACTAGGTCTTGTAACCAGTGGGGCAAGAGGAAGGGGAGACAGATCTAAAAAGGAGCTGGGGTGCAGTAAGAGAACTGTAACCAGTTTGTCAAAGAGACTGGGACAAGGAGCTGGGGGAGGCAGGGACACAGAAATCTGTTGAGAAGTGTGGGGACTGGGAGACAGAGGAGATGAGGAACATGGGCAAGGGTGATTGGAGGACAAGAAGGGAGAGAGACAGATCATGAGTAGAGGAAATAACTGGGATTAGCTGGGCTAGGAGACTGAGAGAGAATGTGATCGAACAGGGTGACTGGAGGGGTAAGACTAAGATTTATGGGGCCAGAAGATCGGAGCTGGGATCAGAAGCCTGAGGAGTGGAGACTGAGAGTGACTAGATGAGGAAAATGGGACTGGGATGAGGAACTAGCAGTAGAATAGTTACAAGTTGGACAGGGAAAGATTGGAGTGGATGGGGAATAAAGGGTCAAGCTTGGGGGTGAGGTATGGGAGAATGGGCAGAAGAGTCTGTGTCTACTAGAGCCTGGAATGGAACCCAAGATTCCTGAGTCTGACCATTCCTCCACTGGTAAAGGGTCCTGTCCTCTTCTAGTGCTGACCCACAAAGAAAATACCAATCTACTACTACTATCAGTTACTCCATTACCTCAAATGACAGAGGTCTTAGCATTGGATCTAAAGGCTCTAACCCTGCTGTTGAACCATGTGGGTGTCAATACAATGGCATATGACAGAATTTCTGTTTTTCAGTTTGCTCAGAGGCAGATTAAGATTTATTGGGGTCCTGGTCACAAAGCACTTTTGAGGGCCCCACTATTCCCCCTCACCATGGGGCCCTGTCCCCTGTTCTTCCTCTCCCCCAAGGCCCTGACCAGGCCAGAAGCCTGAGCCGGGCTGTGGTAAGAGCCATGGCAACCACCTGGGAGCCTAAGTCACTGTGGGGAGCTCAAGGGCACTGGAACCTTTGTAAAAGTGGAGGGGCCAAGGCCAAAGTGGTGGAGGAATCCTCCCCATCACCTCCCCCCCCCCCCACAGCCCCGCTGCCTCCCCTGCTACATTGCCCTGAGCTCCCTGCCATGGCCTCTCACCCAAAGCCCACCCCACTCCTTGATTCTTGACCACAATGCACCCTGATCACAGTGCTCCCTGTAAGGCCAAACTCCACTGCCTTCATAGATTAGCATCAGGATACACATGCCAAAATTAAAACTCCTAGGCTCAGAGTGGAGTAAGATCTAAACACAGGATGCTAGCATTAAGATTTACACTCCTCTAGTGGCCAAGATTCATGCTCTCAGTAGATTAGGATGCACCCAACAGGGCCATATTGACAGGATTCGTATTAGAGAGACAAGGTGAGTGAGGTAATATCTTTTATTAGACCAGCTTCTGTTGATGAGAACAGACAAGCTTTTGAGCTTACAGACCAGAAGAGTTCTGTGTAAGCTCAGAAACTTGTCTCTCCAAGCAACAGAAGTTGCTCCACTAAAATATATTACCTCACCCACCTTGTCTGTCTTTCATATCCTGGGATCAACAGAGCTACAACACTGCATACAACGATGGATGGTTCACATTAACAGCCCAGAGTGACCATCACACCAGAGCACTATTTTCAGGCTTCATATTTCTAGCATAATGTCATTAGACCAGGGCACTAGCACTACCAGCCCAATGAGATACATATAATAGGGTGTGAGTGCCAAAAAATCACAGTACAAACACACTGGGATCCACACAGCAGGCGACCAGTGTCAGAATACATGCTCACAATATCGTGGGGATCAGGGCCGACTCCAAGCACCAGCACAGGAAGCAGGTGCTTGGGGTGGCTGGAAAGGGGCGGCATGTCCGGTTCTTCGGCGGCAATTCGGCGGTGGGCCCCTCGGTCCCTCTCGGAGGGAAGGACCGGCCACTGAATTGCCGCCAAAGAATGAAGCGGCGCAGTAGAGCTGCCGCCGAAGTGCTGCCGATCGCAGCTTTTTTTTTCTCTCTCTTTTTTCTTCACCACTTGGAGCGGCAAAACATCTGGAGCGGCACTCAGTCCCGTGCGTAAGGGTTCATATAAACACAAGGGCACCAGCTAAAAGCTGTGCTAATAGCAGGATCTACACCAGGAGGTCTGAAACTGTGGGTTGGGACTCCAAGTGGGTCATGACCCTGTTTTAATGGGGCCCAGGGCTGAAGCCGAAGCCTGAGCCCAACTGCCCGGGGCTGAAGCTGAAGTCAAAGGGCTTCAGCCCTGGACAGTGGGGCTCAGGTTACAGCCCCCTCTCCCCTCCCCCCCCAACCTGGGGCTGAAGCCCTTGGGCTTTGGCTGCCCTGCCTGGGGCGGTGGGGCTCGGGTGGGCTCAGGCTTCAGTCCCCCCTCCTGGGGCAGCGTAGTAATTTTTGTTATCAGAAGGGGGTCCCGGTGTAATGAAGTTTGAGAATGGCTGTTCTACACTACTGACCCAGTAAGAATTGCATGACAGGGCTCTAATTCACAATTCCAGAGCAATGGGATCCAGGCACCAGGTCTTTAGTACAAGGATTTGTACTCCCAGAATAGTGGACTAGAATTAGATGAGAGAAAGCCCTCTGTAATCATCCCATCTTGGCTAGCTCCCTGCCAATCCAGGGCTTTACCTTACAATACGTTTTGTCCAGTCTCCTTTTAATAAGTCCCAAGCCTTGAGGTTTCCAGCCCTTCCCTTGTGAGACTGTTTCACAGCCTCTTAATTGCATCCTGTTACTCGGCGTACTGGTTTGTGTAGCACGGGTAACAGACCCAGGAGTCACCTTCCTGGCAGTGTGAGAGTCGCACACACGCCCCAGCCAAGGGGGATGCTCACCACCATGGTCTTGGGGGGAAGGTGTCTGTTTCACCAGAGAGTGGAGGGAGAAGGCTGTCATGCCCTGGGCTCTGGAGAGAGGATGTACGTGGGGAGGGGTGCAGACATGCTTTGCTTCTTGCATGCAGTTTAAACCGGAACAGGGAAATGTCCTTGGAAGGGAGAAGGCCCAAGAGCATGGGGGGCTCTGGGTGTGTCCTCAAGAGATGGCGGATTGGGGACTGGATGTGTCCAGGAGATCCCTGTCTGTGAAGGATGTATCCTCTGGGGTGGGTGATCCCAGGCTGTAGAGAAGGTAGAGGATGTATCCCATGGGGATACCAGGTTCTGTGGAGCGGTGCACTGTGCAGGGTGGGCAGAGGGAGAGATGGAGCAGAGGCTGCCAGATCTCGCTATACTTCAGCACCACAGCTGCCACAATCTGTGAACAAAAGTTGCAAAATCCCATCCCAGCTGCCGCAGGTAGAAGAGCCCAAGGAGCTGCAGTCCCAATGCCGCCCGGAGCAGATACCTGGGAACAGCCCCTTCCAGTGGCGCTGCGGAGGAAGCTGTCAGGTGGCCTGGGCACTGGGGGCATCACAGTCTGCTGTGATGGGGCACGGATGAGCTGAGGATTTAAACACTGCCTAAAGGGCAGTGAGGGCTGAGGTGGAGCCCCCAGGGCAGTCGCGTCCCCTCCATATGCATAGTTTGAGTGCTATATTTGGGGGAGAGGGAGGGAGGGAGGGAGGGAGGGAGGGAGGGAGTGTGTGTGTGTGTGTGTGTGTGTGTGTGTGTGGAAGCCAGTTCCCCTGGCTCATTGGCTTTCTCTCCCTGCCTGGAAGGGTGCCTGGGCTGCTGGTGCTGTGGGGGACAGCTTAACGGGAGACGAGAGGGTGCTGCGGCAGTGACCTGAGCGCGGGAGCTGTGGCCACTCAGGCACCTTAGACACCCAGTGCCTCTCTCAAAGCTGTGCTTTGAATAAACACAGTGCAATATAATACTAAATACGCCAAAAATTGAGTCACAGGTATCTCCAATTGGGCACCCAAAATTAGCAGATATTTTTTATTTCAATCACACTGTGCCTCAGTTCCAAATTTGTAAAATGGGCATAATACCACCCACGTACCTCACAGGGTTGTGAAAATTAATTCATTAACATTTGTGAAGTACACAAATACTCTAGTGATGAGCACCATAAAGAAGTCCAAGAGAAAATTAGTCATTCTGTCTTCAGAGCAGATTTTCAATAGAGTGCAGTAAATAAGTCATGGGGACAACCACTGAACAATTATTAGAAATATTGAATAGCTGCTCACAGAGTAAATACCATCCATTCTGTGCTCTGAAAGAGGCAAGGGCCCTGTAGAAAAAAGTATATAACACAGTTATCATAATGAGTATGCACAAATGGGGTGAATTAAGGTTGCACAGCAACCTTAATACTGGCATTCCCTCACTTTTGAGTGCTTGGCTTTGCAACCTCGATAATGTTCTTTTAATGTAGTTTTTTTGTATGGAATAAATTATTATTGTACTTATAATTTAGTTTATACTGAATAACCACTGATACTGTGCTCCCCTTTGCTGTTGACTTTATCTGAGGAAGGCTAATTGGCATCTAGATGCAATGGGACTGGCACCAAATACCTTATGTAAGATACAGACAGTGTATCACCACTTGAGAGATAAAAGCTGAAAGTTCTTTACATTTAATAAGGTCAGACTAGAAAATTAAAAAACTGGCTGAATTAGGTTTAATTTATGGCAAAAAAAAATCCAAATAATTCTGTAGACTTTCCATGTCAGTTTTATTGCTGTACGCATAAGCTTAGTAGAGCGAAATCTATAATGCACAGTGATTTCTTTGTCTGTTGAATTTTGCAACTTTTCTGATAATATGTCACCAAAGTTCAGCTACACAACTAGGTACCTAATCTATGCACCCTTGACCATTTAACTGATGGCCATAATCACAGAACTGCCCATTTGTTCTTGCTTAAATGGAAGTTTTTAGATTCCAAAGCACAGCTTACTGAAAATGTTTATGGGCTTGATCTGAAGTCCTTACATCTGAAGTCCTTACATCAGCACATTTCAGTAGCCTTTGGCTCAGGCCCAACGTGCATACAATTGCAATGGTTTGTGTAATTAGGGAAGCAATTGCCAATCAGAGGCACGGGTGCATTGAAAATCTAGTACAAACAGTTTACTAATGGTGAGCACTCTCCATGGTGCTAGATCTTTTTGCAACATAAAAAGCTTAGTCAGTGCCAGAAGTCACTCAGGCTAGCTAGCCAGGTTGCAAGTCTAAATATCCTTAGTGGGGACGCTTTCTCTTCAAATTGTCCACATAATCCCTGAATCCAAATAACTATCTGAAGGTTATATAGAAATAAATCGTGCCTAGATATTGTTCATGGAAACAGATGGATATCTATAAAACTCATAAACCAAAGATGATTCAGACTTTATAGTATACTTTTAAATTACTTTATTCTTTCTAAAATCCTCATCTCTTTGCATACAAAGTCTCTGAAAACAAGACATTAAATATAGCATGTTAACATCACTTGTTTCTCTCTCTGTTCCAGAGTGACTGAGTTCATGAGAATGTTATTAGCTTAATATTGATATTCAATTGTGGCTATCTCAAAGCATATACATATTTGCCAGAGGTGGTATTTTCATTAAATATTTGCTTTTTTAAATAACAGTTGATGAATTGTGTGTGGTGTTAGCATTCAGTAGCTGTAGTATGTAACAAAACAAAATGTAAGTGTGATAAAAATATACATTCTTTTCCCTCTTTCATTTTTATAGTTATTCAATGACAGCCATACAGTTTTTGACACTGTGTGGTTTTGGCTTGTGATGTTTTAGGTGTATCATTATTCATTCCAATGAAGCATAATTTTATGACATCAATGACATTTTTAAAGTTAAGTGCCTCAAATGGAAAGAGTTAATTTATAAAACTAGGGGTGTGGGGAAGAAATAGAAACAGAATTAATGAAAAACAATTGTGTATACTGTTATTATGCAGGCATTATTAGAGACTTCATAGTTAAGGTTGTGTTGATTTGTTGTTAAAGCAGGATTAAAACCTCTATATTTCACAGAGGACTCTTAAAAATTCCTGGGAGGAGGAGAGGGCAGTAATATTTACTAATATTTTTCAAAAGAAAACGTTTTAAATTATTCTTTTTTTGAAGATTTCACCTGAAATTTTCATTTTCAGTTTTATAGTTGTTTGAGTAAACAACCATAGTCCCCACAAACTACAAACTCTACACACAGATTTTGATACTATCTCAGACATAAGGCAAAATTTTCAGAAATGACTTAGGCATTTAAAATCCTGATGTCTCATTGACTTTAAGTGAGACTTAGACCACCAAGTGCCTAAGTCACTTTTGAAAATGAGACGAGCTCTTGTGTGAAACTGTGCCAATAAGGGATTTTTCAGTTCATTGGCAATTCTGAAAAATTGAAAAAAAAAATCATTTTTTGGGGCAAATTTAAATGATTTGTTTTGATTTCAAACATTTTTAAATATTTCTGATTAATTTTGTAAAATAAAATTAAAAGAGTTTTTTTAAAGAAATGGTTGTTTTAAGCCAAAAAATTGAAACACTTCTTTTTGAAAATGTTGGAACAACATTTTTCCATTTTTTTCATATTTTTTAGGTTTTAATTTACCCCCCAAAAATAAAAGTGAAACCAATATGAATGTAGAAAATACAAAATATTCCTGTGGTGCCAAATCTACATTTTTCACTGGAAACAATTTTGTCCTATTCTTCTGTTATGTCACTTAAGTATTTTTGAAAATATTAGCCACAGACGTTAATTGCATAAGCACATAGTAGGCCAAAATCCATCGCTGGTATGAGCAGGTGTGACTTCATTGTCTTCAGTAGAGTTATGTCCACTTATATGAGAACCACATTTGGCCTATTGAGTTTAATATTTTTCAGTCCATCCTCGTCAGAGAATGTGTGACAAGGATGGACCGAGAAAAAAAATTGAAATGAAAATACTTCTAGATTGGGTAGGATAGATCTGACAGAGGTGGTGACTGGTAATATAAAAAACATTTTCTGGGACATGTATTGTCCCATAAAAATTCATAGTTTAAATATCTGGACTTAAGAAAGAGACATTTCCTTAAGACAAAGCCTCAAGGAAATGTCTCTATAGCTCTGTCTGGGGAAGAAGTCTTTATTTTGGCTAGTCTGTACATACATTACTTTTGTAATTCACAAGGGAGTTAGGGAGAATTATATATGTGAATCTATTATATGATTATGCATACTGAGAAGGGAAATCTCATATAGAAAGTGTTCCTGAAATTAGGTGGGAGGAGAGTTAAATGCTGTATGAGAATATATTCTCCATCTTTATAGTCAAGTAACAGAATGGATAATAATAGCATGCCTCCATTTAAATACCATCTTTTCTATGTTTCTGTTTTTTCTTGCTTCCCTTTAACAGAGAGTTATTTTGCAGTCCTAAAAAAATAGGGGCAGTGAAATACCAGATCATGGCACTTGGCAGCATATGATTTCTTGTAATGACAAAAGAGAAACATAGCTAAGGTATAAAACCACAGGTGAATATCACATGTTTGGTTATCTGTACTTAATATATATTGCTCTAATCAAAACAATCATTAAAAAAAAGTTAAGGTTTCTCAAATGCATATTGGACCAAAAATAATGTCTTGAAATCACTAGTTAAGTCCTAACTTAACTCCTTGAACTAAAATTTAACCTTTGCCACTTTTTCCTCCCATAACACACATTCCTCCTCCCTCCACCTGCATGAAAGATAGCAGAGTACGTTAAACTCCAGTCACAAAGCTATTGAACAAACAAAATGCAACCACTTACTTCTACATGGAGAGCTTCCCCAGTGCTACTGCTCTGGCTCCCCAGTGCGCCAAGGCAGCATTGCTCTGGCATTAACAAATCAAGTACCTTCCACAGCACAGAAACATGCAATTCTTCCTCATGCCAGATTGTCCACAGAGCCTTGTTTCTCCCATTCAGTGCTCTGGCTGCCAGTCATTCCCATACTTTTCAGTGATAGGAAGCCTTAGAGGTTAGGAAATTTGAGGTGACATGGAGCTGATAAAGCTGTGCAGGGGGAGTACTTCAAGTGCCAAGAAATTAGCACAGACATCCCTGATTCCCTCCCTCAGCCTCATGCTCCTGAGGGTACATAGTCCTGTTGTGGAGGCTTGGGAGAACCATTGAGTAGTATGAGGGGGGTAAGCATCCATGTGGGGGAACTAGCTGTGCTGTGAACAGGAATGATAGATGTCTCCCCATCTACAGGGACTGGGAGAGGTCTTCATCTTCTCTCGTTGTAGTCCCAGAGTGTTGGGCCTTCTCAGGTCTGTCAGATCAGGTCTGCCCTGTGGAAAATTACAGGAGGTTCATCATAGAAAAAAGTTGCCTTCTGAGTGAAGCTCATAGTTTCTGTCCTGAGACTATTTCAGTGGCAAGTATTTCCCTCCCTTCCAATCCCATGCCTCTTTTTATGATGGGAGAGGGAGATTTGCCGCTGAAGGTGCCTCCGGAAGTCTACTCATGAGGCAGCTTCTCCCTCTTGTGATCTTCCTGTTTACTGGTGGGGAGACAAGTTCTGACAGGCTTGTGGAGATCCACCACTTTGGGACTACAGCTTGGAAGGGTGAAGAGCAAAGACCTCCTAGACACCTTATGGGAACACTGAAGGGGAAGTATGAATGTAGGTATGTAAAAGGAGGCATAGAGAGGAGCATTATTAGGGAAACCAAATCCACAGCTCTCCCTGCTATCTCCCTCCATCTGTAAATTTCTCTGTCTTCTCCATGGTCATCCCCCCCACACACACTTCTATTGCAAAATATTTCTCTTTTCCTGATCTCTTTTCAAAATCTGTCTTTCTTCATCTTAAGAAGGGCAAAAGTGGGGGAAAGATGCAGGGCATGTTGGCCTCACCTACATCCCCCAGATTACTGGGTTTCTTTCCCTGCCTCACAATTACATTCTTAGCTTTGTCCCATGACTCCCCCCCTCCCACCCACGTCACTTGTTCCCCAGTGCTGCTGACTTGTGCATTCGGGAGCTGATGTAGCAGTGTTAAAGAACCAGCACTTCCAGGTCTCAGCTGTACAATGGGGAATCCTGGATGCTCTGATGAATGAGTACCACTGACTTATCTCTTCAGAAACACCAGGTAATGCTTCCTGGTGTACCATAGCAACTCCAGTCTGCCTGTGAGGCAGCAGCCAACATCAGCTCCTGCATGTTAGTGTTCACCTTCACATCCCCCTTCTTTCATTGACTGCTCAGTCCCATCAGTCTAAATTACCCAGCTGAGCCCCGTTGCTCCCTATACCCTCACAAGAGTGTCATCACCTTGATCCCCCTCGCTCCATGCTCCCTAGATGCCCCCCATACCTATGCTGTCCATGAAGCCTCCCTGTCTCCCCAGGGTCTATACTGAGTAGAGCTGGTGGACCAGAGAGCTAGGCTGGCAGCATCAGAAAACGAAGCAGCTGATGGTGCTTGACTATTTCAGTGGCTAATCTTGGCATCATTCTATTAGGTCATCCTGAAGAAAGGGATGCAAGATGCATTTAAGTTTACATGGCAAAAAGAGAGAGAGAGAGAGAGAGAGAGAGAGAGAGTGTGTGTGTGTGTGTGTGTGTGTGTGTGTGTGTGTGTGTGTGTGTGTGTGTGTGTGTGTGTGTGTGTGTGTGTGTGTGTGTGTGTGTGTGTGTGTGTGTGTGTGTGTGTGTGAGAGAGAGAGAGAGAGAGAGAGAGAGAATGAGTTTTTCAAGACATTGATGACTTTGGTTCTTTGGCTAGAAATCCGAGGAAAACAGGGAACATTTCACAAAGGAAACATTTTAAAATGTTTTAAAATCTTGGAAGAGATGAAAAATATTGCATTTAAAATTAGATTGAAAATTCACTTGTACTGTAATGAGTTCTTGTGCCAGATTTGGAGACTTAATCCAGTGATTAAGTGTAAATCAGAAATATGGAGTTCAAATCCCAAAGCAAGTTTAATTCTGAAGTCACTACCAATGTCTTCCTAATATTCTTACAAGTTACTAGAAGCTGCAGGTGAAAAATGTGGAAATGAGAGAGAAAAAATGTTATTATGGATAGCTCTTAACTGAGCTCTGCATTTAATTTAAAACGGATGAAAAAAATGCTACACATAATACAATCAATTGAACTTTCACAGAGTTGCCTTGAAGAAGAAAACAGTCTTTTAAGAAGCTGTAGTTAAACATAAATGTTTACCTCCTAAAAAAGACCTCTTATGCTCAATACTTATCTGCATAGCTTTTGCATATACTCCTTTTTTTAAATCTCTTTTTAACAATAAAAAGTGCCCTGGGCATTTGAAATTGGAATCCATGAACAACCTTCAACTTGGCTTTAAAAAGTCTGCATATACTATGACAGTAACATTGCTGAGATTGCTATGTTCACAATATATACACAGAGAAGTTAGATTAAAAATATGAATGCTCTTTCTGGAAGGTTGCAATGTAACACTACTTTGTGGCGTAGAATGCAGAATGATAACTCACAAGTACCCCAAAAGAGAGGGAGACAAAGCAGGCTGTTCCCTAAAGCAGGGGCACAAATTACCTGATCTTACTCTAGTCTGTGTGCTGACTGCTTCTAGCCCAGTATTGCATGCTTTTCTACAGAGACCTCTAGTCTGAAAGAAGGACCAGGAAACCCCCCTGAAATTTAAAGTGACAGCTTACAATTTTAACACAGTTTTCACCAGAGAGATAAAAATAGTTGTCTGGTATGAAAGAAGGTGACTAGTTGTGATCCCAAACTATGTGGCACTGAAACTAATATGCAAAGTAATTAATATATTTATCTGACCACTAGAGGCACAGCAATGTAGCCATGTGCATCACATTTGATGACATTACATAGGCTACATTAATGTAATTACCCTAACCACTGTCAGTCAATAAGTGCTATTAAGATTTTTGCAAATGCTGATCAAGAGATGTAAATTTATGAGACTGGCTATAAAAGATATCTACAGAGTAAACACAAAGCAATGAGCTGTCCATGATTGATCACCTTTTAATAACACAGACATGAAGTATAATTCCAGTTGTCTGAATTCCCTTTATCTGAAAATCCTAGCTATCTGATTCCACCATAGCATTATGTTACTTAATTACTCACTAGTAACTTCCCAATTAGCCTCATAGTGCCTGCTAGGACTAATCAACAACTTTTTATTTCTATAGTGGTTCTGACCAATTACTCAAACCTAATTCCATTTCAATGGCAACAGCAGTTTATGTCCATACAATTTTGGTGTTTTAATAAACTCAGTTTTTTACCCTTTTTTAAAGTACAAGCTAGTAAGCAAACATCAGCATTACTCCCTTCTTTCCCTCTATTTCTATACCAGTGAATCTGCAATTCAAAATAGCAATTCCATTTATACGAGTGCCCCTTTATCCAAAAGTTTCAGATGTCCCCCAGGCTGTTCAGATAAATGGGAGCCAACTGTTTTAATACTCCCCACAGTTTCCCACTCCAATAGACCTTCTCTCCTATATCGATCACAATGTTCTGCATATATTTAAAAAAACCCACAGCTGTTTAAATGTTCGATTTATGGTGCCCAGCTCTGAAAGACACTTTGAATAGCTCAATGCATGTAATTTTTTTTTTTAAACGAGCAATTTTCCTCCTTGGAATTATAAAGCTACTGGAAATGTTGGACTCCAGAGATCAGCAGCCTAAAGACAAAAGTGGTTTTATGGGTTTGACTAAAGGTGTGAGGACAGGACTAGATACTAGGGAGGGACGGATGCGTTCTAATCACAGCTCTGACAGTGACTCCCTCTGTTATTTTCACTATGTCGCTATTCCCCCCTCTATAAAATATGAAACAAGAACAAAACAGGAGTATTGTACATCACCTGTTAAATGATAAAGGCCCTCAGATGGATAACATGCAACTCCAAAATTATGGCCTTAAATATATGCAAAATATTATGCGTGATTAAAGGGGAAAAATCAGTGTAAATGAATACTTAGTATTTAATACATCCAGGATAAGATCTGGCAAACATTTACATGCATAAGTAACTTCATTACCATGAGTAGTCCCACTTGCCTCCATGGTTCTACTCCACGTGCATAAGTATTTCCAGGACTGGGCCCTTAAAGCTGGGCTGAAAATTAAGTTCCATGTTAAAGCTATGTACAAGCATTAACTAAGTAATCCTCACACCCCTCCACACACCATTAAGTACTGTAAATAAATAATTATTATTCATCACATTTTACAAGAAATGGAGAAGAGTGTTTAAGTGATTTGCCAAAAACAGAATGTCAGAGGCAGGATTAACATTCAGGTATTCCTGGTTCCCAGTCCTGTGCTGGCACCATGCCTCTCTCAAAACACTGATCTGGCTGGAGAGAGATTAGTACTTATTTGCATTACAATAGCATCTAGTGCTCCCAGCATAGATTGGCGCCCAATTGTGTTTAGACATTTCATAAATATAGCGTGAGAGACAGTCCCTACCCCAAAGAGGCAGACAAAGGGTGGGAGGGGCAGGACCAGCTCTAGGCACCAGCAAACCAAGCACGTGCTTGGGGCGGCACAATTCCAGGGGCGGCATTCCGGCCATCTATTTTTATTATTTTTTTTTTTACTTCGGGCGGCAAAAGCCTAGAGCCAGCCCTGGCTGCAGCAGCGCGTCGTGTGCAGGGGGCTCCCTGGGGCTGCTGCGGTTCGCGCCACGGGGGAGCAGCGCCCGCACCTTGTGGCTGGGCCGGGCAGCCTCCGAGAGGGGGACACTCAGGCTGGGGGCCGCCCCACAGAGCACACGGAGCTGCCTGCCAGCTCTGCAGCCGGGGCTGGGCGAAACGGCCCGAGCCGCCCAGGGACTGCGGCAGTGCGGCTAGAAGCAGCAGCAGCAGCAGGGCCATAGAGGGCGGGGCGCTGCCGTGCGGGGCCTGCGTCCCGCTCTCCAGGCCTCCGCTCCCTCTGGGACTAACATCCCCGGCTCCTCAGCCCCCTGCCAGGGCGGTCCCCCGGTTCTGCCCTCCCGGGTCCCGGCTGGTCCTGGAGGCGGGAGCCCTGGCTGGAGGGACCCTGGGTTGAGGCACTGCCCGGGAGCCCCGCTGCTTACCCCGACCCTGCCAGTACCGGACCAACTGGAGGCGAGGGGGGAGCAGGCGGAGTCAGCACTGGTGGGGGGGAGTCCAGGGCTGGGGTCGCAGGGGGTGCGGGTGGGGTGGGGTGGGGGGGAGAGCTCAGGGCTGGGGCGGCAGGGGGTGCGGGTGGGAGAGGGCACTGGTGGGGGGGTGAGAGCCCAGGGCTGGGATGGTGGGCAGCCAAAAATGTTTTGCTTGGGGGTGGCAAAAAACCTAGAGCCGGCCCTGGGGAGGGGAAACACAGGTACAGAGAGGGGAAGTGATTTACCTAAAGTTACACAGCTGGTAATAGCAGAGCCAGAAATGGAACACACATGTCCTGTGTCCCACTCCAGTCCACTGTCCACTAGAGCACGCTGTCTCACCAAAATGTTTTTTTATAGATCAAAAAAAGTCAGACGCAAGAGGACAGGATCGTAGGTCTTCCAGGTGGTTGCTCTAACCACCATACTACAGAATCATTTTCAAATCTGAGGAATTGGTGACAAATCTGAGGAACTGTCACAGATTGAAGTGTCACTAGAGAAGGTTTTGGAATTAATTGATAAACTTAACAGTAACAAGTCACCGGGACCAGATGGCATTCACCCAAGAGTTCTGAAAGAACTCAAATGTGAAATTGCAGAACTATTAACTATGGTTTGTAACCTGTCCTTTAAATCAGCTTCTGTACCCAATGACTCGAAGATAGCTAATGTTACGCCAATATTTAAAAAGGGCTCTAGAGGTGATCCCAGCAATTACAGACCGTAAGTCTAACATCAGTACCAGGCAAATTAGTTGAAACAATAGTAAAGAATAAAATTGTCAGACACATAGAAGAACATAAATTGTTGGGCAAAAGTCAACATGGTTTCTGTAAAGGGAAATCATGTTTTACTAATCTATTAGAGTTCTTTGAAGGGGTCAGCAAACATGTGGACAAGGGGGATCCAGTGGACATAGTGTACTTAGATTTCCAGAAAGCCTTTGACAAGTTCCCTCACCAAAGGCTCTTACATAAATTAAGTTGTCATGGGATAAGAGGGAAGATCCTTTCACGGATTGAGAACTGGTTAAAAGACAGGGAACAAAGGGTAGGAATAAATGGTAAATTTTCAGAAGGGAGAGGGGTAACTAGTGGTGTTCCCCAAGGGTCAGTCCTAGGATCAATCCTATTCAACTTATTCATAAATGATCTGGAGAAAGGGGTAAACAGTGAGGTGGCAAAGTTTGCAGACGATATTAAACTGCTCAAGATAGTTAAGACCAAAGCAGACTGTGAAGAACTTCAAAAAGATCTCAGAAAACTAAGTGATTGGGCAACAAAATGGCACATGAAATTTAATGTGGATAAATGTAAAGTAATGCACATTGGAAAAAATAACCCCAAATATACATACAATATGTTGGGGGATAATTTAGCTACAACTAATCAGGAAAGAGATCATGGATAGTTCTCTGAAGACGTCTACGCAGTGTGCAGCGGCAGTCAAAAAAGCAAACAGAATGTTAGGAATCATTAAAAAAGGGATAGAGAATAAGATGGAGAATATCTTATTGCCCTTATATAAATCCATGGTATGCCCACATCTTGAATACTGCATACAGATGTGGTCTCATCTCAAAAAAGATATACTGGCATTAGAAAAGGTTCAGAGAAGGGCAACTATAATGATTAGGGGTTTGGAACGGGTCCCATATGAGGAGAGATTAAAGAGGCTAGGACTTTTCAGCTTGGAAAAGAGGAGACTAAGGGGGGATATGATAGAGGTATATAAAATCATGAGTGATGTGGAGAAAGTGGATAAGGAAAAGTTATTTACTTATTCCCATAATACAAGAACTAGGGGTCACCAAATGAAATTAATAGGCAGCAGGTTTAAAACAAATAAAAGGAAGTTCTTCTTCACGCAGCGCACAGTCAACTTGTGGAACTCCTTACCTGAGGAGGTTGTGAAGGCTAGGACTATAACAATGTTTAAAAGGGGACTGGATAAATTCATGGTGGCTAAGTCCATAAATGGCTATNTTTCATGCTTGTGCATGCTCTTGCTCCGTCTCTCTGATTATTTATCCACAGTGGAACAGCTTCAACAGGAGAGACTGAGGAAGCACCCCACCCCATTAGAATATTCAATAGTTAGAGCACACACCTGAGAGGTGGCAGATCCCTGTCCAAACCTCTTCTCCCTCTCAAATTGAGGGGGTTCTTGAACTGGGGTCTCCCACATCCTAGGTGAGTACCCTAAACACTGGGCTAAAAGTTACAACTGCTCTCCCACTGTGCATTACTTCTAGCTTATCACCATGCATTGAGCCCCGGTTGATCTCAAACTGATGAGTAATCCCACCTTGAACAACAGTTCAAGGTGGGACTAATTGTTACGGTGTCTGCTACCCACTAATCTCACCTCTTTGAAAGATAAAGATGACTTCTAATTGGCAACAGTGTTTCAGTGAATGTCCTGATTATAACTAGAACTTGTATACACAATAAATGGATATGGTGCAATTTTCCATAAGCACCAGCAAATGAAGGGCTCATGAAAAATACAGCTTTAATATTATAGATGATAATGTCAATAAAATTAAATAACAGGTTAAAAGAAAAGTCACCATTATGGCTGTTGCATTGTAATGTATTCCTTAATCTTCAATCGGAATAATATATTGATGTTTATTATATGAGTAAGGTAGGCTCTGTGATGTCTTTAACCAGTCACTTCCTTTCGTTTAAGCACCTTGGTTGTGTAATTGACATGTTAGCTAAGTACAGTGTTGTCCCTTAGCCACCATAAATAATTAAGATTTTTTTTTAATGTATTGGTGTTGTTTTCATTGACAAGTTTCTTTCTTTTTTTGCTTTTGTAAGCAGAGTCAGGATGAGCTCTACCCTGACATCTGGTGGTGAATTATGGCAAGTGTGGAGAAGAGCTTCGGGGGCTGATCTTGTTTGCATAGGCACACCCACTCCGCCTAGCATGAGCCTACAGCAGCCCAAAATGGTAACTTTGCCTGTTGTAGGATCCCCAGTTTCTCTGTTATTGGGGCAGGAAGCATAAAGTGTTGTTACCCTGGTTATGTGAATCAAGGCCAGCGAACTGTTGTATGACAGAGGGACTCACCATCAACTAAGTAGCACTTGCTAGACAAGGGACATGGGTTCCAAAACCCAGTGAATTAAGAAAGGTCGGGGACAGGTATTTGTACCTGTTGGGATGGGTGCCTTTTGAGGGCCTGCAACACCAATTGCACCTTCTTCTCTCTCCGCTGTTGAATGTCAGGGCTAACTTTGATTCCATTAGGAGCCTAGTTACAGACTGCTGAGCTGAATTTGGTTTTGGCTAATGATGCACCAGCACTAGGGCTCTCCTACTACAAGCTGAAATCACTAAGAGCAGAAATCACTAAAGGTACTAAGAGCTGAGATCGCTGAGTGCTGTGTTAACTAGTGGAGCGGAGCAGTTTGCGGGACGGTTGGCGTGGCCCGCGGGACAGTGAGCGGAGCGGAGCAGTTCGTGGGATGGCTGGTGCAGCTCACAGGACGGATAGTGGAGTGGAGCGGCTCGTGGTGAGCGAGAGGGGAAGTATTGCCTCTTAGAGGCACCCGGGGGGTGGTATGAAATTGTCCCAGGTCACTGGGTGGGGGCTCGAGCCGGTTTTGCATTGTGGTATTGAAACGGAACCCCTAGATACTGAACCCGGCCCTTGTTGCTGCCAACTCAGATGGGCAGAAAGGTTACACTTTTATTGTGAAAATGAAGAAAGGATTTGACCATGATGAATACATGGGATGGAAGATGCATCTGACTGAATTAAAACATGGAGGTGGCAGATCCAACAATAGCTGTAAGAAAGCAGTGCAGTGCCCCTAGTATGTAAGGGATGTGGAAAGGACTTGCCAATGAGAACCAGCTGCATCAATGGAACACATCATCTGGTGTCTTTGCTTTGGTCATTGAAAGAATTCAGTGAAGAGAGAAACTGTTGTAGATTATCATCTCCATTTGGGTTTTCTTTTCTATCTCAGCTTCAGTGATTGAGAATTGCAGTTTTCAAAGTTTCAGGGAACAGGCAATTTCTTAACTGTTTTACTCTTCCGGTCTTGAAAACTGCCAGTTTCAGAATCCATGATGAAAATCTGTCTCCTGGTATATGTAGCACGGTTCTGCATATGGGCTAAAATGAGGATGCTGCCTGGAATTGTCAGAAGATACGTAAATTATTTGAAATTTGTGGCGTAATATGATGGCTTTGGGCTGAGAGAGGTAAAGAACATGTTAGTGATGTCAACAGAAATAACTAGTAGCCATTATAAAATCTCTTAATCTGCACTTAGTGTACACAAACAATTGGACAGTGGCATCGCTAGTCTGCCACAGTCTAACTATTTGTGTGCACCTTGCTGACACCCAGTAACAGTTCATTAGAAAGCTTTGATCTACTCCTCTTTGAAACAGGACTAGATCAAAGCGCATTTGCGGACTATTAATGTACATCAGTGGGATGCACATAAACAGTTAGACTGTCGGAGGTTAGTTCAGGCTAGATTCACTCCCCTGTTTGCTGTAAACTAAATGTTCCTTGATCCAGACCTATTTTTTTTCCTGTGCCCAAGCACTAGAGTCAATGTCTCTTGTACCAGGAGACCTGCCTCCTGCAGTAAGGAGCTGATGCACATGCCAGAGCTGTGCTGATCCTGTGGCATAGTGCAGAAGTGTCACTAAATAAGCTGCACAGCTCCTGAACTGGGACAATGGGTGGGAAGGGGCATTTGTAGAAAGGCTGAACTGCTGGTTGTTGGAGGAACAGGGAGGCAGCTGACATCCCACACTCAAGTTTATATGTCCTAAGAACTGTGGCACTGGAGCAGTCCCCATTCAGGTAGAGCTCCCACACCCTCAGGAGAAGAGTTCAGTTCCCATGCAGCTGAAGAGCAGAGCCTTGGGGTGGTGGCCTCCTCTTGCTCCCTCCCAGGCAGTGCTCCTGTCCCTCAGGCCAGTGCATGCCTCATGCAACTACCAGTCCACATCTGCCCACACAGTTCTGATTTCCTTCCTGCAATGCTTGGAGCATATAGTCACTCACCAGGTGGTTCTTCTCTCTCTCCTGGGCTTTGTGGAAGACCATTTTGCCTGGGCTAAGAAATAAAGCAGGGTCATCACAGGACTTCCTTTACCCCACTGAGGGGAACTCTAGAATGAGTAACGATGTTTGTGGACCTCCTTTCCCCCCACCTGCACCATCTCCTCCCTCAACACACCTGGAGAGGGCAGCCTGTGGGTCCTCCTCATACTTGGAAACTACCTCTTGAACGGCTCGACTAGGCCCTGAATTCAAATAGTTTATATTAAAATTGTTATTTTGGTGATTAAACATCTATCTGTCAGTCAGCACAGACACCCCTCTTTTCTGTATATATTTGCTCAGAACCTACAAACAGTCACCTGTTTATATTTTTCTCTCCTTCTTGAACTCTATAAAAACAAAGATGAGTTCAAGAGACTAGAATCACCACAGAACCGCAGCCCCAGCCCTCAAACAGGTCCTGGAATAAACAGGGCTCGTCATTGCTGGTCTGTCTTCCCTACCCCCACCTCCAACCTCTGCACTGAGAGGGCTATATCTATCCTTCCTCACTGCCCAATCTCCCAGGTACTTGATGAAGGCAAACTGTAGCTCCCCTGCCCACTTCATTAAGAGTTCTGTAAGGTGTGCGACTTCATCCTGCATGAAAAATACTTTAGTTATGGTTTTCCTGTATCTATCACTGTACTATTCATACCCTTTATTTATCACCTACCATACATATCCTTGTATCCATCCATCCAATCTGGTGTTTCTGCTGTCTTTTCTGTTCTCTAGCAAAACAAAGGTGTTTTTTAAGGCATTAGAAAGAGATGCAGGTCATTACAGAACCACACCCCCAGAGAAGTATCACAGAAAAGCCTTCCTGTCCCTCCACAAGAGAGGCATATTTCCCGCTTTCTACTGAAAAGGTCATCTTCTCCCTTCCCCTGCTCACATGTATCTTGAGGGGAATGGATTGCAGAGTCCCCTGACACTTAGCCAGCAGCCCCTTGGCAGGATGTATTTTACTCTACTTAAAATAGTTCATTTACTATGAAAATCACTGGAGTACAAGTCCATTTACATGCCATTGTATGCACTTGAGCTGTACATACATCCGCACCTTGTTCCTCACCATTGTATCTGTGCTCATAAATGGTTCCTCATAAGACAAACACAAGGGCACATTTAATGAAACTCAAAGATGCTACTGAAGGTGAGCTACATTTAAAGGCTGAGCTTTGTTCCCATTCCATCCCCTAACTCTTTAAGTCCAAGGAGGCATCTTGACCCAGAAACCCTCTGCCATGTCCTGTCCTTCCCCATGGTCAGAAAAGCAAAAAAAATCAGCAAGGGCCTGGCAGAGCGGCGCAGTTTGCAGGACGGTTGGCGTGGCCCACAGAACGGCAAGCGGAGCAGTTTGCAGGACGGTTGGCGCGGCCCGCGGGACAGCGAGCGGAGCAGAGCAGTTCGTGGGATGGCTGGTGCAGCTCACGGGACGGATAGTGGAGTGGAGCGGCTCGTGGTGAAGGCGGCAGCAGAACCCCACGGCGAGGCGGGGCAGTAGGCCTTGGACCACGTAAGGTGCCTCAACACCCTGCGTACCCTTTCTCTCCCCCCCCCTTCCACCCAGGCTTTGGGGGGCAAAAACTCTGCAGCTCTGGGGCTGCACTGACCAAGGACAGAGACTCTTGGGTTGTTGGACTCAAGAGACTTTAGAGGTGTTGGACTTTTGGGTGATCTTTTGGGTTGTTGGACTTAAGACCCTGAGGGGAAAAGGATACTGCCAACCTTACTTGGTGGGTGGGTCTTTTGCTCATGGTTTGTATTATGAATCCTGTTTGTGGTGTTTCCCCAATATAATGCTGCATTGTTTCCCTCCTTTATTAAAAGGATTTTGCTACACTCAGACTCCGTGCTTGCGAGAGGGGAAGTATTGCCTCTTAAAGGCGCCCGGGGGGTGGTATGAAATTGTCCCAGGTCACTGGGTGGGGGCTTGAGCCGGTTTTGCATTGTGTTATTGAAACGGAACCCCTAGATACTGAACCCGGCCCTTGTTGCTGCCAACTCAGATGGGCAGCAGGGTTACATAAGAAATTAATACAATCAGAAGAAGTGATGCCCAGAAGTTTTGAATTTAGAATTCAGCTATGAGTAGCAAAGACACTAGAGGAGGGTTCTTTAGACAGCAGCTTACTGAAGATTGCCACATTGCCAGAGAACAGAGGAGCGATTAATGCAGTTCCCATTTTGAAGAAATAACCCAGTGCCAGGGAACAGGAAACTACTGATGTGGGAGCTGAATTTCAGTTGCAGGGGAGATATTGTGACAGAATTACATAGCATATAGACATGTATAATTTGGCAGTGTTTAGTGTGATTGGACTCACAGAAAGAAGATTGTGGTTGAAAAATGGGTTTGAAATCCCTGGCTATGAAACTGAATAAGTAGACTAGCATACAGCAAAATGTTTGAGTGTAATCCCTGAATTGGATATATTTCAGGGAGTCTGTTTGACACTCCATAGGAACGCATGACTCCCATTAGACACTCCAATACTGGGGGCCAAATACTGCAGGTTTGCCAGAGGGATGAGAAAGTGTAAGGGACCCCTTTGTCCCCACAGCACATCCAGGAAGGAGGAAACAATCTGTCTGGCTGCAAGATTGGGGATGCTAACAGTACCAAGAGGGGAGTGTCTGCCCAATGCAAGAGCAGGCCAAGTCCCCGGCAAGCACTAGCTACACTTGTTGCTCAGGATTATCAAATTCCCCTGCCTAGCAAGTGGTCCACAGTGCCTCTGAAGCCATGAAAGTATATAACAAATGACTGCGTATAACATTGCTTGGACATTGCACCTCCCTCCTCTTCTCAGCCTAGATTTGCTTTTGCAGAGGAATAATTGAGCCCTCTATTTACGTAGTGTTTGCAAGCCTCTGCTCAGAAATATTGTAATCCTCTGCAAAGGCACTGTCTGTTGTTACAAAAATTCCGCAAAAGTTCATTTTAATTTCTCAGAAAAACAAAAGATTAACAAAGGGTAACCAGCTCCCTGCAAAGCCTTTTCAAATACAACCCAGTTATTTTTGTGAAGTCCCAGACAAACACCTTCATTACATTGGAGTTAAGGTGGTAAAGACATAAATATTTGTGCATGAGAACAAAAATATAAATATCCACATCTACCCTCCCCAATAATTAAAGGCCTGATCATACTTTTTTCCATTATATATGATGATTACTACTCCCTTTCTGGCCTTCAAGCACCATGGATCTGTTGGGTACACAGTCCTTGGCACTGCTTTCTTCCTGTTTCTTCTGGGCATCACAGCTTCATTTGAGCCACAGTAACAGGTCTGGTTCAGGTGGCAGCTGTCACTAAGACCCTACCCTCTGGCACAGGCCTGCCTGCCCATAGGTGCCAACTCTGTGGGTGCTCCAGGGATGGAGCACCCACGGGGGAAAAACAGTGGGTGCTGAGCACTCACCAGCAGCCCCTCCATCAGCTCCCCCCCACCCCCGTAGTGCCTCCTGCCTGCCAGCGGTCCCCTTGGATCAGCACACACACACCCCACCCGCCACAAACAGCTGTTTTGCGGCATTCGGAGGCTTGGGAGAAGGGGAAGGAGCATGGACACAGCGTGCTCAAGGTAGGAGGTGGAACTGGAAGAGGCGGGGTGGGAGGGCAGGAAAAGGAGGGGCGGGGTGGGACCTTGGGGGAAGGGGTGGAGTGGGGGCGGGGCCTGGGTCAGATCCGGGGGTCGAGCACTCTCCCCCACGGTGCTTTGGAAAGTTGGCACCTGTGTGCCTGCCTACTTCACTCCCTCCTGGGGGCTGATGTTGTAGGAAGAGAATAGGGGGAACACCGTGACAGAGGAAACTGCCCTCCACTTGCCACATAAAGTGAGGGGATCTACATGAATGTCACAAGGATGTGATCTGGCCCTCAATTCTAGAGATATACAAATTAAGATAAAAATACTAACATTTTGAAACCTGGGAAATTCCCACACATTAAAAACTTTGTTAAACAATAGTTATATTTGAAAGGCTTTTACCACTTATACAGTTAATCTAGCCAATATGTTTAACCTCCTTTAACATAGTGTATTAAAAAAAAAAAGAAATCCCTAAATATTAGAAAGTCTGGAAAGACACAGAAAAAACATACATACACTCATATTGCATTGCCTGAGCATTTTCACTTGATAGTTCACCAAGAGAACTCTGAATAACCTTAATATATCTTGAAATATTAAATTCAAATTTCAGTCTGAATTCTACTCATTATGGCTAGTAAATGTCACCTAATATATTTCCCCAGCTCTTTTGATAATTCCTTTGTAGTTAATAGTGTCTCAAGATGAAATGAACTCGCTTTCATTTGTTGTTGCTCCTCTCAAAAGCAACAGAAAAAAACAGCAGAAAGACTGCAAAATAAAAAAATAAGTAGATTGAGCTAAAACAAGAACAGATTTCCACTGCAGGCTTTCTTCTCAGTTTTAGCATTTGGCGCTAATTTAGGATTTCCCCTTGACCTCTCAATTAATGTTTGATGACAATAATTGAATATGACACCAGTGAGCTTAGTTGAACTCCCTTGGGATAAGTTTAAATCAGAAATTGCTGCATAATGCCGCGGTTTAAAGTTTGCAGAAAGTGGTTCTGACTGCATTTTGGTGTCAGGCACATGCGCTGCAAGACTGTCTATTTAGAAACGAGTCGTGTTCCTGATGATTGAACTATTTCAACCTGGTTTATAAAAAGATCTGTACATTACTTTCAAGTGTACAAGCTGTTTGATCATAGCAAATAGCAGCAGGTGAAAGGTAAACAAAATAAAAGCAGAAAACCAGATAGGTATAATTTGATATCACAAATGCAACACTTCTTTAATGAAAAAGACTTAGAAAATATGCAGGATCTGAATATTTAATAGGTTCTGGTACGTACTGGAAGGGGAGAAGAACTCTGAAAAATACGTGCTTTGTTAAAAAGCATAAGGCTCCAGAGCACTCACTCACAAGGCAATTAGATTTCAGAGACCTGTTAGCTGATTGCAGCTTCAAAGCAAGCTGCAGCATCTTCAGATGAAACTTCAATCAGTAGAAGCCATGGCTGGAACTCAAGCTATAATTTCAACACATTAGTGATTTTAGAATACTGAATGTTTATTCTTTCATGTTATGTTGATTAAAATATATGTGTACACACACAGACACACACACACTCAGAGGTCTGATTTTTTTTAATGGGAAAAAAACATTATACCATTTCCCCCATTTCTTTTCCTTTTAGGGGATTGGGGGTATGTTGGTCTGAGGAAGACAAATATAACTAATACATTCTGACCCATGCTAAAGGATTGTGGTCCCATAATAAACAGCTCTTTAGTAGAAAAAGGAATAGCTGGTTGCCCACCTCTGGTCTAGATGATCATATTGGTCCTTCCTGGCCTTAAAATCTATGAATTCATGCAGGGGTGGCAGAGGAAGGAGGCTGCAACCCCATCAGTGGAAATATTGGCGGGGCTGAGGTATGTTTCTGCTCCCACAATATCTTGCAAACGTCAGAATGGCACCTGGATACGTTTCCACTTCTGTGCACTTACACAGGGGGTGGAGGTGAGAGGAGGACTTGCAGGAGGGCCTGGAAAAGCCACTGCATTGCATGTGATCTAACTGGCCACTGGGAAGCTGGCAGGAATGGCGCACCTTGTTCCACATTCCAGCCACTGCAGGTCCCAGTGGAGACATCTGGCCCAGGGGAAGGGCAGGAGCATATGTGCCAGCTGCTGGGATGGGGAACAGGGCACCAACACCAGGGCAGGGAGAGTGGAGGGTGTCATCACACAGGGTGCCAGCTACCAGGGAGTGAGGGGAGCACAGGGTACTGGGCACATGCTGCAAAAGAATGGTGATAGGAACTGTCAGGATGCCTCTTTCCAGCTTCAAGCTGGCTGCCTCCACCTCCCCAAGCTGAGTCTCAGTGGTTCCCCTTGCTCCCTTCTCCTCCCTCCCCGTGAATCTATGAATTGCATAATGAACTCTAGGGCTCACCCAGTTCCGCTTTGGATACAATCAGTGGGAGCTGGGGATGCTCAGCGCCTCCAGGGTCAATGGAACCCCAATGACACTGCAGAGAACAGCAAGTTACTCCTTTAACTAAAGTTGGATTAATAAACCAGAACCACCTACTGGACCATTGGCTATAAAAGGAGATGTGGGATATTCTTTACCCCAAACTCCTCCTCAAGATACACCTGTGACGGGTTGGTTCACAGAAACCCACTTGGGAGCTGCCAGCTGATGTGCAAAGGCTACCTCTGGTTCTATTCTCCCCTGCCAGCTACTGGTGGTTCCAGCACTCAAAGTCTTGCTGACAGCCAGACACACCTATCTGCTTCAGACACAGACCAGAGTCTGAACCACCTATCCCAAAGCTGCAGGGTTTACCTGAGAACAGCTCACAGAAGTCTGCTTGCCTTTAACACTCAGATGCCCAATTCCCAATGGGGTCTAAACCCAAATAAATCCGTTTTACCCTGTATAAGCTTTATACAGAGTAAACTCATAAATTGTTCGCCCTCTATAACACTGATAGAGAGATATGCACAGCTGTTTGCTCCCCCAGGTATTAATACATACTCTGAGTTAATTAATAAGTAGAAAGTGATTTTATTAAATACAGATAGTAGGATTTAAGTGATTTCAAGTAGTAACAGACAGAACAAAAGAAGTTACCAAGCAAAATAAAATAAAATACGCAAATCTATGTCTAATTGCACTAAATACAGATAAGATCCTCACCAGTTCCAAAATGTTCCCTTTTACAGGCTAATCTTCTTTTAGCCTGGGTCCAGCAATCACTCACACCCCCTGTAGTTTCTGTCTTTGGTTCCAATTTCCTTCAAGTACCTTGGGGGGGTGGAGAGGCTCCTTCTTTAGCCAGCTGAAGACAAAATGGAGGGGTCTCCCACAGGTTTAAATAGACTGTCTCTTGTGGGTGGAGACCCCCTCCTCTCCCTCTGTAGAATCCAGTCACAGAATGGAGATTCGGAATCACATGGGCAGGTCACATGCCCATGCATGACTCAGGACTGCAGGTAGCAGCCATTACCCACATGCTGCCTTGAACGTCCTCAGGTAGACTTCTAATGTGGATTGGAATCTTCCAAGCTCTTTTGTCTGTTAAGTGCCCCCTGACTGAACACCTAATTTGCACATTCCTTTCCCAAGAAGTCATCAAATGTTCTAACTGAGGCCCCTTAGAAATCAAGCAATCATACAGCCAATGTTCATAACTTTGAACACACAAATGGTGCCTGCATACAACTAGGGTGAACATAACTAGTAGATCATAACCTTTACATAGATATGTACCTGGCACAGGCAGCACAAAACATATTCCAGTTATGTCATATTCCCACAAAGCCTTATGGGAGGTACCGTCACAACACCCTCACCCCAGGAGCATAGGAATAGTCATACTAGATCAAACCAGTGGTCCATCTAGTCCAATATATCATATCTCTGCAGGTGTTCAGTAGCAATAAAAGTAGCCCATACCTTCATAGAAAGATTCAAGAAACCTTGTAATGGATCAGTATGGAAAAGCCTGCCCAACAAACCCAGTGTAGGCCTAGGAGCTGCAGGTAACTTCCTCAATTACAGCTCCCAGATCACTGTGGATGATCAGTAACTTCTCCATATGGAATCCCTGCCCTTCTCTAACCCATGGCAGCAGGCCCAGCTTGCAGGCATAGTATTTTTAGCACCTCTACCACAGCTGCACATAGTTCTTCCTTCTGGAAGTGTTAACGCTGTGATGGGATAATCAGGACTCCAATCCTTGTGTCCTTATATCAGGAGGATCATACCACATGCTGCAACACCTCAGCACACTCTCCCCTAAACCACAGAACCGCAACCTCACAGGCATTTCTGTGGACTGTGGAGAGACAGGAATAAATTAGAGATGCTACTCCCCTCTTTTTGTACTCTCTCAGAGCCATTTCTGCCAGCTTTTGTTCCCCTCATGCAGGAAACATTTCACCTTTTGTGACATGCAATGTTTATATCTTGTACTTGTTTGGAACAATTTGCTCTTGTTTGTTACCATAGAAATCCATAAAGATGAAAAAGCCTGAAGAAGAGCTCTGTGTCAGTTAAAGAGACAAGCTTTACACTTAACAAAAGTTGGTCCAATAAAAGATATTACCTCACACACTTTGTCTCTAGAATATTGGTGGCATGTTGTTTTTCTAACATGAAGGTAAATGGCAAGCAGTACTGTAAGAATTGCCACACAGTGCATTTAATCCTACAATTTCTCTTTTTTCCTCCCTCTCCCCACCTTCATTTTAGGTTTGTTAGAGAGAAAAAAAACACTGTCTTGTTCACAATGTTGGTACATTATTTTTTAAATGAGCATTCAATAATTCATGAATAAGTGAATGTTCAGACACTTTCTGAAAAATGTCATGAACATTTATCAGGTTGCTATAATCATGCATTTGTTCTTGACAGTTCATGAATTAAAAGTTCATGAAAATTCATAAAGGTTTTATTAAAGGGTTCATGACCATCCACATACTTGGAATGTCTCATTTTATTTTCATATTCTGACATGAAATATTTATGAACATTTCACCTGGGGATAGAGCTCTAGTTTAGCAGACAATATCTGACAGATTATTGACGACTCTGGTCACACGGTTAATGTGTAAGTATGCAGTTAATATAATTGTTCTCTCCTTTAAGATAAAATTGATGTGCTTTTTCTACTGGGTCTGACACTCACCATATGCGATTATCATTCCTTCAGAAGCTCAGAGTGGACCTTTACCTCATTTTGATCATACGTTTATCTTGTAACCAATTAAGAAGTCTGAACATACCATTTATTGCATCTAATCATCTCCCATAGTGTTGGGGTTTGGGTTTTTTTGGTTCCATACACCATTTTAACACAGCTGCCCACACAAAGACAAAATAATACTTAAATGCTTTGAACAGAATTCATTTCCTCCTGCTGCCTTGTGATTAAATTTTAAAGAAAGTGGTGCTGTTCTTTGGTCAGATGAATTAATAAAGACTTTTTTAACCAGCAGTTCTGTATTGTTTTCCTGAGCAGCATCTGAATGACAAGCTATACCGATTGGACTGTCTGGCAAGGGTCTGAGCCACAGCCAATAATCATAGGACTGAGCAATAAGAGAACTCTGGTTACCTAGGAGGCCCCAGTTCAGGAAAACCCTTAAGCAGGTGCTTAAATACCACTCATGTCAAGCATTTAACCATAGCACTGGTTAAATACTTTGCTGGTTCAGGACCAGAGTGAGGAATCCAATGGCATATTACACACATATGAAAAAGGGTCACGTAAAGGGGTCACTCACCCTCTGGTGTGCCCCCTGATGACTGAGTGTGGCTTAGCACCCTCTTTGGGCCCTTGCATCCCGTCAATAGTCACTCTAAGCCTGGGGTGCCTTTCCCCTTTTCATTCAGCCCTCCAGACAGATCAATAATAGTCCCACCCTTTCCTGCGTGATAAGGAGTACAATAAAGCAGTAGACTAATGACCCTATCCCAGGCCTTCGGCCCCACCCTGTGCTTGATGGTTCTTAGTCACCCCTTTGTGTCAGGGATTTTTTTACCTGCCCTTCCTAGGGGGTTGCCTGCCCTCACCTCTGGGCTCTGTCCCAGGGGCTCTGTATTAAGCAGCTAAGATCTGCTTTCATAGATTTACTGCTGTTTTCCTGGACCACTTCTTATCTTCAAGCTGGTGCACAGTCCCCTGGGGCTCCCTGACACCAGGCAACCCCTCAGTGGCTGGGCCTCCTACAGCTATCTGGAAGGTTTTTCCTTAAGTTTGTTTTCCTGGGAGTTCCTCCTCTCTTCAGTTTCCTGGGAGCTAAGCTGAGCTCAACTCCTCTCTTCTCCTCTGCAGTCTCCTCTCTCTAGGAGGCTTCTTTTTCTAGGAGCAGACTTTTATCTCCGTTGTGGCTCATCAGACACTTAATCACACCTGGGGAAGTAATTATTCTGCCCATTAACCCCTTGGTGATTGCTACGTTTGGGATTTACACCCTCCCCCCCCCCATTATGGGTCAATAAAGTTCAATGGACTTTAACTAAAGGAAAACTGGAAGTATAATACGATAGATTAGTATAGTGTAGTATTCAGCTACACTTGGGAGACTCTCAGAACACCTTCTGATAACAGGAATTGTAAGGGTGAAATAAGAGTTTATATTTAAAGGGATGCTTTATGCAACTCTTTCATGTGTCTCCAAATGTTTATTGTACTTTTTCCAACTACGCCTAACACCTAATATTAATTTCTCCATTAGCAAAGTGTTAAATAATTTATTCAGCCCTCTATTTAAGTTGGCGAGAGCACTGACTTCCATTTTATAAGAATGATTCTTTTTGCAACTTATAGGTACAGAAACCTACTTTGTATCATTTATTAGTACTTTCAGTTCAGCCAATAATCTTAACCATTTTTTTTTTCAGGGCTCCTTTCTGTTCGCCTATATATGGCTATTGTGGTATTCTTTGGGTGTTAACACACTGACAGTCCAAAGTGGATGTCCCTGTTACACAGAACAGAATGAGACATGCCTTTGTCACACAGACCAGGTATATAAGTCCTTAGGAAATAGCCAGGTTTCTTAGTTTCCTAGGAAAGCTGGCCAATTTTGGTGTGGCCACTAGGGGTACCAGGGATGTTAGAGAGTCTTGACCACCACGTGGAGGGGTTGGGTTTGGATTTCTGCCATAGGGAGTTCCACCCACAGTTAGATTTAACTTCCTTTGAGATATTTAGAGTGCTGAAGGGAGTGCCTCTCCTTTGCTGCTGGGACCCATCTTTTCTCTTAACCCAGAAAGCAGCAATAGAGGCTCGGGACTTGCCTTCCTGGGCCAGAGTGGTTCTGACATAGCTAGGAGCTGAAAACTAGGGGGCAAGAACAGTGGGGCTCTGCAGCTCCTCAAAAGGTGGCTTCCTCAAACAGCTAGTGTGGAAGCTAAGAAAGGGACAGAGTGATTAGGGTGTCCAGGTGTCGGGGGGGAAGGGAAGAAACACAATTAACTATCTGAGATTAATACTTTCCTCCAGGAAAAGTGCTAGAGCTTCTCTCAGATATCAGAAGAGAGAAATATTTTAAAAATCAAATAATGTGAGCAGAAATTTAATAAATTAGCAGGATGGACTCACCTCTTCTTTCTCTCAGAAGTGGCAGTGACAAGTGAAAGACAGGGCTTCTAACCACAAATGAACAGCTTTAGTGAAAAAAAAATCAAAAAAATCTGCATTGTTTTCATTCTTAAGGGTTTTGAAACAGATGAGTATTTAAGATTTTGAATTTTCACATTTTATCAATTTTTTCCCATTTTTCAAAATAAAAATGGTTATCAAAATGGTTAACAAAACCTTTCATTTACTAAAATCCCAGCTTTGATTTTAAACATTTGATAAACACTTTGATAACATTTTCAATAATGGGCTTGACGACAATTTTGTAAAAAAAGGTGATGTTGATAATTTTTCATGAAAAAAAAATTATTGAAAAGCAATTAAAAAAAAAAGAAATCCCCCTTTGTTTGAAAAATATTGACCTGCTGTAGTTACAACCCACCCACGCTGACATTGCCTCCAGTGGTCCCATGTCTGGGGCGGTGCACCTCTTTCTTCTCTAAGCATCAGATGCAGCAGGTAGATATACTTGTGTGGGAAGGGGCTTATAATGCCTCACCTCATATCTACACCTCAGAGAGTCGGGAGTAGAGTTCATAACAAAGACCTGCTTCCAACTTCCCTCAGATGCAGCCTTGTAGGTGACATTTATATAAAATCACAGTACAGATTATTTAGGATCCTACTCTGATATCCGTACACACTTTGAGGACTGGACCATGATTTCAATGGAATTACTTACAGAGAATAGTAGTATTAAACATGCGTATAGAGAGAAGAATTGTGAACTTGGCATCAATGTATTCATTTTTAGAATCTTCAGACACATATATACATTTCTGGAAGTGTTCTTAAGAAAGCTACAAAATTATGGGATGATGTTGCTGGATTTTTATTTTTCTCTTTTGGTTTTTATTCAAGCTGCTCTGAGCAACGTCTTGTTCTCCACAGTGAAGAAATAATAACACTTGACAAAGTTGATTGATGTGGCAGAGCACACATTTAGTGGGGATAAAGCATGGCACAAAGGAGAAAATTATTAATCCTCGATGACATTGGAATTCACCTTTGCTAAATTTCTTGTTCAGGATATAAAATATTTCCTTGTAGAGAGTGAACAAGGCTAATGTTTTGAAACAATTCAACAAATGAATTTATTTAGAGAAGACTATTTATACAGTACTAATCCTTTAAAAATTCAACAGTAGATTCTTATGGTAGAAAGGCCTTGGTAAACATTAGGAAAAAAAAGTAATGTCCAACCTATGCACAATTATGCAGTCTATTATTCAACACAAACCACATAAGAAACATACTGCGCACAGTTTAAAGTATAATATCACATATGAGTGTCCATATAATTAAAATTTAGTAGGCAGCATGGATATGAAAGCAAGAGGAAAAACTAAACCAAGAACAACAGGAACCAAGAGATTTTAAAGGTATTAAAGTTTGCTGTTCATTAATTTGTTTTAGCTTTCAATTATGTGCAGTGAATTGAGAACCAGGAAAATGACTTACCATTCTGAATCTGCTTCTGAAAGGTGCTGACCCCTCACATAAGGTGCTGAGTGCCCTCAACCACCATTGGGCCAGATTGCAATACCTTTCTCACCTAAAGCTTCGTACCGTCAAATAGTCCCATAAAAATAAATCAGTGATTTCTTTGGGACTATTTGTGGAACAAGTTGCTATTCAATATGAACAAAGGTATCCCTATTTGGCCCACTGACACAGTCTCATATGTGAACTGGATTAATGAGACACCCTTTGATACTATTACCATCTTATGTTCAGAATTATGGATCTCTTTGTTTTTGCCTTCTAATTCCTCAAACATAATAAAGAATCAATGGGAGTGCAAAACAAAATACCGAACAACAAACTTTTAAATCTTTTCTAATATTACGACAATACACATTAAAGGAAAAATAAAAAAATGGAATATGGCCATTATCTATAATACTGTAACATAATGAACAGACCACAACTTTTATTAAACTTTAACACAAGGGAGGGGTGCTACCCACCCATCACCCATATTCTCCTGATTGATTGACTGATGCCAAACTTCAAAAAAAAAATAGAAAAGCTAACAACAACAACAACAACAAAAAACACCAACTATTTCATTAAAACCAATGTGAAAAGAAATTTCTCAAGGTTTTAGTTTTGGTGCTATGCTTTTTTTAAAAAAATTACTCTTCCAAGTTTCCTCAAAGACTGATCTATCAGCTCTGACCTCAGCCCGTGAAGACCACAAGGTTTCACCCTATCACATGAACCCAAGGCCCATCACCAAAATTCCAGGTCTATTACTTGTGGGAACTGTTTATTTTATTCATGTAACCACACTGGAAACTGGCCCCAAGTTGTGACGAATAAATGTGACAACCCAATGGCCCCCTCCCTCAGGGGGTCCCCTGGGGAGGCAGATTAGCATTGTATGTTGCTAATGCTGTTGCAGGCATTGCAAGGTATTTCGGGAAGAGTTAAAGGTGTAAGTGTGGAGTGAAAGGTTCCTTTGGAGGTTGCAAGAGGCCGAAGAGAGAGGGAGAGAGAAGGGAATGGGTTAACTCGACGCTCTAGCTAGGTCCAAAGGTAAGAGGCTGACTTCAGCCCAAGGCCACTGCACACAACCGACTCTTGGCTACCTGCCAAGAAAGACGGGAGCCTAGATTCCAACCCCAATCAGCCATAAGAAAGGAAAACTAAGCTAAGCAGGACTGCAGAGGCTGTGAAAACTAGTGAGACGGTGAAGGTCAGTGACGGGGAAAACAAAGTCTCACATCCCTGAAGCTGGCTTGTTTTCGGAAAGCTGAAGAAGCTGCAGAAAGCCAGTTTGGACTGGGACAAAGAGCATGGGGGACAGAGGTCCCTGAACGAAATGCCCCCAAAAGAACCCAAGACTTAAAAACCCTCCTAAGAGCCGAAGCAAGTCGGAGATCAAGAGCGGACCCTGGACGGCCTGTGCACAAGACAGAACTCTCGTCCACCCTTCCCCCTCTTCTTCCTATGTTACACCGAGGCTTGGCCAGCCTTGGGTTGTGCATGTGTGAGTATGAAAGTGGGTTAGGGCACGGGCACTAACACTTTCTTCCTTCTTTTGAGCAACGTGGAGAGCCCCCGCACTCACCACTGTTATTTTATTAATAAAGCTTTAAAACTTAGACACTTGGTGTGCTCCTTCATCCCCTCCCCTAACAATCCTGTGGCCTCAGCCTGATCACCTGATGCCTCAGGCAGATTGGTAACATAAATCTGTCACAAATACCACCACCAGTACCTCACTTAGGTACTAGGCATGTTCCTACTTAACCCACTGTGGCTTGAAGGTGCTGCAAGGAAGGCAAAAATCTCCCTGCTTCTCTGCCAATTGGCCCATGGGAGAAAAAATATCCTTCCTGACTCTGAAACAGGTGATTGACTAGATTTGCAGCATCTGTCAGGCCGGGTTCCCATCCTAGTTCGGGTGGGTAGGGGTGGCTGCTAGAACAGAGCTGAAAGAGGCTCCACATGGCCACTGCACTGGGATAAATCTTGGAAGCTGGGCATGCTGGCCAGTCAGCACCCCTCTCTCCCAGCTGGCCATTGGATGCCAGAGACTCCTGGGGGAGTGTGACAGCTTGGTCTGTAGGACTGCTGTGTCCCCTTTAACTCTCTGGATCAGGGTATTCTCTCATACTGCTCTGCTAGTGACTAAGCAGCCTCTTCAGGTTTCACTCTCACACAAGCAGTAGCATGTCAAGGCACACCCAAAGTGCATGCAGGTTCTCATGGCCACTCATGAACTATACACAGGGAGACACCAGCAAATACCCCCCAGCCCCAGCCTTTCACTCCAGAAATGTGCCATCTTACACTGCTCAAGACCTTCCTGATCAGTGTAAACTCATTAATTAGTTTGCCACTCCTTCAAAGGGTAGTGGACATGCCCCAGCATTTGTAATCTGAGCAGATTCCCCAAGCACTTTAGACAAACTGGCTGGTAAAGATAAAACATGAAAAATAAATGTATTAACTACAGAACGATAGATTCTAAGTAATTATAAGTATTAGGCGTAGAGGTCAGAATTGGTTACATAAGAAATAAAAGGTAAAATTGCAGTCTAAATCTTAAACTTTATCAGACTAAGCAATATTTGAATCAAGCAGTTTTTTTTCTCACCCTTCTAGGCATTGTAAGCAGTTCACAGTTCTTAATACACAGGCTGAATTCCCTGCTCAGCCTGGGACCAAACTTCCCAGTTCAAAGTCTTTACTTCCAAACGTTCTTGTTGCCTTCTGGATAGGTGGGGGAGGAGATAAGTGGACTCATGATGTCACTGTCCCTTATTTTATACTCTCAGTTCATGTGCCTGGAAAAATACCGGCTCAAACTTGGAGTCAAGCATCATATGTCCTTGATACCTGGGTGAGTCACAGAGTTAAGCAATCCCCATTATGTAGAGCCTGAACAACTGTCTCTTACTGAATTGTAAATCTCTTATTTACAATTCCTCTGCTGGTCAATGGCTGGTGATGGTCACTTAACACCCGTCTGGGTGTGGGTCACCCCCTTTGTTGCCGCTGGAGATCTAGATGTGGGTGTCTCCCAGACTCATAACATATTTCAATAATGACCATATAAAAAAAATCTCATATTTTAGCATAACAATGAGTTTCAGCAAATCATGACTTTTCATAGGATACCTTACAAGGCATTCTTTGATAACCATATACAAGTGGTGAACTTGGGGATTATAGGGTGCTATTTTGAGGTACAATATGTCACGGGGAGAAGCTACCTATTGTTCCTTGGCAAGTGTCTCTCTCCCTTACTACTGGGACTGTCCCCCCTTCACTGCCAGCCCCCATCAATTTTCTCTACCTGTTGTTGCAGGTGGGTGGCATTTGTAGTTCCATGTTAAAAGCCTGAGGCCCAAATTTTTTAAAGGTTTTTAGGCAATACTCTGCTAAGCATTGCAAAGCCTTAGGCAGCTATGTCCCATTTTCAAAAGTGAACAGTGTACATCTATACAGACAAATCTGTGCATTACTAGCCTATGCGAGCTAGCTTGAATCCAGCTAGCAATGAAACTAGCACAGAGCGGGTTTAAGAGCTGGTAGCAAATCAAGCACTTATCCAGAGTCTGTGCCAGGCTTGTACTACCTGCGCCGAAGCCTACACTGTCTTCACCACTATTGTTACTCGTTCTAATTGGATTCAACCTAGCTACAGCTTTTGCTGTGTAGACATTCCCTTAGGTACCCAAGTCTCAATGGGAATTAGACGACTAAGTCACTTTTGGAAAATGGGAATGAGCTGTCTAAATCACTTAGGCATCACAACACTGAGCGGAGCAATGCCTATATACCCTTAATAATCTGGGCCTGAGGGCAAGGTGCTGTAAAGAGGAGAGCTGAGTGTGCTCAACACATTATAGGAACAGGCTATAAATGAGGCTTAAGTGGTACACATTGGACCACATGTGAACCCTGTGCAGTGGGAACAATTCCCCTATGGGAATGCAGACCATTTTAAGTTTTCAGAATTTACTGAATATTATTTAGGTTGCTAGTTGAACATTTAAAAAAAAAAAAAATCACATGTACTGTGTAAATACCTTCCGTGCAAATCCAATGATCAGCCCTTTACTGATGGGAAGCACAGGCGCACTCAGCACCTTGCATAACTGGGCCTTTCATGAACAACTCATGTGCTTTCCTGACATGCAGAATGATATATTATATTCTGAATCTCCTCTTCAGTCTCAGCCACATTGTAACAGCTGGACTACCAGTTCTGAGCTGCAGTGACAACATACACGTTGGTGCTACTGCCATCGTATGTTTAGAAGTCTGGCTCTCTTTGCTTTTTTTTTTAATCTCACAGGGATGATTTTCCCATGATATAAACACACAAATGTATATTGCTGATCATGTTAAAAGGAATCATCCTTTTAGTATTGTCCTTGGCTTTTCCCCCCTTTAATCATTATCAGATACTTTTAAATTCCTATATAAACCATACACATGCAATCCAAAATTACAAGTATTGGCGTTTTGAATGGAACCAATATAGAATGTAGCACCACTATGGGCCACATTCAATAAACACTCCCTCCAGTTTCTGCATCACAGGAAAAGATACAAAAGGACCCTTCACTAAGCCCCATTTTTTGGGAGGGTGGGGGGAAGGTTTCTCTGAGGCATAAACTGGATTTAGTTTTTATTGAATCTGGTCCTAACATCTGCAAATCTGTTGCAGTTTTTCAATATGCACTTGGACTTAGTTAAAATTAGAAATGTCATAATGTTTCAGCAACATTTTATCAATTATTTTTGAACCACCATGTAATGATGCCAAAGATTTCAAACTCCTGTAATTAGTCAGTTACACCTACGCTATCTAGCAGTTAAATTAAAAAAAAAAAAAATTAACAGATTTGAATGTCTATTGTCACACAAGAACAATGTTAATGACATAAATAAAACAAAAATGAGAAAACAAAATGAAAGTAACTTTTCATAATGAAAAGCAGTAATTTGTATTTTAATACGGACGACAACATATTACAATGAAATGATCCTCATTTTCCGAATCTGTTCAAAATACAATCATAAAGACACTGATCATCAAAAAACAGCAGTATTCCCTAGTATATGAAAAAATTAAATAGTATACCACTAGTTATTCACTTAAACAACGGATCCATTTTAAAACATGGCTACTTTATTAAATTTAAACAATATGAACTCATTGAGATGAGTGGTGAACAAGTGATGATATTAAGGATACCTTAGAGTCAATAACTTCATTAATGTAAATAGAATGTAATTTTTCCTGGGCTTTTAGTAAAATTACTGTACAAATAGAGAGTACAGATTATGACTCCAGCAGTTTCTAAAATCCATTTCACATCTGCTGCCAGTTGTCAAAAGTGAGCAGCATTTTTGGTGATGGGGCCCTGTCCTTGCCCAAGCTTCCGCAGAGCCGCTTCCGCAGTACGGGCTCAATGCAAGTTATCAAATATAGTAGAATGCTTGCAAAAAAACCATCCCAGTTGGTCAGAATTGGGCTGTCCTGCTGCACAAGGTGTGAAGCCCAGTTCAATGGTTTCCCTGTAAGTAGGCTCACCACCAGTACCACCTTTGTCTGGTCCACAGGGTACATGCAAGGACAGAATAAGAAAAGCAAACAGGACTGCTTAAAAAATCCCTAACTTCCTATGGCTGCCGTCAAAGCGCTTCAGCAGGGGGACTGAACCTGGCTGCACTACTGCACATTTTAGGCTAGCCTATGTGCAGGGCCGGCTCAAGGATTTTTGCCACCCCAAGCAAAAACAAAAACAAAACTCTGGGAGCCCAAATGCCAAAGCAAAAAAAAAAAAAAAGGGGGTCCGGAATGCCACCCCTGAAATTGTGCCGCCCCAAGCATGTGCTTGGTTTGCTGGTGCCTAGAGCCGGCCCTGCCTGTGTGGTTAGCACAGAGCCCTGTGTAGGCAGAATCAAGAGAGGCACAAACTCTCCCAAGGATCTTTGGTGCTCATGAAGGCTACACACTATGCATCATCCATTATGATGGCGCAAATGGATGCCCCCTAGACTCTCTCCTCATTCCTTTGGGGTGATTTGCTTAACAAGGGGAGGCTAGTGTAAGCAGCCACACAAGAAGGAGGGAGATGTCTTTGGTCACAATCACAATTTGGCTTTATGTGAGAAATTCTGAAAATTCTACCCCCAACCTCGGCTCTGTTTTAAAATTCCATGCACAAAAAAAATCCTACATGATAAAACTCTCTTTGATTTAGGCCCAAGTCATCTCATAATGGGGTGTTCCCACAGAGGGCATTGGAAACTCAGCCATCCTGGACAAGTGAAGTTTTTGCCTGCTCATTTTCTGAGGAACAGGAGGAAGTCTGGCCATTAAGACCACAGATTCCCTTCAGATTTGCATGAAAGCCAAGGCTTTCCTGGGAGAAGCCTGTGTCACTGTACTGCTTCCTGGTCTCCAAATGAGTGTGGCTCATACAGGAACTGTGCTCGTATTGGCTCCTTGCACCCAGCCCCCAGTTGTGGAGGAGAGTTCAGAAAACAGCATCAGTCAATTCTGAGTCCCCATTAAGTAATGCAAATGGACCCCCTCAGGGTTGTATAGGAGGAAATGATCCCCCAGACCTTGTCCCCTATACAGTTGCATGGCCATGAACTCACCAGTGAAAAGGCTTCTCTGGGTTTTGCGGAGAAGACTCTAGAGAAAGAGTTTCCTCTTCATAGATCCCCCCACCAGCCTCCATCTGTTGTATTTGACTCCCCTGTGCTTATAGAGGGGGAGGGCAGCATTTTGTCCTTTACAGTTTAGCAGAGCTGCCAGCTTGGCTTTATATAGAAGTTAAATCAGGCAAATCATTCTGGCACAGAGTCAAACTTGCAGGTGTGCACCCTGTTGCAGACATCTTGGGAGCCAACACTGCATGCACGGCAACACACAATTCATAAGAAAGGTTTAAAAGTAATTGTGAGGAGACTTTCTCTGCCGTAAGGAATAAGCAGCTGCCTGCTGCAGAAAGAAATGTCAGCTCTGAATCTTCTAACACTTTCTAATTAAGAGATGGCTTAAATAATTTTGGGATTTTACATAAAATCTGAAATGCTTTTATAAATAATGAATCCTTTGCTGAATTTGAAAGAAGGACAGAGGGCAGTAAAACAAGCATCCCAAGGCAAGGTGTGGCCTGAAGCCGCTACCAACCATTGTGGCTGGGAAACACGATAAAGAAACCATGCACACCGGTAGAAGCTCTCAGACATTTAGCTTGAAGCAGCTAAAATGCCTATAGGAGTACAGGTGGAGCTCCATGCTACTCTTGTACTAGGTTCAAATTGTTCAACATCCCTCCAGCTGATCTAGAAGAGGGTGGGGCACTTCACTTCAAACTGGGGAGTAGAAGGGGTTTTCGTATCACTGCTGGCACTAGCCCCGTTAGCAGGGGTCTCCTTCAGCATGAGCCAGATCAGGAGGACTGGGATTTTGGCTGGCTCCTGTACAAGAATAGCACTTTGATGCATCCTGTCACTCACTTGAAGTACAAGAGCATGGAAGGAATAAAAAGCTCTGCCCAGAGGTGGTCAGGAGCTGCCAAGCGTGTGGTGAGGCTGTGCCATCTGGATGCAAAGAAGGGGCTCTGAGTCAATGACCTATCACTATTTATTGAAAGGACAGGTAGTGGAAAGGATGTGAAACTTTTATGTCTGTTTTGGATTCTGAGGAATTTCACACCTACACAAGAGCTAGACACAATCCAGCTCCTGAAAATTATATATATATATATATAAATATCTCATGTGAATGAAACACCATTTGCTGTTGTTTTCAAGATCATGCACAAAGGGCATTCACATGAACAGGAGGGAAATGGCCCTATGGCTTGCCAGCAGTGACATCTGACATGAACATCTGCAAGTTGTAGCTGCCAGCACAACTCTAGAACTGCCAGCCCCAGCACACTGGCATCATCAGCTGGACAACTTGTTTGCTAGGCCCACAGAAATAGCTCCTTTTCCCTGGACCTAGTGCCACAAAACAGCAGAAAACTAGTATCAGCAAGAGACCCACTGGTGCTGGACAAGAATCCCCATATCCTAAAGCCCTGCCACCTTAGTGAATAAAGTGCAAAAGCACTCTCCCTCTCCTCTCAGTACATCTGGGTAGTGGGCCAGACCTGCCATTTCCCTGTTATCTTACTGATGGCTGTCCTGAAACCTCTAATCACTCCAACAGTGTTCTTCAGAGAGAGGAAGAGAGGTATAGTCTATCCAATGACTGTAACCACAAGGGGTAATAGAACTGTGGTATCTGTGATATTTGTGGTCAGATGTTCGGCTGCGTGCGTTCTCTCTGCTTGCTGCACTGGCTCTGGCCAGATCACCTGTACAGCAGGCTCTGATTGAGCTGCCCAATAACCACAGACCCGTTCAGTAGCAAAGGCACTCAGTCAGGTTTAGTGCTGACGAAGCACGGTGCTAATGCCCCGGCTCAATGGTTACATTTACACTAACACGTGTATGCCTATGACAATGGACCAGCTCAGTCAGTGGCAGGACTTTCCACCGGCTCCTAGGCCAGACGAAGGGTTAAAGCGATGTATTCCAACATTTATAGACTGAGACAAACAATTTGGGATAAACTTACGTATCATCTTACATGTTTTGTGACATGTTTGTTACCTCCCCTTGTACTTTCCTCCTGTTGTTTCAGACAAAACTTTCCTATTCACCACCTGTCTTTGTACTTTTACTCCTGATGTGTCAGACAAAATATCACTATTCATCACTTTTGTCAAACCGTTTTATCGCATGCTAGGTTAGGGTGTTCTTGTGCTGGCCAGCTGGAATGTGTTTACATATTCAGTGTGTTTTAGCAATGCTAGCAATACCGATGCCGAGTTCGTGTACTGGTCACTGACTTGCCGGCAAGCATCTGCTTTTGACAGAGCCTGACTGTTGCTCAAAGCATAACTTTTGCTGACTTTGTTTCAGGCTGCAGGCCTTACACCAGGCCCATGCTTCAGGCTCTCTCTTTCTACTACAGTATTCAGACCCAAGGTGCCTGAAAGAGATCCCCTTTATTCAGCAACTCAAGTTTCCACTGCCTTTGCATAACATAACATGGGTTTCTGCAGAGCCCCTCCCCAGACTTCCTGGGGAAGTTCCAGAAGACTGGAAGAGCTAGTGTGATGCTAATATTTAAAAAGGGTAAATGGGA
Organism: Platysternon megacephalum; assembly: GCA_003942145.1. NCBI lineage: Eukaryota > Metazoa > Chordata > Testudines > Platysternidae > Platysternon > Platysternon megacephalum. The sequence goes on along the minus strand of QXTE01000033.1, from coordinate 10,096,876 downwards.
TGACCCAGGTAATTGTAGGTCTCTTGGTCAGATATCAATCCCAGGTAGGATAATGGAGCAGCTGATACAGGACTCGATTAATAAAGAATTAAAGGAAGGTACTATAATTAATACCAAATAACATGAGTTTATGGAAAATAAATCTTGTCAATCTAACCTGATATCTTATTTTGATGAGACTACAAATTTGGATAACACAGGTAATGGATGTAATGGACTTCTGTAAGGCTTTCAAATTGGTACCGTATGCCATTTTGATTTAAAAACTACAGCAATATAAAATTAACATGGCACACATTAAATGGATTAAAATCTGGCTAACAGAGTCCTCAACGTTTAATTGTAAATGGAGAATCATCATCGAACAGATGTGTTTCTAGTGGGGTTTCACAGGAATTGGTTCTTCTTGGCCTTATACTATTTAACATATTTATCAATGACCTAGAAGAAAACAAAATCATCAGTTTGCAGATGACACAAAAACTAGAGAGCAGTAAATGATGAAGAGGAAAGGTCACTGATACAGAGCACTCTGGATTGCTTGGTAAAATGGACACAAGCAAACAATATACATTTTAATATGGATAAATGTAAATGTATATATGTCTAGGAACAAAGAATGTATGCCATACTTACAAGATGGAGGACTTCATTCTGGGAAGCAGTGACTCTGAAAAAAAGATTTGGGAGTAGGAGTATGTAAGGGAGCGCGGACTCACATACATTCATATATTCTGTCTATAAATTCAGATTTGTATAATAGTCCTGAATTGGAATTAATTTGCAAATTGGACACCATCAAATTAGGTTTGAATAAAGACTGGGCGTGGATGGGCCATTACACAAAGTAAAACTATTTCTCCATGCTTATCTCCCGCCCCCCCCCCTACAGTTCCTTATATCTCCTTGTCAAGTGCTGGAAATGGGCCATTTTCATTACCACCACAAGCACTTATTTTTCTCTCCTGCTGACAACTGATCACTCTCCTTATAATGTGTATGGTAACATCCATTGTTTCATGTGTGTATATATATATATCTTCCTTCTGTATTTTCCACTACATGCATCCGATGAAGTGAGCTGTAGCCCACGAAAGCTTATGCTACAATAAATGTGTTAGTCTCTAAGGTGCCACAAGTACTCCTATTCTTTTTGCGGATACAGACTAACACGGCTATTAGATGGTGTGGCTTTTGACAATCTATAGGGTTTTTGCTCCCTCTTGTTCTTTACAGTTCAGATAGTATATTAAAGGTGGAAGATTACACTGATACAAGTACTGTTACAGAGCCACCATTGCCCCATGAGAATCTTAGAGAGGGATTTTCCTATTGTGATTATTTATATCACAGTGCAGCCGTAGGAATGGTAGAGGTCAAGGATAATTAAATCAATCCAACCTGGAGGTAGGTGACAGATTGAATGACTCACTAGAGTCCCCTTTTGTAGAAAAATAATTCTAGGACTCTCTTATGTAGCACCTTTCTGTCACTACATTGTTGGGCTGAGATTGAAGCAAAATGGCTATCGGTATGCGTATTTTGCTGTGTGAAAAGCTTCATAAATTCACACTATTTTCTTGTGTGATCAGGTGCTATATCCTTTTAATGCACAATGAATCAGTAAATTCCAGTGAAAATGGGAAGCTAAACAAGCAAGCTGACAGCATGACACTGTTTTGCATTGTAAATCAGCTCAGTGGAAATAAAAGTGGAAAGATCGCTAGACTGGAACCAGTGAGTGACAGTTAAAAGCTCAGTTCAGCTGCCTGAATAAGTCACTCGCAACCCCTGCTGGCCCTATGTGGCAAGCGCCTGGAGTTAGCCCAGAGCCCTGTTTTCCCATACACAGCAGAGCACTAATTACTGAACTATTAAGCCAGTTCTGTGCCATGTTGTTGCTTCATTTTCTTGGATTGTATTGTGCTTTCTTTAGCTATGCAAATCCCCCACTAAAATGAGTAGGGAGTTCACGATACATGGCAGCACTGAGAGCCAGATGATTTGAAAAATAGCTGGGACACAGAGCTTTTTTATTTTTAAAATGACAAGGAAACAAGGAAAAACGAAACCGACAAGCATGCAGAAGTTAATGGATACAAACACAAATAAAAACTTAGTTCTGGAGTCTGGATGGAGAGAGACAAAGGATGGTAGCAAAGAGCTGTGCATGCCCATTTCACTTTGAAGGGCTTTGTGCAAGTCTTTCTTATGTTTCGGTTGATTTGAAATTAGACTCCTGACTTGCTCCTTGAAATGTCAGATTTAGTTGACCCTAAAAACCTCATTAAAATTTTAAAACCATGTGCTATAGATTTGCCTGGTTTGGAGTGAACTAGCCAAAAAAGCACTGAGTTTCGTCCCATTTTCTCCCACATAAATCAGCCCTTATTCACCAGACACTCAGCTAAGGTTCAATAAAAGTTTTCCAAACTTTGCACAGGTGTAAGTGACTACACAAGGTGCATTATAGTTGTAAATCAGACCCGGTTGCCCCAGTAGAGGGGATGTTAGCAAAACAGGATAGGAAACTTATACTGTCACTGTGCTGTATTTTATCTAGAGAGAAACTGATAATATTATCAAGTTAGCACTTTCTATGATATCTGCATTCACTTTTAAAATGTCTTCAATAAAGTCTTTTATCCAATATTGCCTTTTTTAGTCCATCCTTATTTCTTTCCTCCTTTGCTGTTTAGGAAAATAACTGAATAATCTGAATACACTTCTCAACTCATAACAAGAAAGGAACAGATCCCAGTGTTAACATACTCAGTTCTGTCAGAACAACCAAAGTTTTCATCTTGAAGCTTTGGGCTCCAAAGATATTGTGCCTTCTAGTATACAGGTCTGTCTCATCTTACGCTGGGGTTACGTTCCGCGGTCAGCGCCTAAAGCGAAAACCGCGTATAGTCAAAATTACATTGAGTGTAATGGCGGGCAGAATCGCCCACCCTACAGAAACAGTATTTAAATTGTTATTTTTCTCTTTTTTTTTTCCTTGTTTTTGCCGACCGCATAAAGCTGAAATCGCACATGTTAAATGTGCCTCAGATGCGACAGACCTGTACATTGACTCATTCTTCTAAAAGAAATTAACTAAAAAGTAGATTCTCAGCTGTTAAATGAGCCAGAGAGGAAACTAATAAGATCTCATGAATGAAACAGAAAATGTATTCAAGATAGAAAATATTGAACATATTGGGACAGCATAATTCCACAGATGCCTATAGCAACTCTTGTTAAATTGGAGGTAAATTCTATGAATTGTCTGTTGTTCTCCCCTTCACCTGAGATTGTGAGCATCTCAGAGCACAAACTGGGCTTTTAAGTGTTTGCAAAGTGCCTACCAGAGAGTGGGGCACTACTGCAAATAAAATAATAATAGTCAGTGAAGCTCCACCAGTTTATATCAGCTGAGGAGCTGACCTTTTATGTGAAGTGAGTTGGAAGGAACTGTATTCTTCATTGGGTATTGTATCAGTCTCTACGAAAAAACCCCACAACCAATCAGACTTATCTTATCCTCCTAAAGGCGCACTGCTTCCATGAACTCCACAACAGTAACCCTTCTCGGGATTGTGAAATCACTCTTGTAGGTCAAGACCTCAGGATCTCCCAGTGCATCTTGGCTTATTTATGTCTGCCCTGCCCTTGGGCTAGGAACTGTTTGTCTGTGTCTTATATAGCACTAAACATGTTGCCAGCACTTTAATACTGATGATACTGTTTTGTTTCACAGTAAGAAGCTGTAAGGGAAGACTAATGAATGTCCCCTTGTTTTGGCTGATATAGTAATATAACTACAGTGGCAGATGAACTGGAACTATGGTTTTACCTCTGTAGACAGAAAGAAAAGGTCAGATTTTGGAAATGTTATGGAGAAGTAGCAACAGGATCAGGATGGCTGAAAGACCAGAAAAAGGGCAGAATCTATGGGCTTGAGCAACAGGGAGGATGGAGATATTGTGAACAGTGAAGGACAAAGAGAGGGAGAATAAGGAATTCAGCTTCAAAAGTGGAGGTAAAACTGACTTCACTGTAATGCGTACATTCTTTATTAGTAGGTTTGAGGAAAAATTCTCTCTTCCTTTGCACTGCATCTTGCCCCTTCCCTCCCCTTCCCTCTCCATTATTAGGTATCCTTTTATTTGTGTTATACTCTCCATCAATAACATTCTCCTCTTGTCCTTCAAGATACTACACCAAATTCAGACTTAGCGTAAACAAGTGCATCTCCCCTGGACTCATTTGCTTTCTAAAAGCACTCCTCTTCTCCCTCGCTTCTGATTCATTCTTTTAGTAAAACGTTTCTGATGTGGTTTATGAAATACGCTACTGAAAAGTTAATTGTATTATTACTAGTTGTAAACTTGTTTATTACAGTAGTGGCTAAGGGCCAATCAAGAATAAGGCCCTATTGTGCCAGACACTGTACAAACACAGAGCAGCAGACTGTCCCTCCCCTGAGTAGTTCATAATCTACACAGACAAGACAAGGGTGAGGGGTGGGTAGAACATAGCAGAATATTCAACAATGGAATTGCAGTAAACATCATGTTAGTGCCATGATTTTTCAGGGGTGGGTTTACTTAGGAGGGGATCAGATAACTGGAAAGAAAAGAGGCTGAGAGAGACAGGGCAGGGGAGCAGAGTAAAGCTGAAAAGAGATAGTAGGGTGCCGGGAAGGGTGGGAGCAAGCAACCAATCAGCACAGGGCAGAGAAAGTCCAGTCAAAACTGTACAAAGATCTCTGAATGGCCGGAGGACCCTGCCTGGGCTACTTCTGCCCATACCAACTGGAGTCTCTGGCTAGCTCCTCTCTGCACTTTTCTCCCCAGGCCATAGGGTTGCCAACTTTCTAATCACACAAAACCAAACACCCTAGCCCTGCCCCTTCCCTGAAGCCCTACACCCTGCTCACTACATTCCCCCTCCCCTGGTGGCTCACTGTCCCCCACTCACTTTCACTGGGCTGAGGAAGGGGGTTGGGGTGCAGAGGGGGCTCCAGGCTCAGGATGGGATGGGACTGTGGGTTGAGGCAGGGGGTTGGGGTGCAGGAGGGGGTATGAGCTCTGGGATGAGGATGTGGGCTCTGAGTGGTCCCGGGGATGAGGAGTACAGGGTGTGGGAGGGGGCTCTGGGGCAGGGGGTTGGGGTACAGGGGGGGTGAGGCCTCCAGCTGGGGGTGCAGGTTTTGGTGTGTAGGAGGGGGTTCCAAGCTTGGGGGGGCTCAGGGCTGGAGTTGGGACACAGGTTTACCTCGGGTGGCTCCCGGTCAGCAGCACAGCAGGGTGAAGGCAGGCTCCCTGCCTGTCCTGGCTCTGCACTGCGCCCTGGAAGCGGCCAGCAGGTCCGGCTCCTAGGTGGCAGGAGCAGGAGGCTCTCGCTGGCAGGCATCGCCCCCCCCCCCCCCACCCCCCATTGGCTGTGATTCCCAGGCAATGGGAGTGCGAAGCCGGTGCTCAGGGCAGAGGCAGCATGTGGAGCCCCATAGCCCTGCCACCTAGGAGCCAGACCTGCTGGCTGCTTCCGGGGTGCAGCACAGTGCCAGGACAGGTAGGGACTAGCCTGCCTTAGACCTGCAGCACCGCCGACCGGACTTTTAATGGCCCAGTCGGCGGTGCGGATCGGAGCCACCAGGGTCCCTTTTCGACCGGGCATTCCGGTTCAAAACCAGACACCTGGCAACCCTACATGGCAAAGAGAGGGGCAGCACTCCCCGGGTCCTAGTATCCCTATAGAGTGTGTATGTGTGGAGGGTCTTCCTGCACAGTTTTGAGTTCAGGGAGACTGGAGGAAGGAAGGCCCCGGCTGGGCCCCATTTCACACCCTCCCTCAGTGCAACAATCCCTGCTTTGAGTGCTTCTGCTCCTACTGGCTTGAGTCTCTGGCTGTCACCTCTCTGCACGCTGACTGAAAGAAAACTGCATGCAGTTTCCAGACAGGACATTTATTTTTGTATGATTACATATTTATTCAGCTCATTTGTTGTACTCTGTCTGAATACCACAAGATAAATAATAATTGAAGAGGTCAGACTAATACCACTTCACGGTGTATGCTTCAGGTTCATGTTGTGGAACTGGTTGTGACACCACATTGTTACTGGTGTAGCAAAGACTGGGAGGACTGCTGTCCTCATATTCATTTCTTGCATCTCAGCCGTGCCGAAGATTTCCCTTGAGCTCTCTTCAACTGCTGCCCAGTAGCCAATTGGGACACTCGCTAGTGTGATAGCCTTGCTGCTTGAAAGAAAAGGGAGGTATTTAAGCTAAAATTCCTAGAAAATGATGCCTTCCTAAGTGACAGGAGTATTTGAACTGAAACCTTACTCAAATCCTCTGGGAGGTTAGTCATTCCAGTAGCCTAAGAGGTAAGCTAGGTGAGTTTCTCCTTTCTTAGTTCACTCTTAACTTCTGAGTTGCTTTGGGGCCATAGAGAGTGATCTAGAGGGTAGGAGTCTTAGTTCAGTGCATGACCAAAAACCTCAAGATTTATTTTAGGCACTTAAACCTACAGTACATAGAAAAAAGTTCATTACTGGAGCTAGAAGTATATCTGTAGCACACTAGCTGGCCAAACGTATCAGCTACATCAAGAGTCAATTACAGATAAATTGCATTAGAGTCAGCATAAAGCTTGTGGTTTAGGACAGTAAGGGCTGGTCCACACTAGGGGCGGGGATCGAAATAAGATACGCGACTTCAGCGATGAGAATAGCGTAGCTGAAGTCGAAGTATCCTATTTCGAATTACCCGTGCTTACCTCGCGTCCTCGCAGCGCGGGATCGACGTCCGCGGCTCCCCCGTCGACTCCGCTAACTCCGCTCGCCCTGCTGGAGTTACTGTGTCGATGGCAGCGCGTTCGGGGATCGATGTATCACGTTCAGACGAGACGCGATAAATCGATCCCCGCTATATCGATTTCTACCCGCCGATCCGGGCGGGTAGTGTAGACGTAGCCTTAGTCAATCCACTTCTGAAAAGAAGGTAACTAATCTATACACCATGTGTAGCTTACAGAATTGTAGGTAACCTGTTTATAAAAGTATGCTGCTACTGTGTAAGCCTTTGGAATGTTTGTTAAACACAACTAAAATGAAAAAAATATATACTGCCAACAACTGGCAGCAATGAAAATCAATGCCCAAATAATGTGAGGCTTCCTTAATGCCATAGGGAACTTCAGCTAACTACCCAAATTAATCCATTTGGGCAGAGTAACTCTCCTTCACACTTGCACTAATTTAGGAAAATGCTCAAGTCAACAAATGGTCCAGGAGACTTGTCCTGAAAGCTAACGGTGACCAGTCAAGGAAAAGGTGTTCCAGAGCCATGACCCATCTATGATAGTGACCCTATCTACGGTCTTCCTAACATCCAAAAATAGTAACTATTAACACAAGGGATTTAAAGATTAACAACAATACCTTGATTTTCACTCAGAAGCAAACAGGAATCCAGTGTCACAAATAGAACACAGGTGTAATATGCTCAACATGGCTCATTTCATATTCTGCACTAGCTGAAGCTTCCAGGTGACCTACAAGGGTAGCCTCGAGTAGAGCACATTTAGTATAACCTAGATGTGACAAAGTCATGGACAAGTGTGGGGAGGGTTATGTTTGAAAGAAAGGCACACATTCTAGACGGTGTGAATGGTGGACTCACCACTAGAGTAGCTCCTCATGACTGGGCATGGTGAGAGAGTATCTCCCCATCTGGCACCCCCTTGCTAATAGCTGCTGTAATCCTGTGGTAGTCTGCCTCTTCCCATGACTCAGCCCTTTGGCCATGTCAAAATCCAAGTCCACCCCTTCTGGGGTAACAAACTGTCAACAAATAAATGTCCAGATGTCCTCAAAAAAGGCTTCAAACCCAACTCTGGGTCCCATGGGCCTCACACCCTTTTATCAGGGTTTTCCGCTGACCTTATATCAAGAAGACTTTATGTCACATTTCTTGGCAGCTGGTAGGAAAACCCAGGCCCCCTCACTCCTCTGGGCTTCAGCCCAGGGACCCTGTGCTGTTTCAGGGTATTGGGATAGAGGGAGTGAGGCCCACCCAAAGCTAAAGGCCGGCCTCCTCAACTGAGCCCCCAAGTGAAAACCAGGGACAACACATGAAAAAACAGGGATGGGAGTGAAGGTTAAAGGTTAAAAATCAGGGATCGTGAGGGGAACACTGAGCAGAGAATCCCCAACATTGCCCACACTGCTCTTCAAACATCTCTAAAGTGTCAGTGGGCATTGCCCAGAGGATCTCTGCCTGGAGGAGTCATCAGATGAGGGACCAGAAATAGGACCCACAGTCACAGAGCACCTCCCATCCAGCTTCCTCCTCATGGTATGATAGGTGACCATCTTCCCCAGTTCCAAGAGAAGGCTAACAAGGAGATGTGAGACCATGGATGGGGTGTGCATGAATTAGGAGGTGTGGGTAAAAGTGCATCCAGAACCTCTTGCTGAGGTTCTGGAGGACCCAGAAGAGGCGGTTCAGCCTGACACACTCTACCCAGGGACCCTGTAGTGAGCAGGTATGGTCTGTCTATATTCATACCCCACCCCCTGGTACCTACCTGGGCTTCTTCCTTCCTGAGACTGTCAGCAGGCCTCTCCAAGCTCACCCTTCTTGCAGGACTAAGGGTCACAGAGCTCTCCCCTGATATCTCCCCCCAAAAAATCCCAAACTAAGAATCATCTTAACCCAACTTCTGTCCTCCTCAGGCTTGACCTTTCATTCCTTTCTGCTGCTCTGTTACTTAACTGAACACCTCCCAGGATTCTCTTCCTTGAGGTCTACATCCTGCCCCTTTTTCAGGGCTAACCACAGGAGCCTGTTCCACTCCCAGTGGCTGCTTTGACTCTATTGGCCTCCTGCAAGACATCCCTACTCCAGAGAAGATCTCAGGGCCAACTCTCCCCCTGGTGTCTTCACTCTCTCATCCCAGAGAGTGACTGCAGAGTTTCTCCCTGCAGTCCTCTTCTGCTCCAGACTTCCTGCCTTTAAACTGACCACCCAGATCCTTTCCCAGCTGGGCTTCATCCTCAGTTAAGGCTTTCTCCAGGTGCAGCCCGACATGCTAACTGGCCTCTCAGGACCACATTAACCTTTTCAGAGCCTACGTGGGCTACACACCCCTTCACAATTGTAAAAAAGCAATCTTGGTCATGCTGCCACTTGTGGTTCCAAAACAACCCATAGGAGGAAAAAGATTGCTTCATAGACATTCCCATCCCCACCCTCATCATCTCTGCTTTGTCTGGACTGGTCTTCAGCCAGCTTTCCCTCATCTGATCCCCAATTTCATGCAAGTAGTGTGAAAGAGCAATTGCACCACCTGGATCTGATGACAAACACAGAGAGTTAAGTTTCAGAGTGGTAGCCGTGTTAGTCTGTATCAGCAAAAACAACGAGGAGTCCTTGTGGCACCTTCGAGACTAACAAATTTATTTGGGCATAAGCTTTCATGGGCTATAACCCACTTGTTTTTACAGAGAGTTAAGTTGCCAGCCTACTGATGGCACTGCAGCCCAAAATGTCTCAAGTCTCCTCCAGAGAATTTACAAACAGGATTGGTGACAAAATAGAACCCTGCTGATCCTTACATGAGAGATCGCTCAGAGAGGATGAGCAATTTCCCCATGCCCAATATCTGGGACCTCTTAGAGGGAAAGGAATGGAGCCAAACAACAGCCTTCCTCAATCTTGCCAGCATCAGTAGTCATGTCAATAACACCCTATGATTAATAGTGTCATACCATGCTGGTAGATCTAACAAAATCAGAATGGACAGATTACTTTAATCTATTATTGAGAAGAAATAATCAAGAACAGTATGGTTGGGGGCTAGGAAACTCAAACTTACCAATGGTGCCAGAACTCACCACAGCCTTCCCAAATACCTTACCCATACAAGAGAAGATTTGAGACCAGGTGGTAACCTGCAGGATTATCCATGTAAAGTGATGATTTCTCAGTTAGGGTTGTGGGGGTTTTGGTGTTGTCATTATTTCCTCACAGCTGAGGCTCCCTCCACCACAGTTCTCATGGAGGTGTCTAATCTGTAAATTACATTAACCTAATGGGCACCGGAAGTGTAACGAGGATAACAATCCATGTACACATACTCTGCCAAGTTACACTAGTGCAACACCGTTGAAATCCTTATGTCTAACATCAGCCGTCTTCACCTTGAGGAGCACATTATGGGACACACTAGGTTACATATGAAATAGATATGCTGAAGGGAATCACTGCACACGAGAGTAAAAAGAAAAGTTTATGTGCCTCTGAAATTCTCTGATTAACCTCATTATTAAAATCAGCAACCCTTGAATAAAATCCATGGCTTTGATTCGGTGATGTGGTGGAATAAAGAAATTGTTGATCTGATTGAAGTCATAAAAGATGAAGAAGCATCTTCAGAACAGCCATAAGCCACCATGAATGTTTGAGCAGCATTAGAGGCTAACTGATGGATAATAATCCAATCAAATCTCATACACTGAACTCCACTGACTGGCTTTTTATGATTTCTAATCTTCCTCCGGCACACACCTTAATAAATTTTACATATAAAAGGAAACAAATGCATTGAAAAGTCTGCACAGAAAATTAAGAAATGAGTTTCTACTGACGGAATGATTTCAGCTTGAAGAGATATTGTCAATTTATCGAAAGTTCTTTACTTGTGGCTACTACTTCTGACTTGAATAGAATAATTACAATAGGAGGACTGCACTATGTAAATACATAAATAAATAACGTGCAATTTTCCTATGGTAAATTTACCATCAAACTGTGATAAATTCTTGCTACACTGAGACTTAATACTGAGGTTCGTATCTAATAACTTTCAGCTGTACTGAATATGTCCGCCTAGTATAGATATCTTACTTAGCACTAAATGCCCAAAACTCTCTCAGCACAGAGAGGGCTCAGTGCAAAACCTAAGATGGATTTTTTGGATTCCTGACCTGAAGAAGTGCTCCGTGAAGCCCCTGAAAGCTTGTCTCTTCCACCAACAGAATTTGGTCTAATACAAGATATTGCCTCATCCACCTTGTCGCTTTGAAAATAGTCATTTCTTTAGCACAGTGGTTCCCAAACTTGTTCCGCCGCTTGTGCAGGGAAGCCCCTGGCGGGCCGGGCCGGTTTTTGTACCTGCCGCGTCCGCAGGTTTGGCCGATCATGGCTCCCAGTGGCCACGGTTCACTGCTCCAGGCCAATGGGAGCTGCTGGAAGCGGCGGCTAGTACGTCCCTCGGCCCATGCCACTTCCCGCAGCTCCCATTGGCCTGTAGCAGCGAACCGCAGCCACTGGGAGCCGCGATCGGCCAAACCTGCAGACGCGGCAGGTACACAAACCGGCCTGGCCTGCTAGGGGCTTTCCCTGCACAAGCAGCGGAACAAGTTTGGGAACCACTGCTCTAGCAATTCTAAACCCCTGGTCAGGAATTAGAAATGGTTCTTCCCAGGATATTACACAGAACTCAGGAGAGAGGGGATATTGGATGGGTTAGTGAGATCAAGGAAAGCACATAAAGATGAAAAAGCACAGGAACTTGTGCTCAAGAAAATTCCAGACAAAGTTTCTAAATATACCATCACTCAACATTGACACTCCCTTCTACCAAAAAACACCCCAACTAACTACCCTCCTAAAATGGAAATAAACCAAATCTGAAAAAATTGTAAAAAACCTACCTCAGAGTTTTTAACCCTGAAAACGGAGAAGTGCCAGAGATTCATAAAGTCCACTAGGCACTCCACTGTTGCTACTGATTGTGCGTGGAAGGCACTCAGCTAATATGGTGATGGGAGGCAATATAAAACCCTAAGCCAGATACATAATATCAACCATACATAGGATTTGTGCCATTATACTTTGTATTGTCAAAAGATGCTTTCTTAGTTTCTCACAGTTACAAGTTGTGCTCAAGTAGCCAGATGGCCAAACATTACCCCGGCATCACTATGCTCTTGTAGATGTTTCCATCATGCTAGATTATAAATACACACAGTAGAAGTACAGAAGAAACATGCACCGGAGTATAATATTGATGACTAGGGACCAAAATGTGTAAAACTCTGTTTTTAGTAGTTGTCATGTTCTTCTCTTCAACAGATATTGCACTAGATTCCCCTTTAAAACATTTCACAACTGTACTTTGCTTTTACCCAAATAATGATTTGGGGAAGCAAGGGCATTTTATTTTAACTGCATCCCAAATGGGAACCCTTAGCCACTGAACGGAGACTAACAATGGGTTCAATACTTGTGAATATAACAATTATTATTAGCCATGTGAATGAGCAGAAGTTATTCTCCTTCCTTTCACTGGGTAGCAAATTACTCTGGTAATGGAGGTTCAAGAAAACGCATAACAGACGCTCAAGGTAAAATATGTTGTTAGTCTCAGAAGGCTTGTCTTGTGTGATCCGGAGCCTGTAGTGGTAAGGTACTTGGCCACCTGCATTAATAACAAATGAAATGTGGAAGCAAAGGCTGTGCTTTAAATAGTACAATAGAAAGTGCAACCCCCGCTTCTCCCTTACAAAGTAGTTTGGCATTCACCTTACATTAGAGCTAATCTCCTAGTGCTTTGCAATAGAAAATAAGAAAGCGAGAGATTGATGGCAGCTCACTCTGTGTACCGCAGTCTCCAATTACTGTTAACAACAGAGAAAATGTGAGATTTCGCATACTCATTTTAAGTAATGCAGTACTTAGATTGCTATGTGCATATTGCTGGGCTCTATTCAAATTCATTTCCTAGTTGTCAGCTTTAGATTCATTTACTTCAAATTTATTTACTTCCCACCTTGTGGGGTTCATACAACACTCATATTCAGAATAATGTGTCCATATCAGGAGCCCCATGAACCCTTAAGGATACATGAAATATACATTTTCAGTGGTGTTTTGGGATTAAATTATATTTTCAATGCAACATGTGTTCCTAGACAGGGAAAATGACCACACAATCGTTATTTTACAACAGCAGCCTTAAAGCCTATTCTGTAAACTATGTTCATGTTTTTACATTTCAAATGCAAAAAGTTAAATGAAATACAAGCCAAGCCAAATCCCCTTTAGAGCATATGGGAAGAGGGGAGAGAGATATGTCATGCTGGCTGGAGTGGTTCATGACTGTGAGTGCCAAACTCAGGGCAGACTGTCAAAAAGCAGGCAAGACACCCCAAACTGGTAGTATGTTCTATAATTAGATTTCACCAACTGAGTAACATATGTGAACTCCTGAAGCACTAGAGCAGTCTTACCTTGGAGTCACAGAAAGTCTCCTTGGACATTCCAGTCTATCTTGCCACCCAGGCAAGCTGGACTTAGTGATAAATGGTCATTTACACCAAAGATCACAAAATATTCAGGTTGATACCAAGAGACCAGTCACTTACCCCAGGTCAATTTGTATCTTTGATCTCACACTAAAGACAACCCTATAGTAAACTCACTAAGGATTTATTGACTAGGAAAAAGAAATGAGACTTATTTACAGGTTAAAGCAGGCAAGATATATACACAAATGAGTTACAGTCTATGGTTCCAAAAGGTGACAGAGATGTAGTAAACTGTCAGCACTGAATGTCTTTTAGGGCTAATCCAGGTTGACCTTGGGTATCTCTGCTTTTGTTTCCTAGCTACAGCCCTGTGAGAGTCCAAACAGCAAAGAGATGGAAATAATGATAACTGACAAGAAAATTATTCTTCTTCCAGAATTCAAGCTCATGGGATGAGCTTTTTCACATGTAGCACCTTTATGAGTATAAGACGACCATCAACCCATTCTTTGTATTGTGATGTTTCACAATGGACCACTTATTTTTTATAGTCTTTCTTGATGGGTTGGGGAACCACTCCTCCTGCCTGGGTTCACAGGTTCAGAGCAGGAATTTTTACAGTTATAAAGCAAAACTTAATACTACCTTATAGCATCGGATACAGACTTTACAAGTAAGATTAATGCACACAGCAACTTACAAGTATTTTATACAGTCTAAACACTAAATGCATCCTTACAAGTCTAACACCTATCTTGAACAATACTAACATACAGGTTAGTTGGTCTGGTTAAACATGTCTTCTGACATAGGTGGGGATCCAACCAAAATTATGGCCTCAATCCTGCAAAGATTTATGCACTTGCTTATGTTTATACTTGGTATGTAGTCCCAGTCCCTTCAAAGGGACTGCTCACAGTAAGCAAAGTTAAGCATGTGAATAATTTTTTGCAGGACAAAGGCATACAGGGTTAAAACTAGGATAAATGGGTAAACCTAAAACTCTGGGCAATGGATAGTGAAGGACTAAAGCAATGCTCAGTCTGAGAAGAGTAAAGTTTGAGTGTCCCAACTTTGGCCAATAGCATGTTTTAAACAGAGAACTTCAAAGGTAAATGCATAAGCCCAAACCACTTGAGGAAAAGGACTTGGCACCCCAGCTAACAGCTGTAGCTGACTCATTAAACACCTCTGTGTTCCAACCACTAGACGGAAAAGAAGATTCACACTTAGCATGGGCTATATAGCAACATTTCTGGAAAGAGCTCCTATCATCGTGGAAGGAAAGACATCATCTTGTGGTCGGATGCTAATGAACTGAAGTTAGCAGTATGTTTCTCCAAAGAGAAGGAACTATCATGTTCTATGCTCCTTGGAAAATCTTCTACCCAGCACTGCATTCATCAGATCACTTACATTGGCAAAGACATGAAAAATTCCCCCACCGGATGCTGTATTCATGGGATTTGGCATAAACAGTTCATGTAGAATCTGTTAGGTGACAGGGAAGAGCAAAGATTTTGTACTTTGAAATATACTCAGAAGGTTTTGAAAGTTATTTAGTGTCCCTTGAATTATTCAGTCAAAAATGCTTAGTTTGCTTGTCAGACCTTCCTTGAGAATGCCATATGTTTTGCTAATCAAATCTGTAGATTCTGCTGGTTCACGATGACGTTGGAATTTTAAGTTCTTTCAGCATAACCTCATCTGTTTCTTCTATTTTCCCTTCAATTTTCTTAAGAGTGTGGTTCTCAACTCTGCAGACAACTTCAGTTTTAGCAAAGTCTGAAATGGTTTTCACATTAATAAAATCAAGCCCACTTCTATCAGACCTGATAGAGACAATTCCCTACTTTGATAATTCTGGTGACCTGTTGAAATCCTGTTTGTAAGCAGAGAGAAGTAGCACATTCTTATAACTGAGTGAAAAATTATCTCATCTCCAAAGCAGCAGTGATCTCTGTGGCTGTTTGAGAGATCTCTGCAACAGGAGTATATTGTAGTTTAGATTGGAGGACTGTGACATTATTTTGAGAGTACACTTGGCATCACTCATAACCCACCATGTTATGACGCATGAGAACGAAAGTAAAAACTGCACAGTGATGAGGCTATGGTATTAGCTTGACTACACTGAAGAGCATAAACATCAGATATTTTAGCTAAGGGTGAAATAATGTAATTATAATTATCCACTTTTAGGAGCTTCAGCATGTCAGCTGCATCTGGTGTCCCTCCTCAGTAATTTCAGAGTGGCAGACTTCCCATAAAAATCATCCTTCAGTAAAATTTGAAGAATTCACAGTACTTCACAGATTCTATGGTGCAAGAATGTTGAGATAACAAAGCACAACCATCATATTCCTGAAAGCTCCATATGATATTCCTGCAAAATTGGTTACACACCAGAAGTGCAAGATTCATGCAGAGCAGGGCTTGGCAAAGAGGCTACTATCGGTATTCAGGTTTAGCGACAATCTGTGTTCTAGGACAAAGTATGAATTAATCATAATATCAGATTCAAAGGTAAAACCCTTCGAGTGCTGTAGAAAACTCCAGAGCAGACAGAGAAAAAAAAAGAATAAAAAGCAGTTATCGTTTCCATATCCACATCAATGCAACAGATAAACAGATCACTGGCATCAGGAGGAAATACCAGGGTAAAAGCTGCAGCTCCTGTACCCTCTCTCATCTCAACACTGGAGGTTATGGCTGGTAGGGTATAATAAGAATATACAGCAATCAAAAGAGTAATTTTTCTCAAGACCAGCGTACAAGGTAGAGCTGTACTGATTTAATAGCTTTTAAACTGATTTAGTTATGCCAATGCAACCCTCTAGTTTGATACTTATTATGGTTCAGCTTAAACCTGTTCCTTGTCGATTTACCTAAACCAAAAAAAGCCACTCAAATTGACATAAAGCTATGTCTATACTAGAGCTAGGGATGCGAGTCTCCTGCTCATAGACACATACTCTTGCTAACTTTCATTAAGTTAGCACTAATATAAATAGCAATGTAGCCATAGTAGCATAGGAAGCAGCGGCATGGCTGAGCTATGCCAAGTACATGCCCACCAGTTTCTGGGAGGAATTTACACTGAACGCTAACATAAATTTAAATGTACACCTTTTGTTAAGCTGGTGATACTTTCTCATGTAGACGAGCCCTTAGTGATATGGGAAACTTTGGCGGTATTGCTCTACATCTATTCTAAAGAGCAAAAACTTCCATTATATCCTTCCACCGGGGCACTAGTGGAGCCCACGACGCCCAAGAATAGGGGCAAGGGGCGGTGCCCTGACCTACCACACCAAGAAAAAGTGCAGGACCCACCACAATAGCGTTGGCCATTTGCCACATCTGCTTTGCATTATATTCTGCAGCAATGCAAGAAACCTACAGGCCTGTATCCTGTAAGACATTAGCTTCAGCAAGTTAGCATAAGGCTTGAGGCCTATGAACTTTGAATAGCTAAACTTTGCACAGATAAACAGCCCAACAGAAAACCCCATGTATTTGGGGAGCTGAAAATAGAGCTTAAGGGGAAGTTCTAACCACAGGTACATGAGTCAGCCACAGAAGTGTTCTGGCAACAAACTGACGTACATAACAGGTACATGAGATACATCTAAGGCTAGCCTGCTTGCTTGCCTATATATCTTTCCATATAAGTTTCTTATTTTCTTATGGGTTTGATTATTTGTTTTATTATAATAATAGGTTTATAGGTTTATATTAGAATATATTTTGGCTGTAACACAAGGGACCTGCCGGCCACATCCTGTACATTGAGCTAAGGCAAAGTTAGCATACATATGTTTGGGACCTTTCACCTAGATAGATGGTGATGAACTAAAGCATAAGGTCCATATATGGCTGTGACCTTTAACATGGAGGATGCATTAAAGCAGGTTGGCATAGGGGCTTTCCTAAGTTCATACCCCTTTAAACTTAAGAGGTACACCACAACTTGGAAAGAACTGAAATAACCAGTTAGGACAGAAATAACAAATGTGATACCTAATCACAAAAGAACCATGGTAACGAACTGATGTATATCATAATAAGTTGAGATCATTGATATACTAACCTATAGGAAAAAGACACTCCAACATTAGTAAGGTGAGGAAATACAAATAAGGAAAAGGGGGGAAATCCCATAATGAATATGCATCAAACATAATGGTGTCAGCATAACATATTATAAAAGTGGCATCCCAGCCTGGGGGCGATAGGAGAAGGAGCTGTAGTCCTTGGGAGATGCCAGGATAATGGCCACGGGTCATCATGAGGAAGGTAATGAGGAAGATGATGCTAACACTTCAGGTTGTTCTACAAGGAATGTAAGTATATGGATGTGCAAATATACATTCTGTAGTATCTCTATCTACCTTACTGAGTTGGGGTGTTTGTGACTGTGCTAAATGTATTAATAAACTATATTTGTAAATATAAAATAGTTTCTACAGTGTGAGTGTTGCAACTGTGCCCATCGGCGTTCCCAACAATCTAATAATTTAAATAATACTGGGCCTGATTTTGGGACAAGAACCTGTCAACCCTCAAAGTGATAACTGGGGATTCTTAAGTAATCAATATAACTAATACACAATCTAAAGATCGGGCAACAGGATAAGTTCTGTTAATGTTGTTCACTGTCTTCCTTCATGGGAGATACAAAGATAAATATTGAAGCTTCTCCTCTGAACATCTGGTACCATATGAGCGATGTAAATAGACTTGGGTACATATGCTTCAGACAAACAGATTGTAAAAGACAACATGAACCAGAGAGACAAAATATACTTTACAGTCTGTCCTCATGTTGACACACTGCAAGTTGTACTTGTCTAAATGCCATTATTTCTAGTGGGAGTTGTGAAAAGTACATCTTCACATTGGGAAATGAACGTTCATTTCATTACTTTTTAGCACAATTGCTAAAATAATCCTGCTTCAAGTTTACTCCTGGTTAAATGCTGTAAAATCTTCCATAACTTATCACAGATTCTGATTCAGAGAAAGTCTGGCTAGGTGAAATTTAAAGCAGACTTTTATCAATGAAATAGTCTGCACAATTCAGTATGTTAAATAACTAGGGTTTGATCAAAAATTTTCCATCGAAACTGTTTTCTGGGGAAAATCGGGTTGTTGATTAAGCTATTTTTTGTGAGAAGTGACTGATCTGCACAGAAAACTGATTTTTTGTCAAAAAATGAATATACATATACCAAATTATTTTGGTTTTCAGCTGAAATTTTTTGGAATTTGAATTTTCTGTGAGGGAAAAATACCTTTTTAAATCATTATAAATAACCTTCCCTTCTCTTTCCTTTCCATGAAAATTTTTAGCATGTTACTTAATTCATTCACACCATGAATATAAATTACTGACCACTAATTAATTAGAAGACCTTAAATGTGAGGCTAAAATTAACCATTAAAAGCCTGATAATGTACTGTGGTGAACTCCATCCTCATCTTCCAGTTGAATTATTGGGAGTTATGATTAAGGTGTGACATATCACAAGGGAGGCTGATTTTTATTTCATATCCCCAAACACATTATATGTATCCAGGTTACAAAAAATTATACTCATGTCATTTGGAAGGAATTCTACTGACCCCAGGACTTCACAGGAGCCACTTAGCACTTCATAGGGTCTACCCCTTACACCATATTTAATGTGTGGGCCTTGCCAGATATTAGCAGAGGTCTTTCTTGATAGACATTGTATATTACACTCAGGCTATTTATTTGCTAGAGCTCTTTTAAGACAAACATTTGGGGGGAATATAAAGGTTCTCCAACTCAGCATCCTCTCTTACTTCAAATATGGCCTTTGCTGTTGTCTTTCTAACAGCAGTATCTGATATGAACAATGTCAGGAACAGGAATCAGCCATTTCCTGACCCAAGAGAATAATTTATCTTCAGCTTAAGCAAACCTTGTTCTTCGCACAGCAACAACCTGAATATCATCACAGTAGTTACGCTCTGCTCTTAGATAACCATGGCACAAAAGACAACTCCTAATATAGCCAGGGATGTTAGAAACCTTTAACAAATCTCAGCTGTGTTTTAAAATGGGCAGGATGGATTAAATAAATTAATAGCAAAATTAGGTCAAAGCTTAGAAGTGTTTGTTTTGCTTGAAGAGCTGAAACATTAATCAAGGTTTCCTTGGAATGCACATATGGTGCCTGATGGACTATCAAAGTCAATATTTTAATAATTCACAAGCATAAAACACAGACAGAAGATTTGAAAAGTTTAGATAGACCAACAGAACTGCTTTTGTGTTCTAATAGTTCACCCCTGCACTTATTCTGCCACTCAGGAAATAAAGAAATCATAAAGGAAAACTAAGAATGATGAAAGCATCACAAGGTCCACTGGAAAAAAACACACCCTAAACTCAAAATGTCAACTCAACACTAGAGTGGAAAAAGAGAGTTACTTCTGTGATGTTATGAACAAATCTATATGTAACCCACCATTGCATGTCCTCCTGCTGCCATTCTTGTCTAAGATTTTCATTAACAAAGTAATATCTATATGTGTAACAAAAATCAAACACTTATTAACATTATGGGTTGGGATGAAATTCCCATATGAGCAAGAAAATTAAAACGTAAGGAAAATACTGTCTGAAGCTCTGAGATTCCTGCCCCAGAAACCAGCACAGTTATTCCAGTTTGGCAGTTGGAAGACAATATGCCCCATAAAGGAGGGCTGAAATATTTCATGTAAATTTAACATATTTAAATATTATGTTACATATTAATATAACTTTATACATTATTATTATTACTATTACTATTATTATTATACAAGTTCCTAAATGCCCCAAACAAGATTGTGGTCTCACTGTGTTAGGTATTATACAAATATGTGTACAGTCCCTGCCCTGATGAGCTGACAGTCTAAATAAACAAGAGAGAGAACCTGTGGGAGAAAGGATTATCCACATTTAAAGATGGGAAACTGAATTAGAGAAAGATTAAGTTACTTGTTTAAGGACAGACAGGAAATCAGTGGCAAAATGAGAATTCAAATCCAGATCTTTCGAGTCCCAATCCGAAGCCTTAACCACAATAAGATGATTGTTTTTCCTAAGAAAGTTCCATTGCAGTGCAAGGCTATTATTGGTCCTTTAAAAATGTTTCAAATTCAAATTCAAAAGCTCTCCTCTTCCCTGCACACCCTGCCGACCACCACTACAGCCTTGTGATGGTCTGCCCGCTCTAATCACTCAGCCTTCCACCCAGGTCACGTATTTATGTCTCCCTTTTTGGGGGAATATAAAGAGTCTGGCAAACAAGAGCTCTATAGTCATCTGAATGGCTCCAGGCCTCCCCTGGGTCGAGGTTTTGAGGTCTTGCTCCTTCTGTTACCCAGGGTTCTTTTAACCCAAAGCTCTTGGTAACTTTTATTGTGTGCGAGGTGGTGTCAGGAAATAAATCAAGGGAGACACGGCCGTCCAACCGATAGATGGCTGGCACAAACAGGACAACACAAGAGTGCTTTCACTTAAAGCTAAACTTTACTTAGTCTCAAGCACTCATACATGTCCGCAACAGGTTAGTAAAACACCCCCAACCCTCGATAATTACCGAAGCTGAGTGTGGCTCTCGAGTGGCATAGCGACAAGCTTCCGTAGGCCAAGCTTCCGTCTGCCAGTGTGGACCCCAAGATGCGTCCAGAGGGAACGTCCCTGAAGAAACCCTTCCGAAGAGTCCATCTACCTCAAACTTTCCCCCCTTATTTATACATTAGTAATAAAATGACATAGCCCTTAAAGAAAACTTGCTAAACAAGCAGTTTTTAAAAGTCAAGCAAGAGGTTTCCTTATGATCATCAATTAACCAGATTTTTTTTTCCAGTGTGTCCATGCCTTGGGACCCTGACAGACACATTCCTTAGGGTACATTATAGACAAGCATCCTGTTTTTCTATTATACATATATCAGCAATTTTAGCATTCTTAGCAGGAAGGACGTGGGATCAAGCTGCCCTGTCTGTGGCACCCAAAACCCCCTCCCCTCCTGCCTTGGTTATGCTAAGGCTGCTGCATGACCAATTTATGGCCTGCTGACTTGACTACTTTTAGCAATAAGCAACAGTGGTTTAGTACGGCCTGCTGACTTGGCTACTGTTAGCAATAGGCAATAGTGATTCAGGCACTTTACTGGTTTGCCAAAATCTCCCCATAAACTTCTGGCCTCAGGGTCTTCTCTTATCAAGAGTCCCCAGTATCAAGGACAGGCTTTCTGCCTTCTGCATCCCTTAGAAGTTGGTAGGGGAACCTGGGACCACCCAGTAGCGGCGCCAGCTTTGCCGGCGCCCTAGGCGGCGGAAGGTTCCGCCCCCAAAATCCCGCCCCCAACAGCAGCAGCGGAAGGTCCCGCCCCCAAATTTTGACGGGCGGCCGCGGCGCCGGTGCCCCCAAAATAGCAGCGCCCTAGGCGACCGCCTAGGTCGTGTCGCGAATTCCCACCCCTAGGCAGTCATTTGACCTATCAGGGCCAAACACACCTAGGCAGAAAATTTGAATTATAGTCTCAAGCCTGAGGCCCGTTTATTGAGCTCACACAAACACACCAACGCGTTGGGGCAGCCGGTCGAAACCTGCTACGCTGATCATCAGGTCTCTTACAAATTTATAGTCTTAAACCGCAACCACACACGCGTCATTGCCAAGCATTTAGAGGAGGGGGGGTGCTTTCCTGAATAGTAAACAGCTCCCCTTGAGATATGCCAACCAGGGTCAGGTGACCGGTGTTTTCCGATGGAACTTGCAACATGTCCGGGACACGTAGGCTCAGCATATCCCAGCACTGGGGGCTTATGGCCTTTAGGCCTACTGTGACCACTGGTTTAGGCAAGCAAGGGTTCACAAAAGGGCAGACAGTGGTTATTGCTTATGCCAAGGCAAGAACATGAGCACATATTCCGGTTACACAAGATAAAGGGTACATTTCAATATGGGTTACAGCCTGAATGACAGTCTTGATGTTAATATATCTCTTCTAATTTATAAGCATTAATAGGGTATTGGAGACGGGAGTTACATAGTGGAGCAAGGGAGGGATGTTGTGCCCACCCCTTGATATGATTACTAGGCCTATTGATATGCTAATTGTTACAGGTTATTAAAAGATGCTTATTACCCACATATCAGTATACAGCATTGATTATAGATAGACTGTATGGCTTGATACTTTAAAGCAGAAGCTTGTTACAAAAGCAAAAGTTTGCAGGCCGTTATACTGGAGTGCTGCCAAGGACTTTCTTACAAATATTCCAGTTCCCCTTTCTTTCGGCCCCCCCTTCCTCCCTCCTGCCCGGGCAGTGTGGTTCTGGCTTGGGTTTGAGTGAACACCAAGCAGGCCTTGCTTGACAGAGGCTGGTGAAGAGGAGTAGGAGGGAGACTGGTTTAGACCCAGGGCAAGGTCAGTGGGGGAATAGATAGGAAAGGAGGGGGAACCTTCCCGTGGGGGACAAAGGAAGGGGGGGGTATATTCTCCACAGTCGCCTAATGGGTTGCGCCGGCCCTGGGACCACCCATTCCACCACGTTCTATGCCAGGGCCCAACAACAGGCAGATAAATTCTGCTATACTGCTGCTTGCGTGGAACACATCCTACCAGTCCCCCCTTTCCCAATGGATAAACTCATTAAACAACTGAAACCAAAGGTAAAGGCTCAGACCTTCTGAGTGGCATGAATCCCTTCTCTGTGAGTTTGGCAAAGTCACCATAGCCAGAGGTCTCAAGCAGCTGGACCTCCTGCAGTGCTCCTTCCCAAGAGCTGGGAGGGTAGGTTAGTTCACCTCCACTGCCTGCCCTCCTACTCAGCTGGTCTGTTCTCCTTTTGTGTTCCTCCTCCAGGCCATGCATGCTTTACAGGTTGGCGGGGTGGATCAACTACATCCTTTCCAGTGCGTGGTTTATATACCCCATCACATTCCCAAATTTGGGAGAAGATAACTCTTACTAAGGGGATAAGGGCTAAGGTTCTGTGCTGCTCCATTGTCCTTGATACTTAGCATTGAATCATGTAATTATCTTGTGTTATACTTACGTTGCAAGCTCCTTTGGGCAGGGAACTTGTTTTTGTTCTGCATTTGTACAGCACCTAGCACAGTGATATATAGGTCTATGACTAGAGCTTGAAGGCCCTATGGTAATACAAGTAAATAAATACATAAATGTCACATACATATCAACCAAGGGGGCAGAGTTCAGATTGTTTGATAAAGTTGTGGTTTCTGAATTTTCTGTATAGATAGGGATTTACACACTTCATTTAATTTTGACATTTACTGGTATTCAAGTGCTTAACTGTGTAACATTAAGCTGCATAAACTTTGGGGGAGGGCTGAGGGGGGCAATTCATACACCATACCATTCCTATTGCATTATTTCTTTCTGCTGTTATTTCGCCTTAGCCTGAAGTTTTCAGTGGAGGTGGTAACATTTGAAAGTAGGCAGGCAAAGCTAACACGTAAAGGTGTACTAGAAACCAATTTACAACAAGTAGTGAAGATCACACTATCTCCCTCCATTGGTAGTTTCTAAGTCGTGGTAAAATAAGCTGGTCTTTTAACTTCTCTCACTTATTTACAGTTAGAGAACAGTAACTTGAGGAGGAAATCAATCTAGTGCGAGCACTTCTTTCAAATGAAAAGAGGTGACATTGCTGGCACCATAAATGAATTCAGCTCTATCCTCTGGATGTAGCCACCAAATCCTTTGCTACATTTTTTCTTTTGGGACCAGAGGAGTCAGAAATAAATGTTTCAAACTAAATAGCAGAGGTTACACTTATTTTTCATTTTCCCCTTCATGTATAAGTCAAATTCTACAATTTCTGGGGAAAAAATCTTTTTAAATTAATTTCCATTCCTCATTACCATGCACTGCGGTATGAAACAGAAAGCATGTACAAAAAATCTTTGATTAAGTGTCCATTATGTAAGGGTGATGCAATGATCATTCAATTAGATGATTTCAGTGTATAATATTCATGATCTCCAATAAAAATATGATTGGAGAGGTACATATGTTGCAAATAAGTTGACACAGTAGCTTACAAGGGCTCTTTTGGAACCATTATGACCTATCATATTGAAATCTAGAGACTTTCTAGTCTGTGGGCTAAAAATACATCAGTGTCCTTTTATATGTGGTTCAATGGCCTGACAGACTATAACTGCTCCTCTACTCAGTGGAAATTAAGTGCATGCATAATAACCCATGTGAAAAATCAAGTTGGTTTTTTTTAAACAATCAAATGAAAAAAATCCTGACACTTGACAATGGCTAGGCACCAGGGTGTGCTGTGATCACTGCTTATTAAACGAAATAATACTATTTCACTAGCACCTTTTGTTCTCCCTGTATTCATTGCCTCATCTTATATATGGTAAGCTTTTTGGAATCGGGACCATCTTTTGCTAGCAGAATGGGGGCCTGATTGTTGATGGGGGCTTCTAGTGTTACAAGATAAATTGACAGCCATTTTGTGCACTCAGCCACCATTAACTGGAAGTGATAACACCAAATAGTTAGAAATAATTTGAGCTTTTGTATAAGCATACGAAATAGCTGCAGCTGCAGTTTTGCTGATAAGGATGGAAAGTAAAATTGGAAGAATCACGAGAATGGGCAGAATTGTGAATGGTTGAGCTTGGATGTTATGACAAGGGGTGGCTACCTGATGTTAGAAAAATTGTTAATTTTCAAGAGGTTACTATTAGTTATTAGCTTTGTTTTGAGCAACCTATAGAAAGATCTGTCAGCGTGTGTAATTTAGAAAAGTTTGGGGAGGTTTTCTATGAGTTAGGAGGCTGGCATCCAAATCCCCAGTGGCTAGGAGGAAGGCTGGCCACCAGAAACCTGTTGCTGACCACTCAACACCATCTCAAACTTTGGGTAACTATATCTGGTTTGCTCTAGAGTTAGACTATTGCTATTTTAGATGTGTGCTTTAGACTCAATAAAAAAGATTTTGGGTGAAAGCACTCTCGTTTTTACCAATCATCTGTCAGATGAAGGAACTGTGTCCCCATCGATTTATTTCCTCAAACCGCCTGGAGATAAAAAAATATAAATTATAATAGTTTCAGATTGAGAACACCCAGGGTAATACTAGGCACAACCACAATAAAAATAAATACAGCTAATTAAATAAATATACAGACAAAAAAGCCCCTACTGCACCGACTTCACCACACGGTTGTCTAATGATTTGGGGGCTTCATTGTGTCTTGATTTATCTTTTTAAGCTGTTAACTTCCTAGGATAGATACTGTAGGTGAAATCCTGACTCTGCTAAAGTCAATGGTAAATCTTCCATGGACTTCAATGGGGCTGGGATTTCACCCTGTATCTTGTTCTATGTATTGTACAGTTCAGAGCACACAATTTGTGCTCACTATATAATAATATATGATTATAATGCTATATCAGAAATGCAGTCATAAGTAACCTTAATAAAATCTATAAAATTTGGCCTGTATATGCACAGGTACCAGTTTGCAATGTGAAATATCTACAATAAGTACTTATGGGGCGCCATTCACTACAGTATCAAATAAACATCATTTCATTCCCTTTTTACATAGTAAAAAAACCACTAGTCTGCATTACTCCCCTTTCACATTATGGAGCTTCAGAAGGGACTGTCTGTCCTTGGATGACAAGCCTTCCATGACCTCTCCAACAAGGGGATCCAGCTGTATATCAGGTCACAAGCAGGTTTAAGGCAAAAGGCCACAATCTAGACCACTGAAATGAACTGGGAGGGACGATGGGGGGATTTCAATAGGAGCAGGCTGGAGCCTTTATCACTTTTTAAGCTTACAAATGGTCAACATAATTTCCTGGCAAACAGAAATAAAATCTTTCCTAATACCTGTGACTTTGTCGCCTTTTCTGAATTTTTATGGCTGAGTTTTAAACCTGTTGAAAATTGAGTTTATAATGGAAAGAGTGATGGACACTTAGCTTCAGTTTTAATGAAAGGTGCAGCTGTGATAGTGCACTCTGGTAATGGAAAAATACCCTGCTGAAAGCTGAAAAAGTTACCACTGGGTCTTCAGACTTAACTTATTGCCCAAAGCTACCATAAATCTGATAGTGTTGAAATTATCTTTAAACCAGTTTTCATTATCAGTCGAAATCCCCTCCACACATACACCCATCAAAGTGATTTTAATGCCTAATGTGTCCATGAAATTTTCAACTTCTGAGCAACTTTACATGTTACGGGTAGAATGAGAGAGGACAGTTGCTCCTTTCACCTACAGAAAAGCAATCTTCAGATAGATTGTTACCTATTTATACAACCATTTCAGAACACTGCTGTTTTAGTGGTGAGACTGCTGTTCATATGGTAACTTCAGTATACTCTGGGATACTACCTTTGGAATAGCAGTGTCATCTTGTGACTGATATAGGTAAGCAAGAAAAGTTGGTGAGAACTTCACATTTGTCTCATTTGTATCAGAACAAAACTTGAAGTACTATCCTTGAACTACAAACCCCTTAATGATATTGATTTAGCTACCCTTACAGTTTGAACCCTTGAACTACAAACCCTGCATGAGATTGCTTAACTACCCTTACAGTTATGTAGTTTTTCCAAATATTATGCATTTCTGAATCTAAATTTTTGGACGATCCACTTCCTGGAAAATATCAACATTTCAAGTTTTTGTCTCCAAATAGGATGCAAACAAATTTTGTTTAGCTCTACTTTGAAAGCTTGCAGTATACAATCAAAACAAAGCAGCAAGAGTTCCACTACATTCTCCTCAGTTCAAAACAAGTCTTATTGACTGTAAACATGAAATAAGCAGAAAAAGCAAGTAGAGCCAGACTCATTATATATTAAAAGGCAAATGCATTGTCAGCGTGAATACAGACTGTCCTACCACAACAAGTTTATCTGAGTGTCTAATTATTTGTTTAAAGATAATGGGTTGGAAGCATAAAATGGTGTGACTCGTTATTTGATTAAATGTTTCCTTCTGTGATTGATGGAGCACTGTGAAACTGACAAAAGTAGTAGTGATAAGACAACGTAAGAGCTATAAAAGGAGGGTTATTACTATGTCAGCCTGCAATATTTTCCCAGCAGGCAAAACCTCAGAATAGTATAGGCAGCATCTTGCCTCATTGCTACAAGAAGGATCAGCATTTAGTCATAGTTACTAAAATCAATACAAACCCAAACATTTCTAGGGCCAGTTCTTATCCCAGCACATGAGGTTAATGAAGAGAGCAAGAGAGATTCTGGGGACACTCCTCAATCCTGCCAGTGACCGATGACAAAGCAGCCAAATAGGAAACATAGTGATGATGATGTCAGCTCTCAGTTTGGCAAAAATGGGAGGAATGGGAAGCTCAGCTCTTAAGGCTAGGAATAATAGTTGCCAATGGTCCTGGGATATTGGCAGTTAACCGGGGAGCTTTCCAAAACCCTAGCATTTTCCCAGCCAAGCCAGGACTGTCATCAGCTACTAGAGTTAAGGCTATCAAGCTTTGGGCAGGAGGCACTGGTGCAGACTTGCATCACAAAGCCAAAGTGGCAATACATCAATGACCACATACCATTTATGCACTGCAGTCCTTTGATGCAGGAGACATTGGCACTATAGGCCTCCTATCAAGGGACATCTATGTATGCCTGTGCCATGAAGCAAAGGCATGGTTGGGTTACAGACTCATTTTAGGGAGTTGATGCAGAATGGCAACTATCAATGCTGCTGGGGGAGGGAGTGGGAAGAGGGTGTTGTTGGAGCAAAGCCAAGTTATCTAGATATTTATACCGTGTCCATTATTGTAGTGCCTAAGTACTAAGGAACTGCAGGTTCCAACTCAGGCAATCAGTATAGTATTACCTCATAGGATCTGCACAGAGGTAAGGTACAAGATGAATGGGAAAAGCAAAGGACCACACCATGGAACCGAAGTATTGATGTGCTGTATATCAGGAAGCTGCCTTGATGCAAATATCCCCAGGTTGAATGCAGGGTAACTTTGCGGTTTAGATCTGCATCATAAAGCTAAGTGTCATTGCACTCTAGATTCTGTGCTGAGGAGTCAGCTCAGGATTGCTTCAATTCATGAATGTTCAAAGCTTTTGACTAAGGTAATATTGGCACAGAGCCATGACACAAGATTTAATTTGAGAGGAACAGGCTTTTTCTTAGCTGCTCCACTTAACAGAATCATCTACATTCAATGCCTCCAGACAGAGTATTGCTTTTTTACCAAAAATCAACAAAGAACAACTCTTAACTACAGCATCTCAAGTTGAAGGCCATTATGCAAAACCACTTTACAGATGTGGGCTGTGTGTTAGGTAATAGTCCAGTGCCTACCCACTGACCCTTTGCAGCCTTGTGTCAAGAAACTTTGGAACACAAATGTCACACAAGTACCTATAATGACTCCTGGGCTTTACTGTCATGCAGGGAGCTCCTTGAGGCATGGCCACAGATGCCCTGAAAGCTTCAAGCCAGATAACGTGCTCCACAAAGCTTCAGGACTGAAGCAGATTACCATTGCTTAAGGGCTTTCGTTGAGGTCATACTTTGAAGGATACGCCTAGACATTTGAGAATCTTCTTTCCCACATGGAATCCAATCATACTGATGCAGGAAATCTGTTCAGATCTTTAAATAATTACTCTGTTATAGACAACTCTTCCCCAACATGATGTTCTTTTATGATCCAATTTTACTTCGCCTGATGTAATATATGCACACAGAATGCTTTTAGAAAACTTTCTTAGCCAAAATCTTACAAAGATGCAAATTTGTGTCTTGTGCTAAAATCATCTGAATCACCTGAATTTGCTAATTATAATATTAGGATTTCATTGAAAAAAACATGTTTTTCCTGTTGGTGATTGACACAGTAAAATTACAATGCAATCTTTGACACTTCATTTTGTTGCAAATTTGTATCGACTGCAATGTCAGAAGCAATTGATCATGAAAACCTCCAACTGTAAATGTGTACAATGGAACTGAAGAACACGTTCAATTTCTTTTTATATGTTTGTTTGCAAATCTGAAAGAGAACATGTACCTCATCCAAATTTTTTCTTGAACCTTGGATTACCAGACCAATCTTGGGTAAACTGGTAAACTGCAGACTTGTTGAACAAATGTTATTTTCCTTTCTAGCGTGTACTTAGCTGATTATAAAAATCACTGCAGCACTTTTGAAGCTTCAAAGGCTGTTTCACAGTTTCATAGATTTCAAGACTAGAAGGGACCATTATGATCATCTAGTCCAGGGATCGGCAACCTTTGGCATGTGGCCCATCAGGGAAATCTGCTGGCGGGCCGGGCCGGTTTGTTTACCTGCAGCGTCCGCAGGTTTGGCCGATCGGAGCTCCCACTGGCCGCAGTTCACCGTTCCAGGCCAATGGGGGCTGCGGGAAGTGGCACGGGCTGAAGGATGTGCTGGCCGCTGCTTCCCGCAGCCCCCATTGGCGTGGAACGGTGAACTGTGGCCAGTGGGGGTTGCGATCAGCCAAACCTGTGGACGCTGCAGGTAAACAAACCGTCCTGGCCCGCCAGCAGATTTCCCTGATGGGCAGTGTCGCAGCCCTATGCCCTGTCATGGTGTCTGTATGACCAATTGTCGGTCAGAAGGTCACATCGGTGTCGTGTGCAGAGTCCCAGCGTGTCGTGTGCAACACATTAGTGCCGTGTGACCATTCTTGAACCTTCCACCTGGTCAACTTCAGGCCATATTGGTACCGTGTGCAGACCATATTGGTGCCGTGTGCTACAGTACCGGCGTGCCGTGTGCATAACCCCAGTGTGCTGTGTGCAGTATCTGTTACGTAGGGGGCACCAGCTCGGAACCTGGTTGGTGCAGGAGCGGGGAACCAATTGAATGCTGGCTTCGAATAAAACTATGTCCCTCGCCTGAATCAGCAGGAGTGTCCGCGTGTTAGCTGGAAGGCCTGATCACCCTTTCAGCCAGGATCTCCTCCGGATTCAGCCAGGCTCGTGTCGTGTTACCTTGAGTTACAACATCTCATCATGTCTCTGGTGTGTGTGCTGCTGGTCAGCTGCGCCTGGAGTGTGGTATGTGTAGTGTAAATTTTGTAAATATTCAGGTTATTTGGCTCTCCTTTCCTTTTGCTTGGTACCAAATACAGTTTACTTCTTGTTGTATGTTTGTTTGGCCTCTGGTGTAAATTGTTCAGCTCTTTGTGGTTTTATATTACTGTTCTGAAGATATTTTTGATGAATCATTGGTTTCTGTTTTCAATTAGAGTTGTACTGTTAATTGGTAGAAGTGCTCCTCCCCAGCCCAAGTTGTGATTTGTTCCCCATTAATAAATAGCCACCTGTTTTTTGACCTATAATCTGCCTCTGTCTCTGTTTCCCTCCTCCACTCAATCCTTCGAACCTGTATTGGTCTCGGACAGGCAGCATGCCAAAGGTTGCTGATCCCTGATCTAGTCTGACCTCCTGTATATCACAGGCCATAGATCTTTCCCAAAATAATAGATAGATAGATTAGGTAAAAAAATTTTTTAAACATCCAACCTTGATTTTAAAATTGCCAGTGATGGAGAATCCACCATAATTCTTGGTAAACTTTTTGGTTTTGATGGTTAATTACTCTCACAGTTAAAAATTAACACCTTATTTCTAGTCTCAGATTGTCTAGTTTCACCTTCCAGCCATTGGATCATGTTACACCTTTGTCTGGTAGATTGAAGAGCCTATTATCAAATATTTGTTCCCTATGTAGACTATAATCAAGTCACCCCTCAACCTTCTCTTTGCTAAACTAAATAGACTCAAAGAGCTCAATCTATCACTCTAAGGCATGTTTTCTAATATTTTAATCAGTCTCATGGCTCTTCTCTGAATTCTCTCCAATTTATCACCATTCTTCTTGAATTGTGCACACCAGAACAGTATGCAGTATTCCATCAGTAGTCACACCAGTGCAAAATACAGAGGTAAAATTACCTCTCTACTCCTCCTCAAGATTCCCCTGTTTATGCATCCAAGGATTGCCTTAGCTCTTTTGGCTACAGTGTCATACTAGGAGCTCATGTTCAACTGATTATCCAACCCAACCTCCAAATCTTTTTCAGAGTCAGTGCTTCCCAGGATTGAATCCTGCATCCTGTAAGTATGGCCTACATTCTTTGTTCCTAGATGTATACCTTTACATTTAGCAGTATTAAAACATGTATTATTTGCTTGCACTCAGTTTACCAAGTATCCAGATCACTCTGCATCAGTCTGATGAACTACTTATTGTGGTCTGCTTTTCTTCTGAAGTGCAAATTATGCAAACAAGTGTGACCTTTCACACTTCCACTACCCTAGCCAGGGAATATAATTAATAGATTAGCTAGATAAGACAGATACTATGGATGAATAGAGAGAAAAATATGGACTCACTGGCCCAAGACAGATATTTGAGAACTGAAGCTAGTCCAAATAGGAGTTGTATTTTCTCTTGCCATTTTCCTATTTAAAATCTCTGCCTCGTTTACAAGGGTACCAAGTCATAACATGTCTGCTAGTGTAAATGTAGCCTTTTTTCATTTAGTGTAAATGGTCTGTTTTACAGAGAATTGGATGGAATGTCAGGATTATATTTTCCAGTGCCCTGTGGTTTAAGGAATTGCTGAAAGCTCAGAAGGACAGAGTTCTGGTAAGTAGGGTGTTACCGGAGGAGAGCTCCAGACAAAACTCTTAACATTTCATCAAAATGTTCCACTTTGAAACAGCACTCTGGTCAAGCAGTTCTTCAGAAGCCATTACTATTTTCATAACAGCCCCGATCTGATAGCTTAATAAGACAGTCTGTTCCAAGTCCTCTCTAATAATCTAGTCCTGGAACCCTTACTCATGTGAGTGGTGCCACTGAATAAGAACATAAGAACGGCTGTACTGGGTCAGACCAAAGGTCCATCTAGCCCAGTATTCTGTCTACCGACAGTGGCCAATGCCAGGTGCCCCAGAGGGAGTGAACCTAACAGGTAATGATCAAGTGATCTCTCTCCTGCCATCCATCTCCACCCTCTGACAAACAGAGGCTAGGGACACCATTCCTTACCCATCCTGGCTAATAGCCATTAATGGACTTAACCTCCATGAATTTATCCAGTTCTCTTTTAAACGCTGTTATAGTCCTAGCCTTCACAACCTCCTCAGGTAAGGAGTTCCACAAGTTGACTGTGCGCTGCGTGAAGAAGAACTTCCTTTTATTTGTTTTAAACCTGCTGCCTATTAATTTCATTTGGTGACCCCTAGTTCTTGTATTATGGGAATAAGTAAATAACTTTTCCTTATCCACTTTCTCCACATCACTCATGATTTTATATACCTCTATCATATCCCCCCTTAGTCTCCTCTTTTCCAAGGTGAAGAATCCTAGCCTCTTTAATCTCTCCTCATATGGGACCCGTTCCAAACCCCTAATCATTTTAGTTGCCCTTCTCTGAACCTTTTCTAGTGCCAGTATATCTTTTTTGAGATGAGGAGACCACATCTGTACACAGTATTCAAGATGTGGGCGTACCATGGATTATATAAGGGCAATAAGATACTCTCCGTCTTATTCTCTATCCCCTTTTTAATGATTCCTAACATCCTGTTTTCTTTTTTGACCGCCACTGCACATTGCGTGGACGTCTTCAGAGAACTATCCACGATGACTCCAAGATCTTTTTCCTGATTCGTTGTAGCTAAATGAGCCCCCAACATATTGTATGTATAGTTGCGGTTATTTTTTCCAATGTGCATTACTTTACATTTATCAAAAATTAAATTTCATTTGCCATTTTGTTGCCCAATCACTTATTTTTGTGAGATCTTTTTGAAGTTCTTCACAGTCTGCTTTGGTCTTAACTATCTTGAGCAGTTTAGTATCATCTGCAAACTTTGCCACCTCACTTTTTACCCCTTTCTCCAGATTATTTATGAATAAGTTGAATCGGATTGGTCCTAGGACTGACCCTTGGGGAACAACACTAGTTACCCCTCTCCATTCTGAGGATTTACCATTTATTCTTACCGTTTGTTCCCTGTCTTTTAACCAGTTCTCAATCCATGAAAGGACCTTCCCTTTTATCCCATGACAATTTAATTTTCCTTAAAGCCTTTGGTGAGGGACCTTGTGAAAGGCTTTCTGGAAATCTAAGTACACTATGTCCCCTGGATCCCCCTTGTCCACGTGTTTGTTGACCCCTTCAAAGAACCCTAATAGATTAGTAAGACACAATTTCCCTTTACAGAAACCATGTTGACTTTTGCCCAACAATTTATGTTCTTCTATGTGTCTGACAATTTTATTCTTTACTATTGTTTCAACTAATTTGCCCGGTACTGACGTTAGACTTACCGGTCTGTAATTGCCGGGATCACCTCTAGAGCCCTTTTTAAATATTGGAATTAATTCCAAAACCTCCTCTAGTGACACTTCAATCTGTGACAATTCCTCAGATTTGTCACCTACAAAAACCGGCTCAGGTTTGGGAATCTCCCTAACATCCTCAGCTGTGAAGACTGAAGCAAAGAATTCATTTAGTTTCTCCGCAATGACTTTATCGTCTTTAAGCACTCCTTTTGTATCTCGATCATCCAGGGGCCCCACTGGTTGTTTAGCAGGCTTCCTGCTTCTGATGTACTTAAAAAACATTGTTATTACCTTTTGAGTTTTTGGATAGCCGTTCTTCAAACTCCTCTTTGGCTTTTCTAATTACATTTTTACACTTCTTTTGGCAGTGTTTATGCTCCTTTTTATTTACCTCACTAGGATTTGACTTCTACTTTTTAAAAGATGACTTTTTATTTCTCACTGCTTCTTTTACATGGTTGTTATGCCACGGTGGCTCTTTGTTAGTTCTTTTACTGTGTTTCTTAATTTGTGGTATACATTTAAGTTGGGCCTCTATTATGGTGTCTTTGAAAAGCGTCCATGCAGCTTGCAGGGATTAAATTGACTACTTGAGAGAGTAAGGGTTGCAGGATCAGGCCCTACATTTGGGGTTTTAATGGTAAGTGATTTGGCATTTACTTTCCCTTCAACAGAAACTGGGGGGGGAAATCTGTGAGACTCTCTTGGCCCTAACCCACCTAACATGAAGGAGTCCAAGACAAACTGATTAAGAAAATTACCCTATTTTCTCGAGAGTGCTTGTCACTGTGTGATGCCCATTAACTTCTTTTTGCCCCCAAATCCCACAGATGTGTGTCTGCATGTGAATGAGCTACTCCATGGTAACAGCCTTGAAAATGCATATTGTATTTTCTCACTCGTTACAGCACTAATGACTCTTCAGCGTTTGGCCCACAGATGTATAATTTAAATCAGCATAATAGCTGCTAGTCTCTTCGGCTGTATTTGCTGAAGTCAGGATATGATAACATTCCTTCCTGATGATCATCCAACAACCAACCATTTGCAAGGAAACAGAACAAGAAGATGGGGAGAGTAGGGGACTTTTTTGGAAGTTGTTTCCTTTTGTTCTTATCCTTCTATGACCTTCTCTAGGACTTCCCTCTTACTTGACTAGTTCACTAAACAGACTTCATTTGACCCTGATGGGCTATTATAGTATGAATTTCAAAAGCAAATTAGCCCCAGTGTTTAAAGATAAAATGTGAAGGATTTACACAGTTTGGCACACACATGGGCCAACCTATTTTCCTAACATAGACCAGACCTTTGAAGTAAAGAAAGTCAAGAATGTTCAAAGTGGCCTGAAAACCGAAAGATATTTTAAGTGGCCTAGAACAGATGAGTCAAGCAATAATGCAGATAATCCCTCAAGCTTCCCCTGGGTTCAGTCTTGCATGTCTCAGCACAAGAGTATATTAGCATTGGAGCTTTGTCCACCTCTCTCCTCTTTGGAAAAAAATTAGTTAGGGTTTTCAGCCAGTGAGTGGATGGGTGGGATTTTCCTTTGGTTGCAGTGGTAAAAAGCTCATGGTACATCGTAAGATTGAAAATAATGTCCATCTTATTTCATGGGGAAGGGAAAAGAATGCAGCACAAACACCTTATCTGTAAACAGTCTGTGCACCTAGCAATAGAAGTCTTAGATCCCAAAACATCTGCCAGGGAGGCCTGAATATATCAGGCTTTCTTAGCATAACTTCGGTTAAAAAATAAGGAATTGCCATAAAGACGGGTTCCATCATGTGGTCTCCACTATCACAAGAGTAGGGAGACAATATTAACATCTCATGAAACTAGAGGAGGAACTCACTAGAGGAGCAAGAATCAACCTCCAAATACAGATAGCCCATTTCTTTTTATTCAATATGATTATATGGCCTGTTAGAGATGAATGAATCAAATTAGAATTTTGCCTAATAGGCTAAATTCCTATACACCAAGCAGTGTCCAAAAGAAAAAAGTAACCCCCTTTCTTGTTTAAAATAACCATGTGCTCTTTTTTTCTTGGTCACATTACTAGACACAGCTAAACGTTTTCTATCCCTGAAGGAGTTTACTCATTTTAACTCCAGAAGATGAAATGCAAATAGTTTTGGATGGTTTTGTTTTAACATTTATAGTTATGGCTTATGTCTGACTGCGTGATGTCAGTTTCTTCATTATTTTGCCCTGAGTACTGTATAATGCATTCCATGTATACTGTATGTCTCCCATACTCAATTGTTTTAAGCACCTCAATTGCTGGAGAACCATATAAATTTTATGTTCCCTTTGAAGAAAATCTGTCTTTGATTTAATAATAGTAGACCTTAAAGCCGATGTTCTTGATCCACTCCTGCACATTTATGACAGTTTTATCCATGTATTAGGAATACCAACCACAGAAATTACTCTGTGGTTTTATTAAAGAAACAGGTTCAGTACTACAGTCAAGGGTTACTAAAGGCTGGAATAAAAAGGGAGCTAATGCCATCATGCTACAACATACATTTAAGAATTCTGAGCAGGATCCTCAGCTGGGGTAAACTCCCATAGCTTCATTTTTTTTTTATGATGGAACATTGGAAAATGTAATATGTTTCCACTCAAACAGCTGATCAGGCAAATCACTGCATTATGCTGGCATGTTCTTTAGTATCTCAAGTCTGGAGAGGTCTACACTGCAGTCATACCACTTCAGACTATGATTTTGTCACATCTCAAGCTCTGAGGTATTGGGCCTAGTCAGTACTTGGATAATAAACTCAAGACAATACTAAATCAATGATGTTTGAGCACCCTGATTTCTTGGTGTTTGCTATTTTTTGGATGAGATATAAATCTGTGGTCAATGTTAAGGATCCCACAACACTTTTTGAAAGTATTGGTTGGTTAAACCTTGTTTCCTGGATAAATTCCAACGTAGGTAGTTATTAGCTTCCTATCGATCCAAGTACCTTCATTTATGAAATTGAAGAAGTTATTATCACTTTCTTTCTTTAAAAAAATGGTGCAGCATTGCTGGTGCACAGAGGACACCATTCTGGATGAAAGAGTCTTAAAAATATAGAATATTACCATGCTCATAATATTAGTGCTGACTGCAGACCATTAGCCCTTAAACAATGCAAGCATACAACACTGACTTTGAACTAACAAATACCTTATCCAAATATAACAGTAATATTCTGAAACACTGCCATCTTGTGGCATTTTTAAGACAGACTTTGCCAGAGAAGAATCTACTTGATTTACTTCCCTACGTGAAGGTTAAGCAAAACAAATTATGTGAAATCTTAAAACAAATGAATGCTGTCCCTTTCATTTATCAAGAAAAGTGATACGTGCACTTTCCAGCTATGAATTTTATCATTAACATCTCGTGCAGAGAGGAGAGAACAAAAATAAATTAGTTGCATGAAATGCTGTCATTCTTCACTCACTGAAGAATGCTGCAATAAACACAGCTTTGATAACATAATTAAGCACAGATTGTAATTACTTAGGAATCAGATTATCATTTTTAACACCTTATTAATTAAGTGAGGTTCATATTAAGTGACCACTAATGGGTTCAGTAAAAATTGGTGGCATACTAGACATAGCCAATAACGAAAGATGATCAAAATTTTACTGGGAAGTGTGAAGTGATTGCTTTCACATAGGTCTGCTTAGGTAAGGTTCTCATTCGTGCAGATTTCCAATGTATCCTCACATGGGAAGATAAGAATATTCATTTTGGATCGACCTGTGGTCCATTTAGACCAAGTACCCTGTCTCCGGCAGAAGCCAATACCCAGTTTCAGAGGAAGGTGCAAGAAGCCCACAGTTTGCAGCTGTGGGATAATGTGCCCCATGATGGTCTTGTCCCGATTCCTAGATAGTTAGAGATTGACTTAAATCCTAAAACATGAGATTTTTATCACTTTCAGAACTTTTTGTTTTCATTAATAGCTTTACTCTGGATATTCTTGCTATTCATATAAACATCCAATCCCTCTTTGACTATTAGTAATTTCTTGACTGTGGTTCTCCAAACATGTATATCGTCAGCCACTTTGTTATTTTTTTTAAGTGGATTACAGTTCCCATCCTTTTATTTTCCTTCAAGCTAGGCATAGTCAGTCACGTTTGTAATCTACAGTACTGGAATACATTTTAAAAGGCATGAAAATGGCTCTGTTAAATCATTCAGACATGATAGGGATTGCAAACCAAACACAGGTAGGGACAATGGACTGAATCCAAATGACCAAAACCTTTGCTGGTTAGAGAGAATACCTGTAGCACCACTACTGCTCCTTATTATCATTAATTGTTTCTGTGACAGCAGCACCCAGAAACCCCATCACAGAACAAGTCCCCATTGTTCTAGACAATCAACAAACAAATCCACTATCAACCAGCTTCTATCTATTACATTTGTACATAGTTCGAAGAAGTGCTCTAATGTTACTCATTACCTGTGCTTACAATACTAGAAACCACTCATCAATGGAAACCATTCACCAGTGGAAGAACCAGGAAGACGGATGTCACCACATAACTAAAGGGCATACAGTCTCCAATAGTATCACCAATTCTACGTCCAATGCTCCTACATCAGATGTTTTTACATTTGTTTTGTCAACAACAAAATATGTGTCAGACCCAGATTTCCTCTGATATCTCCTAGTCCTAGGAATTTTAGTGCTTTGCCAATCAATGGAAAAGTGGAAGATCAACTTCCATCATCAGTCTCTCACTGCATGGCTGAAATCAGCAAGTGAATGAAAAGTAGGTAGCTGAAACTAAGCCCAAGCAAGACACATGGAGAGAAGGAAACATTTGAAGAGCTATCTTCCAAAAAAGCACCTACCAATACTGAAGAAGTCTACTGTCAATTAGTCACCTCAGTCCATTGGCTAGGAGTTCAGTGGACTCTTCCCTGTTTCAGGATACCTCAATAGCTACAGTTGCCAATCATCATCTTCTTTTATCTATGACTGGCAAGAAGGCTGTGACTCCCATTGTCAAATGAGGACCTGATCATAGTGATCTACACCTTCGTGTCTGCGGGGGTATACTTGGTAATGAGCATACAGTCCTTTAAAAACTCCAGATGGTCCAAAATACAGCAAACATCTACTGACCAACACCAATAGCACACCACTCTGGCACTCTGCCAACTACATGGCCTCCCATAGCACACTAGGTTAATTTCAAGGTAGAAGGGCTCATCTTTATGGCCCATCGCAGTTATGCCTCTTGATATGGGAACAGGTCCTCCCAGCACAGTTTTGCTCCAGAGGAAGGGTGACATGGTTAACCTCAGTGGTCAAACTTGTGAGAGAGAAGGACAGAGTATTTTTGCCAACAATCCTAAAACTGTGAAACTCCCGTTCAGGTGATAAAAAAACAATAGATGTTACCACCTGCAGAGCACAATGCAGGAATTTTCTTGTTATTACCTTGTTTCCATTGATGTCCTGATTTTGTTTCAAAGGAGTTAGTCATATGGCCATAAATGCATTCAAATATATTACATCCTCTCTCACATACAGTTCTCAGAAGTATGATATGCTTTCTTTATGCACACAGTCACATCTGTAATCAGGTGCCTACCACTATAGCATCTGTGCGAGAGAGGCTACAGCTAGTGGATTATATTTCTTCCTCCTCCCTAGTATATTGCTAGAATTATTTCTTCCTTCAGCTCTGTGTATATGTATGCAGGTCTGAGGTTCTCCTCTTTCCCCTTCCATTGTTTTCTTAGTTTATATGAAGAGGAGACGAAGAAAATGAGCCTTAATTGTCCATTATATTGTAGCACAAATATATTAAGGAATTATCTGTTTACCTAGTTTATTCTTACAAATCCCATATCACACAAACACTGATAAGCGAAACCCTGAGCAAGAAGAGGAAACAAACACTGGATATTCTGAAACCTGCTTACACAATGAGCTCTCCTTTTCACAGAAGATGTATTTACAAATCAATATATTGAACCGAGTTCAACTGGAAAAACAGCTATTGTGTTCTGCATTGGTCCTCCAGCTGTCACGAATGCTTGGAAATTTCACTTTTAACATTCTTTAGGCTAACCATCAGTTTAAAAATGGCAACAATTCAAGCACTGGTTTCACAGTCATTTTGAAATGCCCTTTCCAATAGCACTTTGCCACTGCATAAGTGAATTATATTATTTTTAAACAAGGAAGACTCTTTCCAGAAAAATGCATGAATGTAGTGGAGGGAGAGGGGGAGAGAGAAAGAGAGAGGGTCTGCTGCACTGGGTGCCAACATAGCCAAGGGAAAGGTCGCTTTGAAAGGTCACACAGGGATGGAGGTGGAAACAGTTCTGCATAAGAGAGTTGTGGGCCTACTCAGGGAATGGAGAACTCATGTAAATGGACTCCTGCACTCCCCTGTCCTGGCTTCAGTTCTCTCTGCTATGCTGGAGCTTCTGAAGGCACAGAGGTTTGTCCAGTCCTGCTTCACTACACAAAGAGGAAAACAGATGCCTCCTAATCCTGGTCCTCTTTATCTAGATTTTTACAACTCCACTCATTGTACCTTCAGTTACTGTGGGCTCCATATCCATATCTATGGAGGGACAGCTGGGATTTCCCAAACTTAACCAGGAGCTCCCTTTTCCTCCCTCCACTGTCTGCTTTTGGGAAAGAGGAATCTTTGGCCAGGTAGGCCTCCACCTGTCTTCCTCAATTTCAGAGCCTTCATCTAAGGGGGAAGAGGTTCGGCAGCACAAATCCCAACGGGTACATATTAGTAATCTAGGGAAGGACAACTTTCTGATTCTAGACCTTGCTAACCAGAAGTAGGCTAGAGAGAGAGATGTAGGCAGACAGAGTTTAGGGATAATTTGACTAAGACACTGAATCCATTTCTATCCAGCATTGTTATTAGGGTTGCCAGATGTCCGGTTTTCAACCAGAAAGTCCAGTCAAAAGGGGACCTGTGCAGTGTCCGGTCAGCACTGTTGACTGGACACCAAAAGTCTGGTTACCGCAGTAAGTGCCATCGGCCTCTGCCACTGGGAGGGTGGTAAGAGCAACTGCTGCTGAAGGAGGAGGGATCCTGATAGTGTATGGTGCTTGAGGAGCATAGCCAGCAGATGGGCTTGCTGCCTCTGACGGCCCATCCCACCTTCTCAGCCTCCCGGGACCCCAGCTCTCTCCAGCCCCTCACTCCAGCAACAGAGATTCCGCCCACCACGCTGAGCCCCGATTGGGCATGCAGGCTCCGCGTCAACTCCTCCCATTCTGGCTTTGCAGGTGACAGGTGAGTCCCAGGGCAGGGGGAGTAAGCGACAGGGGAGCCTGCAGTGTTCAGTTTTGAAAAAATGGAAAGTTGGCAACCCTAATTGTTATGCAGTTGATAAACGCAAGCATTTTATTGAAGCCTAAGCCTCTCTGCTTCCTCAAGAACACTAGGTTGATAGCAGATGAAAGTCAAAGTATATGGATATATGACAAGATAAAAATGAATATTTTAGAATAAAGGCAAGCAAAAACCATGGAGTAGTTTTCAGTTAAAATTAATTTAATGAAAAATAACTGAAATATAATATGAAATATGATCAAGTGAAATTATTGGAAATTATTAAGAAATTATTCCCACATTACAGGAAGTGAAAATAACAAAAAAACACTGGTATAAATAATGACCCCCTTCAAGGTCTTGGGTAAGATGAGTATTAAGATCTTTTTGATTTATACACATTTTTGTCTGTTGAACAAATCTCTTAGGTGACTTGATGGGTACACGTGTGCATGGTATTCTAGCCTTCAGATGTCAATAATGCATAATTTAATATAATTCCATCTCTGGAATTTATGGCATGTATTATATTGTCAAGTGTTTGAACTGAAGGATAGAGAAGTGGTATACAGAAAAATTAAAAAACAAAACAAAAAACCTTTGTGTGTTCTTATGCCAAGGTCTCTCTCTCCTCTCCCTTTTAAAATATATGCATCATTGAGAAGTGGGGTTATGCCAAATACATCTATAACCTTTGCAATGAAAGAGCTGAGATGACCCCATGAATAAACATATTGAAGAGAAAATACATTTTCACTTCCCATTAGACACAAGTCCAAGGTACAGAATTTGAATATGTATCTGAAGTAACCTAAAGAAGGTGGTTTTCAGAACTTACATTGTAGTTACAACCCATCTCTATTTCTTTTGTATCTTTTCTTTCTGGTAAGTTGCTGAGAATAGGGTATAGACTTTGTTTTGTAAAAGACAACATATAAGCACCAATAAAGGACACAATCAGGAAGTGCTAATCCTTATTTTGACAATAGAGAGAAAAAGACATAGGCCATGGAAATGAACTAAGACTGAGTCTATAGTGATGCTATGGTCTTCCTGCAGGTTGCTGTGTGCTGAGCATCTTCGGCTCCCACAGAAGTCAATGGGAGTCTAAGGCACTTAGTGACTTTCAGGACCCAGATGATTAGGGCCTGATTATACTAGTCACTGAGTTCCCTAACATCCAGCAGGTATCAGCAGGGGTTGCTCAAGCACCTAGTAAGATCAGGTCTTTTGAGCCTGATTTTTCAGAACCAATGACCACACACTAGTCTATTTGAAATCATGGGTAGCTTCAAATGCTCCATACATATGAAAATCATGCTCTTAATGTGCACCAACTGTTTGTAGAATCTCCTCAGTACCTGCCCCTAGCTTTCTTCCGTAAGCACTCTTTCTCCAGCACATCAGATTAAGTGCATGTTAGTGCTGGAACACTAATTTTTCACTCTTCTGAATATACTGTAGGTAAATAGTCAAGTTCTTTCACACAAGATCATTTTCATCCTGCTTTCTCTTCCAGCAAAAGAAGCTAAGTCACTTGTCATACATGATATATTATGAAATGCTTTCTCTTCTACATTTTGAATTCAAAATGTCTGTATTAATTTTATACTAAAAGAAAAGTACAAGTTACATTTCTGATTTGAAATGTTAACACATTCCAGGCAAATTACAAAATAAGGATAATTAAATATTCCATTAATAATGGGAGAATGCATTCATATGTGCATGGCTGTAGATAATTTTTATTATCTCATTATTAGTAGTAATCATTTGTTTAATTACTTTTCTAACTAAGTAACTAAGGTATGTGTGTGTATGTCTTTGTTTTCCCTTCAGTTTCAATAGACAAGTGTTTCTCAACACTTGGTTGCCATCCCCAGGGAGGTAATGAAAGACAATCAGTGCAGTCATGAGGCACTGAAAATATTATTACAAATACAAAATATCCCTTCTCACTCCCCACATGCTCTTACCCTTCAAGGTCAAGTATTCTGTCAACCTCTCAAAACACAGGGGGGGGAGGGATAGCTCAGTGGTTTGAGCATTGGCCTGCTAAACCCAGGGTTGTGAGTTCAATCCTTGAGGGGGCCACTTAGGGATCTGGGGCAAAAAATTGGTCCTGCTAGTGAAGGCAGGGGACTGGACTTGATGACCTTTCAAGGTCCCTTCCAGTTCTATGAGATAGGTATATCTCCATATATTACACACACATAAATTATATGGTCTTATTGATGTTATCATTGATACATGTTTTCCTCTTTCTTTTATAGTAGATAGAAGAGGATAACAAAATAATTGACTTCAAATAAGGGTCTCCAACCTAAAGATCTTGCAATTGACAATAAAACTTACAAACTTTTTTGTTACGCTTAAGTAAATTCTTGAAAAAATAATTTCTGGAAGAACAAATGTTGATCAATGCATGAAGGTGAAGTACAGTGCCATGATACTTAATATACTAAGTAACATATTAGGAGGAAGAGAGGCTGATCCTTTTGAAATGTGGTTCTCTTCTGAAAAGTGACAGTGTAAAAATGGCACCTTCTTACCACATAGATCAGCTCCTTGTGCAAAATTCAGTCACATCTGTTTACTTTTAGCGATAAACATACATATTTATCCCCTTTCCTCTAGTAAGTGATACAGATTCACTGGGAGAGTGAGAAGAGTTCTGTTCTTGCTCACATATCATCAGCACAATTGTTGACTAAATTTGAAATGCAGACTCAAAATTCTGCCTCAAGTCAACTTATGTTGTTTCATTTGAATCTTATAACAATGGTTTGGCATAAATATGACCAGGGGCAGAAAGTGTCTTGCCAAATTTTTATCAATGGTGATACATGTATACACATACAATATGTGTGTGTGCGCACGCGTATGTATACACGTCATTTTAATTGTAAACTCACTCTGCTCTTCCACCAACTCTGTCCAAACACATAGTCCATCCCACAGATCCCTCCCTATTGCTCATCCCCATCATCTGTTTCTTCTATCCCTGCTCCTGTGATACTGAATGCCTTTGGAGAAAGTCTCATAACTACATGGACTTCCTCCACTACAAATTCATCTTCTCCTCCACTTCCACCCTCTACATTGTCAAATAGAACTTGTTGAACCTTTTCAATCTTTTGACGTGTTGATTGTTCCCACCCCATCCAAACAATTTCAAGTGTTTTGCAAAAGTTCTGCATTTTTTTGACCATGTCTACTTGCCCAACTGCACTGTGTTCTGACTTTTATTGATTCTCACACCCACTTCTCTCCATTGCTTATTTGCATTCACCCAAACCTCCAGTGGCATCTTCCCATCCAAATATAAGGTCCTCTACTCTATCCTCATCCACCTCTCTACTGCTTTTGACATTGTTGATTAAAAAGTTCTTCTAAATAGCTGTCCCACCCAAGACTTTCATTATAATTTCTTCAGCTTCTCTTTCAGTGGATCCTCTTCCCCTCTACCAGTCTATGAAGAGATGATACACAGCTCCACCATGGTCCTCTTCTCTCTCTTCACACTTTTTTCCCCTGAAGTGATCTCATCTGCTCACAGAGCTTCAGCAAACACATTTATTCTAATAACTCATGAATCTACTTCTCCAGTCCTCAGCTTTTCACTTGATCCAAATGGCCATCTCCGCCTGTGTAAGACATCCACAAAGAGACACCTGGCCATCAATTTTAATTCTGTGTAGCCAAAACTTAGCTTGTGATCATTCTGCTCAGACCCTCCCTCATCTCCCCCATTGACAACATAGCCTATCTTTCCTGTCATGCTG
The DNA here is from genome assembly GCA_003942145.1 of Platysternon megacephalum. Lineage (NCBI taxonomy): Eukaryota > Metazoa > Chordata > Testudines > Platysternidae > Platysternon > Platysternon megacephalum. Next base: position 10,052,012 of record QXTE01000033.1, on the reverse strand, counting down.
GCCCATAATCTGGGAGCCATGTTTGAGTCTTCCATCTCTTTTAACTTGCACATCGAAGAGGGTTTAAAATGTGAACTTTTTTTCAGTCCAAACAGCTAAATCTCTTGCCCACATTAATCATCTCCCTAACATTTTGTGCTCATAACAAAAAATCAATTGTAAAGTTCACCTTTCTTGTCTGTAATTCTGAACGTTTTACCTCCCTCTGTGAATCATTCCATTAGTTCCTCTTGTTCCACTGCTTTAAAGTTCAAGTGTCTTGTCCCTACCTTCAGGGAACAGTTTTTTTAACAGCACAGACTTATTTTCATTCATTAAATTTCTGCTCACCTCTGCAACTTTTGTTGCCTCTCCACCACCTTTATTTGGCCAATGAAGTTTTCTTTGACTGTGCAGTTGCCCATTTCTGCCGCAAGTGTCTTTCCATCCCTTCCCCTACCTAAAATAATCTATAAAGCCTTTTCCTTCTTCAAATCCTTACTCACCTTCCATGACACCTACAAGAAACTAGCCTACTAATAATGGACATGTGGAGGGACAGCTGAGCATAGCTAATGTGTACTATTTATTATGCATGTGAGTGAATACCCATACCCACATCCACCAAATGTATGTAACAAAGCTGGTCAGAAAATTAAAATTTCCATCCTACAGGAAATTCCAACTTTCAAATTTGTTCTTGTCCTGAATCAGGATGAAAACTTGACATTTTGAGTGGACCAGAAATTCCAAAAAGTATTTAGGCATTGTTGTGGTCAGTGTTGCGGCAATGCCTAACCGATTTAGGAGTCTAAGTCTCGTTTCAAAAAGTGATGTAGGCACCTAGAGCCTAAATTCCAGTGGGATTTTGGCTCCTCGGTGCCTATATACCTTTTGAAAATGAGACTAAGGCTCCTAAATCAGTGAGGCATTGCAATGCTGAATGCAGCAATGTCTAAATACCTTTAAAAAAACAGGTCCTTGTCAAGTTTTCTATATCACATAGCACAATGAGCCCCCAGTGGCTGAAGCCTTTGGACACTTCCAAAATATTAATAAGTAATTCACAACAACAATAATAAAATTGATATGGAAGCCATTGAGTCAAGAAATATGGAACTCTACAAATACAACTTTCTGATGTCTTAAGAGTAGAATCAGACTTTAAGCAGACACGGCTGGGTCCATATGTGGTAAAATGTGTTTCCTCTCAGTTAAAAACTCTCTTTTGACTAGGTACAAGCCTTTGCCTGTATTATCCGTGCATTTTTTAAAAGTCCCTAATTACTGATTTGTTGAAAACACTCCACAATGGAGTATCTGTGCAACATCAGGCAGATGCCTAATTATGAAGTTGTTTAAAATGCATAATATTAAGAGGACTGAGTAAGTACATAACTGGGGAGTTATCATTCCCAAAACAGTAGGCTAAATAAATGACTCTGAATTCCATTAAGTAATCAAGGATTGATTAAATATGTCATTTATAGTACTTGGTCTATGAAGAGAATTTGCAGCACTTTATGAATCATTGACAATATCTTGACCATAATGGCTGCTTTGGTGCCATTAAGGCCTATCAGATCAGACACAAGTACAGTGCACAAGAATGCTGAAACACACATATATATATACACACACACACACACACACACACACACACACACACTTAAAAATTGTACAGTTGATGTCAATAGCTTCTTTGCTTCCTTAAATCCTTTTTTTTTTTGGCCTGTCACAGTTCATGTAAAGGTACCAGCTCTGTCTTCAGATCAGGCAAAAATTTATCATAGTAGTTAAGCAGTACTAAGAATGAACATAACTGTGGCACGTTTTCTGAGGGTGGTATTTGAAGAATTGCCTTGTCTTTCTCTGGCAATTTCCTTAAGCCTGTGGCATCAATTACATATTCAATGTATTCAGCTGAAGGTTTGAAAAACTCACATTTGTCTCAATGTTCTCTCAGTCCATGGTCTTCCAAATGTTGCAAGACAGCCTCCAAATTTTGAAGACGATGCTCTGGATCCTTTCCTATAACAATTATGTTGTACAAATAGCACTGAACTCCATTCACTCCCTTTCTGGAACAGAGCAAGTGCCAGTGTAATATTGAAAGACAATCTGTAAGAAAATATAACTTTCTGCATGCATAGGCGCCGACTCTGTGGGTACTCCAGGGCTGGAGCACCCAGGGGGAAAAATGAGTGGGTGGTCTGCACCCACTGGCAGCCAAGCTCCCCTCACCCCCCACCCCACCTCCTCCTCCTCCCCTGAGTGTGTTGCGTCCCCGCTCCTCCGCCTACCTTCCAGTGCTTCCCACCCGGCCGCCGCCAAACAGCTGTTTGGCAGTGTTAGCATGCTCCAGGAGGGAGGGGGAGGAGCGGGAACATGGCACGCTCAGGGGAGGAGGCGGGTAAGAGGCGGGGCTGGGGTGGGGATTTGGGGAAGGAGTTGGAATAGGGGCAGGGAGGGGGCAAAGTTGGGTCAGGGACTTTGGGGAAGGGGTGGAAGAGGCAAGGCAGGTGCGGGGCCAGGGGCGGGGGGGGGGGTCGAGCACTCACTGGAAAGAGGGGAAGTCGGCGCCTATGTCTGCATGTTGATTGTAAGATATTTGTAAGATGCTGGTTCATTCTTCATTTGTAGATACACACTAAGCAAATCCAATTTACTGAAATATTATTCTCCACTAAAAGTAGCAAACAAATCTTCAGTACAAGGTAGCAGATACTGGTTTGCACATAAAACTAAGTTCAGTATTACTGAATTTCCACAAATTGGGACAGAGCTATCCTTCTTGATCACTGGTATGATGGATGTAGCCCACTCACTGTGTGAAACTGGTGGCAAGACTCCAACCTTCATTAAACGGTCTAAATCAGCCTCCCCCAGAGGCTTCAAAGCACAAGGCACAACTCTGGGCTTGCAATATTTTGGCTGGCTCTCAGATTTAACAGTGAGCTTCAATGACACGTTCCTCATCTGTCCAAGTTATTTTTCAAAAACTTTGCAACATCTGTCCAGTATTTCTTGAAGGTTTCGAGGTACTTTCATGAACGCCTTGATCCCAGTCCAATTCACCTTGAGCTTCTCTAGCCAAGATCTGCCAGATAACGGGGATACTTTCCTTCAGTCACATACAAGAGTAAAACGACTGATTGTCCACGTAGTTGAACTTTCACCTGAAGTATCCCTTTTGGGACTAACTTTTCTCTGCTATAAGTCTTCCAAACCGTGGAGGAACTGGTGATAACATCTGGTGATAAGTAGAAGCAGAAATCAATGAAAAAGCAGCTCCAGTATCAAACTCTATTCTCATAGGAATTCTCTCCATCAAGGGTGTGACCCAGATGCCATCTCCAACCTCAGCTTCTGATAATGCATGCAGTGGTAGGTCTTTGTCTGTGTCCCAAGAGCTCTTTTTTTTTCATATTCTGAATTCCTAAACTTCCATTCATTCTTAGGTTCAGTCTTCAGAGGTGTCTCCTTGGATGTACGGTTACTCTGTGTTAATGGACATTGAGCTGTGCAATGGGTCACAGCAATGTGTCCTTTCTTCTGGTACTTCCTGCAAATGACCTGGCATGCCCTGCAATCCTTCTCAGTGTGCACAATTTATGCACAAGGACCACACAGAAATTCCTTGTGTTCCTGTGGAGCACTGTCTTGCTGATTCAGGAGATGTACTTCTCAATTCACACTAAATTCCAGAGAATCTTTCTCTGTGATTTCCATGGAAATAGCTACCTCAATAGCCTTCTTGAATGTAAGTACTGTTGCAGTCAGTAATTTCTTCCAGATCTGGACATTGCATAATCAATCCCAAGATAAATTGGTCACACAGGGTTTTTAATATTTGTCCAAACTGACAATGCTCTGCCAACTTCCTTAAAGCAGCACCAAACTGTGCAATTGACTCTCCACTTCCCTGATATTGCCGATGGAACTGATATTGTTCTGCTATCAGCGATGGGGTAGGAGAGAAATATTCCTGCATTGCTGCAGTAATTGCAGCATACAAGGCATTTCTGGGCATAGTTGGAGATAATAGGTCATGCAGCACTCTATATGTTTTCTGACCCATCAACAAGGTTGAAACTCGTCCATCTGGAATGGAACTGCAGGTTAGAAATTACTCAAAACACTTGAGGTACAACACCCAAGACTTGTGTTTTTTGTTGAATTCACCAACATTGCCCACAAATATTGTGACTTCACTGCTCTCCTGTTAAACTTTGCACACTGCTGGATGCTCTCTCTTCCACAGGAAGACATTTTTTCCCTCTTTTCTCTCCCATCTTGCAGCTTTTCTCTGCAGGTTTTTTTTTTTTTTAAACTACACTTTCTATACTTGATCTCCCTCTGCTAGTTGTGTGCTTATTCTGCAGAATCCCTCCTTTGGCTATTCTTGGGTTCTCACTGCTAGACTGAAGACTCTGAGCGCAGGCTACAGGCAGTACACCTCTGCCTAGCTTGCCCAAGATGGCTGCTACCCCTCTGTCTTTGGCAGCTCAGCAGCCACCTCCTCCTTTGTTTTGTTTTTATTTGCCTACTTCCCCTCTCTTGATGGCCGGCTCATGCAAAAAGCAGTAGTCTACCACTTGGTACCACTCGTTGAACTCTCTATTTTATTAATTATTTATTATGATTGTTATTATTATTATTATTATTATTATTATTAGCTTACTGTTTCTTCCTGTTGATAAGGCAGTAAGAGCATGAAACACGCCTGGTATAGAAGCTGCTTATAGCCAATGTTACATTTGTGTGTGTATCAGCTCCCGCTGTGTCTATCTGCTGTGGCGACCTTATTGTTCTGACCACAAAACAAACTAAATGAAAATGAGTGCCCAAACATTTAAAGGGACAGGACATCACAGGAAGGCTCAGTGCTCTTGGAAGTGCAGGTGAAGCAGACTGCCATGGCACCTTTCAAAAGGCTGCAGCATGAACTATTACACCCTATTCCCCACATAGGGCCATTTCTGCTGGCCGATGAAGCAAAGGGTGGGGCCTTAGCACCCCCTCCTCATCCTCGTTGAGAGTCTAGCACTACCAACAGTGGGAGACTTATGTAGTCCTTATAGTCCCTGATTGTGATGGCCTGTATTGAACATTATTACTTCCTCAAGGTGGGAAAAGCTCTTTGCAGTTCTCTGCTCCATCTTATAAATGAACAGATATAGGAATGGGCACAAGTTGGTCCTTAAGCCACAGTGTCTTTGGATGTTATTCATTCAGCCCGCTATTCCTACTGCCACTTACCATTTTTCTGTTTTACAAAGGATTTTTCTTCCAGACGTCTTACTCAAGTTTCTCATTGACTTCAATGGGAGATTTGGCTACAAAGGGGTGTGCTAGTGGATCAGAGCACAGGATGTATAGTGGTCATTTAAAAAATATAGATTTACTGCCTTTGCTTGTGCAAAGTGTTTCACTGCGCTGAACCTAGTTTATCAACCTTTCTGCATCAAGATCGTTGCACATACTGGGAGATTCTTTCTTTGTGAAAACATGCAGTTTGGCTGCAACTTTTCCCCAGAGAAAAATATTGTTATTTTCAAAGATGAGTCAATTTCTTTACTTCCACCACTAAAAAGGCCAGTACCATCTATCCCCAGCATTTGCAATGCTGAGACTAGCTGCAGGTCCCCAAAATACTTATGTTCTTAACTTTGCAAACAAATGGGCAGGAGAATAATTAATGTTTGTCTTTTTAGATAGGTAATTTAAAGCAAAATTGAAAATCCAATAGAATATTTAATTTTGGATCAACTTATCTGAAAAATGCAACAATTCCAAGATAACCTAATTTCCTTTCAGGGAGAACAGTAAAGCTAGAGCAGATGCTTTTAATTTGTATTTAAAAGACTAAGACAGTAGAGATTTGTTTTTCTCCCAGGGACATGGGGGGAGTTTTAATAGCATGTGAATGACCCTAGGGAATTTTTTACTACAGTACAAGCCAAATTCTTTGTACACCGGGGGCTAAGTTTTCCTAGCACAGCAATTTTGAGTGTCATTTGAGAAAGGTAGGTTTTATTTTGAAAAACTTAGTGATGTTTTGCAACTCTGAAACATTTTGAATGTGGTATCAACTCAAAGCAGGGGATTTGCAGTCTGCCTCTGACATTTCTATTATCCAGGGCAACTTACTCAAATTCACTTAGTAGCTATGATCTTCAGTTGTAGGGTTATATATAAAAACTATACTTTGGGGACTGTTTTCCACAAGTTTTGCTGATACTGTACATTTTCTGTTATTGAAAAAGGAGGAAAACAAGGTGCTTGTTTTGCCAGACACGTTCATGTACTTATCCATAAGTGTTTCTAGGAAAAAAGGCCAGTATGTTCTATAAAAGTTCAAGTATTCGTGTTAATATCAGGAGGCTGTAGCCTCCTTTTCTTCAGTTAATGTACACATTGTTTCTTTTCTATGTAAGTACATACCTAGGCTTTTCTAATGCATTTATCACAATGATGTAAAATACAAAATTAAAATCCAGACCGGTATTTTTCTGCAAAGAATTCTCCATTCTGCATCCATTCAGTCACCCTGTAATGGTGTGTTTACATCTTGAGTAGCAACCTTTTGTGTCAGAATGAAATGCTGCAAAGTGTCCTCATCTGCCTCTCACCAGGTATTCCGTGGCTCTGCAAGTTCAGTCCCCTTCTGGGGTAATAAGAAGGTCCAACTGAAAGTTTACAAAACATCCCAACAGAAAAGAGCCTTTTCCACACATCCCCCTTGTGCTATTCCTTGACCAGTTCTTTAGGGTCTGTCCTCAGCCACTCGCCAGGTTTAATATTCAATATTGGGCTTGCATACCCCTTCCTCGGGAGTTGGCAGGGGAATCCAGGCCCATCCTCTACTCTGGGTTCCAGCTCAGGGAATCTACATTAAGCAGCTAGGTCTGCTTCTTTGGATAGGCTGCTGTTTCCCTGGGCCACTTTCTACCATTAAGCCCCTTTGTGCTGCTTCCCCACAGCCTGTGCTTCACATGGCCTCCTTTTAGTTCTCAGGCCCCTGGCTTCTCCCTAGTTTCTCCGGCCTTCTCTTTTCTCTGGGGAACTAATCTCTCCATTTAAGTACTTTTACTGTCTCTACCTCAAGGCCTTCCCCATAGGAGCCTAACCTAGTTCCTGTGTCAGGTTTCAGAGTAGCAGCCATGTTAGTCTGTATCCGCAAAAAGAACAGGAGTACTTGTGGCACCTTAGAGACTAACAAATTTATTTGAGCATAAGCTTTCATGGGCTACAGCCACTATACTATATGTTCCATTCTATGCATCCGATGAAGTGGGCTGTAGCCCATGAAAGCTTATGCTCAAATAAATTTGTTAGTCGCTAAGGTGCCACAAGTACTCCTGTTCTTTTTGCTAGTTCCTGTGGATCCTCCAAACTGGCTCCTTGCCTGTTTCAGCCCTATTTCAGGCTCCCCTTTCCCTGGCCCCTGACCTGTTCTCTGTGGATAGGGTGACTAGACAGCAAATGTGAAAAATCGGGACGGGAGTGGGGGGTAATAGGAGCCTATATAAGAAAAAGACCCCAAAATCGGGACTGTCCCTATAAAATCGGGACATCTGGTCACCCTATCTGTGGATTTCTCTCCATGGGAGAGTCAGACCACCTCTGTAGTCTCACCCCACTGAGTTCTCCATTCCATTTGCATAGTCTTTCCCTAACGCTTTCACAGCTGGAGTCACTAATTATCATTAAACTGCCATACCACCACTAGCTGGGGGCTAGCTGTTAAATCACAGGCAAGGCTGAACCTGGCTAGCCTTAAAGGCCAGCAAGCCTGTGACATACCCCTTCAGTTTTTATGTTGTCCACAGCTTTAATTATGGGTGAACTAACTCAAAGAAAAACCGGACCTAAACCAGATGTGAAGCAGAGAGATGCTTGACTATTTTAGGGGATTTGTTTGTTTTTAGTGTGGGGAGGACATTTGTTTTTATCTTACCTGACTAAAACAACTTGTGGAAGACACACAAGTTGACACAATTAGGTACAATTAGAACAAAGCATCATTGCTTGAAAACTGAACAATGTTTTGCCCTTAGAGAAACACCTGTCAGTGATGGTCTAGATAATACATTGTCCTGTCTAAGTGCAGGGGTCTGGGCTGGTTGACCTCTTGAGGTCCCTTCCAGTCCTACATTGCTATGATTCTATGATAAAAACAGAAGCAGTTCTAGGGACCACACAGAACTAATCCATGGATGGCAGTGTGAGAACACCTGCATAAGGACGTAAGGCCGCCTACCACTAAAGTTGCTTAAAAGAGTTGCAGTGCTGAAGTCGTGTGGGTCAGGAGATTGAAGTCTCCATTAGACCAATCTATCATAGTGATCAAGGGTGGTAGTAACTCTTCTTCAATAGACTTGTGAAATGAGCTGATAGTCCCCAACTGGTTTCCAGTGGACACATATATCATGTGCATACCACTAAAGGGCTATCATAGTAGAAATCCATATAATGAATATGCAGGAAACACCAACTGTCCCCGTTGTCCTAAAAGTGGGGACTCCAGAATAGGGTTGTGGGACAGCAAGCAAAGCTGCTACTGCATCTGCCTGCATTTTACTTGTTCTGTGGCTCCAGGGAAGAAGAGTTTCCCCACCTCTGTCAATAAGAAGTTTTCTCAAGTAGTGTGAACAACTATAACTTTCTTCAGTACTTTTCAAAGTTAACTGTACTAGGACTGTGTGCAGTAAATTAGATTCTCTAACACTGAAAACAATAATGGTCTTATCACTGAATCTGATATTTCTTCTATTAAGATACGTTTGCATCCAGACTCAGAATTTTGTGGATCAGCCCTATGTCTATTAATTAATAATTAAAGAAAAGGAACGAACAATCTCAGTGACTACCATTTCATGAATGAGCATGTGTACAGTCCCTTTGGAATTCAGGGAACCACCTCATCTGAGCCAAAAGCACTAAGCGGTCCTGGAAATAAAACTAATTATCTTTGTGCCTATTGCAGGAATATGTCCAGAATCAGCAACATTTAAGAAGATATATTGTCATGAAAAGGCAGATCTGGCAGCGTTACAATTAAATGGCACTACAATAAATAAATGTTAATAATAGTACTGAGGTATAACTCACTCCCACTGTCCATTAGGCCAAGAAAATAATTGCACAGTTCTCCCGCTGAACAGTGGGGTGTAATACACTGCCATTATCAGCAATGCATTATCAGCAGATTCTCTTAGCAGATCCACACAGTGGAACTTTTGGGGCAGATTCTAGATTCATACTCCACACACAGGAACTCTGTTTGGCTGCACAGAAGGTCAGATATGGCCATAGAGATCCATAGATGTGAGAACAGAATTTCCCCCTAATTTTCTTATTTGGACCACACAACTTTAGCTGAATATGAAAAGAACAACAGTGCTCTTCGTAGGCAGCATCGTATACAAAAGTGAACATGGTACTAGATTTTAACGTCAGTTGTGCCACTGATTTGATGTGGAACCTTGAAGAAATCAACAACTCTGTCTCAATGTGAAAAAGGGGACAGGCCTTACCTACCATATAAGAGTACCATGAAGCTTGAATAGTTGATGTTTATAAAAGTATATACCGCTAAGTATTATTGTTACATTGAGTCTGATTGTGACCTGAGTCCATTTGACTGAGGGCTTGGCTACACTTGCGAGTTACAGCACAATAAAGGAGCCCCGGGCACACTAGCTCACTCCCCGTCCACACTGGCAAGGCACGTAGAGCGCTCTGACTCCGTGGCTACAGCGCTGCTGGTACTCCACCTCAGTGAGTGGAATAACATTTGCTGCACCCCTGCTGGAGCGCCGCGGCGCCAGTGTGAACAAGGTGTTGCATTACTGCACTGTGATCAGCCTCTGGAAACATCCCATAATCCCCTTAAGACAAGTGGCCACTCTTGTCATTGCTGTGAAATCGGCTGCAGGAATGCGGAAATGCCCTTTCAAAGCTCCGTTTCGGGGAAGCCGGCTGCTTATCAGCTCAGAGAAAAAGCAAACATTTACTGTTTGCTTTGAGTGAGTGGGAGAGAGGCAGGTGGGGAGGAGAGGGGGGTCTGAACTTACAAGACAGCATGCTGACACACTCTCAGCACCCCAAAAACCCACTCTCCCTCCCCCCACATACACACAACACACTCCCTGTCACACTGCACCCCACCCGCACCATTTGAAAAGCACGTTGCAGTCACTTGCATGCTGGGATAGCTGCCCATAATGCACCGCTCCCAATGCCGCTACAAGTGCTGCAAATGTGGCCACGCCACTGCGCTTGAAGCTGTCCGTGTGGACACACTGCAGCGCTTTCCCTACTGTGCTCTACAAAGGCAGGTTTAACTAACAGCGCTCTACATCTGCAAGTGTAGCCATGCCCTTAGATTGTAAGCTCTTCAGGGCAGGGACTTTCTACTACTCTGTTTGTACAGTGCCTAGCACACTGAGGATCCACTCTCGGGTGGCCCATAGGCCCCACCATAAGGAACTTCTTAAATACCAAAATAGCAAGTACTATTACTGTCATTCCGGCAAATGAACACAAAAGCTCTGTCCCACGCAGTAGTATCTGTCAATTAGTTTTCAGCATTTTTAATTTATTATTATGATCTTTGTTTGATTTTTTAGTTCTTCTATTCTTTGAATAGATTGCACTCTTTTTTTGAACTTCAGAGACTGGAGACTGACTTTGTGCCATGTACAAATGATTGCACTCAATGATCAGCAGCAGCCATCCACCAACGGTTTTATGAAATGATGCTTTTAGAATTATTTAAAGTGAACCATTACAAAACAAAAAAAGATGGCAAATTCATTGCCGCCAGCCAGCTCCTCACTTTATTAGCCACAGAGATGGTCTCAATTACTGATATTTTTGAGAACGTTAACATCAGCATATGCGATATCTGGCCAAAATAAAAAGGCATTATTTATTTTACTTTGTCATCAGAAGAGAATCTTCATGTCTGGTATGTTTATTCTCTGACAGCAGATATAAAGCCCTGAGAATGTGACATCTTAATATAATTTAAAAGGAACTGTAATTCAATAAAACAAAAAGTCCTCATGATCTGGGACATTATCAAAACACAGGGAGGATGCAGTCTTTCAAATGTCCTACTCATTCAAAAAGATCTCTAGACACTGTTCCCTCCCTGGTTTCTATAACAACCCGAAGTGCAAATTCTCCCTACCCTTTATCTGGAATCCAGTCTTGTAAGGACTTCACAGTGGGATTTTAGGTTGTTCAACTCTTTGCTGGGGAGTGACAGCTTCTCCTTAATTATATTAAGATGCCAAATTTTCACCATCTTACATCTTGCAATATTGGGATGAGTGTAATAGAGGGAAATCATGTCTGCTTTGCTCAAGCACTGTACTGTTCGCAATCACAAAAGATATCAACAAATCATATCTCTGTGGCTAATAACCAAGGAGGCAGATTATTGCAGCAGATTTGACAATATATTTATTAATTAACCCACTATCATCATCATCGGCGATCCCTCGATTTGAGGATGATCTCTACCACAGATTTACATATGGGTCCTGAGATGACTCAGGAGTCCGATCCTGGAACCACAGATTTGCCCGCAGTAGGTACAGACATTTCCTGGTGGGTCAGCTATCAGCTGGGAGAAAGTTCTTTCTTTTTCCTTCTTTCCTTCTCTCTCTCTTTTCAGCTTCAAGGGCAAGACACTTCTCCTTGAAGCAGGCCTGATGGAGGATGTGGCACCATTGAGGTCAGTTGGTGGCTTGCTCTTCCTAGCTTGTGATGTCCACATCAGTTTTCTTTGAAATACACTTTCAGTGTCTTTGTAGCATTTCCTCTGACCACCACGGGATCTCTGACCATGGGTAAGCTGAGAGGACTTGTTTTGGGAGGTGAAAATCTGGCATCCACACACGATGTCCAGCCCAGTGGAGTTGGTGCATGAGGATCATTGCTTCAATGCTGGTGATGTTGGCTTCAGTGAGGATGCTGGCGTTAGTGCAGCGATCTTCCCACTTGATGCGAAGGATCTTCCAGAGGCATCGTTGGTGGTACCTCTCCAGACTCTTGAGGTGCTGTTGATAAATCACCCAGGTTTCATATCCATAAAGAAGGAGGAATAACAATTATCTTATAGACCTGGATCTTGGTGTCCTGCCGTAGGTCACAGTCTGTGAAAACACATTGAAGCAATTTCCCAATGGAAGCACTTGCGCACTGGATCCTGTGCTGGATCTCACTGTTGATTTTTGTGTTTTGAGAAAGTTGGCTACCGAGATAGCAGACAGGCTCGACTGTCTCCAAAGTCTGTCCCTAGATGGTGATTTGTGGTGGATCATGTGCAAGGCATGAAGCAGGCTAATGGAGCACTGAAGTAGCCCACTATAAGTGATTCCAAAAAGTATTATTTTAAGAAAGAGCAGATCATTTATATTCAGTAGAAAAATCAAACACTGAACACTGTAAAATAGGATATTTTTAGTCCAAGTACTGAATAATGAGGTTCTACAGTTTTTGACTCCAATTAATTTTTATTTGCTTGCACACATCACTTTTTTAAAACAGCAAAATTACAAGTAAGTAACACTGTAGAAAAATGCCTCTCCTGCTGTGGTCAAACAGTTTTTGTGGCCAGGGGGGGATATACCCTGCAGAGAGAGCATAGGTTAAGTTCCAAAAGAGCATTTAGTTCCAGTCATAATCTACACTGCCAGCTCTCAGCAGGTGAGAATGATTCATTCTGTAACTTCAGTGTCTGCGAAACTGATTTTCAAGACTTCCAAAGTTTGGCAGAGCACATTTAAAAATCTGGATTTATAACTTCTTATGATCGATGAGCAAGTGTCTAACAGAACCTCCAGGTATTGTAAGCAATAGCTTCAATTACTATTTAATTTTATATTTCAATTTATAATCTACATTTATAGCTGCTAGATAGTTCAGTATGAGTCCAGACTCTTAAATTTTGTTCATAATTTTCAGTTAAGGGATAATGCTAATGAAAAAGAACATTGTTACATCACAAGGATCTCCTCCTGAAATATAAATCTGATCCAGAAGTTACATTCAAACCTTAACTGAAGCTCCATTAAGTTTTTGCCTGAGAAACATCTTCATAAGTGTGAAGTGTTCTGGATTTTGGTGTTTTCGCACCTGTGAAATATGTTCAAAATTTCATTGAAAGCACAACAAAAAAATTGATGCTGACTTTTAAACTTTTGAAGGAGGTTTTAATGCTATGTCATGTATACAGCCAGTGGAATATAACTAAGTACAAATACCTGTACAAATCAGCTTCAGTTATGTTACTTCATGATTGGAGAAACTATATTATATGGTCCCTTTGAACTGACTTTTTACACCTAAATACAAGACTAATATTTCTGATTCTGGGACAAAATTTCATTCTCTACTATTTTACAAAAACCTGTTCAATTTACCTTAATAGTCCCATTGATTGCAATCTGAGAGAGATAACCAGATCTACCACATTGGCTGGGATGAGTGCTAGTATGCATTGTATCCTACCTGACTTTCGAGTGCCATCTCTTCTGTTGAATAATCACAGTTAAGTCAGACAATTAACTAAAAAAAATTAATGGCAATAAAAAAATTAATAATGATTAATCACAGTTTTAATCACACAGTTAAACAATAGAATACCAATTGAAATTTATTAAATATTTTTGGATGTTTTTCTACATTTCCAGATACATTTATTTCAGTTACAACACAGAATACAAAGTGTACACTGCTCACTTTATATTATTTTTATTACAAATATTTGCACTGTAAAAATGATAAACAAAAGAAACAGTATTTTTTCAATTCACTTCATACAAGTTCCGTAATGCAATCTCTTTATCATGAAAGTGAAACTTACAAATGTAGATTTTTTTTTGTTACGTAACTGCACTCAAAAACAAAACAATGCAAAACTTTAGAGCCTACAAGTCCACTCAGTCCTACTTTTGTTTAGCCAATCGCTAAGAGAAACAAGTTGGTTTACATTTATGGGAGATAATGCTGCCTGCTTCTTAATTACAATGTCACCTGACGGTGAAAACAGATGTTTGCATGGAACTTTTGTAGCTGGCATTGGAAGGTATTTACATGCCAGATCTGCTAAACATTCGTATCCCTCTTCATGCTTCGGCCACCATTCAAGACGAGATGATTCCATGCTGATGACACTTGTTAAAAAAAATAAGGCATTAATTAAATTTGTGACTGAACTCCTTTGGGGAGAATTGTCTGTCTCCTGCTCTGTGTTTTACCCACATTGTGCCATATATTTCATGTTATAACAGTCTTGGATGATGACCCAGAATGTTGTTCATTTTAAGAACACTTTCTCTGCAGATTTCACAAAACGCAGAGAAGGTACCGATGTGAGATTTCTAAAGATAGCTACAGCACTCGACCCAAGATTTAAGAATCCGAAGTGCATTCCAAAATCTGAGAGGGATGATGTGTGGAGCATGCTTTCAGAAATCTTAAAAGTGCAACACTCCGATGCAGAAACTACAGAACCCGAACCACCAAAAAATAAAATCATGAAACAGATCCACAAGGAATCAGTTCTGAAGCACTCAAAGGAGAGAAAAGTGATCAGAAACAGTCAGCATGGATTCACCAAGGGCAAGTCATGCCTGACTAACCTAATTGCCTTCTATGAGGAGGTAACTGGCTCTGTGGATGACAGGAAAGCAGTGGACGTGTTATTCCTTGACTTTAGCAAAGCTTTTGATGTGGTCTCCCACAGTATTCTTGCCAGCAAGTTAAAGAAGTATGGGCTGGATGAATGGACTATAAGGTGGATAGAAAGCTGGCTAGCTCATCGGGCTCAATGGGTAGTGATCAATGGCTCCATGTCTAGTTGGCAGATGGTATCAAGCGGAGTCCCCCAAGGGTCAGTCCTGGGGCTGGTTTTGTTCAATATCTTCATTAATGATCTGGAGGATGGCGTGGATTGCACCCTCAGCAAGTTTGCAGATGACACTAAACTGGGAGGAGTGGTAGATATGCTGGAGGGTAGGGATACGATACAGAGGGACCTAGACAAATTAGAGGATTGGGCCAAAAGAAATCTGATGAGGTTCAACAAGGACAAGTGCAGAGTCCTGCACTTAGGAGGGAAGAATCCCATGCACTGCTACAGATTAGGGACCGAGTGGCTAGGCAGCAGTTCTACAGAAAATGACCTAGGGGTTACAGTGGACGAGAACCTGGATATGAGTCAGTGTGCCCTTGTTGCCAAGAAGGCTAACGGCATTTTGGGCTGCATAAGTAGGAGCATTGCCAGCAGATCGAGGGACGTGATCATTCCCCTCTATTCGGCATTGGTGAGGCCTCATCTGGAGTACTGTGTCCAGTTTGAGGCCCCACACTACAAGAAGGATGTGGAAAAATTGGAAAGAGTCCAGCAGAGGGCAATAAAAATGATTAGGGAGCTGGAGCACATGACTTATGAGGAAAGGCTGGGGGAACTGGGATTATTTAGTCTGCAGAAGAGAAGAATGAGGGGGCATTTGATAGCTGCTGTCAACTACCTGAAAGGGGGTTCCAAAGAGGATGGATCTAGACTGTTCTCAGTGGTAGCAGATGACAGAACAAGGAGTAATGGTGTCAAGTTAAAGTGGGGGAGGTTTAGGTTGGATATTAGGAAAAACTTTTTCAATAGGAGGATGGTGAAGCACTGGAATGGGTTACCTAGGGAGGTGGTGGAATCTCCTTCCTTAGAGGTTTTTAAGGTTAGGCTTGACAAAGCCCTGGCTGGGATGATTTAGTTGGGGATTGGTCCTGCTTTGAGCAGGGGGTTGGACTAGATGACCTCCTGAGGTCCCTTCCAACCCTGATATTCTATGATTCTATGAAAAAGAAAATCAACCTTCTGCTGGTGGCATCTGACTCAGATGATAAAAATGCACTGCTTTGGATTGTTATCGAGCAGAACCCATCACCAGCATGGCATGTCCTCTGGAATGGTGGTTGAAGCATTAAGGGACATATGAATTTTCAGTGCATCTGGCACATAAATATCTTGCAACACCAGCTACAACAGTGCCATGCAAATGCCTGTTCTCACTTTCAGGTGACATTGTAAACAAGAAGTGGGCAGTGTTATCTCCTGCACATGTAAACAAACTTGTTTGGCTGAGCGATTGGCTGACTGAGTGGACTTATAGGCTCTAAAGTTTTAAATTATTTTTGAATGCAGGTTTTTTTGTACATAATTCTACATTTGTAAGTTCAACTTTCATGATAAAGAGATTGCACTACTGTACTTGTATTAGGTGAATTGAAAAATACTATTTCTTTTGTTTTTTACAGCACAAATATTTGTAATTAAAAATAAATATAAAGTGAGCACTGTACACTTTGTATTCTGTGTTGTAATTGAAATCAATATATTTGAAAATGTAGAACACATCAAAAACTATTTAAATAAATGGTATTCTATTATTGTTTAACAGTGTGATTAATCATGCTCTCCCCACTCATGCAGGAGGAACACAAACCTGGTATTTCTAAATCTAAGATCCATAGGCATAGCAATGGTATAATACTTCTGTTTGCATATGTTGAGGATAGACACCTCCTGAGTACCCCCTGGTGTCCTCCGGGTGGCCCTGCTAATGGCCACATGCCTTGATTTCCTTTTTCCAGGCATTATTGAAGTTCCCCTCTTTCCAGAAAGTGATTGTCCACCTCCACTCTACACCTAAGGTGACAAGACTGCCCTGCCTGGGGCTCCCTACTGGAACAGGCCACGGCCTGGCTAGTGCGCCTGCCTCCATTTCCCCTTTCGTTCTGGAGTCCCAACAACTCCACACAAACTTTCCACAAAGAACTAGCCTTTTGTGTGGTTAATTTATTATAAAAGTCCCACAATCGTAATCCAGAATTACCCAGCACAGTCCAAGCAGTACATTCACTCTTTCAAGTCCCAATGGTCCACCAACACACAAAGTACAGCATTGGTCTCTCTCACAATGCTCTAGCTCTCTAATACATCTCCAGCATCTCTCACCACACTCTGGCATGGTTTCAGCATCCCTCACCAGTCCCTCCCCCCACCCCCCGAACCCTGGGATCTGCCTCCGCCCTGTTTCCTCCTCAGATATGTTTCTAGCCCTTACCCAGAGACATCAGGGGGCTCACCCCTCCAGCTTTCCCCAAACTTCAGCCCTTTCTGGTCCTCTGGCTTCAGCTCCCCACTTCAGAGAGTCAGCAGGCATCTCCCTCTGCAGCTCTCAGACTTCAGGCCTCTCTGTCCATGGATCTCTGGCCTGGGGAAGTTTGTAGGTGACCCTTCCTCTCTACCCCACCTCCCATTGCCTTCTGCTTTCACCAGCCTGGTCTGACTCCACTGCTCAGTAGGGAACTCGCACATTACCTCCATTAGGAGTCTCCCCTCCCAGCTCTGCTCTTCTTCTGACCTCACTCTCTATGGACACTGCGTTCCTAATGCACTGTTGCCTTTGGGCTGTCTCTAATGTATAACAGCCAGGGACAGCCCCATTCTCCTCATTACACCAAACCAGAGAGCAGCTGGATTGTAACAATGCAGCTGGGCCCAATTTCATTTAAGAGGCCAGCTCCCTGTTACAACATGTTTCTCTGAGGTGGCCGTTACACTGCAGCCAGGGCACCTAGCATTTTTGTGTCATATCCCTTATCCATAGAGCTCCATATCCCTTATGCCAGGTCGCTTAAGCTTCTAAAATCATCTTCTTTGCTAGCCATTCTGAATATCTTGCCTTTATCTTTAAATCCATCTACAGGCTTGCTGTTTTCCCCCCACAAGTTCAAGTTTCTTGTCCTCACCCTCAATCAAGATGTTTCACAGCTCTTCCTCTTACTTCCTCTTCCTCACTTCCTCATCTTTTATCACTTTGCCTCCAACTCCTCTAACTAATGATGCAGCCCTTGGAGCCAATGTATCCACTTGGCATGCAACTGTGTTTGTATTTTCTATTGCAGTGCAACTTAAGCACTGAATTGATGCCTTCAATGACTCCTTGTTCAAATCACTCCACGGCCCATTTCTTCTGACACACCAATTGGTCGTCTTATAATGCTTAGTTGAGGGGCTGTTGTGTATATTTGATGTGGATTTTAAGTATAAATGTGTGTAAAATGTGTACATGCATACATATAGCAATTGTACCTATTTAGATTGTTCATTTCTCCTACACTTCAGAATGTTGATTGCCTTGAGGACAAAAGGAAAATAACAATTGGTAACACTCCCACATGTGCATATGATGATCCTCTATTCTTCCCTTCCCTTCCCGCAGTCCTTGCCGTTTCAGTTCGAAGTGTCTCAGGGCAGAGGTCACGCCTGGCTTTGTGCATGAACGACACCTAGCACCATGGGGCTGTGTTCCTGATTGGATCTCTGGATTTTACCATGTGACAGGGCGTATCTACCCCAAACCAGCCCCGAGAGGGTTAACTCTGCTTTCAAGGCTGAGAAAGCCCCACCCCTCTGACCCTGCTGGGCATGCTCAGCCTGGAGGCAGCATAGAAAAGGTAGCAGCCCAGCTCAATCTGGGCAGACTGCTGGAGGGGAAGATGCAGGTTGCAAGCTCTCTCCAGGGAGTTGCTACAGGCCCCGACTGCAGGACCACGGCTCGCAGAGTTCCAGACAGACTCCAGGCTGCCCGATGAGCCCTGAGAAGGGACCACACCGCTGGGAGCCCGGTCATTTGAGGACCACAGAGGAACCGGGGAGCTTCAATGAGGGGGAAAGGGTAAAAAGCAGCTCAGGGGACTTAAACTTTTCACTAGTGAATGAACCAGGGAACCAGTCAGCGTGTTTCGGGAGGATCCCCACTGACTCGTGGTGAGCACCCCCACCACTGCCAGGGCCCTGGGCTGGGACTTGGAGGAGCAGGTACGGCCCAAGTCCCCTTACCCAGGGCGCTGCACCACCCTGAGTGGTGCCCCACTCCCCCAGCAGGCCATGCAAGCCCACAGAAGTGAGCTACTTTACTGACTCTGGCCATTAGGCCACACTGCCCTATGTAGAAGGGCTGTTTACTGACTCTGGCCATTGGGCCATGCTGCCCTGAGCGGTAAGGCCACTTTATTGCCTTTGGCCATTAGGCCACACTGCCCTGACTGGAAGGGCAACTTTATTGATGCCAGCCACTAGGCCATACTACCATGTTTATCATAAAGGCCATCAGCATAAGAATCAACTGGCTGCGGTACAGCCTTTTCCCTTCTTTTGGACTGCATGTGACCTGATACCCCGTGACGGGGTGTACCTACCCTGCGATATACCACAATATACATAATAGCACCAATGACAACGGCAAAGTGAATAAATCCACTCCAAGGTTTCAGATGTCAAACAAAATACTAAATGCTGCTCAAACAGAAAAAGAGTTCTGACAGAAGTGACTTGAAGGACAAACACACTGCCTTTTGGCCCACTGAGAAGCTGATTACAATATGATTTCAGTTAAGGGAATCTCTGGGAAAATGTGCTACTGTGCCATCAGCAGAAACATGACCTTAGAATCAAGCTATATTTTTGCTCTAACAAATATGACACAAGTGCAACTGTACAGGAAACTCTTCTTTGGAGGAGGATCTGTTGCATCCTGTTTGCTGCATGGGATGATTTAATGACAAACACACACATACACCAGTGCTTAGTATAGTTTTGAATTGTCTTGACATCACTGTCTGTGCTATTAGACACAGGCCTGACAACTTTTTCCAAAAGATGACTAAAAACTTACTATCAAAGTGTCTCTACTCTACAGGTGTCTTGGAAATGAGTTTCGCCCAAAGGCTTCTTAACATATGAACAGGAGAGAAACCATTCGTACACAAGAGTCAATCATGCAAAAATGCTGCCTGGACACCCAAGTGAGCACATCAGCTGCCTGACCCTCAGTTATCCTTATGTGCAAATCCACCGTGAGAGAATATCCAACAATTAAGTGAGCCAAGATGCTCGCCAGGAAAACAGCTAATATGATTAAGAGCCAGATGGTGATACAAGAAGAAATACATACCAGTTATTAGCATCTGGGTCATACAGCTGCCAAGCAATTCCATGGGTACTAGCTCCCATGTCAGAGTAAATAGAACAGGAGGGTAAAGGTAGCATACCAAGTCCAAACAATATGATTGCTTTTAACCGTGTAGTTATTTTGAAAATATACAATTACAGTCTGAAAGATCTCTCTGCATACAGAGCACATGAGTACCTTTTCAGTTGTCAAAGGACTGCAGTTTTAAATTTTGTGAATCATATGTGCCAACGTAGACACTCAAATCAAAGCACTGAATATTCATAAACATAACTAGACTCTTTATCAGACCTTGGGCACATCACTCAAGGATAAGGGCTAACATCCATGCCAGTGGAGCAAACCTTTGCAAAGACATTTGTAAAAGCAATGTTAATATATCTTCACAGTTCAGGGTCCAAGCTGAGAGGCAGATATATGTATATAAATCATCTGGGACTTGCCATCAAGTTGAACTATAATTTGGTAATAGATAAGTCTCCAGGGCACTTGCTGATAAATTCAGTCAAGAACTGTGATTAAGCCCTTCTCAAAGTATACTTACAGTGGTCACCATTAAAAAGTCAAACAAATTTGCCAAACAAATACCATAATTCTTCCCAATACTCAGAAGGGGAAATCATTGTGGTAACTATGTGGTATTTGTTGAAAAATATTGATTATTTTGTGGCAACCGTAATAAGTTAGTGTTGACCAAAGCATATCCCTTAGTATTTGACTTAACCCCCCCCCCCCCACACACACACACATACACACACAGAGTGGCTCCAATTCTCATTTACACAAGGGCCCCTTGTACACCACACTGGATGTGCAAACTGGCCTTAAAATGGGTGTACATTTTCACCCAGTCTAAGCCTCTTTACTCTACCAGAGTGGCAGAAAGGGGCCCTAGTATAAATAAGAATCAAGTCCAACATGTTCTTTATCATGTACTTTCAAGAAGAGTTAGTTGAAAATTTTCAAAGTCGAAAACTTTCAATGAAAAACAGGGACAATTTTTTCTTGTGAAAGCGTTAATTAAAAAAAGGTTTCTTATTTTTGACCAACTTGACTTTCCAGTGCTTAATATTAAATACTCCCTTAATAAATATTTCTGCATACACTACCCCTAAAAGTGAAGCATAAAGTACTTCAAAATAATGTTGTTTTCAAACATATATGGTCACTTCTGGAATGAAATTCATACAGTAGGAGTCCTTATTTTACATTTGATTGCTGCCCAAAGCAGAGAAATGTTCATTGCCCTACATTTTTTGAGCAGAAACCAAAAAATTTGGCAATAAAAAGTTTTTAAATTAACCAAAAATCAACATTTGAGTTTGATCTTAAACTACCATCATGTCCCCCTCTGCAAAAAAACACTTGTATTTATAGTTTATTCTCCCTTTATTGTTTGGCTTGTGAACATAATAATTTTCTTTAATGTTACTGTGAGTTATGCATGGATATTGAGAGGAAAAGAGAAAGCTTAGTTTGGTTACCTTTAAACTTATAATACAAAATGACAATTGTACAGCCTTTTGGGTGCACACACCACTATACATCATAGTAAAAAGTAAAATGAATAAATGCCTCCTCATTGCTCTTGATCTTTTACCTTTGATCTTTATTTCATCCAAAATACTACAAGAATAAGTGGGATCCGAATCACATCAGGTCTTGTTTGATTGGTAAGAAGAATGTTCATGTAATATCTCCTAGTTATCTCCTAATTAAATAATCTATAGTACTAGACACTGTAATTACCTATAACAGAAATACACCAGTGATCTGATTTGAAGACATGAAATTAACCTATTTATAATGAACAGCGAGTGACATAGCATCTTGTAACACAATGAGCACACTTAACATCATTTCCTTATTTGAAACGTATAGGCCGTACAACATTAGCAATATAACGAAAGAGGAAATGTTTTGCCAGCTGCCCAATTGTCAACTGATATAAAATCTAAATATTGTATAGCTAGTGAAGGGGAAAACACATAATCTTTCAAGACTACTAGATGTGTGCATGTTCCAGCATCAAGGAAAGGCAACTTTTTGAACCTTATTACAAAGAAATTGAACAGGTGTTTAGCAAGCTTTGAACCAGCTTGACATTTCATCAGACTAATGAATATCAATATGCCCTCTCTGTACACCAGATTTTCTCTATTACTTTGGCTACTATAGATTTTTCTATAGCAATATCTGTATGTTAAAAAAGCCCAGTGCAGTACAATATAATTATTCCATGTACAGTGTCTAACTTTACTTACACTAGTATATATGATAGAGGATACACTGTAAAGAAAAGCTTTCAAATGTTAGCACCAAAAATGGCCCCAAGAGTTCTTTCAAGAGTCTCGCAAGTAAAAATCAATCTCCAAAATACTACAAAATAATGTTAATTTTAGCCTCTCACAAAAACCTATGTCAGAATCAACAGGAATGCAGGCAGACTAAATACAACTCTGAAACTATATTCTGAAGGGAAATAACATTTTGCATTTATATAGTATTTTTCATCCTTAATGATTCCAAAAGTGCTTCACAAAGTACAGAAAGAGTCATTATATGTTCAATATTTATGAGAAGTTACCTCACCAAAGTGTCTCAGATACTAGTTATTTCCCATTCTAAGTATAGGAAAATAATATGATATCTCAGACACCGATGGTTACTAAATATTGGTAAATGTTTACGTTTTAATGGCAACCACTGTATAGAGATACAGCATCACTGGAATGCACCCATGCATAGGGTGCAGGGCAGTTCTAGTGCATAACATGTACAATAGCAGATGAAGGGAAAAATTGGAATAGGATAGGTGACACAAAACTGTACACTTATGGAAAAGTGCTGTGTGATCTTTAGTTGCCATGCAGAACAGACAAGATCTTGGATTTTAAGGTGTTATCTGAAAAAAAAAGAGATATAAACAATGGCATACCAGACAGAACTGTCTGTGAACAAGCCTGTCACTGAATTTAGATTCAGGCAACAGATGACCTACCGGAAAACCTCTCCTGTAAGGAGTAGGACTAGGTTTGTTTTATATGCACTGGATGTTATCAATATCCACCAAAACTCTATTAATTTCAGCTGGGAAATGTTAGGCAAATAGTGAAAACCCTCAGTCCATTTCCTAACAAGGCAGTTTGTCCAGTAGTGTCTCTATTACTTGTTTCTGAACTCTCTCAGAGGGTTCACACTCTTGGCAGGTCCCAATCAGAATTTTTCCCTTGTTCACTATCCAAGACCGAAGGGTTTCCATAGAATGGTAAACTACATGTAGAACTTCAGGCATAATGTTGTCTATAAAACATACACAGTATTGTAACTTCTCTCTTCTGACACTATTGTCTTCTCATTAGCAGTATCTCATGGACACCTATCTTAGCCCAAAGCAGATGTCTGGAACTCCCATTTTGCCACCATGTTTCAGTGGGAGGGTGAAGCACCACAAGTTTCATAAACAACTTTTTCAACTAAAGTTGAACTAAATAAGGCTCATCTATCAGGCCCCATCTTATGTACAATTCCATGTGGCAATTGGGGGTCTGCTGTTTTCTCCAGAATTTCAAACCAACGAACCCATTTTCATATAAGTGATTACTCAGACACAGGTGTCTTAGTGAAATCCACTTGCAATTTTCTGTCACTACAGGGAACATTTGGTTTGAGATATTTCTTGTTAAAAATACACACACACATACACACACACACACACACACACACACCCCTTCACCACACTGTAGACCAAAGGGATAATTAGAAGGGAAAGACAGTATCTAAAAATATATGTAAGTACCAACAGACAAATATTTGCAGTGTTCTTTATCAGTGTTTCCATATTATGCTCTGCATTAATACCCATCTTTTGCAGGGACTGTGTTAGCAGCTGTCTTTTGATTATAAGCACTGTTCAGTAATAACTGGGCTTTGTGCATGTTGCCTTGCAGACATTCTTTTGGAGATTTTTCCTGAATCTAGTAGGGAAATGGAGAAATCCCACCAGCAGAGATATTTTAGCTGTCTACATTATTGTCATATATGTTGAATGGGGGCTGGGAAGTTACAGAGAGATTCCACAGTAGTAATAGTTAGCAGAAATCCCTCTTGATATGATAATTAGGGGAAAGAAGATGGCATAGTGTTTCTTTTATTCTATAGCAGGAAGCCTAGTAGGAAAGGTTGGAGATGGTTATAAGAAGATTTGCAGTGAAGCCGGGAGAGAGAGACCAAGACTTTCACAAGTGACTAGTAAGCTTGAGTGTCCAACTTGAAACTCCTTAAAGGGGCTTCATGTTCAGAAAGTGCACTGTTGAGCACCATACCTCTGAAAAGTCCCTTCAAGATGTGTCAAGTTGAACAATCAAAACTTGAAGCAACCAAAATCACTAGTCACTTTTGAAAACATTGACCAGTAGCTTTAAGAATAATATTGTTTTCCTTATTCTAACTTAGTTCCTCGTTCAGTATTAGAAGAATAAATGAGTGTGATCCTTTACCACAAGTCATGAAATCTCTCCCCAGCTCCCGCAAGGAAATAAAAAATATTTATGCTAGCATAACGAAACTCACTTCTCCATCTAAGACATCTCAGAAAACAATATCTGTACTTACATTTTCAGCTGAAAATCCAACAATAAATCATAGCTGGAGGATGAACATTGAGTGAAATCAAGGGTTATGGTCTTGTCTCACTTATATATTTTGTACAATATTGCATGAACTCCCCACCTCCAAATTCTCTCGGTATCTTTCTATGACTTATTGCTTCTTTAAGGAAGGGTGGAAAAATACCAGTAGAAGCTATTCAGCAAGGTTATCAGTTCATTGGCAATGAAGGCAGCAACAATACAAAAGCAATGGCAAAGGCTGGGTTAGAGCCAAAATTGCTATGGTCCTACAGGAGAAAAACAGAATCAAAACCCAACAGACCTCAAAGTCAATAGCAAAGTATAGAATGCCTTTGAAAAGGTAAAAACAATGCAAAAGAGAAAAAAGGAATATTAGATAAAGGAATCTGAAAATGTGATGAAAAGTTCAGCAAAAATAGGAACACAGCAAAAAAGAAACCAAGGTGTTGGCTGACAAAAGAAACCCATTGTTATTAATGAAAAAGTTTGTATTTTGTTACCTGTTGAATTTGGTTAGACAAGAAAATACACTTTATTTTCGTGAGGGTTCTGAATAACATATCCATCGTAAGTATAAACGACTTTAATTGATAAGTGGAGCAAAAAGGTTCAATAAGTAGAGTTAAGTGCCTCTCCCTTCTAAGGGCTCTCATCTTAACTGAGCCCAAAAAAATGTTAGACTGAGGTGGCCTCTCCAGTTCTGAGGATGCCGAATCAGAAGTGAATGAAGTAATCGTGCCACATTTCTTGTCATAAATTGTCCCAGTAGCAGATGCTCTGAAAGAACTTAGTGATGTCTGTTTCACTAAAGGTGAGATGGATCCTAGTCCCTTGTAAGTTTATGAACACTTCAGATTACTGCTAAGCAAAATCAATGCTTTCCTTGGAGAAATCAGTGTACCAGCGAACCTGAACTATGATATAGTCCAGACATTTACTCAAACTACCATTGGATGCCTATGATCTCACTAACTAGTTCCACTCTGCTTCCAATCTTCCATTTGGGATAAAATTATAGAAAAGTGTGTGACAGACCAACTCCAGCAGCAGCTAATATCTGCCGTGTATTAGACTCCTTGCAGTCAGGCTTCAAACCTTGAGACAACAGAGATGGTGCCATGAGTAATCAACTGAAACACAGAACCTTTTGAGGTTCAATCAGACAAGCACAGGGCTCGGAGCCTGCAGATATGAGTTCTATCCCTCACTCTGCCAGAGATTTCCTTGGCCGCTGCTAAAACACTTTCTCTCTGTGCCCCAGTTTCCTCATCTGTAAAACAGCAATAATAAAATCTGCTCTGGGGAGAACAGAGTGGCCTAATACAGCACCTCCAAAGGCATCTGGCAACCTGGGGTAACCAAAATAATAAGAAGGTATCCAGAGTTGGGCAGCAAAAACTCACCATGTGGATAGGGATGACTAGAAAGCTGTTAAGTCAAGTGGTCCATTGGGCTCCCTTCCACTTCCCCTGCATATCCTGCCATTGCTTGCCTGGCTCAGACAGTCTCTAATACCTTCCTATAAACCTTTTGCACTGCCACTGAGATGGAAACCTACCTGTCTCTTCCCATCCTCTCCTCCTCCTCTGACTTCTGTTGTTCCTCACATCAGTAGAGAGAAGTCGAACAAATCTCTGCTCTAAAAGGAGGTTGGGAGAAGAGTGACAGTAATAACATAAGAATGGCCATACTGGGTCAGACCAATGGTCCATCTAGCCCAGTATCTGACAGTGGCTGGTGCCAGATGCTTCAGAGGGAATGAACAGAACAGGGCAATCATCAAGTGATTCATCTGCTGTCATCCAGTCCCAGCTTCTGGCAGTTGGAGATTTAGGGACACCCAGAGCATGGGGTTGTGTCCCTAACCATCTTGGCTAATAGCCATTGATGGACCTATGCTCCATGAACATATCTAATTCTGTTTGAGCCCAGTAATACTTTTGGCCTTCACAACATCACCTGGCAATGAGTTCCACGGGTTGACTATGCATTGTATGACGATGTACTTCCTTTTGTTTGTTTTAAACCTGCTGCCTATTAATTTCATTGGATGACTCCTGGTTCTTGTGTTATGTGTAGAGGTAAATAACACTTCCTTATTCAGATTCTCCACACCAGTCATGATTTTATAGACCTCTATCATATCCACCACTTAGTCATCTCTTTTCTAAGATGAACAGTCTCAGTCTTTTTAATCTCTCTTCATATGGAAGCTGTTCCATATACCAATCAATTTTCTTGCCCTTCTCTGTACTTTTTCCAATTCTACTGTATCTTTTTTGAGATTGGGCAACCATAACTACGTACAGTATTCAAGGTGTGGGCATATCATAGATTTACAGTGGCATTATGATAATTTATGTCTTACTATCTATCCCTTTCCTAATAGTCCCTAACACACTGACCGGATGTTTTCAGAGAACTATCCACAATCTCTTTCTTGAGTGGTAACAGCTAATTTAGACCCCCATCATTTTGTATGTATAGCTGGGATCTTGTTTTCCAATGTGCATTACTTTGCACATTGACTTTTATTTGTCATTTTGTTGCCCAGTCACTCAGTTTTGTGAGAGCCCTTTGTAACTCTCCTCAGTCTGCTTTGGACTTAACTATCTTGAGTAATTTTGTATCATCTGCAAACTTTGCCATCTCACTGTTGACCCCCTTTGCCAGATCATTTATAAATATGTTGAACAGTACAGGTCCCAGTACAGATCCTTGGGGAACCCCATATTTAGATCTCTCCATTGTTAAAACTGACCATTTATTCCTACCCTTTGTTTCCTATCTTTTTACCAGTTACGGATCTGTAAGAGGACCTTCACTCTTAACCCATGACTTCCTACTGTGCTTAAAAACCTTTGGTGTAGGACCATGTCAAATGCTTTCTGAAAGGCCAAGTATACTATACCCACTGGATCACCCTTTTTCACATGGTTGTTGACCCCCCTCAAAGAATTCTAGTAGATTGATGAGGCATGATGTTCCTTTACAAAAGCCATGTTTACTCTTCCCCAACATACTGTGTTCTTCTATGTATCTGATAATTCTGTTCTTTACTATAGTTTCAAACAGTTTGCCTGGTACTGAAGTTAAGCTTACCGCCCTGTGATTGCTAGGATGGCCTCTGGAGCCTTTTTAAAAAAAATCTGCATCATATTAGCTATCAGCCAGTCATCTGGTACAGAGGCTGAATTAAGTAGAAGCAGATCAGAGGATTCCTGGGAGGGGATTAGTAGTGGTCTGGGCCAACCCAGTGATACCACTTTTTCTGCAGAACGTGTAATGAGCTCAGGGAGCAGAGTGTTTTCACTGCAGCTTTCTGAGCAGCTCCTTTGGTTCCACACTCTCTCCCCTCCATCGTCCTATCTTGTCTAAGTCACTGCTTCTGCTCATTGATGCTGTAGCATCACTGTCTTCATCCAATCCGTGTTGCTGCTGATGTCCCTGCCTCCCACTGAAGGTGTAAAAAGCTACTTGAGCAAGGGGCACGCATTAAGTCTGCTATCAGGAAGCAAAGCAATTATGCAAAAAAAAAAAATAGTAACACGTATGGGGGCAGCTGATTCACAGCAAAAGATTCAAAAGAATTAAAGGGCAATGTAGCTAGGACAAAGCAGTTAAAATAATGAAGGTGTATATTCTATAAACTATAGACAGATTAAAGGTAAATTAAAGTAGAAGAATGCTATTTGTTGTTATTTACTTGTACCAGGCTCAAAGATTTGCTGTCTCTCTATCTTAGGCGCATATATGGCACCAATTACTTTACTATCTGAGCAGCACCCAATTTTTAATTTGTCTGAAGCACAGAGATATAAGGTGACTTCCCCACAATCACACACATCTGTGGTGGAGCAGGGAATTGCACCCAAGTAGGTGCTGTAGGGACTAGGTACACAGTTTAAAAAAGTGAAAGAGAGAACAAAGGACTAGAGAGAAAGGGGCTGGACAAGGCTGCATAAGTTCATGCAGATTTTCAGTGTGTGTAAACCTTCTTAGGTTCTAATCCTGCCCGTGCAGTCACAGTGATTCAACTGCAGAACCCAACAGCATCCACGCATAACACAATGTTAACCCGACCCGACAATGTGCTCAACTTTACCTGGACAGAAATCCTACTCATTACTGCTATATGCATTTGACAGCTCAGTCAGTATTTACCAAACAATGGAAGAGCATGCCTATAACATCTGAACAGATGAAGCTCCGGCGTTTTCATATGAGGTATGTGAAATATCAGCATTAGACAGATGATAGATTGCTTTCCCCCTCTGGAACCTGCTCACTTTCTCACCAGTTTTATAAATCATCTACAGCACTTGTATAATCTATGTAATTCAGAAAAATCTTTAAGAATCTTCAGAACTGTCACTGGATGGCACATTGAATTCTTGACTTGTTAAACTCTGGCCTTTTTTGTGATTTGTGGCTTTTTGCCTTATTCTGTGCTCTCTCATATTCCTTTGATTCAAGCTGGTGTCAGCTGCAAATGTGACTGTACATGTGATTGAGGTAGAGTTATGTGATTGTAAATCATAGTCACAGAATATTTACTCAATAGTTCATTGTCTACTGTCTCAGGCTTTTATTTGTGTGGCTCTGAAGACAGCAAGGGTCTGTTGGACTATTTTGTATCTTCTTTATCCTTCCCACAATCTTCCACGGATGGATGTCTCTTTTCAAAGACAGCCACTTGTCTTTTTCCTTCTGCCTGTAGCAAATTCCATGTCTCAGGTCTACATAGGAATCTGCACCCTAGGGCATTTGAATTTAACAATGGCATAATGTATCTTAGTATTATTGCCCGACGTCTCTTCCTGTTATCTGTTCACATTATTTTTTTACATTAAATTTCTCAATAATTCCATCTGCTGCTGTATTCACTATGTAAAACATGAAGTAACTGAAATGGTCAAAAGCCTAGCATTAAAATGGACACCTTATATTTTACCAAGAGGTTGCCATTTTTAGATGCTCCTTGCCCTTGCTGTTGGGAAGCAGGGATAGGCATTTTGTTTTGTACTTTGCCTGTGTAATGGCCACCATATTAGCTAACACCAGGATTGTAATAGGGACCTCCAGCTGAAAAGCAAAAGTCACTATAGCTTGAGCTAAAGAGGCACTCTCTGGTGGGTAGGGACTGTAAGATTCAAAACCTCTCTGGATAGTGCACAAAGCGGGACACATAACACACACACTCTGAAACTAGCCAGTGGGTTACACATGCACACTTCTCAAAAGGAGCACACATGTTCAGCACCTTTTGCAGGAATTAGTTTGAGAAACCAGCTGCTAAAGAAATTGACTAACATCTGAGCTACACCTAAGACCTGTCTGACATTCTCCGTGGTTTCATTTTGCTCTTACAAATATTTTCTTCAGTTTTAATGTGCATGTGTTCATATCGAAGTCTGTGAATCATTTATTATTGCATTTGAAAGGCCTGAAATTCAAGCATTGCTACCTTTTGGTCCCATTTCTGCAATATTTTAGAGCTGTGGATTCATTTTCTAGTGATTCTACCCCACCCCTAGTTGTGAAAACACAAAATGTAGGGGATGTAACAAGCAGCAAAATAAAATTGTGGAAAATTCCACAAAACACTGTTCACAGTCCTGGGCCTTTATCCTGTAATGAGATCTGCATGGGAGGACCTCTGTGCAAAACTCCACTGAAGTAAATGGGGACTCCCATCACCCCCGCCTCCCTACAAAATCTTATGAATGAAACCACTGATTGTATAAAATGTTAATAGCATTATTTAGAAATTATTCTAAAAATTTACAAATTTAATAGAGAATAATACCATTTTATACAGTTTTGAACCATTGTAAAGAATCATATAGCAGGGGTAAAATTCTCTATTACCTTTCTAGGGTAATTTTAAAAACATGTATAGAAAGGAGATAATTTTCTATTTAATTCTACTGGATTTTTCCATAAACTTTACCTAAATAGGTCTGGTTTTATTTTCTTTAAGTAGGGTCAAGGTTACCTTATAGTCAACCAAAAGGAAAGAAATTGAAAATGAAGGGTGAAACTCCATATAGGACACACTTGTAAAAAAATTTAAAGGTTTTGAGGAGAATGAGGGAGTTATGTGTAGTTTTTAATAAATTATTATATGCCCCTCAGCTTATCTGTTTGATATTAACCTGCCAGACAGACAGGAAGTTGTTAAGGGAGAAACCAACAAGAAATGAAACAATGGCTAACATAAGGCATCTAGAGTGAACACCTTCCAAGGAATTAAGACAGCAATAGCTGGGACATTGACTGGGCAGTAGTTACCTATCTGGCTCCATCCAGGCTGGCATGGCTTACTCTTCATAAGTTTGACAGCGCAGGATCAAAGGGGATCTTCAACCTTTAAAATGATAGTTTTGGGAAGTAGGAAGGGTGAGTAGGTTGTCAGACAGACACAGAGACTGCATAAGCAGGCTGGGTCTCCCAACCCAGAGATGGGAATTGATGGACCTACCAGAGTTATGGATAGAGACATTGCTCTTAGGTAAGAAAATATGCATATAGAACTCTTCGTTGTGTTAACCCATTTTCCTAAATGTTGTGTTCTCTTTGGCAATTACAAGCTACTTTATTCTGAAGATGCTCTTTCTGAGTACATTTAATCAGCTGCAGGTCCCCACAGAACAGGCATTTATAAGTGCCAAAAGCAGTTGGGCCTGTCAAATTAACAGTTGGCAAACAGAAGGCTGCAACGCAGAGATCCAGTCTAAGACTGGTAGGATCGCCCGTTTCCACCCAGAGTGAGGTACCAGAAACCAGGCCTATCACCTAAAGAGTGCACTCAAGAAGGACTGAAAGAGGTCTGAGGCACAGCTTGCCTAGTAACTGTGACAGATGTATTATTGGAAAGACCAGTCATATGAATTCTTATTTAGGAGGAACTTAACAGGGTAAAAGAGAATCCCATGTACTGCAGAATGATAATTTGAACTACTCTGAAATTACTATAATCTGGAAGGAAATGACCTTCAGAATTCTGAATCACTCAAGTAAAAGGAAGCCAAATCTGAAGCCATCTGTGAGCTATGAGATGCAAAAAGCTTTTAATCTTTGGTGGTGAACAGTATGCTTATATACTGGATATTTTTGTTTATAGAAAGGAACTTTAACTGATAGTGTGCCAAACTATATGAATGCTTGGTGCAGGAGAATATACTGTGATAATGGGACAGAAGGACGTTTCAAGGCTTTAAAAGTTTTCTTTCCAAGTCTTGGTCTATTTGTTGAAACAGTTGACAACTACTGTTGCAAATCCATTCCCCTGTACTGATTTTAATGGTCTTTGAAGTGAAATGGAAAGTTTTGTTTCTCTGTGTCAGAGCTGGAAATCATACCTTGGGCTAAGAGCAAACTGCCAAATAAATCACAAAAAGGTGGACATCAATTCAAGTTAACTGATAACTCTTAATATTAAACTCAGATGCAGCCAGAAAAGCCTACCAGTCTCAGATTTTGCTACATTTTGCTACATTTTCCTTACTACCTGCATTCTGAAAGAGCAGGAAGCATTTCATGCTCACAGCCTTTCCAAACATGAAAAACCTTGACAGCCTTCTTCCCTTCTTGTTTCTTCAAGCCATGGCTTGAGGACCCTCAAGTCCCCTCAAGCTGCTGGGAATTGGTAAGTGCTGGTCTTTGCATTAGCTCAGTCCACCTCTATCTTGTACCTCCCTCCTCCCCCCGCTATCTCTTGGATATTTCTTTCCACAGCTGCTAAGGTAAGAGAGGAGGATTTTCAAAATTGCCTTTAAATGCGAATATGCAAATAAAACCTGAGAGACATTGTGCAAATATCATTAATGAATAATAGATTAGTTACTGGAAATAAAATATTCTCTGCCACTCTGTACCGTTATTTACTTCTATTTACTGTAAGAACAAATACTATATGCTGCACTTAGTGGTAATTATGGTAGTTTGCTGTAGGGTAATTACACTTGTCTAATAAAGATATGACAATAAGAGAGTGCTGTGACTAGAGACCGTACCTCAAGAATTAAGCCATTTCACAGTGTTAATTAGACAGGGGGGAAAGCACTTACAGGTAAATGGCATTTCTGTTCCAAGACAACTGCTGCATGTAAAATTCTTTGCTGGCAGCTCCTATAGATGACATACAGAATTCATTATTTTAAGTCTTTTAACTTCTGCCCTCAAACATATTGCACTAAATCCAATGGATCAAATGAGACAATGTTGCAATAAATTACACCTTGTCCTAACAATGTAATCAGAATGTTCTCCTGCTGAAGTGACATTCATTGTATTTTTTCCAGAGTGTAGCCACAGAGGTGATAAAAGCATTTTTTCCAATGATTTCTGCTTAGATGCTTTCTCTCCCTGGTTTTGAGGAAAAGACCTGCAAGGAAAAATCCCCCACCCCAAATCCTCTAAGATTAAGGGCCAAGATTATCGTTCCCTGCATCTACCTGACCTTGTGGCCAAGTGCAGTTGCCAAGAAACAATGGCATTCCTTCAGCTTCCTTGTGGGCTAGCAGCCACAAAGCTTGGAAGTCTCCAGAGAGGTTTGAGAGAAGTAAATCCATGCCCCCTTCTCTATACCGGCCAGCAAAATTCGATGGGCACATGGGGACACTGCACCCTGTGGTGCACTGGGAGGTCTCCCTGTCTGCGGGATTACCACCTTCAGAGTTGCCACCACTTTGTTCCAGTTCAAAGTTGTCCTTCCAAGACACAGTCAATCATGCAAGGTAATGAGCATTCACAACTCTTCCAGCAGAAGAGCAGCTTGAACAGCAGCGAGTGGACACTTTCTTCCACTGAATTTGGAGGCCAGTTGGAGTTAAGGGCACTCCGCGCTAGAGCTGTACAAATAATTGATTTTTCAGTTTGTTGGCTCAAAAAATCATTTGAGTCAATCCAAAAAAATAAAATAAAATTGGCAAACCATAAAAGCAAAAAAAGAAAAAATTCATTTCGGGTCAAATTATATATTTTGTTTGACTTAAAACATTTAGTTTCATGAGAGTTTAAAACTTTTTCAAATAAAATTGAAGCAACATTTGAAACAAAAAGTCTTTTCAAATAAAAAAGGAAATATTCCATTTTGTTAATGTCAAAATGAAACATTTTGATTTTTTTTCTGATATTTTTTTTTTCAGCTGAAACAATTTGGTAAATTCAGGACAAATTTGTGAAAAGTTTCAGTTAACAAAATCTGCATTTTTCTTCAAAAAAAGTTCCAGTCAAAAAATTTGGCCCAGCTCTACTTAGCACTTTGGAGGATCAAGCCCACAATAAAATACCTAATTGTTTTTGTAATTACACAGATTTGTCTGTTTCTTTTATAGATTTGTGTCTGCCCTGGAAAGCTTCTCTAACGTATCAACTGAAATAACAGAGTTTTGATGTGTGAAGTTTCATGTGCGTTAGCCCCCGTTTTTCCTTTCCTCCTCCTCTGAGTGCCTGGTGAAGGTGCCGTGTTCTTTCAATGCAAAACTGTCAAATGTCTGGGGCACAAAACTTAGGTTTTAAAAAAAGGTTGAACACGAGCTAATATTAACAGATATTTTTCTGAATTTAGGGCTGGGTTCAACATCTCTAGGGTCCTTCTTGCCAAATAGCTAAACCAGCTGCTAGAGCTTTCCAGAGAAACCTGAGAAAACTCAATGCAACCTCCCGAGGTGCCCTTCACAGGCAGCACTTCCCCACTTGCCAGCACTATAGGACTGTGTAAAAACAAGGAAATCTTTATTAGGAAAAAGGAAACAGTCACAGACTAGGGAAAACACAGCATAGAACTTTTAAAACCAGAATAATATACAAATAAAGAGAAAAATACCCCTCTCCCTTCAGTTACTTTGGCAGCCGGTGAGAATTTCCCACAGGTAACAGGTGGCTGCATCACCTCAGCAATCCACCAAACCCACTCACGGTTTAGACCAGCAAGTAGATGTAGTCCAAGTGTCTTTTTGCAGGTCTGTCTCCAGCCCCAAGGGATCTGTCTGCCTGGAAGTGCAGCCATCTTAATGAGTCTGCTTTATTAAGATGCTGAGTAGGTGGGGCCTCATCGGAGTCTACTCTGCTCTGCTGCTGCCCTCTGTGTCATTGCTCACTGCAAAGTTCTCACAGGAGAGGAGCAATATGCACTTAGGACCTCTGAGCAGAGTCCCGATTGCTTGGAAATGAGATCTTTGCCACACAGTAAGAGCTGTTTCCTCACTTGGACCTTCTCCAGGAGCCCACTACCCATTAAAATCCAATTTCATGTATAGTCACGACCTCTCAAGTGTCACTAGAGGCATTGTGGATAAATAGTCTATGCAAATGGAGCTCTCTATGGCAGAACTTTCACCTTTATACCAAGAAAGGGATCAGAGAGCTCCTTCTCCTCTGACCTTCTGGTCATATGGCTTATATAAATATTATGGGCCAGATCCTCAATACCTCCTAAATCCTGTTTGCATAGAAACACCACCATTGTGAAGGTGGCTTAAATCTGCCTTAAGGTAGCAGCTGAGGATTCTTCTGTTGCACTACAGTGACTTTCAAGGAATTATTCCCCACTACTGGCCCAGGGATCATTCTGGGATGGGGAGGAATTGGAGCTGGAGTGCAATGTTCTCTAGCAATCCTGGCCATTGAAGTGGTTCCTTAAGGGCTGTTATATACCAAGCCAAGCTAGAGCAGTCCTAATGTTCCAGTGATTTTCTAGGTGCCTAACATTTTTGACATTGTAATGCCTAAGTCCAGGGCCATTCCTAGGGGGGTGCGGGGCTAGGGACATAGCTGCCGAGTTTCTATCTGCCAGGGGGTGCTCCCCCACAGCTCTGCCCAGGCCCCGCCTCCACTTGACCCCTTCCCCCAAGGCCCCACCCCAAACTTGCTTCTTCCCACCTCCTGTTCTGCCCCTGCCCCGCCTCTTCCCACGCCGCCCCACCTCTTCCCACCCCTGTTCCGCCTCTTCCCCGCCCAATTCCGCCCCCTTGCTCCTCTCCCCTCGCCCCCCAGCGCCTCCAGATGCCACAAAACATCTGATCAGCAGTAGGCACTGGGAGAGAGCGGGGGGGGGGGGGCACCGGTGAGCAGGAGGCACTGGGGGGAGGGGAAGGTTGGTAGGGGGGCTCCTCATGGCCCCCCCCTGCCTGCCCCCTCATGAAGCACAGGGGCCCCTAAAACATGGGGCCTGGGGTGGTCGCCCCAAATTGCCTTACCATAGGGACCGCTCTGCCCAAATCCCTGTGTGGATCCAGGCCCATGTAACTCGAGCTAGAGATTTTTGTGTTTGGATGGGAGTCAGGTTGGGGCAACACTTGAGGTATAGCTCAAGCTAACCTTGCAGTGAAGACAAGTCTGAAGTTTATTGTATTTTTCTTTAGACGTAATAGCAGACAATATCTGAATTTTATTCAGCCTTCGGAATTTCATTTCAGTCTCAGGAATAATATAGTAAAATGTATCAGTTTGGCTCAACTATAAAATGAGAACATTTTTAGAAAGGGTAAAGAATAAGACAACAGTGCAGAATGTAAACTGTAACTATTTACAACATTAGAAAACTTGAGTTTAAAAATTACATTGATAGCTGCCCTTCCAAGAAAAGTTCTACAGTATTTTTAAAATAACCTCCCTAAGGAATGAAGTATTAATATTGTGAATGCAGTATTTGAGGGTGATTACTGTGGTACTTTACAATAAAAGGTATATATAAATTGTACATTTATAAAACGTACATTTAAATTGTCCAAATGTTCATGGAGCACTTTAGCATCCAGTGTTTATAACAATATCTCCATCTGAATGACTGGCGGAACAGATGTATCACATATCGCAGCAGAAGTCCTGGAAAGAATATGTGGAATAATGAGTGAAATAAATGATTGAGGAAATCAGAAAGCCATCTACAATGGTACTAATGCTAAGCTTGGTGCTTTTGAATAATTAACTTTATTAGCTCCATAGACATGAGAACATTACATGCAGAGCTGACTACATTTACCATATGCTGGACAGCCAACTAATGTGAAGATCCTTTACTGCAACAGAATGCTAAAAAGCATACTGCAGGGAAACACAGTTTTACTGAATAGCATCAAAGTATTGAGCATGTGATTGAGTCATTGAGAATGTGGCGATATGGTAATACTTCAACGCATGTACTGTGAAAATGTGGGCATCATACAGACTGCCGCTGGAATAGGAATAGAACTGGTGATGCCACAGAGAAAGGACTTTCAATAGTCATTGTGTGAGCAGATGAAACCAAAGAGAATTTCAGCAAAGCTGAGATGTAAGGCAGGGGACACAGTTTTAGTGACTCATTAAAAAGTTTGGGTATAAAAGTCAACCAGCATACAAAGGGTACTTTTACTCTGCGCAGTCACTTATGGTGGCGTGTAGAGTACATATTGCATGCTTCCCTAGCACCTGCTTTAGGTGAGTAGAGTAAAGACATGCCTGAACCCTTAGGGTTCAGGGAAGACTCCAGCAGCTGGGAGGCTATGGGAAAAGGCTTTGGCAGCTCCCCACTACTGGAGCCTCTCACTGCAGCCAGGAAAGGTTCTGACATCTCCCTCAGATGGGGAAAGGCTCCGGTAGCAGGGAGCTGCCGGAGACTTTCCCCACTGCCTTCCTCCTGTGAGAGCCTTTGATTGCCACTTGTAGCTACACAACACAGTGTGGATGGAGTCTGCTTTTCACAGCCGCCTGTAGCTACACATTCCCTACATGCCCCCATGTAGCGTAGATTACTTAAACAGAGGTGTGTGTATTTTATTCTATAAACACCCATCCTATTATTTTATTATTACGTAAATAGGGGGAGTGGCAGTAACTCGTATATTAAGATTGCCTAACCATTCCAGTTACTAAAAGCATCCAACACAATTTGTAGCAGGGACTTTAAATTTTGCAGAGGGTAGTCATGGGGCCAGAAAGCCTGCACAATCAACCTTAAGTCTGGCATTTATTTAGCAGTTAAGTTCTCATCTATGTAACATTAATAACACTCTTAACATAGGTTGTTTATTAGATATACATATATAGCATGACTGAAGTGTTGTCAGAGTGGTCAGGTAAGAAATAATGCTTTTGCAGATGAATATAAGGCAAAAATGCCAAATCATGTTCTGCAGACACTGAACTTTCTTCTGTTCCTCTTCCTCAAGCTCTAGTACCAGTGAGCCAGACTTCCCATTTTCCTCATGCTGTTATTCTCATACTATCGCTGAGTGCCACCCAGTCCTATTCTCCTAGTCCCTCATGATCTCACTCTCTCCCACTGCAGCAAACTACACCAGCAAAGCCTAAGAACCAGCAATCTTTGAGGCCCCAGGCCCAGCTCCCTTCCTCTACAGCCAGAAAAGCAGGCAAGGAGGACGCCCTAGATGTCTCTTTGCCTTTGCTTGAGAGACAAAATATTGATACAGTTATAGCTGATATGAGAGAAAGTCTCTTTGTGTAGTGACTGTGAGGGAAGAATGCGCCCATGACTTCATATCCCTAAGGAGTCTTCCATTATCATGGAACTATTTTGCAACTTCTCCAAATGGTGAGAGGGTGCAGGAAATGGTGAGTGTGCATGGGATGTTAGGGACACACCGAGAGAGAGAGAACATAGGTAAGTGCATATGTGATGCTAGAGCTCTGGTGCAGGATAGGCTGGGAGTTGTGGGTGCATAGTACTTCTGGAATAATGACTGATAGAGAACAAAAGTTCCTCATTCATTTTATAGCACATATACATCCAAGGAGCCCCACCCATTTGCTGGGATGCACTATGTAAGCCAGAAAGAGGCACAGGAAGTTGTCTGACCAACCCGGTGAATCCCTGGCTGTGGTACGCTGGGCCCTGCCTACTTGCCTGACTCCTGATTCACTGTTCTCAGCCTGTTCCTGTCTCCCTCATTCCAGACCCCCATCTGTTCCCAGTTCCAGCTTTCCTGCTTCACTCCAGGTCCCTGCTCCTATACCTAACCCTGACTCTTGGGCTTGGCACCTGACTCTCACCCCAGCTTCAGCTCCAGGCTCCTGACTTTAACCATTAGGCATGACTGCCCATGACTCAGTCTCTACACTTAGGGCCAGATTCTACCTAGACCAAGCGTGGCAGGGAGCCTTCCATGCCCATTGTACAGAAGGTCCTGGCAGAGATGTAGTCCCTGCACTCTGTGGTAGAACCTGGGTGTCCATGAGGAATCATCTTTATTGCCGCCTTTGTTGATGCATATCACAGCTTTTCCCTATCAGTTTTTTAAGAAGAAAACCGAATTCCCTAATATTCTAATTCCTTACACACACCCACATTGATTTGGAACACATTCCTCTTTCCCACCCTCATCCCACATGAGTGACCGCTCTCTTCCCAACCAGCTGGTATGGCACAGGTTTGGAGCAAGTTGGGGAGAAGAGTGCATACTGACTCTTGACCATTGTAGCTGGAGGGCTGGTAGGTAATTGCTTTTGCAGAGGACCCCAGATTTGCTTGAACTGGCCCTAATGGTTTATAGTGACTTTAATGAAAAAATAAAAATATAGTTTAAAAATTGTGCCATCAAAAATGCTCTACACACCACACGAAACGGCTTCTGATGCATTTAGTTTCACTCCTGATGCAAATATCTAAAAATAGACATTTGCATATTTTTGGCCTAATCGTGCACGCGCACACACACACACACACGCGGATGCAGCACTAACTACTATGAGTATTCTAACGTATGTTAATGGGAATACCCCTACCAGGTAGTATTTGCAGAATCTAGGTCATTAGTTTAATTGGTTTTTGTTTGTTTTGGGTTTTTTAACACTATTTATAATGGACATGACTTTGCAGATTCTGGAGCAGAGGGAATGACAGGATGACCTAGGCAGTCTAATTTTCTTTTTTTAAAGACATGATAAAACTTTTAAACCAATAAAACCAAACAATATAGTGACGGGCACTTTAGCAGTAGCAACAGATAGAATTGGGGAGATTTTCAAAGTCGCAAATCTCTTCTTGGTACCTTTGAAAATCACTTCTATTATAAAACCCTTATTGTACGTCTACGCCTGGAGCTAGGGGTATGAATCACCGCTCGTACAGACATACTCGTGCTAGCTTTTATTGAGCTAGTTTACTAAATACAGTAGTGTGCCAGCAGTAGCACCAGCAGCAGCTTGGGCTACCTGCCCAAATATATACCCGCAACTTTGTACGCAAGGGGCTAGCCCCTCCTCTCACCCAGACTACCACAGCTATGCAACTATTTTTAGCCCACTAGCTCGATGAAAGCTACTATGAGTATGTCTCCCTGAGCTGGGAATCACACCCCTGGCTCCAAATGTAGACACACTCTTAGTTTACTGTTCCTAGAGGCAAGTTGAAGAGAAGTATAATGTAACTATCAGAACAGTTAACTAATTCACCAGCATTGTGCATGCTTGAACAGCATTGTTCTTACCTATTTTATGAAACAGATAACCATCTCTGACCTTTACTATCATTTGCATAATAAGCACAATGTAATGTGCTGTTACATTTCTTAATGGTCCACGTTTTAAGCTATCATTACAGGTGCCTGAAACTTCCTAACTGATGAGTATGCAATTAAAGATTAATATAATGAGCAAAATAATTAAGAACTAGACTTACATCTGCCTTATTTGAGTTATAATGATACTTCCACTGTTTGCCATGACTTTAAGAGATAGTCTGACTATAATCAAGTTTCTCATCATAATCCTTCGAGGATTTCTAGAGACGAGTTGAATTAATATCAGGAAGATATTACACATTTCTTCTTGGAGACATGCATCATGTAGTTCAGGGGTAGGCAACCTATGGCACGCGTGCCGAAGGCGGCACGCGAGCTGATTTTCAGTGGCACTCACACTGCCTGGGTCCTGGCCACTGGTCTGGGGGGGCTCTGCATTTTAATTTAATTTTAAATGAAGCTTCTTAAACATTTTAAAAACCTTATTTACTTTACATACAACAATAGTTTAGTTATATATTATAGACTTAGAGAAAGCTACCTTCTAAAAACGTTAACATGTATTACTGGCACGTGAAACCTTAAATTAGAGTGAATAAATGAAGACTTGGCACACCACTTCTGAAAGGTTGCCGACCCCTGATGTAGTTGATTAAAGAAATCAGTGTTCAAGAAGGAGAAATGACATTCTTAAAACATTTGCATAAGAATTTATACTAATAAAGGCAAGCGTCTGAAGATCACAAAGGAAGTGGTCAGGAACCCCTGTGCTCTGAATGAAAGTTAATATAGAAGTGCAAAATTGACACTTAAACAATAAAAATAGTATATTTGCTCATCATCATATAATGAATAAAATGAACATAATCTAAAGCCTTTATCCTGCAACTTCTTAATTTTACTCACATGAATACTTCCATTAAAGACAATAAGAATTTATGAAGACAATGGATGTTCTCACGCATGTAAAGTTAAGCATATGCACAGGTGTTTGCAGGATTGAGGCTTAAAAGAAAGGCAGAGAGAAGACAAGATATACCAGGATGCTCAGAAAAAAGGACAAAATGGAGATTTCTGTTTTAACAACAGATTCACTTCTTCCAGGCCACAAAGAAAATGCGAGTTGTCTGCAAGGATTTGATCATGGAAAGGGTGTTGACTTCTCATATTGAGATAGGGATAGCATGCACACATGGCATACTGCGTGGTAAAAGACTCAAACTTTAAGACTATTTACATTCTGAAAGGCACATTTACATTTTCCAACTTTTATGTGCTTTTCCAATGTACTGAACAAAAGAAAAATGTAAACAATTTTATAACCTTATTACAGGATTCCCTGTTTATTTTACATATTATATCCTTACAGCTGAATAAAACAAGGATATTTCTGTAGCATATTTCTGCCATTCAAACTTTCCTCTCATTTTGTCATGATGTCATCAAAGTGTGTAGTTGCCCTTATTAAATTGCACCACAGTATTGAAGACTACCCTTCTATAAACTGCACCTGACTTTAGACCCCTTTCCCCTGCTTGCCAAACCGTCCTACATCCCTCCTAAAAAGAGCCTCAACCTGATTTGCTCACCTTGTCTTCCGCCTCCAGAACCCTTCTGTATCCCCTTCTAGAAAGTGCCCCTCCCACATCCAAATTCTCTAGCTAAATGTCTTGGACACTTTCCCCTCCTGCAACTCCTCTGACAAGCACCAGGAGCCAAACCCTCCTCTTATGCACCTCATTCCCCACACAGCTGCTAAACCTTCTCCCTCTTTAGCAAGAGTCCTGACCCTATTCTCGTCTCCTGCCTGGCTACTAAACTCTCCCTGTTTCCAGGTCTCATTGACCTAAGACGTCAGTAGCTCTCTAAGAGTTAAAACTTGTTCAGCAGATCTTGAATAGTTCATTTCTCCCAGTATAAAATAAAATTCTGTTTTCTACAAAACTTTCAGCCATTACTGGTATTCTGACCATTGTACTAACTAAAGCCTTATAAACAAGCAATAAAAATGAACACACTATAAAAAGTACCGGCTGATTCCTGCCTTGCTTTCATTGGTGCCTCTACGAGATTCACTTAATGAGAAAGTAAGTTAAATCAGGTTGTGCTATTCTGTAGATTTAATTTCTTATTAAAAAACAAACAAACACTTAAAACAATTTTCACAGCTCAGTGCACCAGTTTATTTTTTAGAAGTTCTCATGTTTTTACAGTTTACTTTGATAGTAACATCAGAGTTGAGACATATGTTGTATCTGAAGACTTAGAATAGATGTTATCAATTACTGAAATTATCATAGGCACAAACATAGTATCAGGGGGACAAAGTCAATATGGGTTTATAAAGGGCCTACACATTCCGGCTAACAGCAGATTAGATTGGCACACCATTTCCTTGGTGAGGAAGGAGAGTCGAATATTGCCTCAGGAAAAGGTGGGCTTAGATTTTCGATGGGACCATTCAAAACCTGAAGGAGTAATTCTGTCATAGAGGGAAGATCTCTGCAATGGGAGTGGTGCAATAAAAAACTGTTACAAGAGAGAGTTTTTGAGGTGGAGAAGGAGTTCAAATCCAACTTGAATTAATAATGGCCAGAAGTCATTAACATGTGCTAGTTGTTTCATGCGATATCCCTGAAACCCCAAATCATTACTACAAATAGCACCCTTATTTACAGGCTCAGCAAAGGGATGATGGATTGTACTGACACAGCAACTGAATTACTCTCCAAGCCCAAAAGACAACCCGTTTCGTTTAAGGCTGGTGCACACTGATTAGTCTGACAATGGCACTGTCATGTTGTACTTACTATGTGAATAAACAGAGGACCTCAGTTTTCATGACTGTCATTCTAGCACCATTCAGAAGCCTTATTTTCCCTGGAAATATTTATAAAAGATTAGTCCCACAAATCAGTCTTGCATCTGGCCAATACATTGATGGTCCTATCACAAAGACTTAATCTAAACGTAAGAGGCCTCCTATATGGACAGAGCAGCAACAGCATACCAGAAAAAAAGACACTTTGTTTTTAAACAACACTTTCTTCTTATCTGACCGTAGTCCAGGTACACTAGCTCAGAGGCATTTATTATGGCTAATCAGGAAAGTATTCAATTGTGTGGAAAAGGAGGCAGCCATCCTCAGTTATTCTTTCAGAGCATAGCAAACTCAAAGTTTATCTGTTTTGGAGCAAGGAGATCACTACACAACGTTTGAATAAAACTGACATGACAGCAGCTCACTAGGAGTTAGGAAAAGACCCTGAACTTTATGACTCAAACTTTATTCACAACTCATTTGCATTTGTATTTGATATATGAACTATGTGGCCTTTCAGACCCCCTGTGCTGATGCAATTGCATCTGTGCTGTGGATTTTATTTCTAAAGTTCACAGTATATATTAGAGTTGATTCTATAACTCTATTTAAGGCCATGAAATAAAATTTGGTAAGCCAATTTGCAAATGAAAATTAATACTATTGTAGGGAGATTCTAGTTATTAATATGATTATTGAAGTCAACACCAGAAATAATCATGGTATTTCATTACCAGCTCTAGAAGTGTGTTTGGGCTATTCTCTGTATAGGAAAATGAAATATAAAGATCTTAATTAAATCTCGACAATTAGATTACAAACCCAGAGCCCCAGTTCTGTCACCATTATTCATGTTATATACAACCATACTCCACAAGTGATCTCACTGAAATCAATGACATAGCTAGCATAGAAATATATTACTCTACAGGAGTACGGGTGACTTAATTGAGCCCATAAATATTTGAATGCTTGATAACTTAATTTATGTAGTAAATGTTTTTGATACCTATCTTTACCTTCCTTTACTATTAAGAGTTAGTTATATGACCATAGTTATAGCTAATGTGACCACCACATCAACACATATGCCGTATTTTTACATGTATGAATCAAAATTACTTTAATTCAAATCTGCATGATAAATATGTCAGATGAATTGAGAAGTGGCTGAAGGTCCCTAGATAAAAGGTAATGATAAATAGCAATGTATTGAGTTGTGGGCAGGAGTAATGGGTTACCCTCCGGTATTCATGTTAAATTTGATTTTGGTTGACATCCCTATTAATACTCTGCAAGTGGGAATAAAAGGAACATTAAGGAAACCGAGAACTAAATTGGAATTTAACATTGGCCAAAAATAAAATGAGATTAAATCTGAAAACATGTAAACGAATACATTTAGAGATTAATAATCCCACCCTCTTAAAAAAATATTCATTGCAATTGACAAAATTGGAAAGCATTAATGCCAAGAGAGATTTAGGTGGGTTTAGTGGAGGGCAAATTAGATACAAGTTTGCAGTGTGATATGGTAGAAAACCTGACAGTTTTTTGTTGCATATGCAGAGGCAGAGGTCTAGCTGGGATTTTATAAAGCATTCATCACCATGGTCTGGGCAATTTACAAAGGCATCCTGGAGCAGAGAAACCATAGCTGTGCTTTATTGCAGGGTGTAATCATACCTTAAACACAGCGCAGTTAGTTCTCAGTTCCTCATGACCAGAAACTTATACAGATATGTCCCACAAAAGCATTAGAAATACCTAGGAGGCTGGAG
Organism: Platysternon megacephalum; assembly: GCA_003942145.1. Taxonomy (NCBI): domain Eukaryota; kingdom Metazoa; phylum Chordata; order Testudines; family Platysternidae; genus Platysternon; species Platysternon megacephalum. The sequence continues at coordinate 10,007,276 of QXTE01000033.1, read as the reverse complement.
GGATTGATTTACTAGGAAAAGATAAAAAAATAAAATAAATATGTATAGCTAAGCAATTAATGAAGGAGGTCATGAGAGAAGTCTTTAGGTATCTGGTAGGGAAACACCAAGTGGGAAAGGAATTATTTTGAGTTCTATAAAGAGACATTACTGGGAGTAATTGGATACAATTAAGAAAATGAAAGTTTAGGATCAACGTTAGAACTTCCTGACAGTGAGCTCTATGATGTAACTATGGAATGTTCTCCACAAGGAAAGCTAAGGTCACTGGAGACATTTAAAATTAGACTAGTCAGTCTAATTTTACAATAAGGAATACTTGCATTTGGCAGTGAGATGGGCTAGAATATGACCTAATGGGTCTTTTCTGTGCCTAACTTTTATGAGGCAAAGGAAATCAACTGAAAACTGACATGGGATTGGGAAACTTCTTAACCTGAATGGTTACAGCCAAAGGCACTTTCCAAATAATTTCCTCTACCTTTTTTATTTCCCTTACTGTGATTATGGATTACAATTTCCAGACCATTCACTCACAGGTATAGGAAAAGTCTAATTCTGCAAGCTTTTTAAGCAATACTTTATTCTTTTATTTACACTTAAAAAGAATAATCATACATTTTAAAAGAGAAGATGAAAAATTATACGAGGAGCTGCACTGACAAAAAAATCACATTGAGTCTGAAATATTAAACTTCTTTCCATTTGGGAAAACAACCTGTTTCTCTTTAAGAAAGTCAATTATAGATGGTAAAAATACACCCTTGATATATAGCCTAAACCAGGGCTAATGCAAATTTGAGTGAACATAAAGACAGCAAAACATTTTGTACATTATTAAGAAAGAGCAGAAAAAAAGGACAAAATTCAGTCCATTGAAGCAGCCACTGATTTAACTCTATTAAGTTAAATCACACACACACGCACACACACACTTTGCTGACCAATAAGTTACATTCTTATGAATGGTGTGTGAATTCCATATCAGCAGCTATGGTATGAAGAAACAAAACATGTGATGTTCAGGTGAGTTTGGCAAGGCACAATAACTTATGGGTGAATCTATATTAAAAAACATCTAGCAATTGCCTGTGCTGCTGAAGGCTCCTCCTGTATGTTGAAGGATCTGCTACATTACATGGTTTGTTACATGTTGAGTGAGAGTGCTTTTTGGCATCTATGTCTGGCAAGACAACTCAGAACTTCTCTCTGACCTGCAGACCTTCCATCTAGGTGCTTCTATGAACATCTCACAAACATTCATGAATTTATCATCGCTACATCCCTATGAGGTAAAATCTATGCCTTTCACATCTTGAGAATAGGTGGTTACATGCTCTATGTGGGGTATGTTGTAGTTGCCATCTAGAAACTCCAAGTAGTGCAGAATATGGCTTCCATTTTGGTAGTGGTGCATCTCACAGAGAACACATTAGCCCAGTGCTCAGCAAACTGCAGCAATTGCCAGTGGGCTTGCTGGTTGGGTTTAAATGCTTCCTTTTATCTTTGAGGTTGTCTTCATGGGGAGATTTACCAGTATAATTATAGTACTGTAGTTATATTGGTGTAACTCCCCATGTGGACACACCTATTCCAGAATAAGTATCCAAATGGGGAGTTATATCAAAGTAACTATAGTTCTATAATTATACTGGTCAATTTTCCCACATAGACAAGCCCTTGGGAAGCTTTAAGTAGCTTGGGACCTGGTTACCTCAAAGCCCACCTCTCCGCAGTTGCAATCAGTGAAAGTACTTGAACTAGGACCCACTCATTTTAAAAGAGAAGGGGCTACTGACAAGACATTCTCCATGATGGGCCTTAAGCTTTGGATTCACTCCCCCACCATCATCCTTGATCAGCCAGAACAAGGATTTGTCAGCCTGCTGGACATTCTGCAAAGTCAATCTATTCTCTTGGGCGTTTGCGGAGGAGGAAGGCTAGCGATGTTGGATAATTGCATTGTTCAGTAAAATATGCAAAATATTCACCAATCAGGAAAGTGATCAGTACAGCTCCCAGGATAAGATTTAACTTTAGACAACTTTTCATTTTGAATACATCTTTTAAGCCCGTCAGTATCACACAAATCTTTGCCAGGTCTTCAATCTGTATTTCCAGAAAGAAGGAAGCAATATTGGCTCAGAGTTTCTGGCATCAGTTTCTCTGCCCCTTATGATCTAGAGTTTGATAAATTGCCTCCTGTAAGGTGTCAGCTAGGTAGGCTGCAGCAGGGAAATAAAACAACAGAAAGGGTTAATTTTTTTTCTAAAGGCTTAGAGACACACTCGCAAACACCATTTCAGTTAAGAAATACTTGAAACATAATGCTGGGACCACAGAAGACCTTCCCTTATGTACTGCTTTGATATTATTTCAAGACTGCCTCAGTCCTAGGTTTATTAACATCTTAAATATCTTTTCTTCATAAAAACAATAAAAAAGAAATGTGTTAAGTAGCTGGAATCTAGCACAACCTCTCTCTGGCTATTCACAAATCCCATAAATCTGCTTGCTACTTCTCCTATCTTAAGCATGAGTCAGGATGCACAGAGCTAACAAGGAGGAGGAAATGGTCTCTAGAAAGACATTTTCTTCTCCAGAGGGGATGTTATGTTTATTCATAAAGATAATAATATAAGCCATACTCAGAAAGGAAGGCAGACAGATTACTTTTGGTAGACACATAATGCACGATCCTCCCTGTCCTCCAGTTGTCGTATGTGTCCTCTCAGGGGAAATAACAACACACATTTAGGGAAGAGCAGATACTTGATCAAAATTCAAGTCACGTTGGAGCATCTGAATCCAAAAGGACTGTCAAAACTGGACTTGGTTACATTTAGTCAAGAACTCTGGGACAGACTCTGATCTCAGTGGCTAATTGAAGTCAGTGGTGTTAATCTGGATTTACAATGGTGTCACAAAATCAATCACCTAATTGCAGTTCATGCAGAGTTAATCTTCGACTGTCAAAGACATAATGCAGCTTACTGTAACACTATAACATGCTAAATAATAAAAAAAATAAAATCACCTACATGGAATTCAAACCTATATCTTCACCGGTTAAAAAAAGAGGTTATTGTCTATAAATATTCTAATAATTACATACTTTGAAGTACACAGTGTGAATATTAGCAGTTTAAAAATCTATTAAATCAAATCCTTGCTATTGCAGAATACACTGATAAAGTGCCAGTGCTCCATTTTACTGTGACCTTAGGAATGTACTCTGCAACAAGAAGTGTTAGGGAATAAGGATTTTAAACCTGATTGAAATTAAGAAGCTGGTAAGAATTTACATAGCAATCTTCCTGTGTGTTCAGTATTGATACCCTTTGTACATATTTTTATGCTTAGACTTTTTTTGGGAAGTACCTCAAGGAGCTTGTAAGTTTATTATGAAAAAGCATCCAAAAGTTCTGGTACTTATTCAACCTCTAAGGTCTAGAAATGGTCTGGGAGTCCCAGAAGAATAGGCTCTCTCTTGAATTTTCTAATCTGTTCTTGTTCCAATGGGGTCACAAATTTGACGAGAATCATCTCTCATTTAGAATGTCCATGCTTCCATTGCTGGTCCTGGCCAAAATCATAAATTGCAGAGCATGTGAGAATGGAAACAGAAAAGTTAACTGAACTTATTCCAAACTCTATAAAGGCCTACTTGGAGTACGAAGAAAAAGTTTGACTCATTTCTAACTTTACCCAAACCATAGCTGCCACAGTTTAGACCAATACAATTTTCTAATTGGCTATTGAATTCTGATTCTGTGGTTACACCTGAACTCCAAAATTGTTATTTGAGACTTTCAAAGCAGTCCAGGGCATTCAGAGGCACACCTTCCAAAAATTTTAATAGAAGACATGTGGCTTAATATCCTTCAATGTTTAACATAACAATTGTAAGAAAAGATGGCTTCCCAGTCTAAGTTAATGTTACATTATAGCAGCTAGAACCTTCCCAACAGAACTACTAATGGTTAATGAGGACCACTGATGAAGGGAAGTTGCATGCCTTCACTGTAGACTTCTCTCCTGGAAGACACAATGCTGTTGCTAACATTCTAAGGTTACATGTATAAAGCACAAGATCCCAATAATATTTTTGCAGCTCTGTTTCTCATATGAATGATTTACCATTTGACCACTTCTGACATCTTTGTCCAGGCTTAGATCTGTATAGAACTGCATTTTCTCGGAGTCACGTAAGCTCTCAACAATTCCTGTTTAAACCCATTTTAGAGGAAGCAGTTATTATGCTGTTACTAATGCATACACTGTTGTGCTAAGAGCCAGCCTGACATTGCTTCATCTGGCTAAACCTCTACTTGCTATCAAGCATTCATTAAACTTTGCTTTTACAGTTTCATAGTTCATTTTTCCAGCAGCCCTAAGTGACAAACCTCATCTACCTCATCGCTCAGACAATAAATAAGGATGTTTATTTGTTCTTCATCAGAGAACTCTTTTGATTACTTCCCTGATGAAAATGTTTGATCCCTGTAGTGACTTGGTGAAGTCATAAGCTCAGGTTGCACAATATTTAATGTTATATTTTTGCTGTTCAAATCCCTTCTATGTTGTCACTGTAAAAAATATACAAAGCTACTCAGATTACTTAAGGAACTAGGTAAATTCACCTTTGAAAGCATAAAGTGATATCTCTTTCAGAGAGCTAGACAACAGATCACCCTCTCTCATAAAAATGGACATTTATTGCAAGCATAACAACAATACAAGCCACAGTCACCAGCCTGGCTGCCTTTCACTCCCTGAAAACTTATGGTTATCCTGAGGCTTGATGGGAAACTTAATACCAAGTTTTACTATGGATTGCTTTTTCAGCCATCAAGATATTTGCAGGGATGTTGTACTGTGTGACTTCAGAGTGATACAGTTCAGCAGAATGCAGTAATCACTGTGATAAAAACAGATCAGAGTTTGAATACTCAGCTGATATGCAAATATCTAAGAAGAAGTTAAATAAAAGACTTTGGATTGTCTGTTCAGTACCTGAACTAACCATTCCCCCCTCTCCAAGCAACCTGGGGTTGCACCAAATATCTGCTGTTAGTATCACTGCTGAAGTAGAAAACACTCCCCAGAAATGTGATGAATGGGATATGAAGAAAGAGTACTAAGGAAAAATATTATTCTGTTGCAGAAAACCAACCTACTCAAAAATAAACATAAATCCGCAGGATTATTTTTTACACTTTCCCCTGACTTTCTCTAGGTCATTACTAGATTCACTATTTCCCTTTTCAGATAGGTAAAAGTAGTTCATGTTCTTAAACTAAATTTGATGGGCAGTTATTGTGACACTCCCTGGCACTTATCAGCTTTATAATGACTTAGATAATATTACCATGCCCCCTAGATATAAACACTGTGATCATCTGACGATCACTCAAAAAAGGCAGGGTGAGGAGCAGAACTTATAAAGAGCTACCCCATCAGCTGTAGCAAGGCCCAGCAAGTGAGTCAACAATTTTTTTATGGTCAGTGTTACCAATGATACCAAATGATGATGATCAATCGAAGATACCTCTTCTAAGAAATGAGTTGTGCCAGTATTCGGATTCCTAAGGCTCCAGGAGATTCAAAAAACAGTTAGGGATAAATCTTTAATAAACATAGCCTGGCATTTTAAAAGAATCCAGTTATTTTAGGTCCTCAAGTTTTGAACAACTTTGGGCCTGATTTGCAGAAAGTGCGGAGAGCTTATAAATCCAACTGAAGTCTATGGGAATTATGGGTGCTCAGTATCTCTGAAAGTCTAGTCCATAGTGCTACAAGTTGGACATGCAAAATCAGAGGCTCCCAAAATCACTGGTCACTTTTGAAAAACATTTGGCTATAGATCCTACATCTTACATTCTAGGCAAGTCAGCAGCTTTAATTCATCCGCCCATGTAGCATATCATCAAATGAAAGCAAAGGAGTCTAGGACCTGTACAAACGTCTACCCTTTAAGCTGAAAGAGCAGTTCTGCTGGAACAGCTAGTATGAAGAAGCACAGGTCAGCTACTCTAATACTTGTTTGTTTGTTTGTTTTATCTTTTAATGGTTCAGTCAATGAGCAGCTAGAAAGTGTTCCCTTCCCTGGTAGCCAGATAGCTGGAGCTAAAAAAGACAGGCCTCTTCCACATACCCATAACTTCCCAAACAAAAAACCCAAGAGTTACTACTCTAAGTTATTTTACAACTATAAAAAATAACACTATAAATTACTGTAAACAATACTAGTTTTTCACCTGGCACCAGATATACAACGTTCATCTCCAAGTCACAGACCATCTAAATTGCCTGGAGCACAATCCTCTTACTGCCTTTCAGTTATTATCTATTTATGGTATTTGTAAGGCAGCATTCATGCCTTATAAAGACCTAACAGAGATCGTGACAGGCCAAATGATCAACATACTGGAAGCTCAGGAGACAAATGGCCAGCAGGTGTGCACAGGAGTGAAAGGATCTATGACACCATAGCAGTATGAGAAGTAAAATGGCCACAGAAAGAGAACATGCTCCAGGAGAATAATCGTTACATCTGCCTTGAGGACATGACGGTCCCTACAGAAAACAGTAACACCACACAACTATGAGAAGCTGTCCTACAGTTACCTGGGGTGCATGGATCGTTTCAGTATCACTTGCAGCACCTCACTTGGGTGCAGCTAGCAAACATGATCCTGGATAGTCATAGATTTTAAGGGCACCAAGTGATGATTCATTCGGTCAGTATGAGTAACAGCTTTTAACGGACTCCTGTCAGCATTGTCTACCCTAGGCACCTGCAGTTTGTCTACTGGCCACAGATGTACCCTCCCTGAGGTCTATAGTACCTATGTGATCATTATTCATGGTCTCTATAGACTTGGTCCTGCAACATTCACATCAAGGGAAATTTTTCCATTGACTTAAATGAGAGCTGGATCAATTGTCCTAGCCTCCGGGGCATATTAGAGCCCACCTCACTGTGTCCACTCCATCCATACTTGTTTTCCATATGGGTGCTGTTATTATATAGAGCTGTAATGTGCATCACCGTTGCCTTGCCTAAACATCGAGGAATGGCGGCACTTATCTTTCCCTCCTAGTAATCTGCCTCACTGACACGCTATCAGACAGCTATATGCCATACAATGACGAGGAATTATTTATTTCAGCGAAACAGGATAGTAAAAAGATGGGGGTGTTGTTTAGGTAGATGGTGTGACGCTGGCAGACCAGGTCATGTCAGAGTGTTTTCAGGACAATTAACTTGTGTATTAGATCAAAGTGATTGTTCAATGTATAAGTGTTTTCTGGGTGTTTAAACTTAATAAAACCAATGGGATGTTACATGCACTGTTTTTACTTATCTGTGTCCTGTCATAATGTATTAGCAAACATTTACACTGTAAATTCCCCTGTAACTAAATAACTCATCAAAGAAGCCTTGTGGAATACTAATGAAGGACTGTATCAGATTGGCCATTGTGTGTGATGACTGGAGGTCAGAGACTCAAAGTGCATTCCTCACTTGTCATTAAAGGAAAAGCCCATGGGGGTAGAGAGACTGTCAGCTTATCTTCTGTCTGACGATATAAGAAAGGATTCAAAGAAAGATCCTTCATCGCTGAACTGTTGGGACTCTTACAGGGAAGTGTACCAAGTGCAAAGCGCAGATCTCCAGAGACAATCTGGGTACACTGAAAGACTTTTGGGAGACTGGCAGTTTATTACATCACTGCCATCATTTGGAATTACAAACTGTGATTCACCTGTACGTACATTTTACCTGTTTTAATCTCAATAACTCTCATTCTTTTTCTTAGCTAATAAACCTTTAGTTAATTACAGAATTGTCTGCCAGCATTGTCTTTGGTGTAAGATCCAGAGTACAAATTGATCTGGGCTAAGTGACTTGTCTCTTGGGACTGGGAGAAACCTGATGTGGTGTGATTTTAGGTTTAAGTGACCTTTTATCACAAAGGCCAGTTTGTCTGGGTGGCAAGGTAGACTGGAGAGTCTAAGGGGACTGTCTGTGACTCCCTGGTAAAACTGGTATAGTGATCCAGGAGTTCACATTTGTTACTAGTTTGGTGAAATCTATTTACAGATCACACCACCAGCTTTGGATATCTGCCCTGTTTCTGACAGAAGACCCTGAGGAAGACACTCACAGTTGTGGGCCACTCCAGACAGTGTGACAGATGGGTTCATCAGTGTTGTGCATGTTATTCTTGCTATGGTGGTAAAGTTTTACCAAAGCAGTAGGTTTCATATCCCACCTCATTTTAAGCTTCCTCCTTTAATATGGCTCAGATACTATTATGGTGGAGGTCATGCTAGTACCTAGATAGATAGTTATCTTGTATTCCTCATTTTGGATCTTTTCTGCACTATTTTTGGCCTCAGCAGATGCCCTAGATATCACTTAAAAATCTAATAACCAAGTAAACAGATTGTATAATAAGGAAACTCATTTACCTAAGAAAAAGGGCTGAGCCACTATTCTCAAATTTATCACTTCTAAATAGTGGTGTGAATTGCCAGAAACTCTGCCAGTGGTTTAAGAAGTGAACATGACTTTGAAATACCTACAATGTCGTTTTGTTAATGTAAACCCCTCTGGAACTGGTTGTTCCTAATATATTACATTAACTCTCTAAGTGACTTACCCCTGGACTACAGCAGCTCAGGACTCCATTTCCCAGATTGGCTACAGTCCAGGGCAGAGACAGAACAAGCTGGAAGCTACTACCATAACTAATCATAAGCCAGAACTCAGCAACAAAGGGTTTGGTTTACTTTCAGGTTTGGCTATTGTTCGAGTGGGGCAGAGAAAGAAGCATCACAGCCTGGGAGTTCCCCATTAAACTTCCCATTCTTACCCAAAGGGCAACTTTGAACTCTGTTGGTGGTTACTGGGTAGTTGAACAGTGACAGTCCAATAGGGATCAGCAACTCAGGAGGCTGGGGAGTGATTCCAGGTCAAGCTACCAAGAGTCAGCCTAACTTTCCATTGGACTCCACACCATGGAGCCTCAGGCCAATACTATCTTTTTACGGGATGAAGACCTTGCAAAAAATCCCATGTCTATTTATTTTGATTATGAAAGTTTTAAGCTGGCCAACAATTACAGCACTGCATCACCCATCAAAGGACTGTCTCTCAACTTGCAGTCTGCCTAGGCAGGTAGCAGTAGGGAGCCAGGACATTGGGCCTGTTGTAAATGGTGGTAGGTTGGGGGTTTAAGGTATTGTTAATATTTTATTATTCTACTTACTCCTATTTTTTTCTTATCCCTCATCCTTTGTTCCCTGTAGCTAATAAAGTTCTCCCTGTTATTTTGATGATTGTGATAAGAATTGTATTTCTTGTATACTGGACTACACTTATAACATACTACTAGTAATAAACATTCCCCAGGGCACAGTAACCCTTGTGATCCAGGCACTAGGAAGGATTCCCCTTAGGATGGAGGCACCAGGTGCTAAGGTAAAGAACCCAGGACCAATGCCCCTGAGGGGAGAAGCTGCTCCAAGCAGCAGGCAAGTTACTTTAATCTGTGACAGAGTTTTATCAAGTATTTCTAACAACATCCTCTACCTATACTTGCCTACTACATAAGTACTTTGGTCATTCAAAAACCTTTCAATGGGATTTAGGGCCCATATCATTTAGAATTGCCTGTTATAAATATATCAGTAAAACAATTCACCCCCGCCCCCCACAACCAACCAACATAGTTATACCAGTACAAAAAGTGTATGTAGATCAGGCCTTAGAGGCTTTTGAATATTTTACCCTATGTCTGCTTAGTTTTGAGACAATGTAAATATAATCCCATTTGTTAATTAAAACAACAAGGAGTCCAGTGGCACCTAAAGACTAACAGATTTATTTGGGCATAAGCTTTCGTGGGTACTGTTATGCCAAATTGTCAACACAGTTGCAGTTCTGTTGTAAATTATGTGTTTCTGCATTCAGTAGTTATCTTCAATAGTTTGCACCCAGCCATTTTTTCATGATCGGGAAACAAATATCTTCTGCAGATGAATAATACATCAAATGAAGCAGCACTCGATAGCATTAATCCACTTTCATAGAAAAATCAATCAATAGCTCTTGGCATGCAATCTAATCTTATCGCTCATCGACAACGATTCTTGCTCATTAGACATTTCTGAAAAAAAGTCACGTGGCATGATCATCTAATGTTTTATCAGGCTAAATCACATTTTGGAGTCATAAGGTTAAAAAAAATACATATCCAGCAGTTAAGGGCTTCCTAACACAGACAGATGCATTTGATACTAGAAACATTTTACACATAGATGTATATAATTATGAAATTAATCAGCAACTGATACATTTCAAACACTGGCCAGAATCTGATATCGATTTTTAAAATGATCTCTCACTATGCCTACTGTGAACTCTCCACCATATCTGTGCAGCTGCAGTGAACTTACAGAATTGCTGGAGAGAATCTAGGTTCAGAAGCAACAGTCTTACCTGAAGCTTTTTATTACAATAATGTTTCATGGTAGGGCAGGCAGTGTGGTCTAATGGATAGAACACTGGAAAGGAGGTCAAGAGACCAGGGATCCATTCACAGATGTGCCAATGATTTACTGTGTTACTTTGGACAAATCATTTCACCTCAGTTTCCCTTCCCAGCCTTCATCTATTTAGATTGCAAACTCCTTGGGGCAGGAACTGTCTCTTACTTTGTCTATATGCATTGCCTTTCACAGTGGGATATGGATCTAAGTTGGTGCCTCTTGGCACTACCATTATACAAATATAATAATGCTGTTCATTATGAACCTTAGATTAGATTATTTAAAAGTAGAGAATTCATCAGACCTTTCCTTCCTTTCCTCTTTCTAACCCTCTAGCCAAGTATAAATGTACTGCAAAGTTGTTATTCTCCTACCACCTATATTACAGAAATAAAAACCTGAGCACTTACCTTAGGGAGCTACTGTTCTGAGCTTCTGCTGTATCCCAGGAGAAACTACCACCGCTTGCTCACTGCTGGAATACACCATCTTGGAATCATGTTATTGCACATACCCAGTGCTGCTAATTTATATTTTCACACAGCTCCACATAGTGGCAGAAACGATGTAGAGTTGCTTCATATTGAGTTGCAATGAAGAAGTTGCAAAATATTGGTTTGGGTTGTTTGTTTTCCTATCTTTTGTTTTGTCCTACGAGTGGGTGGTGGTGGAGTTCTCTTGTTCCTGCTGCCCACACAAGGATGAAGGGGGTGGGGTTATTCATTTAAAGATTTAAACACATTCTGTGGAGAAACAATGAAAAGGCAAAGTACGTTGATAGGCTCCCTAAAGAAAGCCATCATCCATTATGGCAACAGAAGATATCCCTCCACTAAATGTTCTGCAAATGTTTGTCCATAAAATTCTTGCATGAAAAATCTTCCTCCTTACACATCACCTGCCATCTCTGAGGTAGGGTTGCCACTTCCAAGACGCAGAAAAACTAGCCAGTGCCTACCCCACCACCGCAAAAAAAAAAAAAAAAAAAAAAAAAAAGGCCCTGCCCTCCCCCCAACACCAAAAAGGGTCCTAGTACCAACTAAAGCTAATTATAAAACATTTTAGTAAGAGAACCATTTTCCACATACCCTCCCCCCCAAAACAAACAAAAATACAATATATGTATGTTATGTTATTTTATCATTTTTCTTATCTTATGCTATCATGGCGCTGCAGTTCAGATAATGGGGTGAGAACTATAGAATGCTCTAGCATGTTCCAAATGAAGAAAAAAAAACCCAAACCAAAATGGCACATCAAATCTTTTAACCAGCAAGGCAGTACAGAAATTGGCCAGGCTGGTTAAAAGCCAGCCAGGTGGCAACCCTGCAGTGAGTAGGGGAAGCATAGTATAGCAGAATAGGAGTGATGTGTTCAATATTCACTTACAAAATCTATTAGTAACAATTTTTAGCCAAACTAGTTTAATAAGATGAAAGCCTTTAAAACCTGTTGTTTGGCAAGAAGAGGTGAGTGGGTTTGGAAAGGGAGGAGTTGATAAACGGGTCTAGTTCTGGGACATTTTCTTTATTATTGACTTGAATGTGCACAGTGCTGTTGGAATCAAGAATTTTTTTAGGAAATTGCATCAGGAAGCTGTGGTTCTGGTGAGTCATGTGTTTGACCATGAGGCTCTAAGACCCTGATTCAGCAAGGTACTTAAGCATGTGCTGGATATTAAGCACAGCAGTAGTGCTATTAAAGTCAATAGAACTGCTCAGATGGGTAAAATCAAGCATGTGCTGAAATGGCGCCTAAGGCTGCTGAAAAGGCGCTAAATAGTCACTTGTATTTCCCTGTCTGCAGGATCGTTGGGAATAGTTTCTCTTCACTGGGGTTTACCCTTATTAAAATTGCCACAGTGGCTTTTTAAAAAAAACAAACATACATTTTTTTATGCTGAATTTTTTTCAGTTTTGTAGATCTTCCTTTCCTCCCTCCAAACTCTTTGCCACTAAAAAAGGGAGAAAGAGGGAAATGAAAGGAGGCAGGGTATTGGGGTGGGTTGTCAAAAAAGGAAACTTTGAAAAAGGTTTGCGGGGGGGTTGGCTAAAATTTCATTTTTTTGAAAAATAGGTCACTTTTTCACAAAAATATTGACCAGCTCTACTATAACCACTTTGAAGAAAGAATGAAGAGGGAATGTGGAATTTCATTTTAGTTTTGATTGGAAGATTTAATCTTGGCCTTAACCTGTTCATCCGCTTTCCCTGGCTGGATCTCTAGAACGGCTACCATCTTCCTCTTCAGGGTTTCAAACAATTCTGGTAGAAAAAATTCCTCCTGCTTCTGTGGCTTAGAGTTATGATTTGAACTCAAGTGTTCTCCTTTCTAGGGGAGGAGCTAGAGTCTGTGGAAGGAGATCTGGATCTGAAGTGCTTTTTGGCTTCTCTCCTCTGTTTTGGGGCTTGTTTTATTTGCTTCAGCTTTACTGAGAAAGGGTGGTGCTCCCCGTTGGGAGACTGGTCTATTTTCTGATCTGGTGTTTGCTCATGGATCATCTTTCTCTAGAGCACCTTATCACCGCACATATAATTGGAGAAGAAAAGGAGGGGAATCTCTCAGAGAGCCCAGATCTTCCTCTTGAGAAGGAGTGTCAGATGGGATGCCAGATTCCTTGACATGTGGCTCAATTTAAATTCTGGGAGAGGACTCCAGAACTTTTACCATTAGAGATGGATTGGAACAGAGTGGTTGGGGGGATTTTGGTATTTAACACCTGATGAGTCCTTGTTGAGGAGCTTGGTTTGCTGAGTCACAGGAGCCGAGGAAGATTAACCTAACTTTGTAATGGAGGCTTCTTGGCTAGTGCTGGAGGAGAGTCTCTAGCTAGCTGTCCAGACTTTGAGCCATTTCCTCAACAGAGTGAGGTGTTGGGAGCAATTGTGGGCAGAGTTCACCTGTTAGGATGCACTCCCCACAGATGCAGCACCTGGGGACAAAATGAAGAGTAGCTCAGTGGGTGATCCAACCTGGGGATGAGAACCCCAGAAATTCTGATACTGTAAGAGATGGGGGAGAAAGTGGAGACCACTGCTGCTCCAAAATAAGCTGTTAACAGCCAGGACTGAATAATATAGAAGGGTTTAACTGCCATCCTGTTTGCACTGCAGGAGACAGGGAATCTGTTATGAGAGTGGAAGGGGCATGATCAAACTCCCTAGTCAACTCAGAACTGTCTGCAGTATTTGCAAGAAGAGACATGCAGCCCAAATGTCTTGTACTGGGGGGGAAAGTGAGGTCTAGAAAGCGCTTTTAGGTTCTGCCTGAACCTGAGACTTTTTGTAATATTTTTATTTGCCCGAGCACATTTCTGTGTTGATGAGTCAGTCAAATAAATTTCCATTTTCTCCACCACAAGGAGCTAAGTTTATTTTATTTACTTTAAATGCTTCTACTGCATGACTGTTTTGCAGAAAGTATATGGTTTCTCATAAAACTCTGCAACTATTTCCTGTATTTTTTTCCTAAAGAGTAGAAATCTGTGTTAACTCTGTAATTATGACTAAATTCTGTTTTTCTTCACTAAGATTATCTGTGTTATTTCCTCCAGGATTGTCAATGAGAGTATATATTTATATGCAAGTACATTTTTCAGGGTTTATGCTTTTTCCATTAACTCTGTTACCAATCTTTCAGGGGAAGAAAATATATATAACTTGCAGTTTCACAGGTAGATATTTTATATTCTATGCACACACAACTAAAATAAAAAAAGAAAATAAGATAGAATCCTGTATTTTGTCTAGTATAAATACTCCATATGCAAATATTACTGCTACTCACTGAGCCAGGAGCAATGTTTCCATGACACAAATAATACTTTAGGAAGATATATTTATCACCACCTGAACTATGAAGAATATTTGCATCATTGGGGCTGTATGATCAATATACTGACCTACAAACTCTGGAGTAATATCTTTATCCTTTTTTTCCATGATAAATAAGGTAATATCTTGCTAGATAATAAAACTGGGACTTCCTTCTAGAGAGTGGAAAAACACATGGGAGGAAAAAACTAAACAGAAAAGTCCATCAGGAGTTAGATAAGGAAACATATTACTTGTGAGAGATGCCAAACTGTCCTGGGAATTGAAGTCTTATCTGTATCCACAGAACACACATACACAGTACCATGTGCTCATTCAGAACAAGCTAGCCCAGACTGCCTAGTCAATGTGCCTGTCATTCTGTTCTGGAAGGATCATTTTCTAGGAAACGAGAGAGTAGTTTAGCCTTCATACCCATTACATCTTTGACTCTGCAGAGACTGCCAAGAAGGCTGCCAATTAATGTCAACTAAGATGATAGTTTTTGTATTATTCAAGATTTGCCCGCTGGGATCTCGAGTGAGACCAAAACTTATTTCACAGACCTTTGAACAGTCATGTGACAGTAATTACTTTAGTTCAGTATCAACTTGGTCTGAATGGAATAGGTTGCAAAGAAATGGAAGCCCTATGATGACTCTAAGTCATCTAGTCTCTAAAAGTTTTAGAAGCTTTTTCATTGCCACCAGGAGTCCACCTTGTGGCATAATATCTCACATGAACTTTCAGATGTTGCTCTGAGTGTGTGGTTTGTGGGTTTGATCCTACTTCTATTGAAGTCAATTGAAGCTTTTCTATTGTCGGGGGTAGGCTCAGATGCTATAGCAGAAATATACATCCAGGATTATTCTGTTCTTGTGCATGTACTGGGTTCATAATCTTGGAGTGCATTGTCTGTAGATTCCATGTACCTTTTGGAAATATGTTTGCAAAGAAAGATATTGCTCCATCTTACGTGAGTAGCCCTTTTAGTCCAGATTCATTTCTGGGACAGGCCCCAGTTCAGGACAGAATCTCTATTCAGCAAATTACATTCTATTCTATTTAAGCACATGGTCAAAGTTGAGCACTTACTTTTGTAAACATTTCAAAGCCCACATTGGTCAACAACAAATGCTGGATGTGCATATGCTTCATTTAATTAAAAATGTCACCCAAACACAGAGATTTTTTTCAGGGTTTTGTTGCAAAATGTAACCAAAACAAACAACAAGAAAGCCATCCCCCTCCAGACATCTTAAATCAATTGTGTAGACACATTGTTGTGACTGTTAAGTTATGAAAAGTTACAAACAAATTCAATACTTTGAAATAAAGTGAAAGAAGAAATCAACAACAAAAAAATGTTTTCTTACCACCTAGAAAAGAGCAACACTATAAAGTGTATAATTGAATAATACTTTGCTTCCTCTTTCTCAAATTTAATTACACTATAGCATTTTATAAATTGTACCATAAGAGTTTGAAAGTACTTTTTATTGCATTGGAGAACATTTACAATAAGTATCTTTAAATGGCCTCAGTATAAAGGGGAAATTTATTCATAATAAAATAGCACCTTATTTCAGTCCAGCACTTGCTATAAGACACAAAAATAGCGTAGCAATGTTTTTCAGTCACTTTTGTGATCCAAGTCCTTTTTTCTGTTTTTGCTGTGATTTTCATACCAGTTGTGAAATCTGTAATCTCAAAAAGCCATCTCTAGAATCTCAAACACAAATGTTACCCATTCACAGGCAACATTATCTCAATTCAGCATCTCAATAGAGAGATGGGTGAATTGATCTGAATACAATAACTCCAGCTCCTTGCATTTGTAGGATCAAGAACCAAACTAATTTTGAGGTTCTGATATGATTGGGTGCTCTCTACCCTGCCATTCATTTCTGCTATCAGTGCCCTGCAGTGGAAAAAACACAGTAAGGCTTTTCTTTTCGCAGATTCACTATTGCCATGATCCAATTCCCCTTGAAATCAGTGTCTGCAATTTCTTCTCACTTACACCAGTGTAACTCCACTGGCTTCAGTGGAGCTGATTTACCCCTGTGGAAGTGACAGCTGAATCAGGTTCCTATTGCTGTCATAGAGGTCTGGATCAGGTCTTTGATTACAATAGTTCAGAGAAGAACCCAAACAGTGGGACCCATGTCTGAACCTGATTTCATGTTTTGTGTTTCCTCCATTTCAATCTCAATAACAAGCTTTTATTGCAGTCATGACATAATGTATATATGTAAGTTTTAACATACTTCTAAATCCAGCCTGAATGCTTAAAACACAAGTAAACAGATTATTTTGGAAAATATTCACTATGAAGTCATATTTCAGGCACAGCATTTAGCACCATATGTATTTTAAAACATCCCTGGTTTTGTATATTCATGAGGTACAAATATGTCATACATAAATTTTACTATAAACTTTGCTTACAGAGCTTGTATTTAAACATTAAGTTTGTCCTAAAATTTAAGCAGTGATATAGACTTGTATATGGCTTTCAATAATGAAAATTAATTACAAACTTCAAGCTAAAATTCTGAGTGCAAGCTACACAATAAATATGTTTTACCTTATTAGCATGGTGGGAGCAATTTATAGGACAAAATACATTTCACTGTGACTGAAATTTTACTATTGCTTTTTTCAAGGACTTTCAAAATACATAGTTTATGAGTCTTCTGAATATTATTTTAAGACTACACACCATTCATAGTTATATCTGAATATATAATGTTGAAATCTAATGCACAAATGCTCTTGTACATGTTAATGTATCAACTTCAATACCAAATTACGAATTGCATTACATTAATGTTAGTAACTATTGCTTGTAATCCAAAGAATTATGTTGCACAGTAATTTAAAACATTTTCAAAGCAGCTTTCAATTAGTTCCCTGGTGCTTCCTCTACTATGCACAGGCTGACTATTTGTGTGTGATTAAATTTTCATGTCAGTCTGGATATGCAATATTTGGTTATTCAACCCAAAACAAGAATGACAGAGCTCTGTCCTACTCAGTTTTTATACAGATTTTCACATTGTTTTCAATAGAAAGTTCTGAGCATGGTTTGTCAGAAAGATAATTTCCTTCACTGGAGAGATGTTTTTCTTTCCATTCCGATTTCAGTATCTTCTTTGCAACGGCCTTGTTTCTAGACTTTTGTTGGCCAGATAAAATCAGATGTCCCTTAGAACTAATCATCTATAAATATAGTTTGTGAAACTATCCTAATGACCCAGCATTTGAGCACGTAGTTTCAATTATCATTATGTCAGTTATGTGAGAAACTCCGTGCATGACATTATGAAATGACCTATTGTCGGTAAACAGACAATGACAAACAATTTAACCATGGAATGAAATAAGAGGGAAGCACAGATCCTTATGAATTTAAAGGGTAAGTGCAACACAGTCATCTCCCTATTAGAATTTTTAACTCTTCAAGACAAAATTCCAAAGCAGAATCAGGTTCTAAGTAGGGCTATCGATTAATCGCAGTAAACTCATGTGATTAACTCAAAACAATTAATTTAGATTAATCGCAGTTTTAATTGCACTGTTAAACAATAGAATACCAACTGACATTTAATTAAATATTTTTGGATATTTTTCCCCATTTTGAAATATATTGATTTCAGTTACAACACAGACTACAAAGTGTACAGTGCTCACTTTATATTATTTTTATTACAAATATTAGCACTGTAAACACGATAAAAGAAATAGTATTTTTCAATTCACCTCATACAATACTGTAATGCAATCTCTTTATTGCTAAAATGCAACTTACAAATGTAGATTTTTTTTTGTTATGTAACTGCACTCAAAAACAACACAATGTAAAACTTCAGAGCCTACTTTAGAGCTTACAAGTCCACTCAGTCCTACTTCTTGTTCAGCCAATCGCTAAGATAAACAAGTTTGTTTATATTTACGGGAGATAATGCTGTCGGCTTCTTATTTACAATGTCACCTGAAAGTGAGAACAGGCATTGGCATGGACTTTTGTAGCCAGCATTGCAAGGTATTTACGTGCCAGATATGCTAAACATTCGTATGCCCCTTCATGCTTCGTCCACCATTCCAGAAGACATGCTTCCATGCTGATGATGCTTGTTTAAAAAAATAATGGAGTTAATTAAATTTGTGACTGAACTCCTTGGGGGAGAATAGTATGTCTCCTGCTCTGTTTTACCTGCATTCTGCCATATGTTTCATGTCTTGGATGATGACCCAGCACATGTTGTTCGTTTTAAGAACACTTTCACTGCAAATTTGACAAAATGCATAGAAGATACCAATGTGAGATTTCTAAAGCTAGCTACAGCACTCGACCTAAGGTTTAAGAATCTGAAGTACCTTCCAAAATCTGAGAGGGATGAGGTGTGGAGCATGCTTTCAGAAATCTTAAAAGAGCAACACTCCGATGTGGAAGCTACAGAACCCAAACCACCAAAAAAGAAAACCATTCTTCTGCTGGTGGCATCCGACTCAGATGATGAAAGTGAACATGCTTCAGTCTGCACTGCTGTGTATCATTATTGAGCAGAACCCGTCATCAATATGGATGCACGTCCTCTGGAATGGTGGCTGAAGCATGAAGGGACATATGAATCTTTAACTCATCTGGCACATAAAGATCTTGCGATGCCAGCTACAACAGTGCCATGTGAACACCTGCTCTCACTTTCAGGTGACATTGTAAACAAGAAGCAGGCAGCATTATCTCCTGTAAATTGTAACCAACCTTGTCTGAGTGACTGACTGAACAAGAAGTAGGACTGAGTGGACTTGTAAGCTCTAAAGTTTTACACTGTTTTATTTTTGAATGCAGTTATTTTTTGTACATAATTCTACATTTGTAAGTTCAACTTTCATGATAAAGTACTTGTATGAGGTGAATTGAAAAATACTATTTATTTAGTTTTTTATAGTTCAAATATGTGTAATAAAAATAAATATAAAGTGAGCACTGTACACTTTATTCTGTGTTGTAACTGAAATCAATACATTTGAAAATGTAGAAAACATCCAAAATATTTAAATAAATGGTATTCTATTATTGTTTAACAGTGCGATTAATCATGTGATTAATCGTGATTCAGTTTTTTAATCACTTGACAGCCCTAGTTCTAAGCAGTGTCTGCAAAAAATGTACATATACAAGTCAATATGCATGTCCAACTTCTGCTTTTCCATCTAAGTCAGCTAATTGCACATGAAAATGAACATTTGTGTGCATGCATTTCTGAAGGTTCAACTTTGGACCCAGGTTTTGAAAGTGTGTCTCCTTATTTTAAAAATTGCAGCTTGAAAAAAAAACCCTCATCTCTTTCATGTGAATGATCACAATATCACAATGCTAAGGGATTTGCCATAAGGTTCTACATGTGGGCAAGTTGAACAGATGAGTCCATTCTCTCTCTCTCTTCTATATATCCTATTGATGTCAATGAGAGATCCATGCAGAATGAGAAAAGGAGTACACATAACTTCCTGGCAAATTATCCTGCACTTATACATTCTTTATCCCCTTTTGGAGACATGTGCATACATGGCAAGCTCCCTGAGATGTGCTTTAAATTTCCAATCAGAGTCTCAACATGATGAGATTGCAAAGAATTGTGCCATGCTATTCTTTCATTTTGATTTGGTGAAAACCCAAGCTCCATAAAGCTAGCATGGAATAAGAATAGAGTCTTATAAAAGGAAACTAAACTGTTTCTCATAGTATAACACCATCCAAAACAACAACAACAAAAACCCAGCAGGTCAAGTACAAACTTCTTTTCTATAACTCTTTTCATTAGAACAGTGCCATTTTTAAAACATTTCTCATTACTAAAATGGGTGTGAATTTTAAAAGAAAACCTTCAGTCAGTGGTTGAATTCTAAGGGCATGTCTACACTTACCTCTGGAGTGATCGATCCAGCAGGGGTCGATTTATCATATCTAGTGAAGATGTGATAAATCACCAGCCGAGCGCTCTCCCGTTGACTCCGGTACACCACCGGAGCGAGAGGTGCAGGTGGAGTCAATGGGGGAGCGGCAGCAGTCGACTTGCCGCAGTGAAGACACCGCAGTAAGTAGCTCTAAGTACGTCGACTTCAGCTACGTTATTCATGTAGCTGAAGTTGCGTAACTTAGATCAATCCTCCCCCTCCCCCCAGTGTAGACCAGGCCTAAGATTCAAAGAAATCCCATGCTTTTCAATCTTTTTGCCTCCCTGCCTTTTGGGAGAAGGAGAACAACAAATTTAAAATTGAATGTATGAATCTAACATTTAACAACTTCCAATGGCAGAGTACAAGATATAATAACCCGTAAAGGGCTTTCAGTAGAGTCTTTCATGCCCTTGCTCACCCTTACATTAGATCTACCAATGTTGAAAGAGAACTTTATAGAATATGCCCACCATGGTGAAAAGCCTAAAGTGACTTGATTGTTTCATCAGTGTTTTTACATCAAACATTTTAGTGCAGGTATTGTAGTCAGCAGTGCTTGTAACTTCTTGGCAGAACCTTTGAATTGGGAGACTACAGCCCCCTAGTAGATAGTTCCTAAAGGTAGCTCCTTGTCAGAGGAATCAGGTTTAAGTTCTACTGGTGATTCTATAGGGTTTTCATGGTCTATGCAGTCTGGACAGCATTTTCCTTCCAGCTTTGTGGGGGTCGAACACTCTACTGAGGGACATGTCTCCACAGTACAGGTTATTTGGCCACTCTGAAAGGTAATGTTGAAGTATTAGCACCTTTTTTCCCAATGAAAAAAAAAACAGGACAGCACAGTCTCAATATTTTTTACAATTTTCCAGCACTTCATATAAAATACAGTAGCTGAAAGAATGCAGATGGTCTCTGTCATGCAGAATTGTATAAAATTAAATGATGTACTTATGCACACAAATAAGTGTTCATTTTCCTAGTAGTAAGACCAATTTGACAGGTTTCTGAGGTTAATTAGAATGCTCACAGCCAAAAAATTGTTCAGCAGTTCTAACTCATATCAAAGTTTTCTAATCTGATGCCTTTCTTTTTTTTAAAAAATGGCTTGTACTACGCAAAGGTTCAATTTTCACACTGCTGTGCACTGAAACAAAACAAGATTTCCATTCAGATTCATTATAAAACACTTTTATATCTAAGTTCACTGTAAGTCACTATATGTGTGTTCCACTCCACTATTTTTTAACGTTAGCATATGCTAATAACCATAGTATTTTTTCATTGTCTGTTACATTTGACAATTGAGTCTGCTACAAGGCATAAAATAATTGTAATACGGTAAAAGGCTAAGCTTTATAAATGGGTCATAGCGTAACATTGCTGAATAACTGTCATAGGGCAGTCATCTCCCAGGTGCCCTTCGTGGTGGCCCTACAAGCAGTTCCTTGCCTCAATTTCCCTCTTCCAGACTCACAGTTGTTCAATCGCCTGCCTGCTTTCTGCATCACGTGATGGGTAACCCTGCCTGGAGCACCCCGCACTGGGAAGACCAGGAATCCTCATAGCCCATCTTCTGGGATTTCATCCATTCACCCCTCACTCCTTCTGGGCCCACCTTTCCAGCATTAAGACATTAGCAGGTAAGCCCCTCTGCTGCTCCCTGCCGTCAGCTCCCAGCTTTGACTCTCTGGGTTGGGCAGGTCAGCTGGCAAATCCCTCTTCTGCCCTCCCTCAGTAACCACTTACAGTCTCCTGGCTCTGGCAGCTCTCACCTTGTGACCTCTCGCTCCCAGGCAGCTCTTACCTGACCTTTTCCTGACTGACTCAGATAGTATCTAAGGAGCCACAAGTAGAGCTAACAAATTTATTGTAGCATAGGCTTTCGTGGGCTACAGCTCACTTCATCGGATGCATGTATCCAATGAAATGAGCTGTAGCCCACGAAAGCTTATGCTACAATAAATTTGTTAGTCTCTAAGGTGCCACAAGTACTCCTATTCTTTTTGCGGATACAGACTAACACGGCTATTACTCTGAAACCTGTCAGATAGCTCTGACTCCCCAGGTCTCTCTCCCACTTTCTTTATTTTGGACTCTAGGTTCTGGACTCTCCCTGGCCTTTGGGCTGTCTCATTCATACCTCCCAGGGGCAGCCCTACCCTCCTCATTATAGCCAAACTAGAGCACACCTGGACTAGATCAGGACTGGTCTCAATTTCCTTTAAGGGGCCAGCCACCCTGTTACAGTAAAAAAAAAAAAGAAGCATTTATTGATGTAGTGGGATCCTAGTGGGATTTTCAAAAACATCTAAGTAGGTGAAGCACCTAACTCCCAGGGGTTAGATAAAGTCCAGGAAAAAATGACGCCCCCAATCCCGCAGACTTATCCATTTTATGAAGTAGTCCCATTGAGATGAAGTAGTCCCATTCACTCCTGTGTGTAAAGTAAAGCATGTGTGTAAGTCTTTTGCAGGATCAAGGCCTATGAGCTGGAATCATTAGATACAAAAAATTCAATACACAAGGATTTAGGAGCTGAAGTTTTGCATACATGTATGGAGTGAAATTAAACCCTCTGCAGATGGCCCATGTTGTACATAGGCACTATGAATCCCACTTAAGTCTTCTTATGCAGAGGACCTGCAAAAATACCTGTGTACATCTTCAGCGTTATCTTGAAGGAGTAAGTGACTCTTAAATGGAATGTAGGCCTTATGCCCATTGTAGATTTGAGCACATGGAAGCATTATGTGCACATCAATGGCACAGCTAAAGTGTGTGAAGTCAAGAAAGATTATGCAATGGAATTTAGCATTTCTCTGAGAGTGGCAGAAGTGACCTCATCCATGGACAGGAAATTGATGGTGGGCTGTTGCTGGACCATACATCAAAGACCTACCAATTGGTGGGAACCATTTTGTGTAGCCAAAACTCACCTGTTTTTCAGTTGGAAGAACGATGAGACTTGAATTTGATTCAGAATGATATGGAACTGTTTGTGTTAAATAAACTAACCTATACATCAAGGAAGTAACCCAGCTGTTGGTGCGCCTATTTGTGAAAAAGTGAATTTAGCCCTCACAAAAAGAGAGAACCCAATTAAACCTGCCTCACACCTTCTGTAAGTGATTTCCACTTATTCAGTATCAGAGCTAAGTTAGTGCAAAATGGTATCACCAATATCAGATTTCTTCTCTGGTATGCGCATTTTGCATTTAAGACGAGGTGCAGATTAGACTCAATCTGAAATATTTTGTCCTTTTGTTTAGCTGTGGTTATGGCAAATGTTCACTGAATTTATCCAGAAGACTTATGTTCCCTATTATCACTAAGCTATGGAGAGTTGTGAGGCACACTTTTCTTTCTTAATTCATCATTGCAGGATGCTTCAGCTGGCATGATACCTAAGGAAAAAGAGAATTTAATAGCAGAGGAAACGTTCAGCAACACATACCTTACAGCAACAACTAATGCAGTCTTCCTTCTTCCAGTGTTCATTTTCCTTCCGCTGAATCCCATCATCATCCATGCAACCTTCCTGCCTCAGGCGAGCCTCCAGCTTGTTTATCTGTAAAAGAAGAGGGGAGTGGTGGGATAGGAAAAGGTGGAAACTAAGCTGAATGAATCATTATTCTTGATAACAACATATATTAAAGCTTCAAAAACCTTCAGACATTTATTCATTTTCTTACCACCAAGCTTTCAGCTTGGCTTAATCAGCATTTCTATTTTTGCACAGAACACATTTGCAGTCCAAAAACTACTTGATAATTAAAATACTTTATTTTCCACTTGTATTGTAGCTGATGCCCTTTGTTCAGCCCTCACAGCTCTGACACTCCCCAGGAACCTATATCATGATGTAATTTGGATCAGTGATCAATACGTGATGAACTTCCAGCAAAGAAACTGTATAGCACAATGAGCCTTCTACTTTCTGGAAACTTGAGGGGGTGGGTGGGACCCTGCCTGAGGTCACAAAAGAAATGTATCATGGTCTAATCCTAGTTCATGACAGACACTGGTGTGCACCACAAAGCCATGCAAATTTAGCATGAATGGCAGTCACTGTTCCTTTAAAAAAGGCCTACTACTGGAATAACAAGGATGCTGATGGGTTCTGGAGGCAGCTTGCACAGAATCTCTCTTCACTGTGCTTAATGTCCAACCAGTCTTATTAGGTCACACTTGCAGGAATGCCAGATCAACAGAACATTTAAAGAAAAGCCGTTAAAAAATTACACTGCAGTCCCTTCATTAAGTGGTAAGGTAACAGTAGCCAACTTAAGACAGTTTGTGTAATTTGGAAGGGAAAAAAGGGAAAAACCAAGTCTTCAGAAAAAATAAACATTAAAAAATGAGGCAAAATGATGAAAGTGCAGTTTTATTGCCAAGGCACAGGTCTATTCTCCTCACATTCTGAATGTTTCGCTCCTATTAATTTTAATGACTCACTGCTACAATCTAACACAGAAAGGAGAAATCATGCTAAATGCTCTCTGTACATATTTTTCAAACTAATTAGTGAAAAATTATATATTTTCCATTTACCGTAAAGCCCTGATTCTGCGGTGGATTCATGCTAGCCAATCCCATTACAGCATCAGATCATGGTTACAATTCCTAACTTAGCCATGCCCAAATGGTCCAAGGGAACTACTTCTCTTATAAATGAATGACTTTCAGGTCAGCTCTCTGGCTAGGATATTGCCCTGAATCAACTGCCTGAAAGCCTCCTAACCTTTAAAACAGACCATCTGAAGAAGGCCCCAACCAGATTGAGCTACATTTGTAATGGGACCCAGCTAGGGTGACCAGACAGCAAGTGTGAAAAATCGGGACAGGTGGTCGGGGGGTAATAGACTATATAAGAAAAAGACCCAAAAATCAGGACTGTCCCTATAAAATCGGGACATCTGGTCACCCTAGACCCAGCAATGCATACTGCAGTATTGGCATGCACTTATTTCAGAAATTTCAGCTGTTCTTTAGTGGGATATTGCCTGAGGGAGGACGAGGTACAAAATGAGGTGTAGGATATTCCAAGGCAATCTGGTTACAGAAAGGACCCTCTGTTTGTGTAGCTGACCCTGCCTGTATAGAAAGGCATGGAGAAGCCAGTTGCCTTCATGGCACTGTCTCATCACTTCCTTCCTGGACATGGCTGAGGGGTCTCTCAGTGATTGGAATCCTAATGTGGGGAGAAGGCAAGAACAGGCAAGAGAAACCCCATCAAAAGGTAGCCATGGCCACAGGAAGTACCTATAATGAGGCTCAGTTGGACGGGAGAGGGAGCATCTGTTGGTTCCAGAGATTGCACAGAGGCAATTGCAGACCTGATGGGATCTGTGTGCTTGGGTGTGGGGGTGGGGATTACACTGCATCCCCTTCATTAAATAAGCTAGGAGTAACTCCATGGAGGAATCTATGACTCAACGTTTTCCTTCAGCTCATACACATTTTCCTTGAGAGTGGGTGATGTAGGTCTGAATAAGAACTTGGGGATTTGATCCTATAATATTAAAATATAATACAGTTTAGTTAAAGTTAGTAAGTAGCAGTAAACGGATCACTGGGAGGCAAGTCAGTGGCTTTCAACTTTGAGTTTACACAATTCCAGTTCCAGTCAAACACAGGGAACATGGACATAGGAGGAAATATAATTCCTACCTGTGGAGAATTATTCTTCACTTTTGATTAATAAGAACCCATACTAAGCTTCGAGCATTATTTTACGTAATATGAAAATGTACTGTACCCAAGCCTTGCTTCAAGTACATTGTTTTATATAAATAACTTCTACTTTGAAGATCAAGTGTTTCTAAATTAATAATAGAAATAGCAGCAACCAAGTGCTGTCAGGCCTTTTGCACCAATTAGCTGTTCATACTTAAAAAGGGAATGTCAATACGTTTGCCTTGAAATCTGCTCATTTTGTTGATAGAAGTACTAACTTGACAGCAGACTGTGCTTTGGAGAATAATTTATCTTTGAAACCCCAAGTCACACTTAAGTGTTTTCCTAAATGGAAAGTCGAAGTTTGAAAGAGAATGAAAATGCATAAATTAATTCACAGGTTATACAGTATCAAACTATTTTTTAAAATGATTTTAATTGAGGACCTCTGACTTTTTACAATTGAATGTATCTTTCCATCCTGCTGTAACTTCTTATAAAATTCCTCTCTTGGCACCATCCCAACATTACGGCAATTGACTGGAGCAACGTGAACAATAAAAACCGTTAACACAGCAGTAACACACATGTACTGCGTGTGTGTCATATGATACTGGAAGACTATTTTTTAGTTTGTTAGTGCTCCAGGTAGGGTCAAACTCTTCTGTGTTTGTACACCTCCAGCACAGTGGGACCCCAATCATGATTAGGGCCTTTGGGTGATAATACAGAAATGAATAGATTCATATATTCTAAATCCAAAAGGGGCCATTGTGATCATCTTGTCTGACCTCCTGACTACCGTGAATTAATTCCTGTTTGAACTAGAGAATCTCTTTACAAAAAAATATTAATTACCCTCACTGTTAATAATGTATGCCTTATTTCTAGTCAGTTTGCCTAACTTCACCTTAATACTAATTTCAGTCAAACATATGACAACTTCTTTTTATTTACATGAGAAAAGTGGTTTTATTTAGATGTAGCAAGGTTTCACAAATATGATCCAATTGTTTGTGCAGTTGCTGTGAAACTACTGCATATCACTCTTCTACTATGACATTCAGAAAAAGAGGGGTTGTTATCAGAGTGCAAGATTAGGAAATAGATCTGCATCCCGTAATTACTTCAGTAATAACTAGGTTTCTTGTATTTGAACAAAATAAGTTTGATCTATCTGGAGGATAGAATGGTCATTTGAGGGAATAACATTCCTTAAAGAAAAAGCAAAAAACCCATGGAAATATACCTCCAGCTACTGAGCTGAATCTCCCACACTAGTGGTTTTAATTACAGCAAAAATCAGAACTCTGCAGTCCACCACTTAGATCCAAAATGGTAACGCATAGTTTATGAGAAATCTATTGCAACAGTTCTATCTTTATATAAAATAAAATTATTTTCATGCTTTAAAAGGTGCTAAATGGATTTAGTAATGTTTTGATAAATTTCAAACACATTTCTGCATCACTGCAATTATCAAAATATTGAGCTGTTAAATCAATGTCTGCCAGCTGCATGCTGTATGTGCAAAAGGGTGGAAAATCTGTCTGAGTACTCTGTAGGACAATGGAAGAACAAGAAATAAACAGAAAGAATTATCTACTGATACTCTGCTTTGTCCTATTGTTACATTTTATTATATTTTTGAAATGTATTTTACTTATGATGACAAATATTGAGAAGCTGATTTTTGCTGTTTGTTAATTACAACAACAATAACTTGAAATGAAAATATGTCCTTTATATCAATCAAAAGGTTAATTTCATAGGCTCAGATCACCCCTTTCTGAAACACAGTCAGGGAGGTGGCATGTTTCCTCTCTCCCTCCCAACAAAGCCCTGACAACCTGTGGATTTTGGAATAACTGCTGGGTGTCATAGCCATCTGCTCACAGGCCGTGTGCTTATGCCAGAGAGAAGTGAAGACGGAACTAAAACAATGCTGTTACAACAGTACCATATGACCACGGCTTCCCACACCTACTGATGCCCTAGAACCTCTGGAAAGGAAAGTTCTGCAGTGAAGTGATGCTCCACTTGAGTTAATACCTCAGACTATTAAGTAGATTCCCCGTATGGTGGATGTATCTAGGCACCTGTTCCCATCAACCCACACAATGTGTAGACCTTCAGTTCAGCTGTGGGCTCTCTGCAGGGTCTGAGGCCGGGATGGGTGAAGCCATGAGGTAGGTTTCCCACAAAGAAAGCAGGTATGATCCAGCATATATACAATACAGTCTCTACTTTACATCAATTAAACAAGGTGACATTAGTTTGAGACAGAAACCAAATAAATCACAGCTCCTGAGAGATGATTTTCTCCATCACATTTTAAGCATGGTAGCCATTAAATACTGACATGCATATGACAGAGCTTTTAAGGGAACTATAAGGTTATAGGTATTTTTGTTATGCTTATTGTCACCTGATGGCCAACGTGAGAATAGCTATTTACTGTTAGAAGCCATAGGGCTGTATAGAGCATGCTCCAGTGGGCGGGGGGAAGCAGGGTGTGAGGAAGTTTTTGGAAGATTGAGTATGGTTAGTTGTCTATGAACCCGTTTCTGAACCTGTACAGTTGTGTTTTGGTTCTCCATATACTACATTGGCGATGAGGATCAACTGGAAAACGATAACCAGCAAGTTCTACACATTGTATAAGTGACAACCTTTTTTTTTTTTTTTTTTGATTGCAAAGAAAAATAGCTGCATATGGAAAACGAAAGAGTATGATGCAGAGCAGGAGGACTGGATTCAGTAGTCAGAGAGAGTTTCCCAGTACTCCATTGCAAATGATATAGAGGGTGATAACAAGAAACATGCCATTTTACTGAGTGTTTGTGGACCAAAACAGAGTTGGATTAGAAGTTTGCTGGCACCAGAAAAGACCAGAGCCAAATCCTTCGATGAGCTGGTTAATGCTGTCAAGCACCATCACAACCCCATGCCATCAGAGATCGTGCAGTTTTAAATGTAACAGTTTTCCCCGCCAACTTGGAATGTCCATGGCTTGTTTTGTAGTAGAACTGCATCGTTTGTCAGACCACTGTGGTTTTGGAGATAAGTCTATCCCACAGTATGGCATTTAATGTATCTGTGGTGTCTGTGATGAAAAAATTCAGAAATCTCAGTTGGCAGAGGCCACCTTAGAGTTTTAAAAAGCACTGGAAATAGCACGAAGTATGGAAGTAGTTGCATAGCATGCTTTGGATTTACAGGGAAGCACTAAGCAGCACTTAGATAGCGAAACAGTCTTGAGCACCATGCACAAATTGTCCAGCATTGTACACAAAGCAAATTAATCTTTAAGAAAACAGGTATCTCCTTAAGAACACACAAAATTGCTTTTACACTGAGGAGAAACATGACCATATCTTCTGCCCATACAAGGATAGAGAGTACTGGGTTTGTCAGAAGTGAGGTCACTTTGCAAAAGTTTGCTGTAAAAAAAAAAAACATATGGAAAGGAAAATGTTAGTTCACAAGAAAGAGGTTCATCATACTGCAGAGGAGGAAGAAGAGCCAGAAGCTGAGGACTTGGTAAATACTATGTTTAATGTTATCAGCAAAAGCCAAAAGGAGAAGACACTGCGAGTTGATGTCACAATTAATGGACAAATAACCATGGAGATAGATATGGGCGTGTTTCTGTCTATAATCAGCAAGGTTACTTATCACCAGTTGTGGCCAAGGGACAATACACCAGAGACGGGATTGGCAAAGGTGGTTATGTACATATACAGGATAACAAGTTCCAGTTAGAGGTACAGCTGATATGGAGGTGGGATACCAGGACCAGAAGCCATGCCTCATGGGGCAAAAATGGTTAAAGCTATTAGAACTTAATTGGGGAGACAGCAACAATGTCCATACACTAACTATAGAAGCACTTCTTGAAAAACAGGGAGGGTCTTGGTATTCTGAAAGAGGCCACTGGCAGAATTTATGTGGATCCAGATGCTAAATCATGTTTCCTTAAGCGAGGGCCAGTACCCTATGCCATGTGCCATAAGGTAGACTAAGAACTGAACTGATTTACAGGCAGCAGGTATTATTGAGCCCATCCAATTCTCAGACTGGACTGCTCCTGTTGTCCCAGTGTTGAAATCACATGGTGGAGTCATTATATGTGGAACTACGAGGTCACGGTCAACCACGTGGTCAAGTTAGATATGTATCCACTCCCCAGGCTTGAAGATCTGTATGCTACCTTATCAGGGGGAAAACTTCCACAAAAATCAATGTAAATAATGCATATCTCCAAAACTCTCTGGACAATAGAGCTAAGCCCTATGTAACAATCAATACTCCCAAAGCATTGTTTCATTACAACTGCCTCCCATTCTGAAAGTTAGCAGATCTGGATATTCTTCAAAGGGTAATTGACAATTTATTCCAAGGCATGCTACATGCCTATGTATACCATGATGATATCCTGATTACAGGGGAATCGGAGTCAGAACACTTGCAAAACTTGGACCAGGTACTACAAAGATTGGCTGATTCAGGTATGCGTCTTAAGAGGGAGAACTGTATTTTTCAGGTTGTTGAAGTAATTTACCAGGGACATAAAATTGACGCAACTGGCTTACATCCAACAGAGAAGGTACAGGCCATTACTGAGGCACTACCACCAAAGTCATATGGGGATAAGATTCCAGTGGACAAACAAAAAATAGATTTCGCAGAAGCAAAGAAATTGCTGAAGCCATCAAACCTTTCAGTTCATTATGATAGCCAGAAAGAACTAGTATTGTCTTGTGACCACCACGTGGGGTGGGAGCGGTAGTAGCTCACCAAATGTCAGATAGATCTGAGCGTCCCATCAGTTATACACCAAGATCACTAGCCCCATCAGAAAAAAGTTATTCCCAACTAGAGCGAGAAGGGCTAGCCATGTTTTTTGGGATAAAGAAGTGCCACTCTGACCTATATAGCAGGCATTTTTTTAATACATTCAGACCATAAACCTCTGAAAGGCCTGTTAATTGACAGCAAACCTGTACCCACTACGGCATTTGCCAGAATTCAGAAATGGGATCTTACCTTATCTGCTTATGATTTCGAGTTTGATTATAAACCTAGAAAAGTACTGGGTAATGTGCATGCTCTGAGTAGACTTCCTTTACCAAATAGCCCATCAAAAGTATTGCAGCCTAGAGAAGCCATCCTCATTATTGGACTACTGACCACTTCTCTAGCCATTACAGCATCAATAAAAAGAGAGAGAGAGAGAGAGAGAGAGAAATAGACCCATTGTCTCGAGTGCAGATAATGGTTATAAATGGCTGGACAGAGAGAGTAAGCACAGAGCTCCCACCTTATTGTTCCCAAAAGCAGTCTTTAAGTGTCCAGGATGGGTGTTTATTATTAAGAGTCTCAGGTGATCCTACATCCAATAAATAGACCAGTGGTGCTAAAGTTGTTACATGCAGCACATCCTGGCATTGTATGTATGAAAGGGCTCTCACAAAGTTGTGTGTGGTGGCCGGGAATGCTTCAGAAAAGCAAGACTGTTGTGTGACAGTGTAGCTTGCCAATCCAGCCACCATGCTCTACTGAAAGTTCCTTTGTACCCAGGGGAATGGCCTTAGCAACCCTGGGTGAGGCTTCATGTAGACTATGTTGGTCCATTTATGGGGGACTTTTTTTTAAGTAATTGACATGTCTTCAAAATGGATTGAGGCACATATAATGCTCTCTTCTACACCCAAGGCTATAACTGATAAACTTTGACATATTTTTCTATTTTTGGATTGCCTGAGACCGTGGTACCCAGTTCACTGGTGCTGTATTTCAGGAATCACACAAGCAAATCATAAAAGAGGGAATGAAAAAGATGACACATGGAAGCATGGAAGACAAGCTGGCCAGGCTTCTTTTCCAGTATCACATGACACCACAAACCACAAGAGGAAAGCCGCCTACAGAACTTTTAATGGGAAGAAAACTAAAAACACATCTGGACTCACTACACTCTGAATATGTTGCTAAGGTGAAGGAAAAGCAGGCAGCACACAAGTTATATTATGATGTATGAGCATCACAAAGAACATTAGGTGTAGGTAATGCAGTATGTGTTCTTAATTTTAACAGTGTCCCTCACTGGTTATCAAATTGTATTGTAGCACAAGTTACCTGTAGAGAATTCTCATTTGGATGTTGAGGTACCAGGTGTTAAGGACTCATTAGACTACCCAACTGCTACAACCAGATATAGTGAGATTGCTGAGGACACTGTACCAACCACTACTGTGGACTTGGAAGATAAGCCTCCAGAGACAGTTATATTATCAGAAAGCCCTTCTGCGCCTGCTATTGATCAAGGACCAAAGTTGTTTCCACTGTACCATTCCAGGAGGTCTCCTAAATCTGGAGACAGTGTGGACTTATAGCAAGGCAATTATTCTAGAGAGCAGAATAAGCCCTTGTAATTGCCAGACGATTAGGGTAGGCTACCCCAACTTCTTAATTAGGATGTTTTGTTTTGTTGGTACAATGTTAATGTTTTGAGTTTATTATTACTAATATTTTAAAAGGGGTGGAGAGTAATGTTGTAGGTATTTTTGTTATGCTTATTGCCAACTGGTTGCCAATGTGATAATAGAAGCCCTAAGACTGTACTGAGCATGCTCCAGTGTGTTGAGTGGGGGGAAAGATGTGAGGCTGTTTTTCCAAGATGGAGGCCAATGAGTTGCCTGTATGAACCTGTACGAGAATTAATTATCTCCTTTTTCCCATTCTAATCTGTTTTGGGTCTCCATATACTTCAGGAATCTACTACTTTAAATCATAGCTCATAGTAATATACAAATAGACAGGCAGTATGGTCCAGTGAATAAGACACTGAGATGGGAATAAAAGAACTGGGTTCTATTTCTGGTTCTGCCACTGATTTACTGTGTGACCTTGGCCAGTTCACTTTACCTCTGAGCTTCAGTTTCCTCATTTGTAAAACAGGTATAATTATCCTTTACCTGCCTTTGTAAAGCAGTTTGAAATCCCCTGATGAATAATGCTATGTGAGCACTAAGTTTTATTATTCTACAATTGGTAAAATATTGTTCATTGGTGAATAGGAGTTTATGGACTGCAGATTTACTCCATTTTCATACATTGCATGACCCAGCCCTTCAGTAGCTGCATTCTTCAGGGGTAAAATCCTCTCACATATTGAGAGGTCAGGAACAGACAATAAGAGATCTTTTGCTGCTCTCATGTACAGATGGTTGAGAAGAAGAGAGGTCAGAGCTGTAATGTTTTCTCTCTAGGTAATTATACACATCCATCATAATAGGATCTGAGCTCTCTCTCGCAGCATATGCACACAGGGGGTTTTGTGGGTGGGCGGGAGCAGTGACAGGGGCATGATCAGTGAGTAAACCTCTTGCACAGATCCAGTGGCAGACAAACCATGTGGTAGGGTGGGGGCTGTAAGCCAACTGGAGAAGCAATTGCAGCCTGTCCTCATAGGTGTTTGTGCCTCTGAGCTGGGAGGGTTTCATCCCTCCAGCCCCCATGTAGTATGCCTGAGCCAAACCTGTTTATTTGGCCTTTAAAGCAGGGACCAGGGTTTCCCCTACAATTAGAAATAGTTCACTATCAACAGTCATAATACTGTAATGCTATTTGTACCTATGCGTGACACTAAATCCTCTTTTTAAATGAGCATGTGTATTCGTGTAACACCGACAGACCCTGGTCATCAGTGGGTGGGATTGAACCTAGGACCTCTGAAGCTTAATGCTTCAGCCACATGGCTGTTAGCTAAAGCTGTTGCAGACGCATTAATCTCTAAGTGGTCTCGGTGCCACGTACGGGGAGACTTTGGCAAACCTGTAAAGTGCCTGAAACCACTATGGTTTATTGTTAAAGACAGCCTAGTCAGCAAGCTGTTAAAAGCAGTCTCAGCTTGACCAAGGGAGGAGGGGAGGGAGTTTTGGGGTGCCACAGAAAGGGCAGCTTGACCCCGCATCCTTCCTGATAAGAATTGTGTTGAAGTTGCTGATACATGCATTTAAAAAGAGCAGGAATGTCTATTGGAGTCTCAAGGCTGCAGGCTCCGGATAAACCCAGGGCCGGCGCTCCCATTAGGCGACCTAGGCGGTCGCCTAGGGCGCTGCTATTTTGGGGGCGCCTGCGCCCCCGCCGCCCGTAGAAATTTGGGGGCGGGACCTTCCGCCGCCGCTGTTGGGGGCGGGGTTTCGGGGGCGGGACCTTCTGCTGCCTAGGGCGCCGGCAAAGCTGGCGCCGCTACTGGATAAACCCACACCTGGTTAATCAATAATCAGAAGGAGCCTCTTGCTTACCCATTGGAACTGTTTGCTTGACAAGTTTTCTTTAAGGGACACGTCTTTCTATTACTAATGTATAAATAAGGGGACTCCTTTGGGGGACTCTTCGGGACTGGTCTCTCCCTCTGGATGCATCTTGTGTTCCCCACCGGCAGATGGGCTGCCACTGTGCCACTCGAGAGCCACACTCAGCTTCGGTAATTATCGAGGGTTGGGAGTGTTTTACTAACCTGTTGCAGACGTCTGTAAGTGCTTGAAACCAAGTAAAGTTTAGCTTTTAAGTGAAACCATTCTTGTGTTGTCCTGTTTGTGCCAGCCATCTATTGGTTGGACGGCCGTGTCTCCCCTGATTTATTTCCTGACACCTCCTTGCACAGAGTAAAAGTTACCAAGAGCTTTGGGTTGAAAGAACCCCGGGTAACAGCCACTACAGGGGACAGAGCACCACACCCAGGAGATGTGTGGGTTACATACTTCCCCTAGCTGAGAAAGCAAGTCCCAAGCTTCAGACACTTCCCAGTTGAAATCCCGGATGAGCCCCCACTTGTAACACTGACAGACCCTGGTTGTTTTCAGGCGGGATCGAACCTGGGGCCTCTGAAGCTTAGTGCACGAGCCTCTACTGCATGAGCTAAAAGCCACATGGCTCTTAGCTAAGGCTGTAGCGGACTCATTAATCTCTAAGTGGTGATACTAGAGGGGACGGAACACCACACCCAGAAGGCTTGTGGGTTACATTTGCTCCCTAATGGATATC
Organism: Platysternon megacephalum; assembly: GCA_003942145.1. NCBI lineage: Eukaryota > Metazoa > Chordata > Testudines > Platysternidae > Platysternon > Platysternon megacephalum. The sequence continues at coordinate 9,972,201 of QXTE01000033.1, read as the reverse complement.
TACATATCCAGTTGATATTAAGGGCTCTACCTATATAATACATGCATATTTTCACTCAAGGCATGAAAACAGCACTCTCTCTCTTTGTGACAAAAGACCATTCTTTTGCTTTTTCTACAGTGTGCATCTCAATTCTTTCTCCTTAAATATCATGTTCTAAATTTCATTGAACCCTATCATCCAGCTGATTCTGAACCACATCACCCTGTTATTCTTTTCTATATCATATTTTTTATTGCAACACTGTTGTCTTAGCCCTTGAGAGGATGCCCTACTGAGAAAACAAACCTTTTGTATAAAAGGAAAAAGCTGGAAAAGAAGAGGCAAATGAGAAGATTAAGTTCTCATATGAACACTCTCCATCAATTTAAACTGTAATCCCCCCTCGTCTGTTTTTGTTTGCTGAAGATCTCATTAAACTATGTATCAATGTGTTTCTTTAATGATGAAATACTATTTCATTTTCTCTTTTCCTTCAACAGAGGTTTATCTATTATCTAACATATTCCTGTTCAAAATAAATAATGTCTTTCTAGAAAAGGAAAACAAATTTGCAAATCTGTCTATATCATATTTCAAATAACTGTAAAACCCCTGGAGACAGGGGACTCCAGATATTTGCAGTTAACTTAATATTTGAGCTTCAGTTGTTTCAATATATATAAAAACATGAACTCTGAGTGTAAGAAAGGCTGGTGGAATTCCAGGTCCAAACAAAAGATCCACATATATAGTAGAGTGAAAAAGTCACCTCTCATGGGACATGTTTTAACAACAGAAAATTAATTCTGGCCTTCCCCCAGGCTTGAATGATCACAGGGTTCCAATTCAGCAAGGTTTCCTATTAAACCTTAAGCTCAGGCCTACATTTTTAAGCATAAAGTTGTCCCACTGAGACTACTTATGTGCTTAAAGTTAGGCACATACTGAACTGGGGGCAGGGCCCCTTTTCTTCCCTCAGGAGCTACCTATCTGTCCCAGAAACTTCCTCTGCAGGGGGCTGCTTCCATCTCTCTTGTAGGCAGGGTGCAGTAAGGAGCCACACTTAACCCAAAGAATCAGCAATAATTAACATGCAGCTAGTTGAAAAATGTATTTGTGAACACGTTCCCTAAATCTGACTCACTTGAATGTGGCCATGTTCATACCCTTCACTATTTGTCAAATTGCCCTTCCTTTGGTAAAAATGAACAGAAGATGGTGATGAGAGAGGAAATTACCTCACTTGCTTCCTTTGGTTGGGGAAGCAGGCCCCTCAGTGGAATGACTCATGGGGCCCCTCCTCAACCTGCAGACATTCTGCAATTGTCTGTGGGACTCCTGGGGAGAATGATGTGCAATTCCCCCTGGCTATATCTCGACACAATGTGAAGCTACTCCCCTAGCCCCTCCCCTTCCATAGATTACAGCCCTGCAGAGTGCCCTCCACAGGGTCCTTGGATGGAGGGAGAGAGAGAGGGTGGGACTACATGACAGAGGTGGCCACCTCCCACTACCACACATGAGAAGTGAGATAGAGTCATGGAGGGGTTTAAGCAATGGCCTACCCCAGAAAGGAATCAAGTGCCATTTTCCCATCTGACAATAACATGACTAAGAGGTTGCCCAAAGGCACGGTACCGACTAGAACCCAGGTCTCTAACTATCAGATGGCAGATCCAAATCTTATACACTCAGCCACAGTGACTCTCAGAATACCAACTCAATGTGCTTGACTGTCATGTACTCTCTGCTTTAACCAGTGTATACCACATTCCCAAAGGTAGGAATAAACTCCATGATTCTTGAGCTCCAACATTCTACTGCAATCTAGCAAATAGTTGTGTAGCCCACTGGCAAAGTCTGTGATTACCACACAATGTAGTGGCTGGCTTCCATAAAGGATACCAGTTAGTCTGTTAGCACAGGTACTAGAGGTCTGTACTGTGGATCTGAAGGCCCAGGGTTCAAACTATGTTGATGAGCTATGATTCTTATGATTGTGCATGATGGAATCTGTTTTTCCCATTTTCTAAAAAAAAAAAAAAAAAAGCAACTCTGTTACTGTGTGAGGTTATAATGGAGAGGCAGCATCTTCTCCAAAGTGAAAGCTGATTTCAATTTCCTCCTTGTATCGTAAAAAAATAAATAAGAAAGCCCTTGTTCTTCAGATATTTAGCACTTTGCTAGAATTAGTTCTGATCATGTTGGAGTAAGCAGTATAAAGAATTAAGAGTCTCCAAAACTGTTCCTTTTCAAAATTTCTGAAGTGTCTAATGTTTCTTTATATCTTTTTATCAGAATCATATTATATCACATCATTCTAAACATAGGTACTGGCTAACCGCTGGTAGCTTCACCGTTGTTTTTAAATCTAAGTACAGATCTTAAGTGTCATGGCAATAAATGCTATACAATGCAGAGAGATTAGATTGGATATTGACAGTGACCTTTGTAACAAGGGAAGGAATAGTAAAACAAGTTGCCACTATTTGGAAAGCAGACATGATTCTCCACCATTGAAGTTGACGGAGAAAAGAAAAAGCTGATGGAAATATACCCTACGTAGCCACCAACAAATTTCCTGATCTAAAGTGCATTGAAATCAATTCAAAGACTTCCACTGACTTCAGTGATCAGGCCCTCAATGGCTAAAATATAGATTTTGGAGAGAAATATTGCTTTTTCACCTGTAGACCTACTACCAAACACTGATACAGTGCTATCGTAGAATCATAGAAATGTAGGGCCAGAAGGGACCTTGAGAAATCATCACGTCCAGCCCCCTGCACTGTGGCATGACAAAGTAAACCTAACTGATTGGTATTTGTCCAACTTGTTTTTAAAACATTCCAATGATGGGAACTCCATGAACCTCCCTTGGAATCCTATTCCAGAGCTTAACTACCCTTACAGTTACAAAGTTTTTCCTAATATCTAACTTAAATCTCCCTTCTTGCAGATTAAGCCCATTCTATATCCTTTTTGCCTCTTTTTGAAAGTAATTGTAAAGAAGATTTCATAAATAATCTGTGCAATGACAGCCAGATTTGGAGGCTGACTGAAAACTATGCAGGAAAACAGCAAATCTGTTTCATTTAACAAAATCTGGGTGTAAATCATTACATAACTTGGGAGGAGAAAGCTGGCATCTGTAGAAGAATGGAAATTTCTTGGTGTGCTGTGTCATATTTTCTCTAAACATTCTCACAGCACATAGTTCCATTTTAGTTCTCCTCCCCCTGCCTTTGAGCAAAAGGTGGATTCTGGTTATCAATTCTCTGTAGGGCAGTTTTGAATGAGTTTGGTATTTCAGGTTTCAAAGTGGTAGCCGTGTTAGTCTGTATCAGCAAAAACAATGAGGAGTCCTTGTGGCACCTTAGAGACTAACAAATTTATTTGGGCATAAGCTTTCATGGGCTAGAACCCACTTCATCAGATGCATGGAGTGGAAAATACAGGAGCAGGCATAAATACATGAACATATGTGAGTTGCCTTAACAAGTGTGAGGTCAGTCTAATGAGACAATTCAATTGACAGCAGGATACCAAGGGAGGAAAAATAACTTTTGAAGTGGTAATGAGAGTGGCCCATTTCAGACAGTTAACAAGAAAGTGTGAACAACAGTAGGAGGAAATTAGTATTGGGGAAATTAGGTTTAGGTTTTGTAATGACCCAACCACTCCCAGTCTTTATTCAGGCCTAATCTGATGGTGTCCAGTTTGCAAATTAATTCCAGTTCTGCAGTTTCACGTTGGAGTCCGTTTTTGAAGTTTTTGTTGTTGAAGTATTGCCACTTTTAGGTCTGTTATTGAGTGACCAGGGAGATTGAAGTGTTCTCCTACTGGTTTTTCAATGTTATGACTCCTGATGTCAGATTTGTGTCCATTTATTCTTTTGCGTAGAGACTGTCCGGTTTGGCCAATATACATGGCACAGGGGCATTGCTGGCACATGATGGCATATATCACATTGGTAGATGTGCAGGTGAACGCGCCCCTGATGGTGTGGCTGATGTGGTTAGGTCCTATGATGGTGTCTCTTGAATAGATATGTGGACAGAGTTGGCACCAGGGTTTGTTGCAGGGTTTGGTCCCTGGGTTGGTGTTTTTGTTGTGTGGTGTGTAGTTGCTGGTGAGTATTTGCTTCAGGTTGGGGGGCTGTCTGTAAGCGAGGACTGGCCTGTTCCCCAAGGTCTGTGAGAGTGAGAGATAGTCCTTCAGGATAGATTGTAGATCCTTGATGATGCGCTGGAATGGTTTTAGTTGGGGGCTGTAGGTGACGGCTAGTGGCGTTCTGTTACTTTCTTTGTTGGGTCTGTCTTGTAGTAGGTGACTTCTGGGTACCCTTCTGGCTCTGTCAATCTGTTTCTTCACTCCACCAGGTGGTTACTGTAGTTTTAAGAATGCTTGATAGAGATCCTGTAGGTGTTTGTCTCTGTCTGAGGGATCGGAGCAAATGCAGTTGTATCTTAGAGGTTGGCTGTAGACAATGGATCGTGTGATGTGGTCTGGTTGAAAGCTGGAGGCATGTAGGTAAGTATAGCAGTCGGTAGGTTTCCGGTATAGGGCGGTGTTTATGTGACCATCGCTTATTAGCACTGTAGTGTCTAGGAAGTGGACCTCTTGTGTGGACTGGTCCAGGCTGAGGTTGATGGTAGGGTGGAAATTGTTGAAATCTTGGTGGAATTCTTCAAGGGCCTCCTTCCCATGGGTCCAGATGATGAAGATGTAATCAATATAGCGCAAGTAGAGTAGGGGCATAAGGGGACGAGAGCTGAGGACCGTTGTTCTAAGTCAGCCATAAAAATGTTGGCTTACTGTGGGGCCATGCGGGTAACAAGAAAGAAATGAAGATGAGATTACATATGTCACGCTCTTGGGTGTATAATCAATATCCCTACTACATACCTTCCATAATATACTGTATTATGTTAATACGATTACGTGACTCTTGGGGTAAGTTTGTTGTCTGTAGTATGTGTATCTGTATTTGTGGTGTGCTTGCTGCTTGACTGAAATATACCGTGTGCTCTGTTTGTTTGGAGGACCGTGTGCTGACCGTGTGTGCTGAGCCTACCGGCCTGCTAGGCAAGGCTGAGAGCTGACAGCTTCTTAACGAGGCTGTGATCCCTAAGCCTTTTAGCACCCATCAACCCTTAACCAGGGGGCGGGGCTACTCAGGGAGAACAGGGCTTTAAAAAGCCTGCTCCTAAGCGACCAGAGGAGCTAGCCAACGGGAGCGGCTAACAGGGGAATTTTGCGAGGGAGTTTATAGGGGGAGTGTGAGCCGGGGCTAGGACTCAACTGTGACGGATTGGTTCACAGAAACCCCCTTGGGAGCTGCCAGCTGATGTGCAAAGGCTACCTCTGGTTCTATTCTCCCCTGCCAGCTACTGGTGGTTCCAGCCCTCAAAGTCTTGCTGACAGCCAGACACGCCTATCTGCTCCAGACACAGACCAGAGTCTGAACCACCTGTCCCAAAGCTGCAGGGTTTACCTGAGAACAGCTCACAGAAGTCTGCTTGCCTTTAACACTCAGATGCCCAATTCCCAATGGGGTCTAAACCCAGATAAATCCGTTTTACCCTGTATAAGCTTTATACAGAGTAAACTCATAAATTGTTCGCCCTCTATAACACTGATAGAGAGATATGCACAGCTGTTTGCTCCCCCAGGTATTAATACATACTCTGAGTTAATTAATAAGTAGAAAGTGATTTTATTAAATACAGATAGTAGGATTTAAGTGATTTCAAGTAGTAACAGACAGAACAAAAGAAGTTACCAAGCAAAATAAAATAAAATACGCAAATCTATGTCTAATTGCACTAAATACAGATAAGATCCTCACCAGTTCCAAAATGTTCCCTTTTACAGGCTAATCTTCTTTTAGCCTGGGTCCAGCAATCACTCACACCCCCTGTAGTTTTCAGTTTCCTTCAAGTGTCCTGTGGGGGTGGAGAGGCTCCTTCTTTAGCCAGCTGAAGACAAAATGGAGGGGTCTCCCACAGGTTTAAATAGACTGTCTCTTGTGGGTGGAGACCCCCTCCTCTCCCTCTGTAGAATCCAGTCACAGAATGGAGATTCGGAATCACATGGGCAGGTCACATGCCCATGCATGACTCAGGACTGCAGGTAGCAGCCATTACCCACATGCTGCCTTGAACGTCCTCAGGTAGACTTCTAATGTGGATTGGAATCTTCCAAGCTCTTTTGTTTGTTAAGTGCCCCCTGACTGAACACCTAATTTGCACATTCCTTTCCCCAGAAGTCACCAAATGTTCTAACTGAGGCCCCTTAGAAATCAAGCAATCATACAGCCAATGTTCATAACTTAGAACACACAAATGGTGCCTGCATACAACTAGGGTGAACATAACCAGTAGATCACAACCTTTACATAGATGTGTTACATGGCCTATGTAGCAAAACCCTATTCCAGTTATATTATACATACATTTATGAGCCCCTTTATGGGGTACACTGTCACATCAACATTCATTCAACTAAAAGCCAAAAACACCCCCTTGATATAAACAAAACAACAACAAAGGAACCAGCTGCAGGAGTGAAAATAGAATGCAGGCAGAAGTCCAGCAACAGAGTGCGGGCTACCCAGTTTATTGCACCCAATGCAGCATGTATGATTACCTGCCATATGGGCGGGTGGTGTATGTGTGCATTCGGTGCAAGGAGCTCCTGGCGCTCAGAGACCGTGTACGGGCTTTGGAGACCAGAGTGGCTGAACTGGAGGAGCTGAGAGAGATGGAGAGGTACATAGATGAGACTTTCTGGGACACAGTAGAATGGTCCTACCTCCAGTGTGAGAGCCTCTGTGCTGTTGAGGAGGATGAAAGTCCCAGGGAAGGAGAGCATCTAACTGGAGCAGAGGGAAACGATCCTATAGTTGGGACCCTCCTTCCAGATGATGTCTTGGTATCCTCTCGTACTGAGGATACTTCTCCGGGGGAGGGAACTCCAGTTATTAGGAAGAGACAGGTATTAGTAATGGACGATTCTATCATTAGAAACACAGATAGCTGGTTTTGCAATGACCGGGAGAACCACATGGTGACTTGCCTGCTTAGTGCGAAGGTTGCGGATCTCTTGAGACATCTAGATAGGCTTATGTGTAGTGCTGGGGAGGAGCCAGTGGTCGTGATACATTTAGGTACCAATGACATAGGGAAGGATAGGAGAGAGGTCCTGGAGGCCAAATTTAGGCTGCTAGGTAAGAGATTGAAGTCCAGGACCTCCATGGTAGCATTCTCTGAGATGCTCCCAGTTCCATGCGCAGGGCCAGTTAGAAAGGCAGAACTGCAGACTCTCAATGCGTGGATGAGACGATGGTGTAGGAGGGGTGTAGATTTATTAGGAACTGGGGAAACTTTTGGGAAAGGAAGAGCCTATACAGGAAGGATGAGCTCCACCTAAACCAAAATGGAACCAGATTGCTGGCACTTAACATTAAAAAGGTCGTAGAACAGTTTTTAAACTAAGGGCTAGGGGGGAAAGCCGACAGGTGCAGAGGAGCACGTGATTCGGACATCCCTTAGGGGAGGATCTATTAAAAGAGAATCTCTATGTCCTAGTGAGGACGAGAGGATGGAAAATGATAAAATACAGGCAGGGTCTGATCAGAAACAGTCAAATAAAAAAAAGAGTCCCATTCAATTACATCGTGCAATGGCAGACAGCTAAAAGGAGACAAGTTTTTAAAGTGCTTATATACCAGTGCTAGAAGTCCAAATAATAAAATGGGTGAACTAGAGTGCCTTGTATTAAATGAGGATATTGATATAATAGGCATCACAGAAAGTTGGTGGAATTATGATAATCAATGGATTACAGTAATACCAAGGTACAAAACATATTGGAAGGACAGAACAGGTTGTGCTGGTGGGGGAGTGGCATTATATGTGAAAGAAAGCATAGAATCAAATGAAGTAAAAATCATAAATGAATCAAACTGTACCATAGAATCCCTATGGATAGAAATTCCATGCTCTAAGAAGAAGAATATAGGTAGGGATATATTACCGACCACCTGACCAGGATGGTGATAGTGACTGTGAAATGCTCAGGGAGATTAGAGAGGCTATTAAAATAAAAAATTCAATAATAATAATGGGGAATTTCTATTATCCCCATATTGACTGGGTACATGTCACCTCAGGAAGGGATGCAGAGATAAAGTTTCGTGACACCTTAAATGACTGCTTCTTGGAGCAGCTGGTCCTGGAACCCACCAGAAGAGAGGCAATTCTTGATTTAGTCCTAATTGGAGCACAGGATCTGGTCCAAGAGGTGAATAGCTGGACCGCTTGGTAATAGTGACCATAATATAATTAAATTTAATATCCCTGTGGCAGGAAAAATACCACAGTGGCCCAACACTGTAGCATTTAATTTCAGAAAGGGGAATTACACAAAAATGAGGAGGTTAGTTAAACAGAAATTAAAGGGTACAGTGCTGAAAGTGAAATCTCTGCAAGCTGTGTAGAAACTTTTTAAAGACACCATAATAGAGGCTCAACTTAAATGTATACCCCAATTTAAAAAAACATAGTAAGAGAACCAAAAAAGAGCCACCGTGGCTAAACAACAAAGTAAAAGAAGCAGTGAGAAGCAAAAAGGCATCCTTTAAAAAGTGGAAGTTAAATCTTAGTGAGGAAAATAGAAAGGAGCATAAACACTGGCAAATGAAGTGTAAAAATACAATTAGGAAGGCTAAAAAAGAATTTGAGGAACAGTTAGCCAAAGACTAAAAAAGTAATAGCAACATTTCTTTTAAGTACATCAGAAGCTGGAAGCCTGCTAAAGAACCAGTGGGGCCCACTGGATGATCGAGGTGCTAAAGGAGCACTCAAGGACGATAAGGCCATTGCATCGGTCTTCATGGCTGAGGATGTGAGAGAGATTCCCAAACCTGAGCCATTCTTTTTAGATGACAGATCTGAGGAATTGTTCCAGATTGAGGTATCATTAGAGAAGGCTTTGGAACAAATTGATAAATTAAATAGCAATAAGTCACCAGGACCAGATGGTATTCACCCAAGAGTTCTGAAGGAACTCAAATGTGAAATCACAGAACTATTAACTGTAGTCTGTAACCTATCATTTAAATCAGCTTCTGTACCAGATGACTGAAGGATAGCTAATGTGACACCAATTTTTAAAAAGGGCTCCAGAGGTTATCCCAGCAATTACATGCCTGTAAGCCTGACTTCAGTACTGGTTGAAACTATAATAAAGAACAATATTGTCAGACATGTAGATTAACATAATTTGTTGAGGAAGAATCAAAATGGTTTTAGTAAAGGGAAATCATGCCTCACCAATCTACTAGAATTCTTTGAGGGGGTCAACAAACATGTGGACCAAGGGAATCCAGTGGATATAGTGTACTTAGATTTTCAGAAAGCCTTAGACAAGGTCCCTCACCAAAGGCTCTTATGCAAAGTAAGCTGCCACGGGATAAGTGGGAAGGTGCTCTCGTGGATTGGTAACTGGTTAAAAGATAGGAAACAAAGGGTAGGTATAAATAGTCAGTTTTCAGAGTGGAGAGAGGTAAATAGTGGTGTCCCCCAGGGGTCTGTTCCGGGACCAGTCCTATTCAACATATTCATAAATGATCTGGAAAAAGGGGTAAACAGTGAGGTGACAAAATTTGCATATGATACAAAATTACTAAAGATAGTTAAGACCCAGGCAGACTGCGAAGAGCTACAAAAGGATCTCTCAAAACTGGGTGACTGGGCAACAAAATGGCAGATGAAATTTAAAGTTGATAAATGCAAAGTAATGCACATTGGAAAGCATAATCCCAACTATACATATAAAATGATGAGGTCTAATTTAGCTGTTACCACTCAAGAAAGAGATCTTGGAGTCACTGTGGATAGTTCTCTGAAAACATCCACTCAACGTGCAGCAGCAGTCAAAAAAGCGAACAGAATGCTGGGAATAATTAAGAAAGGGATAGATAATAGGACAGAAAATATCATGTTGCCTCTATATAAATCCATGGTACGCCCACGTCTTGAATACTGTGTGCAGATGTGGTTGCCCCATCTCAAAAAAGATATATTGGAATTGGAAAAGGTTCAGAAAAGGGCAACCAAAATGATTAGGTGTATGGAACGGCTTCTGTATGAGGAGAGATTAATAAGACTGGAACTTTTCAGCTTGGAAGAGAGACGGCTAAGGGGAGATATGATTGAGGTCTATAAAATCATGACTGGTATAGAGAAAGTAGATAAGGAAGTGTTTACTACTTCTCATAGCACAAGAACTAGGGGTCACCAAATGAAATTAATAGGCAGCAGGTTTAAAACAAATAAAAAGTAGTATCTCTTCACACAACGCACAGTCAACCTGTGGAACTCCTTGCCAGGGGATGTTGTGAAGGCCAAGACCATAACAGGGTTAAAAAAAAAAACTAGATAAATTCATGGGGGATAGGTCCATCAATAGCTATTAGCCAGGATGGACAGGAATGGTGTCCCTAGCCCTTGTTTGCCAGAAGTTGGGAATGAGCGACAGGGGATGGATCACGTGATGATTACCTGTTCTGTTCATTCCCTCTGGGGCACCTGGCACTGGCCACTGTTGGAAGACAGGATACTGGGCTAGATGGACCCTTGGTCTGACCCAGTAGGGTCATTCTTATGCGGGCCTGTGAACTGTCAGCTGCTTATAAGCAGAAAGTGTGCATTCACTTATCTTAAACATATTTCTGTTTACTAATATGCAGGTACAGAACATACAAGATATCATTACATACATGTTTCACCACTAGTAGGCTGAGAAGTTGCACAACTGAAATTGCACAGTAGAAATCACTGATTTATGTATGTTTTCTTCATTTAGGTTCAAATACTCTCACCTGCAGCGAATTCACGCCCATTTTCTTTATGCAGTGGTTCTTTGTGTGATACAGAACATACCTCTCCTAGGACTGGAGGATCTTCTGACACAGTTCTGACCCCAACACAGGGCAAAGGTTGGCTTGTATATCCACTAGCCTTATGCTTCCCCTAATCCACATTTGGCGTGGAATCTTGGCCGCAATGGGTGAACTCAATGAGTGTTATGCCATTGATTTGACGGCAGCTAGATTTCACCCCTGGTTTTCTGTCTTGCAGGCCATACTGCCAGTCACTCTGCTTTCATGGTTGGTAGAAACTTGGGAAATTTCACCTTTTTCCACTAATATGAAAATGTACCACTGACACATACTAATTGGGCAAAAAAGAATTTCCCAATATTATTAGACTACAAGTCAAAAATAATAGCAGTAATAATCATAAAAGTTTTTAAAATACTACCTATCAAATCCCCTAATGCTCCAAGTGAGCTACATCATCATGAAAATGAATTAAAATAGAGAAGTATTATTTAGAAACCCCGTAAAATTCAAATAGATAATGCTTCTGAGGATTAAAAAACACAAATAGTTATCACCTACAGTCAGAATAGTATAAATGTAAAGCCATCTTCAATGGGCCAAAAATGAAAGCTTTTCAAATGAAGCTGCCTTGAAATGCAGATTGTATATTACTACACAATTTCAGATACATGTATTCATGATTACTTCTGGCAAAAACAGTATCTCATGAAAACTTGAACATAGTTATCCCATTTAAAAAAAATAAAGCAGATTAGACATCAGTCTCACTTAATCACATTTCAAAAACATTTAAACAAAAACTGACCATTAGAAACAAAGGAAAGGGTGTTAAAGATATTCTGTAAGCCTGTCTGCTTTAAAAACACCCACTGAAATATCATCTCTGATCTTTCACATACTATTGGTTGTATCAAGTAGTAAAAACCTTTACTGTAAGAAATTTTCAAAGAAAAAAAAAGGTAAAATAAATTTTAACCTATTTGTCACAGAGAATCTGAACTTTGGAGCTCTCAATTTCCTTTAACAAAACATTTTGTAGTTGGTCATAATTATGATTTCTCCTACCATGAAAGATCCAGCTAAGTCTAATGAAACTAGCTGAAGACACATTCACTTTAGCTACCCTGCCATACATCTAAGTTTAATGTAGAAGAGGTAATGAAAAGACAAACCTGTTGTTTTAGAGCTGCAATGGTCTCATCAACTTCGGCAGCAAAATGGCTGAAATCTTGAGCAAATCCACTGGATACTATGTCAGTTAAATGCGTTGCACTGGCTGCCTTTCTATGCTTGTGCAAATCTCCCTGGTGTCTGAAATACAAGTTAAATTTACCACCAGAAAATGGAAAATAACAATATGAAGAAAAGGTTTCACCTGGGAATTATAGGAGTTATGCTGAAAATTAACAGAACTTTGGGGAAAAAATCTGAAATGGCATTGTGCTTTTGAGATTTTACCTCACGAGTTGAAAACGTGTTTGAAATATAAAATGAATGTCATGTTACATTACAGATGCATTGCTACATTAGTCAGACCTCAAAAGTATTTTTTTTCTGAAAAGCTCCCTCCACACCAACAACCCCTTGACAAATGAAATGTCAGACATTATGCAATGCATAGGTGGGAAAGGTGCTATCTGTATTATGTATTCATGACAAGAACTACGTTAAGAAAGTAATAAGCATAGCTGTCAAAAAAAATCACACCTCTAAAGCAAGACAAGTGTAAAGTAAGCCAATCCTACTGAACACAATGAGAACAACAACAAAAACGGTTTAAGTTAGGGCTTCTCTTCACTACCATGCTAAATCGCCACCGCTGCCATTGACGTAGCAGCGCCAATTTAGCACATCTAGTGAAGACACATTACAAAGAGCTCGGCTTGTTTAGCCTAACCAAAAGAAGGCTGAGGGGAGATATGATTGCTCTCCATAAATACATCAGAGAGGAGTCTGCCAAGGGGAGTAGTGGAGGCAAAAGACATATCTGGCTTCAAGACTAAGCTTGATAAGTTTATGGACGGGATGGTAAGATGGGATAGCCTAATTTTGGCAATTAATTGATCTTTGACTATTAGCGGAAAATATGCCCAATGGCCTGTGATGGGATGTTAGATGGGGTGGGATCTGAGTTACTACAGAGAATTCTTTCCTGGGTGTCTGGCTGGTGAGCCTTGCCCACATGCTCAGGGTTTAGCTGATCACCATATTTGGGGTCGGGAAGGAATTTTCCCCCAGGGCAGATTGGCAGAGGCCCTGGGGTTTTTTTGCCTTCCTCTGTAGCGTGGGGCACGGGTCACTTGCTGGAGGATTCTCTGCACCTTGAAGTCTTTAAACCACGATTTGAGGACTTCAATGGCTCAGATATAGGTTAGGGGTTTGTTACAGGAGTGAGTGGGTGAGATTCTGTGGCCTGCGTTGTGCAGGAGGTCGGACTTGATGATCATAATGGTCCCTTCTGACTTTAAAGTCTATGAATCTATGATTGATGGGAGAGTGCTAGCCCGTCGACTTAATTACTCCATCTCAATGAGAGGCAGAAGCTATATCAAAGGGAGAGCATCTCCCAGCAACATAGCGCGGTGAAGACATCGCTTTAAGTCAATATAAGTTACGTTGCTCGGGGTGGTGGTGTTTCCATACAGTAAAATGAAGTGCCATCCTTCCTTTGTTTTATCTGTATGAGCAAAAACCGTCCATCTGCTGATTCACTTTGAGCTGTCCAATACTTTTCCTCCAACATATAATTTGGGATAGACATAGGTTTCCATTACAAACAACAGGCAGGATCCTCAGCTGATATAAATCAATGTTGCTCCTTTGACACAGTTGACTTCAGTGGAGGCAGGGTGATTTATACCAGCTGAGGGTCTATAGTCCCAGTTACACATAAGGCAACTATTCTAGAAAAGCACTTGACAAAAGTCAACAGCTGTCTTAAAAAGGTATGGAATATTTTTATACCAAGTGTGAGCTATGTGAATCGATAACGGGTATCTAAAACAGAGGATCTATGTGAGAGGAAATACTATCATATGAAAGGAGATAAATAGCAGGATTCAGTAGCAAGACTGATTCGGTTAATTTTATAAAATATGAGAGTGACCTGAAATTCATCATGATGAAAAAAACTCTGTGGAAGTTACTGAAAATGACAAACAGAAAAGTGGGGACAGTGAACTCTAACAAAACGTCAATAGCATTCAAAATTACTTGGTGAATTTAGGAGAATGGAGAGTTACTGATGGTTGCCTAAGCAATTCAATGTAGAAAAACTGTTGATATTGTAATGAGGCTATTGAAAGAAACATGAAACTGATGCACCCTCAAGAATCACAGACATTGCAAAATACTCGTGAAGTAAGGATAGGTAAAAGTCCATGCTTTGGAGAGAAAGCATAAACTAATATACCAGGATGTATAAACAAAAGCAATGAATGAATTTAGCTATTGGAGAAAATTACCAATGTATGAGAGACTGGTGAGGCTATATTCAGAAAATTTGTAGGCAGTTCACGAAAGAGAAGTCTAGAAATGGAGAACATGCAAAAGAAGGGAAACTATAATGAACTGAAAATATTGGGTGTTTCACTGAATTATTTTTAAACAAAAGTTTAAGAAGCCTATGGATTAAATTCTGCTACCAGTTACAGCTGTGCAACCCCAATGAGAATACAATTTGGCTGGTGGCCTGTATTTTCTGAAAAATGAAGGAATTGAGAGGGGATCTCAGGGATTTCTGAGGACAGAAATGATAGATGTTATATATCACTGTCACAGGGTGACTGGCCCCTTTAAGAGGGAGCAGGGCCCAGTGCACCTGTGACTGATTACCTGCTACTCAACTGGGCTTCAGAGAAGGCACCTGGGGCTTATAAAGGGGAAGCTGCTGGTAAATAGCTGCTAGAAGAAGCTACTGAGGAGAGAGAGAGAGAGTGAATACTGAGGAGAGAGAAAGAAAATCCAAAGTACAGTCCCTAGAAGGAGGGCTGTGAAATCCTGGACTTAAAGGAGAGTTTGCTGCCTGTGGAAGCCAAGATTTGAAGCTCACAGCCTCAAGCAGGAGGGCCATGAAACCCCTGAAATCAAGGGTTAAGGGACAAAAGGGTTTTGGGGGAGCCAGGCAGTGTTTAATAAATTAGAGCCAAGAGAGGGGGATTATTATTTTATGGACCCTGGGTGTAAATAAGTTATTTTTGAAGCCTCAGTGGAAAACTGAGACAGGGTGACAGGCTAGACGCAGGGCACCTTGGACTGGAACCTGGTGACAGTCACATTATTTGAACTAGTGTGAAATACAAACAACAAGAGGGAATTAAGATGACCCAAAGAAGGAAATTTAGGATGAAGAACTTTACAGAGAGAATTGAGAGTCGAAGCAGTAAAGGATGAAGGCACAGTTAACTGCTGGAGGTGCTGTTTTCTAGAAGAGATGTAAAACCAAGATTTTGACCATTTATGGTCATAAAAGAGCCACTGACACTTTCTGCAAAAGTAGGGCTGATAGTCCCAGTATCCTGAATATTTATATTATGCTTATGTTGAAATTATTCCCAAAGTTTCTATTTTAAAATCAGTATTATTTCTTTATTTTAACCATCTATTTACAAAACACTAAACTTGACAAATGAACATTACCTACATAAATGCAAACCCAAACATTTATTTCTTTCACCATCAGCCTCCATCTCTCTATATTCAGTCAGGCATAAATTATTGTCCCGATCATTAAACTCCACCCATTCAGAAACAAAAGTATGGACTAAAGAAGAAAAAAATAGCATTTCAAACACTACAAGGCAATCTCAGTGCAAGTAATCATAATTCCTCTAAACCAATACTGAATTAACTCACAAAAGGTAGTGTGTTATATCAGCTACAGACAAAAACAAGGAAAATATATTTTCCCAAACCACAAAAAATCATGATATATCAAAAACAGCCCTTTCCTTGGCATCTCCCATTGAGTATTATAGTAATCAGAATGAGTCTCTTGAGGTTTGAAATTTCCACAGTGACAATGTTCAGTAGCCCTTAAATGACAGTGTAGTACAAAATAGCTAGTAAAACACCCATACCTATGAATGAAAACTCACAGCCATTGTCATTGGTAAAAACTCAACATCATCCTTCGAATCAGCAAACCCCTAACATCTTTCAAAGTAACATTTTTGGTAACAGATTTCACTATCTGATTCCCATATGATTTGGCTTTGATTTAGCAAATTTCTAAATATTTTCTTTTAATATTGTTTTTCATTAGCAGGAATGATTTTAAACTCTTGAGTGTAATTCATCTGGTTTAAGCATGTTTCTTTCCAGTTTTATCTAGCACAAAAAAAGTTCTCTCCTAATGGACACTAAATAATACAACAACAACAACAACAACATAGCTAGCTCCTATACAATGCTCTTCATGAGTAGCTTCCAAAGCACTTTAAAGATGGTGTGACATTAAATAAGTTTAATAGCCAGGTCACTTCTTAGCTTCTAACAATACTTATAAACACTACATTTTACTGTTTGCTGCTAATTGAATGAAAGGGAATTTTAACACCTAATCAGATTAAAATCAACTAACCTTTGCTATGTTCAAATCAATTTTGTAAGCCACCTAAAGTAATTAGACTATTTTTAAATGTAAAAATGGCTTAATAATGATAGTAATAAATAATCAAAAGTCAGCAACAGCGTTAGATTGGAATATCAGCATCT
Source organism: Platysternon megacephalum (assembly GCA_003942145.1). Taxonomy (NCBI): domain Eukaryota; kingdom Metazoa; phylum Chordata; order Testudines; family Platysternidae; genus Platysternon; species Platysternon megacephalum. Next base: position 9,955,592 of record QXTE01000033.1, on the reverse strand, counting down.
AAGGTCCATCGTAATTCACCTCAAGTGGAAAATGACAGACAAATTGTATTCAGGTATAAAGAAAACTAAAACATTCAAAAGATCTCTTTTTCTCACACACAATTTCTGCATATAAAAGATTCACTTTTGAAGACTAAGTAGTAACCAAAATCTTTCATGTACATACTTTTCATGCTCAATTCCGAAGGTGGCAAGTTCATAAACACATACCTGCTTCTTGTACTGGTCTCCTCACCCCTTTTGTGCTTCTCTTTGGGATAACTGTATTCAGCAGACCGTTTGCTCCTAAAGTGGTGTGACAGAGCCCCAAACTGTCCCCTTGTCCTACAGTCTGTGAACACAACAATTCATGCTAGTATTATTTCTGAAATAAGATTTTCACAGGAAAAATGCACAAAAGTTGTAGTATCAAGTTGCTTTTGTGTGACTTATATAAACTTCAATCCAGCAAAAAACTTAAGCACATGCTTAACTTAAAGCATGTGCTTAAGTTCCATTGAAATCAATGGGTTTTAAACCTGTGCCTAAAATTAAACATAAGTTTAAGCACTTTGCTGAATAAAGGCCAGACACATTTGTATTTTATGCATTTACTTTTATTGTACTTTTAATCTTCAACAGTGGAAAAAACAGATGGGCGAAACTATTCCAAAATTCATTCTTAAAGACTACTCGTATCAAGATATGCTATTGCTATATGCAACATACAGTATTTTTTGGGGGGGTGGGGTGGGACTTTTATTTACTGATTTTTTTTCATAAGAAGACATTACAATTACATTGTTTTGACTTGTAAAGGTGTGTATCTTACTACAGAATAAACAATGTTAAGCAACATATAGCATATTATTGCATCATTCACATTTCTCTCTTTTTCAAAATTATTTAATCACAACGTGAACATGGTGCATGTTACACACACACACACACACACACACCATTCATAGTAATTCTTTTGGGGAAGCTGAGTGCTTTCTTGGTGTGTTTAGCAAGATGAAAGCCTTTTCTGCATCTATAATTAGAATGTAGCCCTCTTTTTTAGCACTCTTAGAATGCAGTACCACATATTGGATTTTTCTTATGTTATTTAAGGGGCTTCTACCTTTTATAAAGGAAGTTTGGCTCTGGTGCCCTAATTTAAACATTAGTGTCTCTAATATGGATGTTAGTAAGATTTTGGTTAAAATACTATCTATATTTATAAGATAGCAACACAGATCAGAGATTGCAAGACCAGAAGGGACCACTGTGCTCATCTAGTCTGACCTCCGGTATAGCATGGGCCAGAGAACGTCCCCAAAATAATTCCTAGTGCATATTTTTGGAAAAACATCCAGCCTTGATTTACTTAATGTACAGTATATACAGTGGTCTTCTCCTCGTGTATGTATGTATGTATGTATGTATGCATGCATGCTGTAACATTATCAAAGGCTGTGTCTACACTTAAACCACTACAGAGACACAGCTGCAGCTGCGCTGCTGTAGCTAGCACTTCAGTGTAGACACTCACTACGGCGTTGGGAGGGATTCTCCCATGGCTGTAGTTCATCTACCTCCCCAAGAGGTGGTAGCTAGGTCGACAGAAGAATTCTTGTATCTTGAATTCATCCATCGATCTAGCGCTGTTTACACCAGGGGCAAGGCTGGCATAGCTACATCTCTCAGGCATGTGGATGTTTCACACCCCCAAGAGACGTATGCTGATGTCAGTTTTCAGTGTAGACCAGCCTTAAAACCACTCCACAGAAAAGAAGAACATTCCATAGAAAGGTGCTAATGCCTACATTTTTCAGGTGGCAACATTACAGAGGCTAAAATCAATATCAACTAATTTGATTATTCAGACTGCTCAGTTTGTACATTTAATTATCTCATTGATTTTTGTGATTTTTTTCTCACTAATAATTACATACTGTGTGTATAATAGCAATGGAATATGTGCGTGTGTTTGAAGCTACTGATTGATGGGTAACTTAGGAGCTTTTTCTAGCCTGCAAAATACAGGCCATAAGGAGCAAATGGTTTGTAAGAAGCCCAAGATTATCTGGATCAGCTCTGTTTGAGTTGGCTGACAAACCAAACCTTAACATTGAGGAGCTGGCAGACAAAGGCAAAATTTTTCAAATTGTGACTGCTATTTTGTGACTGCTATTTTGCTAGTACAACTATTGCACACTTTTAAAAAAATAGTAAATATTAGATGCAGACCAATACCCGAAGGGGGTGGGAAACATGTATGAGCACAAGATGTGCAGCTGCAATTTTAGAAATCTCATTGAAAATTTGGCCTATAATACCAGTGTAAGAATCTATGAATTGCAACAGTCATCACCACATTGAAATGTCAACTCAGAAGATCCTATATTCTGAAGTCTTTCCCCAGACCGTAGGCACTGTAGCAGGGGATTTACTGTAGCATATTTCCTTCTGCTGCTAACCCTTTCCTGCTGCCTACACTTGAAGAAATGATAACTATAACAAAAGTCCTTCACTTGCTGTCATCTGATCTAGTGAAACTGCCATCATCCTTGCATACACAATACTTGCAACACAAAGCGAGTTGTGTTCACCATGCCCAACCCTAGCCATCTAATAAACTATTCACCCCTACAAGAAAGAGAGTAACTTTTGAGGTTCCTCTCTTATTTTTATATCCACTTATGTTCATGAGATTTATGTAGATTTTGCTGGACCACACTGTGCGCTTTGGGGTATCAGCTTTGATAAAGCAATGCAGAATTATTCTCACAAGCAGCCAACATCCTGAGAACAGATTTTTTAAAATATTCCATTATGCCTCTTTTTCTTGTGTGAAAATATTTTGCTTTGCTTTAATTGGCAAGTGTCAGTAATTATGCTCATAATTTATCTCTCAAGACAGAAATGGCAACTGCATATGTATGCTCTTGTCTACAACGACAGTAGAAGATCCTTGGCTATCAATGTTGGTTTTGCTAAGAACATTGCTTTTTTGGCAATGAATACATAATTACTCATAATTCTTCCTTTAAAAAAATAAAACTACAAACAGAACTAAAGCCTTTAACTGCAGAATTCAACTCATGCTATTCTGAGGTCACAACACATTGTTTTTCATGTTTTAATCAAAGAGCCAATCAAAATATATATTATAAATATAATATAAAAGATGAAGGCATGGTTTAGAAAACAAAAGGATAAAACATATAAAGGAAAGCCTTGAAAACCAAGGAGAAAAGAATTTTTAATAAGAACTGTGACGCTCCCCAGAGGTGCGAGGCACCTCACCACTACCTGCCTTTAGCATGAAACAGCTTTGTTTGTGCCTGCCGGAGTTCAGCTCCCTGAAACCAACAGGAGCACGGCCTTCCAGGTCTCCACAGACCTTCCTCTCTGTAAGGAAGAGCTCTGTGTAGCTGAAAAGTTTCTCTCTCTCACCAACGGAAGTTGTTCCAATAAAAAAATATTACCTCACTTACCTTGTCTGTGTAGGCTAGTGAGAGATACACACCAACCTCTGTCTGCAAACTTGAAGCGTCCCCCTGAGGTGCCCAGCCCTTAATCACTGGACACACTGAGAAATTACCAGGTTAGCTGTCCCCAAGGGAGCAGTATTGACATAGCTTGATTGGTACTACGCAGGTATATTTCTAGTGAGACACTGATATTATCAAAGATTAAGATTTGAAAGATACTGAGTAAGGATAATGGAAACAGAAATGGTTACATATGAAACAAAAAGCATAACACACTTGTTAGAGTCTAAACTTAAGCTTTAATAGGCTAAAATCCTTGTCTAAAGTAATTTTTCACCTAAAGCAATCTCACCTAAAGCATCACCAACCAACAAGACTGGGATCTAACTCTCATGAACACAAAAAGTGCTGTCCTTTTTGTTTTCTCAGTGAAGGATCACAAAGTGTCCTTTCCCAGAACTCACTGTTTTGCCCCCAGAGTCAGGATGACCACCTGTGGTTTAGGCTCAGGTGACTTGTCTCTTATTGACTCTATATGCAAAACAGGCTTCCATTGTGTTGGCTTATATGCTTAATTTACATATTAACCTAGGCGGACAGGTGAATCTACATCTCTTTGTCTGGCAAAACATGTTTGACAACCCAGCCTCACAGACTGGGACACAGACTCAGACATATTTTCAGTTCATATATATAATTCCTTAAATATGATCAGTAAATACATCTCACAGCAATTGTGAGGGCTCGGTATGGCATATGCTTTTTATTATTAGACATTTCATACAACCCTTTCTGAATAAATCCTATGAAAGCAGCATGTTAGGTGTAATGAATTTTTCAGGCATGATAGGAGTTGCTGTTACAGAACAGTGAATCCTTAATCAGTTGGCATTAAGAGGTTCTTAGAGTCACAGGAACTTCATATGAAGATTTTTGTTTCATGAAGATATTCCTGTAAAGGGCAAAATGTCATATCCAAAAATGTTTTCACAGAGTCAAAATCCGAGAAAATAGATGTGGTGCCATCAAAAGGGACTCTGAATTTAGCTGGATGTATAGATGTAAATGCACCCTCCTCTGTACCTTATCTTTGGAGAATCAGATAATTTTATCTGTTTGAATGGCTTCAATTATGTTTACGTTAATGACTCTCAAATATACCTCTCCTTTCTACACCTGTCTCATCTGACAATTAAAATCGCAGTCTGTCTTTTTTAATAGCCCACTTAAACTCAACATGGCCAAAGCTGAGGTTTTGATTTTCCCCCTAGAAGCACCTTCTTTCTCCCCTCACCATCAATATCACTCTGGCATCACAACCAGCCACCGAGGCATGTAATCTGGGTAACATTACTTATGTGGTCCTTTCCCTAAACCACCAAATCTTTCATGCAGGGCCTCCTTATCTTACATCTTGTCTGGCACTGAAGATTCCAGCCTGCTGTAAATTTCTCCATAAATTCATTCACAATGCTGCTGCTAATCTCATTTTCCGAACTTTGACCAAATCTTTCTATCACTCTGCTGACACACCCTTCTGCAGTGGATCAATTGTAATTTCTGGTCTTCACCTTTCAGGCCAGTCACAATTTATTCCTGTCCAATCTAGCCGCTCTATCAGCTTGTTGCAACAGCAACTGCCTCCTTTGCTCAAGCAACGTACCCAGGGCTAGATTCTCTGCTCTGCCAGGTTCATTAAGTACCATGGCAGGAGATATTCAGAGGGGGAATATTCATGCACATAAATTAAAGCTGCACTGGGCACCTTTAACTTATGCCAGGTCTGGACCATGGAGAATCAGGGAGCCTCGATCGGGTGTCAGTTCCCCTCTCACTGCTCAGGCACAGTGGAGAATCAAGCCTCCAGCCGGGGGTGAAAGTAACTTAAATGACTTACCAGTACGCAGGGTAGCTGGGGTCCTGAGCAAGGTGGGGGGGGAGGGGTGGCTGTGGGCCTTGAGTGGAAGCAGGGGGCCTCATGCAGAAGGGGCGGAGCTGGGGCCAAAATCCCCCAGCCAGCCCTTCAGTGCTGCCCAGCCCACACTGCCTGGGGCTTCAGTGGATATTTAAAGGGCCCGGGGCTCCAGTCGCAGGCGCGATGGCGGCAGCAGTGGCCGCGAGCCCCAGGCCCTTTAAGTTGCCGTCAGAGCCCTGGGTAGCAGTGGCAGGGGCCAGGAGCCTCCCCCGCCTCCCCCGGTCATCAGCAGCCCTGCTGGTATGGTCAGCTGTGTACTGGCGCCCACTTCCTTAACGGTACGCCATACCGGACAGGACCGGCTTACTTTCACCTCTGCCTCCAGCCCTTATCACACAACAATCAACTCTGTCCTAAGACATCTCTGGCCTTATTCCCATATCACCCATAACCAGGGGAGAAAGACCGATTTTGTTGGAGTTATCTGCCACATTATTCACTCTCAAACCCCTCTTTAAACTTCACCTCTGCCAGGATGCCTCCAAGACAGCATCAGCCAACGCTGGCTGAGCGAGAGGCAAGTCATGACTAATACTCATTTTGATATGGCCTTCTGGTCTTCTCATCTCATCCTCCACTTCATTCCCGGCCTCCCAAACCCCTTTACTTGATTTGCTTGCTTGTTGTGTCATCTTGTAATCCAGGCTGTAAACTCTTTGTGGCGGGGGCTTTTTTATTACACATTTGTAATAATTGGGCTTACAAATTTACTTTAATTGTGAGCTCAACTGTAAAAAGTATGCGAAAGTTCATAAGATGTCACTATAACTTAGAATAACAAATGTTGATGGGGAAAAGTATGAAAGGGAGACAGAACAACAAATTAGTCCCAACAAAAAGGGCCTGTTGAGATGGTTTGAGGACTATGTTGAAATCATGCTTGGTAAAAACAGAAGATATGGAACCAGAAATTAATGAACCAAAATTGGTGTTTCGGATATTAGGTCTAACTGGTGCACAAAATAACGAGGGAAGGACTTTTCCACACATCACTCCCTGTTTGGGTCCTTAAAGAAAGAGACTTTGGGTGGGAAATATGAACAGACAGACAGAGGCTATTGGAGGGAGCTTCGCCATCCTGGCTGCCACACCCACCATTTCCTGGGACCTCGGATCTTTGTCACCCTGATCCTGAGAGATGTCCCAACCACATCAGTCCAGAAAGAGGGACCTAAATATCATCATCACTGCGCCAGCTCCAGGTGAATCCCAAACACCACCTGCAACTACTCCTCCAGCCCATCTCAACTAGTTTCTTCTCTTTTATCCAAAAGGACAGTTTATCATCATCTTTCATACCATCTGAAAGTGTCACACAAGAGGGTTTTTCCTTCTAAAACTCTCTCCGTGGAAAGCCTTACTTCACACTTCAAATGCTTTAACTATTTTTCTCTCTTTTCTATATCAAAAGGTAACAAGGATTTTAATTGTGTTTTTGCCATAGCAGGCTGAGGTCTCCATATACCAAAAAACAAACCTAGTTTAACACTGTTTAATGTATGACAGTGACTGGGTTATATTAACACCTTTGGCACATTTATTCTTTCTAAATTAATACAACAGCACCTAGCACGATAGGACTAGGTCATGATCCCTATTTTGGACTCGTATATGCTACTTTAATAATGGTAATAATTGTACGAATGTGTGAGAAGTTAGCCATTGAGTCCTGGTCTGACAGGAGCCTCGACCATTTTGCAAGCACAAATCACTGTGGGTGCAATTTATATTAATTAGACTTCTAACTGCCAGATTTGAGATGTAATTAGGTAAACATCTAAATGACATTATTTACCCCCACAGTTCTTTTTGCCTATAATATTGATCATTCAAAGATCATTCTAAAAAATCAGGCTACTGACATCTCAAAGCATTCTTGTTTTATTTGGACAGCAAGTGCCAAGTCAGGAAATGTATGTATTTGGTGATTCTGAAACAGAATTCTTTTTTTTTCTTACTGAATTATGAACCCTCTTCCTTACTGAAAGGGAGTGAAAGTTACAATTAAAGTATAGGTTTTTGTTGATACATGACGGACTGGAAGAAGAAACCAATATCTAAAAAAACCCTCCAGCCATACACAATAATTCATTTTCTGATGAGGTTTCAGTTAATCCTTATGTTTTTTTCAACTGATTCTATATTATCAGTTATTGTTACTTGTTAAGTGCTGATAATATGTTTCATCTTTAAATCAAGAGCTCTGATGTTTCAGGATTTGGTTTTCGGGCATCTTGACCTTTCTTGATAGGAAGATATTTTCTTTGATAAGAAGATTTCCCTGGATGGTTGTGTGACATCTGATTAAAATATGACCATGTAGAGCATTGTGGCTACCACTGTTATATAATTGCAACAAATCTTGTACAAAGTATGTCAAGTAAGGTGTCTATGGAAAGGTTATGATTTGCTGAATATGATTTTGCTATTTGTATGCATGTATCTTTTTCGTATTTGAAGTTATGAGCATTGACTCTATACCTGTATTTCAAATGTTTGCTTCTGTGTAGCACCCACAAGGTATTTATCCAGCACATTTTGAAGGAACTATTCAAGTGAATGGCCCATTAAAGAACATTTAACTGACAATGGAAGATGCCCATCTACAATTAATGGACTTTTCTGCTGTGACTAAGTGAAATCATGCATGGACATGTGACTTGTCCATGTGACTCCAAACACCATCTTGATACCTGTAATTTTCCACTAGTTGTGCTGAGGGCTTTGTTTGAAATAATGGATTTCCCTCCACATGGCAGAAGCTATAAAAGGCCCTGGAAACATCTCCATTTTGCCTCTTTTCTGCTCAAACCTCTGGACTATGAACTTACACTAATGGGAGCATTCTAACCAAGGGACTGAGGACCTTCCAATAATTTGGAAGCAACCAGAGACTTAACAAGCCAGCAGTTTGTTCCATCACTGCTACAAGCCTGATACAATAAATGCACAGTTTTTGGATGTATTTGGTTCCTTTAACCAATTTTAACTCTCACCTTTCTCTCTTTCTTTTTATAAATAAACCTTTAGATTTTAGATACTAAAGGATTGGCAACAGCGTGATTATTGGGTAAGATCTGAGTTGTCTATTGACCTGGGTGTGTGGCTGGTTCTTTAGGATCAGAAGAGCCTTTTATTTGATGAAATTGGTTTTAAAGAACCACTCATCTTTAAGTCTAATGTTTTTTGTGGTGATACAAGGACTGGAATGCCTAAGACAACTGCTTTTCTGACTTCTTGTTAGACAATGTGGTGTGAAAGAAGTTTACTTTTGTTGCTGGTTTGGTATATCTTATGGGAGAATAACCATCAGTTTTGGGGTGTGTCTGCCCTAATTCTCAGCAGTTTGTTCTAAATTTGATATTCTTAGTTGTAACCCACGAAGGCATGGTTACAGCTTGCCACAATGGATTCCACTTTACTTAGATGAGGTCCATGGGTGTCCATCTTAGTCTCCAAGTGGAAAACTGGTGCTAAAATTGTTTCCAAGGAAAACTGTTACATATTTGTTTCCATAATGTAAAGCTTTTTCAGAATGGTAGTTAACCTACACTTACTACGGATTGTTCTCACAGTGGCTGGACCACACATAGCCGCTACTTCCTGAGCTGAAAGACTCACATCTGTTAGCCAATGACTGTAGCAAACTCAAACTTCTGTGTGAGCCACTCACTAGAAGGGGACAGAAAGCCAGACTGAGTGAGCACATTACAGTAGGAGGGCAGAAGTAGCAATATGTAGCTGCTACGGTCAACCCACGCTTCCCTGGCTATTTACACTGGAGCTCAAAGCCAAAAAGTTGCCTGAGCATGTTGGTGTTGGAGATATTTATCAGGGAAATAATGTTGTGGGGGTAACAATGGTCCCAAATAAAATTAAAAAGGCAAAGAGCAAAGGTTAAGACTTCAGTAAATGAACAAAACTCAACAGGTAAACTATCAAAGTCCACACATGTACAAAGACAACAAAACCAAACATGCATGTATAATGTCTGCATTGATGCACTGCATTTGGCCATTTAGGTTTTAGATCAATCATCATAAACTGAGTTGAAGTGCAACTCCACAGCCCAGTCTCCTTAAACTTTGAGAGACTTTGTTACTGGTTCCTATAATCTCTAAAAAGGGCCAAATCAAATATCTGAATATCTTCAAATTTTGAGAAAGTTTGGATCCAGATGACAATTTTGCCATTGGCTTCACTGGGAATTAGGTAAGGTCCCAAATTATTCTATTACCCTGTTATAGCCCTTGCTAGATAACATCAAATGCTAAGCCTAGGGTATGGTGAGAAGGAATAGGTACATTGGATAAGGAAGAAACTTCATACTCTGGGAACAACTGTAATCATATGTAAGAATCTCTATGATAAAATTGTATTCAGTTTACCATAGGGCACAATTGTGGTGCAGTAGACACTGACCTGAACACAAGGCAATGCAGAGCCACAACACTCCTCCAGGCAGAATAAATCCCAGTCTAATGTGCTAAGAATTCTCAAGCTGCACCAGTTCTCTCCAAGGGCAACCTACACGCTCTGGCCCCATTCCTCACCTCTGTTGAGGCACAGTGTAACTCTGGGTGCGTGCGTGCAGGGTGGGGGTAGTGAAGATGTTCCTTGCAGGGGCATGACGCTGCATGCTGTGCAAGAGCCAGTCACAATTTGGCCGTCAGTCAGTAGATAAGCATTTCTGCATTCTGAGCAAAAGGCAAATTGCATAGGCCCTGGGGTATTTATTTGATTCAGCCACCTCCAATAATTGAAACTGCTCTTCCTCATCATCTTTCTGCCTGGTGCAATTAAAATCCACAATCATACTACATCTGTTTAGTGAAATTATCATCTCCGGTGCATCCTAGAAATGAAAGAGCACTCCTGGTACAGAAGGTCTACATGCTGTATTGATGTGAGTGACACACTAAGCCATGTTGCCAGTTGATTAAATAAATCCTTCTTCAAATACAAACAGTTGCAGGAAGAACTGACAGATGTATATTTTCTTCTGGGACTTATGAAACCATCTGGCTTTGTGATTTCCAGATGGAAGTTTCACAGCGAGTTCGCACTTTGAGGTTTTAAGGTATTCCAGAGATCTGTATTTCCTTTTTCAGATTTGTGAGCTAAAGTATCCCCAGCATTGAAAATTATTGCTGACTAATGAAAATTGAATTTATTAGATAGTAAGATGTTTATTAGATTACCAAAACATTCCCTTAATAGATTCATTCTATTAAAAGCTGTTGCATGATTAACGAAAAGAAGCCCTTCAAAGCAGTGTGGAGAACATCAGACTTCAACAGCTTACAGCAAACTATAATGAGACAATTAAGCCATAAAATTGTTTTCGGTCCTGCTTTTGAATTTAGTTGCTATATTTAACTTTATGCCATAAGGCAATCTCTCAAAGTTGCCTTTCTGCTGTTTCAGAACAACTTGTTTGAAACCCTTATTGTAAAGCCGGACAAGGACAAATATACTAGTACTAAGGACACTGAAAAGCTCTAAAAACCCAAGTTATAATATAAGAAATGACAGAAGCTCAAACAGAGATACATAACACCAAACAAAACAGACAAAACAAGACAGGTATTTTAACAAAATAAGAGATTAAAAACTCTGGGGAGCATACCCGCTCCCAACTCAAACAGTTAAAAAAACAAAACAAACAAAACAAAACAAAAAAACATGGTTTCTCTCATCTTTACACTTGTATCAGGGCCTCTGCTCTCCAGACTCTGTATCATTCCACAGAGCCTTCCATTAGGTCTTTCATAACTCCTGATATTCCTCATCTCAGAGAGCAGGCTCCCTCTTAAAGCCCCACCCTTGGAGTATCATCATGGGATGCCTGGTCACCTGATCCATGAGCCCGAGCCCAAGGGAGATGGATAACTAGATGCAGGTGAGGCTAAGTCAACTCCCCCTAAACGGCCTGCCCACTATATTACGTGACCTTTGCACTCCATGGTCTTGGGGTCAGATGGGGGCTCTTTTGGTCACTGATGTAAATTAGAGCAGCCCATGGCTTAACTGGACAGTATATGCCCCCAGAGGAGCCATTTCGCTGGTCCAGGATTGTAGTGAACTCTGTCCATAGCCTCCCACCCCAGACCATCCCCTATGCTGGGGGACTGGAAGCAACAGGTGTAGAGCCAGTTAGGGCACTTGTATGTTACCTGGATCTATCCTTATGCAATGGGATCCTTAGCTGGCAGCTTAAGACAGTTTGTGCCCCATTTGCTCTGCCTTGTAATGTAGTGAAGCCACCATTTAAAAAAAAAATCACATGAGAGTCTCCCACTCTCCCACTAAGGATTGGGTTCCTTCATTTATTGTAAACCCAGAACACTGTACTCAGCTTGAGTAAGCAAGCCCCACACACTGGAAATCTCTGGGAATGGAGGGAAAATAATCCCTCTCCCACATCATGGATATGAGAATCCCTCCCTCACTCCATGGACAGAACCACAGATCCACTAGCTCCAACCCAGCTTCTTTCATGCCCCAAAACCACCTGAGCGGAGACCCCTGAATGGTTCTGCTGGATCAGGCCTCTTCTAGGCTGCAGAGAACAGGGCAGGATTTGGCCTACATTTACCAGTGCACTGAGCATATTATTTGCTTTGTGAAGTTCATAACTCCCTCCAGATACTATTGCTATGAGGAAGACATGAGCGCCACAGGCAACAAGGTTCCTCTCTCTTCCCATTGCCCTACAGAATTTTTGAGCACAAGTGCTCTTGGTGGTCCCCAATTGTCACTGATTTTTACTGCCCTTTGGAGCTTAAGAACTATTCACAGGGATCCTTTCTTTTGCCCTGCATAGACTTTATAAAGCATCATCCAGCCTAATAGACCTTAAACAGTTCCCTGTCAAGCCATGATAACTTTATCAAGTGAGCTTTCACTATACCAATCAGTATGTCTACTGAGTAGCCTCATATCAGAGTAATGACCTGTAACTCAAAAACAGCTTGACTAATTTTATTCTTGCTTAGCAGAAAAACACAGTAGAGAGTCATCCTGCAACGAAATCCATTGTAACAGACCAGTACTAGATAGAACAGGCAAACCTGCGACTAAAACTGGGTCTTTTATCTCCAAAGACTATAGCTTCAATCACCTGAGCTAGGGGAAAACCTTTTCTAGTCTCTCTAAACTGCCACCAATGGACAAATTGCTCATACAATATTATACATACCATAACCATTACAGTTAGTCACAGTCATTAATAACTTTGCTTAATTATAAGCAATTTTCTTCAAATATAGCCAATGCATCTGTTCTCAAGGAGATTTAACTATGTGGATGGTTTGAAGACGTAGCAACAAGTCATTTTTTGCTAACAGGACACAAAAATTAGATACAAGTCAAAACTTCAAATCAAAATACTTAATGACCTGTAAGTCAGAATCAGTTTGACCAATTTCCCACAAACTTAGTACGAAAATTCTCCTTAATCTTCAGAGTAATTGTTAGCAATTAATTAGTATTATTAGTGGTCAACAGTGCCTTTTCAGGAGAAAAAAGTAGGAGTTATTTCTATGCATGAATAGTTTAATTTTACTGTATACAATAATCTCTGTATCCAAACTGAAATCATTCTTTCAAAAATTGTTTTCTTTTCTTCTTTTTATTGAAGAGCCTGCCACTATACATACTGTAAGAACAACAGAAATGAAACACACAGTTTTGGCAAATAAAAATTATCTGAGAGTTAACAGTAGTAGTAGTTTTTCCATCTGCTACTCTATTACTGACCTTCGCAGCAGTCCTGCCACAATCTCAAATCAATCTTTGGTATCTCACTGCAGCTCATGTATCCCTGAGGATAGTCTGCCTTTAAGAAGACATCAGGCTGGACCTGCTGGATGTTGTACCCATTGTCACAGAGTACACGTGCCAAAGAGGCCTGCTTCAGCTGAGTGAGTTGTGCCATTGTAAACACTCCAGGATTTTCATACCAAAACCTAGTCAGCAGGCAAAAAGATATGGCATCAGGGATCTGCTGCCTGAGAATTAACAGCATGTCAAACAGTGATAATGAGGCAAAGATAAGAGCAGACAGAGAATGCACCATATGGAAGGGATCACATTTGTTCTCCAGTTAAATTTACTTTAATGGCTTTCATGTTTTATCAAATTCTTAAATGTTATGATCTTGAACGGTTACCTGGGGTATGTCTACAACACTGCAAATGGAGGTGTGACTGCAGCATGCATAGACATACTGAGCTAGCTTTGATCTGACTAGCTCAAATAACAATAGCAGTGAGGCCCTGGCCACACAGGCAGCAGCACAGGCTGTACGACTCCACCTGGGACCCAGGGTATATGCTCAACTGACTAGCTAGTGCTGTGCAGCACCTTCACTGCTATAATTTTTTTCTAAAACTTACTAAAAACAGTAAAATAGTTAATGAAAACCCTATTGAAATGGTTAATAACATTTATAATTTACCAATACCCAGCACACAAACTATTTCAATAATATTTGTACAAAAAAAAGTTTGTTTTAATTGTGAATATTTTCAAATAAATGGAAAAATGGATCCATTCCAAATCCTTAGAAATGAAAAAAAGTATGAAACATATTGCAAAACAAAGACAAAGCCCTTATATTATAAGCTCTTCATGACAGGGACAGTGTGTTCTAACATGTTAGTAAATCACCATGTACTTCACAGTACTGTGCTATTTAAATAAATAAGTAAATAATAGCTTTTAAAATGCTAAATGCATATGTTTCACTACTCTCCTCTCTTAAGATGAGACAGATTTGCTTAGCTCTACTAGGTCTAACTCCTTATTTAAAAAAATAATTATTTTAAATTTTTGTTTTTAAAAATATCACATTTTATTGTACTGCAGAGAAGTCATGGGAACAACAAAGGGTTTATTCCGGATCTGAACTGGAGGATATACACTAGTACTGGAGCGTTCCACAAATGAGATGAATACTGCTCTCCACCCTCCCCCATCTCGCTAGGGAAGTTTGGTTGGACCAGCAGTGGAGTGGGTCTGGTGAGCACTTGTGCACAGCCATGCTGGAACATTTCCCCTCCAGGCACACCCCTGGTGCCTCAGAGTGCATGTAGGGAATGTGCCTTCGGGGAAGGGGAAAGTGTTCATCTCCTCCCTCTGCTTCCCATTGGCTTACTCAGGGTTTGTATGGGGTAGCTGATTGGCTCTCTTGTGCGCCATCGACCTTCCGTACTTCAAACCCTGCTGGGGCAGACAGGGTAGAAGTTTGCATTCCTTGTAGCATCATGGAGGCCGGTTTTTAGTTTATAGGAATAAGAATAGGAATTGAGTATTAGAAAACAATTTGGAAATGTCTAGTGGGTGCTGTGCAGTGCAGACAAAAAACCGGAAGGGCCAGCTTCCAGAGGAAAACAGTACAAGACCCAGATATGGCTGGTGTACCTACTAGCCTATAGGGAAGGAGATACCTTAAGTATTCAGGGATTGAGGTATCCTTTGGAGGAATCGTAATTCCTCCTCATGGAAGGGAATGGCAAGATCTTTCAGACCTGGGCTAAGACTTAGGGTTAAGCTGAAGAAGATCAGATGAGATGGATTGGTTATATGACATGAGGCCATTTAACCATGCACTGTATCCAATAAAATGTCTTGAATTCAAGGAGCTTGAAGGCAGTTGATAGCCCCCTTTGGTTAAAGTTATAAAGTTGCAGCCTGCTTCCTTAGCATCCATCCCTGTTTCATTCACCTGCATGCCCTGATCAATACCAATAACCTAAAATATATGACAGCTTTTTAACTTTAGATTTAGTAAACACTGGCAACAAGGGCAAATGATTACAGGGAAAGAGGGTTAGAAGCTTGTCTATTGTCCGACTACTATCTCTGTACAACTATAAAGAAACTAGTAAAAAAAATAATTTAAATCTAAAATCATTTAGTTTTAACATTTCTTCACTTTTGCTGTCAGCTGATAAACTGGTAAGTCAGCTATAGTTTAACAGTAAAAAGCCCCAACCTCCTTCGATTCTTTCAAGCCTCAGTTATGATGGACTCAAATACTATCGTACGCTATGTCAAATCTGAGGTATATGCGTGTGGGCACCCTTTACTAGCGGGGTCTCTGAACTTCATTGGTAGTGTTCCAGTTGGGAAAATCTTGAGCACTGCAATCCAGCCATGGAGACTAAAACTCCCATGACGCCTTGGGTGAAGAGAGAGCTCCCGCACGTGGTGGGCTCCATTTTGGAGAGGTGCTGAGATTGTTTTAGTGGAGCTCTGTCCATAGATGCTGCTAATCTGCTGTCAGGAAGCCAGAAGCTGCTGCTGAGAGCCTGCTGGAGAGATTTTAAATAGGGAGCCTCAGGGGTGGATGGTGGCTTCACTGGACACAGGGCAGAGACTGTTGCTGTGCCTAGAGCTAACTGAGGTGGACCTGTTGTGACATCAGTATGAGTAACCACCACCCTTGTTTGGGAAAGTGCTTGCAAGGGAAGGGGACAGCAAAGAGACTTTAAGGGGTTGTCTGAGTCTGAGAGGAGGCGGAGTGGTCTTCTCATGGAACCAGAACCCAGGGTTGCTGACATTTGGTTAAAACTCCTCCAGTCTTCAGAGAGGGTGTGCAGCTTGGCATGATCCCAAATTAGAATTGTTCTGCCCCTTGTTGCCTTGGCTGGACTGATTCACCAGACCACCAGAGTGCTGTCTCCAGCTTCAAGATCTTCAAGTGCACCCATGCAAGGAAGAGTTTAGAACTCTGAAATCCAGAGGAGTGTACCCTCGGGGGAGGTAGCAGGTGGCAGTGAAATGCAAGTTAGATACGTTTCCTCTACTACTGAATATTGTATTTGTTAATTGATTTATTGAACTGCCCCCTGCTGATTTAACTGAGTAGTCACATTCAGTCTCAGTCTGTTATACCATGTTTCCTTAAATTGTTAAGTAAAGGTGTGTTAACTTTAATCTAAATGTATAATGGGTGTATATTGTTTATAATTGGTATTCTTAAAGTAGACCCATTGCACAGATCAGGTTTATTCCTGGAGCCTCCCAAGGCACACCATTGAGTGTGTACAGGGCCCAGCCAGATGGAGACCCCACCTATTTTAATTCCCTTTACATGTAAAATGACTGCAGCAGAGGGGTGGACAGAGGATTCCCACCTATCCAACATCTCCACTGGGAGACTCAGGATCTCATTTACTGTCAACAACATCAGGTGCCTGGGCACATAGCTGCGTGTTGCCTGCTCCAAAGTAACCCAGGGAGGAAAGGGTGATTACATTTGTACGGTATGCAACTAGATTAGCATTTTATTGACACAACTATCATGCAAACCTGATTACCTATCTCCATCCCTGAGCCGTTGAAACTGAGTGACAAAAAGGCACATTAGGGTTGGTCCCACTCTTGTACCAGGAATCAGGTCCTCCACCATCAGAGCTGGCCAAAAGTCAATGTTCAGTGGTGTACCATACAGCCTAGAAAAAGAATCCAGGTAAAACTCAGGTTACAAACATGGAGGTAGACTGGCATTTTGCTTCAGGCTAATTCTCTTTGGAATGTAGGTGTTTTTACAGAGGTCACTTAATCATTACAAACTTTCTTTGAATGTCAAAACACACACAATGATTTCTCATCAAAAGAATTCTTATGATCTCTCAACCTCCAAAAATGTTTTTGATATCGTCACTGCTGTACTTTAGAAACAAATCTGAATGCTGAATATTAACCTGCTTACTAGGCAGCTTCTCAGATTTAAGATTTCAAAATGTGTCTGAGACACAGTGAAAAAAAAAAATGGGATGAGTAGATCCAGCTCCGACCCAACATTGCCTTCCTCTTTGAACACTAAACACAATAAATATACATTTTTCAGCCACATTATTTAGTAAAGAAAACAGCAGTTCTAGTGGATTTTGATATTTGTATTGTTTGAACTTCACTCAGGTAAGAATCACCATCAGCTACAACATCTAAGCAGTATTATATCAAACAAAATAAACTTTTAAAGCCAGCTCCTCACTTGGTATATATTGGTGTAAGTCTCAATGAGCTATGCAAATTTACAACACGTGAGCATCTGGCCCTTCATTTCTAGAGCCAAGGATGACTGGTATCTGAGTGATGTTCAAACAATACAAATATCAAGATCCACTGGCAATACACTGGGCAGTTAAGGCAAAGCACATTACAGTGTTTTACAAATTATACCCCTCTGGCACACTTTGCAATGTCATGTAGACAAGTCCTAATTGTCATTATGAAATTACGCCTTCACAGACACTAACTTTTGGACCATGAAATAGCTCAGATGAAGGTCTACAAAACATTTCCGTCAGCCTTTTCAAGATCTAAATCAGTGTTTCCCAAACTTGGGACGCCGCTTGTGTAGGGAAAGCCCCTGGCGGGCCAGGCCGGTTTGTTTACCTGCCCCGTCCGCAGGTCCGGCCGATCGCGGCTCTCACTGGCCGCGGTTCGCCACTCCAGGCCAATGGGAGCTGCTGGAAGCGGCACGGGCCGAGGGACATACTGGCCGCCGCTTCTCGCAGCTCCCATTGGCCTGGAGCGGTGAACCGCGGCCACTAGGAGCCACGATCGGTTGGACCTGCGGACGCGGCAGGTAAACAAACCGGCCCGCCCCACCAGGGGCTTTCCCTACACAAGCGGCGTCCCAAGTTTGGGAAAAACTGATCTAAATAGTAACTGGAAAAACAACATTTAATGGCTATTTCAAGGCTCTGCGGAGCTAGAAATGGAAGCTCTGGATCACCGGAAAGGTAGCTCTCCACCGGCACAGCAGGACCCAGATTTTGCTTTTAGTCTTAGAAAGGCTTGAGATTTCAATATTTATAGTCATTAGGTACAGAAGATCATTGATTTCAACAAGACTACTGCTACTAAAATTTATCTTTTATATTCTTTTTACATTAAACTCTCATGATTGCTTGACCAAACATCCAGAATCTTTTCTGTGTTAGCCAAAGGTGTTTAAAGAGGGTTTTCTTTGGGGTAAATGAATCTCTTTGTCCTAGTAGGACTGTACTTTATTAGCCACTCTCTTTTTATGCTGAACTTTAGCTGACTCTAGTGTGTTTTCAATAAGCTGAATTTAGCCTGACCGAAGCATATTATTAAATAATGGATTATGTGTCCTTTTTTTATTCAAAACTCTTGACCCTTAGGGAAATGCTTGATTGTCTTACTTAAATAAAACTTCAACGGAGTTAATTATTTGACATCATAACTATTAAATCTGAACATGCAACACTGCTTATGGCTGTGTGTTAAGTTGCGAACAGCCGTAAGTCTTCATAGGATCAGGGCCTATGCAATCAAGAAAATGGAAAAAGATACAAAGCAATAGCAGAATGGAAGACAACCTTGGGAAAGGGAGGAAATAGACAATATAATGCAGACCCTATAGGGTAAATTCTACTTTGTATGTTTCTCTAGTGGGGCTTCTGTGAAACCCAATTCCTTCCTCTATCCACCAAAGGACTAAAATAGAAGCATACTGTGCAGCCCCACAGGAGTTGCAAGGCAATTAACAAAAATATATTGAGATTAGACTATAACAATTTTGAGGTCCAAATATGTAAATCCTAGCCAAAATGTAGGAAAAATTAAACACCCATTGTGGATCAAAAGCAAACAAACACCAATGGTGACCATAGCCAGAATACCAAATGATGCAGTCACATTGCTTGCTGAAATATAACAGCAAATTAACAATAGGTGCACTTTCCTTTAATATAACAGTTCAAATGGAGTTGATATTTCCCTTATAAGGCCCCAGTGCTACCGACTTTTGAATTCCCAAGGGCTCTATCGGAATTCAAGCATTTGCCCAGAGGGATCAGATTGCAGGAACAGGGCTTTATAATGGAAATAGTTCATTTAATTCTAAATAGGTAAAATGGAACACATGTACAGTTTACTAGTTAGGCTGCAAATTATTATGACTATTATTTAGAAAAAATGGTAGAAGTCTATTCAAATTAGAGCTGGTCAAAAATACTACCCTCCTTCCCCTCAGGAAATGTAAATATTTTATTAGGTTTTTATCAAAATTCCCTATAAAAATTAAAATTGAAATATTGGTTTATGAAAACAGTTTTGGGTTCCAAAAACTTAAAAACTTTACCAAAGAAGAAACAAAAAAATTACAGAAAATTTTCTGTGAATTTTTTTTAGTACAAAAGCCATCTTTTGTCAGAAAAAATATGTTTCACTGAAAAATTTCAAATGGCTCTAATTAAAATTATTTTATTTTTATAAATTCTGGAAACCTAATTTGCACCTTAATTATGACAAATAATAAACATTACACATTCACTACCATTTCACATAGGGGAGGGCTCTGATGGAGACATTTTATAAAAGCGGAGCCTCCCTGCAGTCCTGTGCATGCCTACATGAAGCTCATAGCAGAATTGGAATCTAAAAAAAAAAATAGCAGTATATTAATAAGGAGACCAATCACGTTGTATCTAGATCAAGTGTTAAAAGACATAATATTTCTAGTCTGTAAAACTAGAAAGGCAGTGCCTCCCTTATTCTTTAGTTTTAAACTGACTGATTATTTTAATGAAATTGTTTCTCTGGTCCTACATACTGCTTTGATTTTTAATTATATGAAATCCTAGAAAAGATCTAGGAACACTGCAATTTAATGATTAATGTCGTTCATTAACATGGATAATAAAAACTTGACCAAAGTAGTTGCCAGAAGATCAGGAATAGAAATTATACAGGAGATTTTCTATGTCCCAATCAAAGTGGATATATTTCTAAAGTGTTCCTAAAACATCAGACTATGTGGATTTTTAGTAATCAAATTCAGCAAAATAAAGGTATCAAATATCCGCTATTGCTCTTGATGCAAAGAAGACCAGCAATAGGGCAATCTTGGACTATTTATTATTTTCATTTGTATTATAGTAGCATCCACAGTGTGTTAGGCACTGTTCAAACACGCAGGGCCTGATCCAAAGCTATTGAAGTAAATAGCAACCATTCTAAAATGGATTTTAGATCAGGTCAATAAGGAGCCACCCAAAGAGCTCACAGGATGAAACAGTGACAGATGAAGGGTGTTGGAGAGGGGTTATACATATAATCCTGTTTTGAAAGTACTTTTCTCTTTAAGTAAAGCAATGATGGAGACCTAACATTTATGTCTTATTTATCCTAGCTCAGAAAGACACACACAGGCCAGGTTCTCTGGTGCTTTTCAGACACTTTGTGCTGCTCACGAGGCGGAAAAGTGTTGCAACCTAGTCACAAATTCCCAACAGAAAAATTCATCTGGCATATGGAAACTCCCTGCTGGGCATAAATATTCCACAGGTAGGTCTGCACCTCTGTTCACAGGGAGCGTGGCAGGGCAGAGCAGAGCAGAGCATCACTAATCCTCCACTGATGCAGGGTTCTCATTAAAGCCCGTACATCAGTAGCAGAACTTAGAATATTCCAGCAGCGGCTCTACCAGTGGTGTAGGAGCCAGGGACAACCTTCAGAGTCAAAGAGCCAGTCTTTGCCCCACCCCCGCCCGTCCTGCATCCCCCTCCTGCTCTGAGCAACACTCGGATGCGGGAGAGAGCCCATTTTGTTATCTAGACTTGATACGCTCATCACAGCTTCTTGACTATGTCCATTCAACTGAGTATGCTCAAGGAATTATTTTGGGGGAGTTCTATGGCCAGTGTTATACAGGAGGTCAGACTGGATGATCACCGTTGTCCCTTCTGGGCTATGAATCTATGAGTAATAGTGTAGGATAGATATAGCATTATTTTGGGTGGTTATTGCTTAGAAAGGATATATAAACTAATGGAATTACTTTATTTTTTAAATGGAACAATATGGTTTCTTGATTTATATGTTCACATTTATAGCTGGCTATTTTCTCAAATAAATAATTAGTAACCCCATAATAAATATCAAAGCCAATTTGCAGCTTTAGGGACTGATCACTTCCCATTAAAGTCCATGGAAAGAGTCCCATAGACTTTAGTAATTTGTGGATCAAGCCCTAAAGGATAAAGCTGTTAATTTGTAGTATTTTGTTATTGAGAAGCAGGGCCGGCTCCTGGCACCAGCAAAGGAAGCAGGTGCCGGGGGCGGCCAATGGAAAGGGGCGGCACGTCCGGGTCTTTGAAGGCAATTCGGCGGCGGGTCCCTCAGTCCCTCTCGGAGGGAAGGACCCGCCGCCGAATTGCCACCGAAGAATGAAGTGGCGCGGTAGAGCTGCCGCCGAAGTGCCGCCGATCGCGGCTTTATCTTTTTTTTTTTTTTTTTTTGGCTTCGCCGCTTGGGGTGGCAAAAAAGCTGGAGCCGGCCCTGTTGACAAGTATTCCAACTAGCACTTCTCACAAATGTACTTCTGGGAACAACATGCCTGACAGACGTTTTTCTTTGTTAGGTGGCCTGAGGTTTATCTTGCATTTCCTATACATATATTATGCTATTTCTATTTGTAAAATTTTCTGTGTTATAGGACTTGTTCTCACTTATGACTGTGAGCTAGTCCGAGTTTTCTGTAACAAGGCCAATTTCTGTTCTCAATTTTCACCATGTTCATCTGCCTAAGGAAAAAAAAACCTATACTGTCACAGCACACAAGCAGCACAATATTATATTTCTACATGGAGTTTCTTCTTCCCTCAGCTGGGTTTTCTACATCCCTTTATCTGTCTTTGAGGATTCTTTTTGTTTCCCCACCCTGCCCCCAATTCACCCATCTCAACTGAAGACTGAATGGATTTCATTGGTTCCATCAATGTTACACCTAGTTGGAGAGGATCACTGTTCAGTAACCCACGACAACCCACCCCTTCCTCCTCTAGAAAGCAATGCAGAGCACTCGGTCTGTACTGGACCAGAGAAATGAGACCAGAGAAAAGTAGTGCTCTTTGTGCAAGATAATTACTGCTAATTCTGCTCTGAAACACCTTAATAACAAAGCTGTAAGGATTTCTTACACCAGGTACTTGTTCTAGATTACTTTAGTTAAAACCACTACTGTCTTGAATTATTCCTAACATGTTATTGACAAAAGAGGAAAGAACTAGAACAGGCCTCTTGGGGAAAAATTAAAAAAAAAACCAGAGGGAAGATGATTATTTTTCTCAAGAGCATTTTCCCACTACTTCAGCTCAAGTTCTAACACTAATTACACTGAAAAAAATGTTGGGAGGGTGGACAAGGAAGGCAACAGGGCATGGTATGAGTGGAGCAAGGGGGAGTGGAGAAAGGAGTGTGAGAATGAAAACTTTTCTTTTGAAAAAGACTATCAGCTTGTTGACTTGATTCAAACTTGTTAGCACTAAGACCTGAGATTGTAATATTAGTTCAAATGAGGAGAAAATGTATGGGGATATACAGTGCTTAAAAATCATAACTGAATAAGATAAGTGACTCTTCAGGACTTTTTTTAAGCTACAAAACTAACTGAAGTCCTGAAGTCACACTGGATAAATGAATGTCTCTCTAGTGGAAAAACAGAAGAGATGACAAACAGAAATAGTCAAAAGATATGTAAAGTTTCTGGGCCAAGACTGTAATAACTGGGTAGGTGCTTGAAGTCAATGAGATCTGCTGGGTTTTCAGCACTTTTAAAAGTCAGACCCACTTATTTATGGATTCAAAGCCTAACTTTAGGAATCTCTTTTCCAAAATCTTGGCACAAGAGACTACTTAATGGATAAACTAACGTTCAGAGTACATACTCTAAAGCACAGTTCTGAAGTAACAGAAATACAAACGTGAATAAATACAACTCAGAAATAACAATATCTAAGGGAAAATTACACTAGGAAATAAAATATAAAATGATTATGGATTACTGAAAAAATAAGACATTTTACCTGGGATAAACGTGTAACAATTTGCAAATACTTTTGGGGCTGCAAATTTGCCATGGGGGTATAAAAATCTTATTTACTACTACAAATGACAGCATTTCCCAATGAAAAATTAATGGACTTTCATGTAAATGTTTCTGCATGTGAGAGTGAAAGTGAAAATCAATATATCTAGTTATAAAAATGGGCTTTAATGAAAACTCCAGATCTGAGCCCTGAACTATGGGGAAGGGAGTGAGATCAAATTTTGCAACTGAATTTTGCAGCCAAGTTTTCATCTCCATTTACAAGTACCACATACAATGGAACTGTGTTGCTAAATGTTGGCCACTTTTGCTCTTAGCAGATTCTCAGATGATTTAATCTCTTTTGGTCTTCATTACTGGAAAAGGTGATTGTGCAACCTTCATCTTGCTCAGAAGTCTGCTGTAGTAGGATTTGGAAACTTGCAACCGCTGTCTACATGTTTTAGCATCCTGACACTGGCTGCTCAACAAAAATATTCACTTTTATATTTTGCTTTTGACCTGCCCAGTGTGTTTCTGACATCTAGACACATTTCATTCAGGTTATGTTCCACATTGTCACCTTTTAAAGTTTCAATTTCTAGTCATAGAATCACTGAATGACAGATTTCTGTGCCTATGTTCCTACTGATTGAAATGAATAGCTTATCTCAAAATGCAAACCAAAATGCCTTATCTGTTTTTAAATCACATCTTAAAGCTTTCTTGTTCACTGTTGCATTTTTATCAGTAATGATAATTGTTTTTGTTTTATACACTTTTCTGTACTTTTAAACCAATGATGTGTACAGTGCTACATAAAAAGCAGTAGTGCTGTATATTTTTTGTGTAGGATTATACAATTTTAGATTCCAATTGCAGTAAACAAATTACTTACACATTCAATATGAATACTTTTGAGTACATTTTATTTGCACAGTAGGGAATCAATGCACAGTATTGATTCACATAGCATTACTGTATTTTCCACTCCATGCGTCTGATAAAGTGGGTTATAACCCATGAAAGCTTATGCCCAAATAAATTTGTTAGTCTCTAAGGTGCCACAAGGACTCCTCGTTGTTTTTACTAGTACTAGTGTTTCAGATGGAATTACATTCAGGGCTGCTAGCTATGCTGCTATTTTTAGTCCACTAGCTCAATCAGAACTAGCATGGGTATGTCTGTCCAAGCTGGAAATTACACCTCAGCTTCAGTGCAGACATTCCCTTAGAGAACGAGAAGCTAACTAGCCATGTCATTGACCTCCCGCCATGCTTTTTACAACACAAAGGGAAGGTTGAGTCACTATTTATTTTGTCAAGCTCTCGAGAGATCATTATAAACAATTATTACTTCCTTATTTCATCATATTTAAAGGCTGGTGAAAGAAAACATAAGTTTAAAAAATTTGCTATACTACATTATCTCTATAAGGTGTTATATATGTTAAACACCTCTGTAAGCCATGTACAGCTAGTGAGACTTTATTCTAGTAAGAAGGGTTACATACATTTTCTTGGAAATGCTCAGAGCCTTCATAAAAAAAATCAAATCCCAATATTTCTCCATAAACATAAGCAAAAGGATAGAGCACCAGCCACCTTAGGTCAACAGTTTGAATCCAGCTTAGGTCAGGGATGACAGAAAATCATTACCATCTGACTACTGTTTGTTAGCCTACATGGAATGAGTTCATCATCACAGTCCACTTCCAAATGCACAGGTGTTTGCATCAGAAAAACCAATAGTGTTAGTCATGATGGCACTAATTATCAGCATCATTGGGAGTCCAACAGAGAAGCAAATAAGCATGAAAAATGACCTATCATTTCACTTTTAATTATGGTCCCTCCAAGTTAGGGTTGAGGCACGATAGAGAGACTAGAACCACATTAACACAGGGAAATGCTTTCTGCTGCACTCATTCTGCAACAGATCTTTAGTAAGGTCAATCTAGCATTTGTCATTTAAATTATTATGATTTATACCACACAACCAACACGCTTTCTGTTTGCTTGACTAAACAAAAGCACTTTCAAGCTAGTATTAGACATAAAATCACTGGGTTGGGGGGAAACAAGACAGTAAGGAGGAGACTGCAGGAGGAAAAACGGGGGCAACTCATCAGTGAGATAATATTGGAACACATTGAGGACTAATGTACTATTTGGTGGAAATTTGTTCCATTACCAGATCATCACAAATTAATATCTCTGCTGACTCATTTGTTGACTAGGCCTCACAACAGCTGTGGGTCCTGAGGAGTAATTACAGTGATCAGATCAGTGTCCTTGTGAACTAGCTTAGGAAGGGGATTCCTCATGTAAAGAGTTCAGCATGGAATCAGCCCAGAAACAGTTGTGGGAGAAGCAGATAAGCCAGGCATCAAGAAAGAAATGAAAGAATGGCATGTTTGACAGTAAGTGGGGGAAGCAGAGAAGATTTCAGAGGACAGATAAGAAGTTTTGTTTTGTCCATATTAAATTTAAGTTGATGGCAATACATCAGAAGTAGATGTGAGATCAATCATGTGAGATGCAGGACTAGGTGAGGCGTGTCAGGTAAAGAGTAGAGAGGTAGCTCTGGTCATCTTCAATGTACAGACAGTAGCTAGGAGTATGTGAGCACACAAGATCACCCAGAGAAAAGGCATACAAATCAGAGAAGGAGCCAAAAACAGAGCTCTGCTGGACTCCACAGTAAAAGGGACAATAGAGGAGAAGCCACCTAAAAGACACTGAAAGGGTGATTAGGGAAGAAGGAACCAGTAGAAGACTGTATAAAAAAAACAAGAAAGCATAAGATGCTGAGAAAGAGGATATGATCAACACTGTCAAACACAGCTAAAAAATTAAGGAGGATGAGGACGGAGTAGAGGTCTATAGATTTGGTCAAGAAAAGCTTGTTAGAAATCTTGTGCAAGCAGTTTTTGTGGAGTGGAAAGGGTGGAAGCCAGACTGGGGGCAGGGGATCCAGGATGGAGATGATGGAAAGGAACTCAAGTAAAGAGCTATAAATGGCTCATCCAGTGTGTTTGGAGATGACAGGAAGGAAGGAAGGAGGAGAATAGCTGGAGAGATAAATAGGACTGAGGATGGGGAAACCTTATGATGCTTGTATGTTGAAGGAAAGAAGCCAGAGGAGAATGACAAGTTAAATAGAAGAGTAGACTAGAGGTTAAAAGTGGGGGTAAGAGAGTTCAGATGGGAGATGAATGGGGTCAAAAACGTAGGTGGAGCACTTGAGGAGAGCAGGCAAAAAAGGTCAGTGCCAGTTATTGGGAAGAAGGAAAAGGGCTGAGAAAGGCTTAGGGAAAATAGAGGAAGGGAGAAAGAGATCTGGAAGGAGAGAGATCTCATCAATCTTGTCTGAAAAAACAAGAAAGGAAATTGCATGGAGAGGGAGAGAGGTGTGTGACTAAGATTTTAAGAGGGAGTTTGCAGTTAAGCAATTTTAAAACCATTTAAAAAACAGACTTGCCATGACTTCTGATGAGACATTAAGATGTAGTATTAACTGCCATGTATCACACACACAAGAAGTGTATTTTCACTAATACTCACTTTTTCAGCTTTTCTCTAATCTTTGGCTCTTTAATCTCATTGTGAAGATCCTCAAACTTCTCAACTGAGGTTAAATTACAGAAAACCCTATAGTCAACGTATGGAGGAATCCCATGGTCACGTCCCCTCTGGATATTCGTAGCTGCCAGATCCAGAGCCACTGAGTGTGCCATGGAGAAAAGCCTCTCAGTCAGCTCCAGGTTCAAAAGCTGAGAAGATACTCGCATTTTACCAGCAACGCCAAAAAGGCCACGCAGGAGTGGATCAATGCCACCTTCCTGGATTATCCGGAATGGTGAAAAGAAAGCTTTGTGGAGTGGAAGGTGGCCTTGTGGGATTTCTCCAAAGGTCTCATTCAAGCGATAAAGAATCGGATTGATCAACGTGTGGCCAAACCTAAAAGCTGCAGTTGCAAAGGCATTAATAATCCCGGCATTCACATTGGGGTTATAACCTTTGTAGTCACCCATCATCTTCATGCCATGGTCACCAAGGATCTTGGGTAGCCAGTGGCTATAGGTAATATGTTGCATCTGCGCACCAACAATCTTTCTGGCTTCATTGTAAATAGTATCTCCATCCCAGTGTGGGTTCATTTTCAACAGTGCCTTTGCTATGCGGTTATGTTCACGGAACCACAAAGTGTGCATGGCTGTGAGGCCCAGCTGCTCATTGGCTCGGTGATCTCCTGCAAGGAAGCAAGGTGTAGAGCTTTCATTTTCATTTCTTGTGCATTCAGTCGGGGGACCTGTGGCAAATGGTAATAAGTGCTTTCCAGAAGATGGGACAAGCAGGCCTTCCTTGAGGAGACCATGTTGACTTGTATTATCCCTTAACTCTTCTGACTCCCTGTCAGAGCTTGCATAAACATTAGAAGCATCGATATATGATGTTAGATGGTTTATCTGCTCCCTTGCATAGACTGAATTCATTATTAAAGAGGTCATCCCACTACCACAAACTGGGCTTGAGCGAACAAAGAACATGCATTTAGAATTTGTCACTCGGGGATCATTCTGAGGAATAATGATGGGGAAGCAAGGTGGATCATTAGTACACACTGAGCTACAAGACTGTCCATCAGAAAAACGAGACATACTCAGTGCAGGCACTGTCTGATCCAAGTCATGGTCTAAAAACTGGCCCCACTGCATGAGCATATGTGTGTACCTATCATCAGGAGTTATGGTCTCTGTACCAATCATTTCTGTTGAAATAAGCCTTGGTAGTGGAAGAGGATAGCCATTATACAAAGAGTCATGACTGACACTCCTAGGTAAGTTAAAGCCATTTTCGTACACAGGTTTAAGGATCCGTTCGAAAGCAATCAAAGAGGCACCCCACATTGGGTGCTGTAGGTTGTTGCATGTTCCATCGTAGCGTCTGTACTTTTGATGGAAACAGATGTCAGAGCAGTTTGGGAAACGCCTGTGAGCTGTACATCCAGAGAGATTGGCAATCAGACTGAGGTAGTGTGGGGAAACCAGGTCATTGTAGCGAAACTCTGAAACACAACATTTGAAGAAATTAATTGATCTCATATAAAAGAGAAGTGTAAGAATCCATGTAAGATTCTTAAGTTCAATAGTAATTAATGGTGTTTATACCTGGATAAAAGTCTCTTTATCATAAAGTGTTTGTCATGATATAGGCCTTACTGAATTTCTGATAGACTGTGGGTCTGCTCCTGCTCCTGGAGAAGTTAATGGCAAATCTCCCACTAACTTAAACAGGGATCAGGATTGGGCTGTGGAGGAAACACTGAAGCGATAGCAACAACAGCTAAAGTGGGGCGTGATGTGAATACCAGAGGGCTAAAAAATAATATACAGAAATGCTAAAACTCTATAAAATAACTCTATAAAATAGGTTTGAAATATGGGCAGGTAACAACCAACTGATATTTAAGATGGAAAATGCAAGCTAATATAGCTGGAAGATGAGGGAGGAGGGAGAGAAGCCTTATCAATGGGAGGCAGATATTTGGAAGGCAGTAATGCTGAAAGAGGACTAAGAGTGATAGTGCAAATTAAATTTGAGCTAGCAATGCAACATGAGAGCAAAAAAATAATTTTGTTTCTGTTTTTAAAGCAGAGACATTGTGTCATGGACTAGGGAGGTAATAATTGCTGATGAAACCAGACCGAGAATACTGCATTCAGTTCTTGAATCTGAATGACAGAAAGTTTTAGAAAATTCAGAGAAGAACAACTGACAATATTTAAAGGGCTGAAGGGATTGATTTATGAAGAAAGATAAAAATAAATGTAATAGCTTGGCCAAACAAAGGCTCAGGGGGATATTAGAACTGTCTACGAGTATTTGGCGGGTAGAAACATCAAAGAGAAAGAATGAACCAGGGGATGAGAATAAACTGATAGGAGGAAATTGGGCAAAGGAGAACACAGGCTGAACATTAGAAAACTGTTTTTAAACAGAAAAATATATTAGCCTACAGAAGACACTCCCACTGAAGATGTCAAGTGTCAGAGTGGTAGCCATGTTAGTCTGGATCTGTAAAAAGCAACAAAGAGTCCTGTGGCACCTTATAGACTAACAGACGTATTGGAGCATAAGCTTTCGTGGGTGAATACCCACTGCATCCGACGAAGTGGGTATTCACCCACGAAAGCTTATGCTCCAATACATCTGTTAGTCTATAAGGTGCCACAGGACTCTTTGCCACTGAAGATAGTGAATGATCCATCATTTCAGTAATTTAAAATTGAACTGAATAAAGCACTGGAAAGTATACTGTAGGAATGAATCTGAGATTGGCATGGGATAAGACCACTGGTAGAAGTTTTTATATCCTCTCCATAATTTCTACAGTTCCATAAACCACACAAAAATACCCTGCAGAAATCAGAATATTCTTTCAGTTATTTATAATATTTTCACTACTGAAAACGGTCCACTAAAGCTCTTCTACACATTTCCATTGTAGCTCAATGTATGTCAGTGCCACATCCTGCCCACAATACATTTCTCTTGTAATAAACTCCATTACAAAATGTACGTTACTAAGAAATTGGGTAAAGGGGAGACTACAGCAGGTCATACTGAAAGGTATGTCAGTATGGAGGGAGGTTCCTAGTGGATTGGTCTTGTGACCAATCTTATTTAACATTTTAATTAATGATCTTGGCACAAAAATGGGAGCATGCTAATAAAATTTGTGGATGACACAGAGTTGGGAGGCATTGCCAGTACAAAGGAGGACCAGAATATCAAACAAGATTTGGATGACCTTGAAAACTGGAGTAATAGACATGGGATGAAATTTAATAGTGCAAAGCACAAGGTCATATACTTAGGTAGTTGTGACAGAATGTATTCTGTGTCCACACCCTGAACACTATTGCAATAATCTTTATACAAAGTATGCCTTGTGAGATATCTAAAAACTCAATTTGCTGACCAATAATATCATGGCAAAATGCATGTAGCAGTGTTATATGTAAAGCTATAAACATAAGCTGAGATAATGACTAAAAGTATGTTTTCTAGAGAAGGGAATGGGCCAAACCAGTTCCTCTGAGACAAAGAGCAAGCTGATGCCTCAGCCAGGTGTAAACAAGGCTGATAGGCCATTACTTGCTAAGTGGCCATTCTTTGGCAGGAAAGGGGTCAAGGGCAAAAATATCTACATCTTAGCAAATAAACAGCATGGAGTTGCCTTCCATACAGACTGTCTGTTGCCTCTCTCCCAGCTGGAAATGCTTCTCAAAACGGACAACAAACTATAAAAAGACACCCCAGGGCACCCCCTCTCTTTCTCCCGTTCTGTCCACCGTTTCACTGAACAAAATGGGACAAAAGAAGTAGCCATTAAACAGAAGAATGGGTCCTGGCCTAAGAAGTTTAGCCAGTAAGACTGTTGAAAGCATGTGGAGAGACAAACTTTCCTTTGACTTTAACATAGTTTGGTAAATTAGACATTAGTTGTGTTTTATCTTTATTTTTCTTGTAACCATTTCTGACTTTTATGCCTCATTACTTGTATTCACTTAAAATCTATCCTCCGTAGTTGTTAATTTTGTTGTATTGTTTTATCTAATCTGGTGTGTTTAAATTGAAATGTCTGAAGAACTAGTAAAATGGCATAGTATTATCTTAAAGTAATAATGGACTTAACTTAATAATACTTCTATTGTCCTGGAGAGGGCTGCACAGTACAGGACATATATTTCTGGGGGGAAATCTAAGACAGTGTGTGTTGGGGTCACCTTGCATTATAACCCAGGCTGGTAAAAGCCAAGGTGCAGCTGGCTGGCTGCAGCACACACATAGACATAGCTAGAGGCTGTTTGTGAGAAGTCCAAGCTGGAGGCTACAGCTGAAAAGCAATGTAAAGGGAACCCCAGCTTAGAGGGCAGGGGTGATATGTCTACTCATTAGTCTGAACTGTACCATAGGTATGTCACAGTTATGTTCTGCTATAAGTTGGGGATGTACCAGCTGGAAGCAACAGAGTAGGAGAAAGACCTGGGTGTATTGGTTGATGACAGGATGAGTATGAGCTGCTAATGTGATATGGCTGTGAAAAAGGCTAATGAAATCCTAGGATGCATCAAGTGAGGTATTTCCAGTAGAGACAGGGAAATATTATTACCATTATACAAGGTACTGGTGAGACCTCATGTGGAATAGTGGGTGCAATTCTGGTTTCCCATGTTAAGAAAGATGAATTCAAACTGGAACAGATGCAGAGAAGGGCTACTAGGATGATTAGAGGAATGTAAAACCTACCATACGAGGGGAGACTTAAGGAACTTGGCATGTTTAGCCTAACAAAAAGAAGGCTGAGGGGAGATATGATTGCTTTCTATAAATACATCAGAGGGATAAGCACAAGGGAAGGAGAGGAATTATTTAAGTTAAAGGCCAATGTTGGCACAACAACAAATGGCTATCAACTGTCCATCAACATGTTTAGGCTTGAAATTAGATGAATGTTTCTAACCATTAGAGGAGAGGTTTCTGTGTAACTTTGGAGCTGTGATGTACCCTGCATCTATTCCCCCTGTGTTGGAGTCTGATCAACTCAGTGTAGCACTGCTGTATGGCAAATAAAGATACCTGAGTGACGAAGGCTGGAGTCGAACTGAGTTCTTGGGAAACTGAGTGGAAAGAGGTCTCGGAGGGAATCCCAACAAGGACTTCAGTAACTTGGCCAGAGGTTATAGCACTATTGCAGGAGTAGGTGGGTGAGTTTCTGTGCCCTGCAACTTATGGCAGATCAGACTAGATAAATCATGATCACCCGTTTTGACCTTAGTGTCTATGAGTTAGCCACTTCTGCAACAGCTTCCCTTTTCCATTTATATCCCTGCCCCGGACTAGCCATGTGAGAGGTAGGGAAACTGGTAATGCCTCACACATGCTGGGTTGGAAAGGGATACACCTCAAACTTTCTTTGCCTCTAATTAACTCCAAGTTATGATATAATGGAGTGACAACATATAACCAATAGTTATCTAGTGGGACCAATTCTTTCAAAATACAATAGTGATTACATGGATGCATCCCTACTGTATGTGAACATGAATGGTGTAGATGAATTGCATTTAAATTATAATTTAAAACATAATAGCAGTAAAGAATAAACTAAGGTAAATGAGAGGAAGAGTGCTTTGGAGCAAATTACCTGGAATAAAATGATAAAATAATAATTTATTATGTTCTAATATTAACTACCCTGTATGGGAAAAAACGCATAATCCCTGAACTAGAAATTCAGATTCCATCAGCACATGCAAAGTTGTTACCCCCTGAATCTTCTATATTAAAGATTAAAAAGTAACTTGAAAACAAACTCAAGGCAAAGATTGGTTTTACAGTAAATATACTTGTTATTAGCTCTGAGAAAAATTAGCTGGAACAACTTCTTACTGAAAAAAAAAAAAACAGGTACTGAACATCTGGCTCCTATACTAAAGCATTGCACAAGGAGTTTCATCCACTTATAACATTTGGCATATGAAAACAAAATGACATCAAAGGCTGTGAATATGGAAGGAAATTGTCCTTTTATTTGTAAGAGCACAACAATAACAAAAAAAAAATTAAGCACAGAATGTGATCCAGGGAACTACAGGCCAGTTAGTCTCACCTCAGTCCCTGGAAAAATCATGGAACAGGTCCTCAAGGAATCAATCCTGAACCACTTAAAGGAGGGGAAAGTGATCAGGAACAGTCAGCATGGATTCACCAAGGGCAAGTCATGCCTGACTAACCTAATTGCCTTCTATGATAAGATAACCGGCTCTGTGGATGAGGGGAAAGCAGTGGATGTGCTATTTCTGGACTTTAGCAAAGCTTTTGATACAGTCTCCCACAGTATTCTTGCCAGCAAGTTAAAGAAGTATGGGCTGGATGAATGGACGGTAAGGTGGATAGAAAACTGGCTAGATGGTCGGGCTCAACGGGTAGTGATCAATGGTTCCTTGTCTAGTTGGCAGCCGGTATCAAGTGGAGTGCCCCAAGGGTCGGTGCTGGGGCCGGTTTTATTCAATATCTTCATTAACGATCTGGAAGATGGTGTGGACTGCACCCTTAGCAAGTTTGCAGATGACACTAAACTGGGAGGAGTGGTTGATACGCTGGAGGGTAGGGATAGGATACAGAGGGACCTAGACAAATTAGAGGATTGGGCCAAAAGAAATATGATGAGGTTCAACAAGGACAAGTGCAGAGTCCTGCATTTAGGACGAAAGAATCCCATGCACTGCTATAGACTAGGGACCGAATGGCTGGGCAGCAGTTCTGCAGAAAAGGACCTAGGGGTTACGGTGGACGAAAAGCTGAATATGAGTCAACAGTGTGCCCTTGTTGCCAAGAAGGCTAATGGCATTTTGGGTTGTATAAGTAGGGGCATTTCCAGCAGATCGAGGGATGTGATCATTCCCCTCTACTCAGCACTGGTGAGGCCTCATTTGGAGTACTGTGTCCAGTTTTGGGCCCCACACTACAAGAAGGATGTGGATAAATTGGAGAGAGTCCAGCGGAGGGCAACAAAAATGATTAGGGGGCTGGAGCACATGACTTACGAGGAGAGGCTGAGGGAACTGGGATTGTTTAGTCTGCAGAAGAGAAGAATGAGGGGCGATTTGATAGCTGCTTTCAACTACCTGAAAGGGGGTTCCAAAGAGGATGGATCTAGACTGTTCTCAGTGATAGAAGATGACAGAACAAGGAGTAATGGTCTCAAGTTGCAGAGGGGGAGGTTTAGGTTGGACATTAGGAAAAACTTTTTCACTAGTAGGGTGGTGAAGAACTGGAATGGGTTACCTAGGGAGGTAGTGGAATCTCCTTCCTTAGAGGTTTTTAAGGTCAGGCTTGACAAAGCCCTGGCTGGGCTGATTTAGTTGGGTTTGGTCCTGCTTTGAGCAGGGGGTTGGACTAGATGACCTCCTGAGGTCCCTTCCAACCCTGAGATTCTATGATTCTATGATAGCAAATCCTGAGTGTTTCCTATGGCTAGTTTGTTTAAAATACCACCCAACACTTTCTCTAAATCCTATCTGACGTCACAGGCTTTGCACAAGAAATATCAATGACAGGTAATGTCAGTCACTCAACCTAGCGTTTTAAAAAAGATGGACATAATGTATATTTGTGGAGAATGTGGGAATTATCCGCATTGTTCTGTATTAATTTTATATCTGTCTATGGGCTTGGTGGTTATTGTGTTGTTGGCTAAAGGGTATCTAAAGAGTTACATCAGTTTGAGCTAGCTTTGAACTGCAGATACCAAAAGCTACTGGGTTCAAACAGCCATATTCACATGTCCATTGGACACAATAATTCCTTTGAAGCTTACCTCTGCAGATGTGGAATTGGGTGTGGCTAGTTCAGAGGGAAGGAGGGTGGAAAGTCTCCAGCTGGAAACCAAGGTTTGTTTGTTTTTTATGATGGAACTTTAAAACAAAGAGGTTGGAGAAGCAGTTAAAAAGCTGAGCCTTGGAGAAGAGGGGAGACAGAGGAGTTGCAGAGAAACTGATGTAACATGGTCCCCAGTTGCTGAGGCACTAGGAATAAGTAAGGACCTACCTAAAACTTTCAAGGGACAGCCAAGTTTATGTAAGACAATATGCATGTAGGCTTGTCTTATGTTTTACCCTTTTCTCTCTGATTCTTATGCTGCTATGAACAAATAAATCATTCAGTGATTTGAACAAGTTTTGTTCTCTGTCACTGGAGATTCTAGAGCACATGCCAAACCTAGTTGGACACCCTGGAGGTAATACGGTTGGTAAACAGAGGGTGCTATAACCTGGTGGTCCAGTAAAAAGTGTGGTGAATCATGGGATTCAAATCTGAAAGAAGTGCATCAAAGATGGCCACAGTGGGAAACAGGACATCGGATGAGGTGAGCTGGTACTCTGAGGTGGTACTGAGAATTCGCTCTCTCATGTGCTTGGCTAGCTGGTTCTTTCTCAGATGCTCAGCATGTATTTGATAGCCATATGTGGAGTTGGGAAGGAATTTTCTCCCATGTCAGATTGGCAGTGACCTTGAGGGTTTTTCACCTTCCTCTGCAGCATGAGGTGAGGGTTGCTTCCCAAGATCATCTGGGTCTAGATCATTTAACCAACTCCCTGCCACTGCAGGGGTCTCACGCATAGATGCACCTCAGTCCCTCCTATTCTCTGCCTGTGGCATTTAGTCTCCTGAGGGCTGTGATACCTTGGTCTAATTTCAGTTGTTGGATCTGCAGTTGCTGGGTGGTGTTGGTGGCCTGTGATGTACAGGAGGCCAGACTAGATGACCTGGTGGCCCCTTCTGACCTTGAATTCTATAACTCTGGTTCAGGCCTTTCGCTGACAAGAAGTGCCCACAGACTGATCACAGGTATGGTTCACCCCTCATCCAGATCATATAATATAATATATATATAAATCATATACACAGAGTCAGTGACAGCACGGCTCTTAAAGAAGTATCTTTCCAATGAGAAAAGAAGAACAGAGGAACAGAAAAGAGGACCAGCTGCCCACATCAGATAGATCCAGCCTCCATCGATCTCAGGTGTTCCATTCCCCATGAATCCATAGAATTAACAGAATTAGGAATTCCTGTCCCTTCCTTACTTTGAAGCCCCCTAAACCCCTACCCAGTTAGGGGCCAAAGGGACAATTATGCCTTTAATTTTGATATTCATTTCACATGTTATTACATAGTATTAATAGATAGCATGTTTAAAACAAACATAAGGAAATACTTCTTCATACAACACAGAGTCAACCTGTGGAACTTATTGCCAGGGGATGTTGTGAAGAACCAAAGTATAACTGGATTCAAAATAGAATTAGGAGAATAGGTCCATCAATGGCTATTAGCCAAGATGGTCAGGGACACCACTGCATATTCTGGGGGTCCCTGAGCCACTGACTGTCAGAAGTTGGGACTGGATGACAGAGGATGGCTCACTTGATAATTGCCCTGTTCTGTTCATTCCCTCTGAAGCAGTGGTGGGCAACTGCGGGCGGCCATGCCTACGGACGGTCAATGTAAACACTGTCTTGCGGCCCGCCAGCAGATTACCCTGACAGGCCACGTGCCTGCTCTGAAGCATCTGGCTCCAGCCACGGTCAGAAGACAGGATACTGGGCTAAATGAACCATTGGAGTGACCCCGCATGGCCATTCTTATGTTCTAATTAACTCCATATTAAAGAATTGCAACAGAGGGATTTTTGTTAATGTTCCACCTTGCAGTGCTTTTCATTACTATATTGAAGGAAGAGCCAGAGAATTATAAATTTATATTCTTGCATTAAGCAGTAGTGAGGATACAGACATGGACAGTTACACTTCAGGAGATACTGCTGTGCCATCAAAGTCCTCCAATTTAGGCCCCAGCACCACCTGCTGAAGCCTTGAGGTCCTCCACATTGTTTCTGAAACTCAGGAACGAAGTCACTCAGTTAAATCCTCTACTTCTTCCATATGGCTGGTGTAGAGCAGCAACTACAATTTCACCTGAACTTCATCGAGTCAAATGGCTACAACAGAAGTAGCAGAATTTATTGCAGTGATGCCTCCTTCATATTCATAAATTGGGCGGTAGGTAGTAATATGTTTGATGGTTTGTCATGGGGAACCACACTCATATGCTGGGGAGTCCTTGATTTTCCATTTGTGCATTAGATATCTGCATCTACCATGGTTGGTTTGGATTCGGTTCAGAGTTGACCAAGATGACTGTGGAAGATTGAACCCAGGAACCTTCTGTGTGGGATCCGGCACAAGGTGCTTATCTTTTAAGTCTTGTTTAGCCCAATCTGCTTTCCAAACCTTCTCTGATCATAGTCTGATTGCATGAGGCAAAGCAGATGTTCCCAGAAAGGCTTGCAAGACTTAAGAGATTTGGGGGGGGGGGAATGTTGAGGTCTTGGTGGATAGGAAGACATCTGTTTTCCTGGATTTGCTGAGCTTCACGGAGCATTGCAGCAATTCGGCATATCAGTGGGGGAGCGAAGTTAAAAAGAACATGTAGCTATGGCGTTGGTGTCAACTTAAGGGTTCCAGTGACGAACGGCATCATTGTATTCAGCTGGGTGTCAACAAGTCACGTGTGGCTGCATCTGCTCCATATGGGTGAACAATATT
Source organism: Platysternon megacephalum (assembly GCA_003942145.1). Classification (NCBI taxonomy): domain Eukaryota; kingdom Metazoa; phylum Chordata; order Testudines; family Platysternidae; genus Platysternon; species Platysternon megacephalum. Next base: position 9,918,123 of record QXTE01000033.1, on the reverse strand, counting down.
CAGCTACCAAATATACAAGTGCTATTGCAGATGTTTGCAACGCTGAGGCCGATGCACCCCAGGTTGTACCTGCTAGTTTCTAAATTATGTTGGCTCTCATTTTTATCTTTGCAGTTACCTTCTCAAGGTGATCACCAAAGGTAAGGATGTGGTCGAGTTCCACTCCGAAGTATGTTGGCGTGTAATCATGTTGCACATTTTTACCACAGAAAGCTACTTTGTGTGTTTTTGGCATTTCTATTATCAAGGTGAAATGCACTTACTATTGTTTTTCCAGGGTTTAGTTTCAGCTTCCATTTCCAGAAGTATTGTTCCATAGTTTGGAGGTCCTCACTTAATGCTTTCTCAACATCATGGAGGTTTGCTGCTTGGATTGTCATGGCAAGATCATCTGCATACCCAAATTTTAATGATTTAGTTGGAGGCATGCGGAAATATTAAAAAGCGTTGGTGTCAGTACAGAGCATTGTGGTAGCCTGTTTATGGTACACGGTGAGCTGGTCTTATTACCCAGGTACACCCATAGGTGTCTGTTACTCAGCATGGACCACAGAAGGCGAACTGTTTGGTAGCAAGGCATAATTTTTGCAAGTTTCAGCATCAGACCCTTAATCCATACAGTATCAGACGCAGATGACAGCTCAACAAATACTGCGCCAGTCTTCCTGACAGCCAGCCTCAATGTGAGTTGTGAGTACCAGAACTTGGCTGCAACAACTACGTTTTGGCCGGAAGCCTGCCTGTTTGACAGGGATAATTGGCTCAGTAAAAGGGTGTATTCTTTTAAGGATGATGCGTTCAAGACGTTTATACGTCATGCATAGTAGAGAAATCGGCCTAGAGCTTGCCGCTTCATCTGTGGGCTTCCCAGGCTTTGGAATGGCAATTACCATTGCCTCATGCCATATTTCAGGGATCTGTACCATCTTTAAGGCAGAGGAAATGGCCAACCATCCCACCCCCCAATGCACACACTCTCTTGCCCAACCTGATGCAAAATTGGCTACTCAGATTTCCTCCTGTGAAAAACTGACAATATCCTGAATTAACTTTACTGAATTAAGTAAAACCTTATTGAATTAGGTTTAATACCTTTGGGGCCCATTGTATTACAAATGCAATTGTGTACGTGTCACTGTATGTATGTAACTTCTGTAGGAAACTGAATAATGCAATCTTTGGAAGGTATTAGGAACTTCAAAGGGCTTTCTGGAAAAATATCTGTGAGGAGGATATACTAGGAAGTAACTGGGAGTAAGGGGAATGCAAATAACCCACTTCAAATCCATCCTTTTGAAGCTATGCCCTGAAGAGGAAAACCCATTGTCTACTAATTACCTGGTTCTGAAAACCCCAGCTCAAAGACCCCATAACTGTATAAAGTGTGGACTAAACATATTTTAAGGTGCTTATTCAGAGCTGAAGCTGTAATGAATTTATCACCACAAAAGAAACCCCTTGGGTGATGTTTGGAAAGACTCCTTTGGTTGGTGTGATATCCGGTATGCTTATTAGCATGCATGTAGGTATTTTTATTGTTTTTAAATGTATTCTCTGTAGTGCTTTTATCAGAAGAGTAAAATAGGCTTGCATAGAAAGAACTGTGTGGTAACTTATAACTGTTGACAATTCCTCGTGTCTGTCTCTGAAGAGAAAGCAAGCAGGAATGCTTGAGCAGTTTGCCTCTGCTGGGAACACCACAGTGAAGTCAGGGAACTGTGAAGCCTGGAAATACCCCAGGCAGAAAGGAGAGAGACATGAGTCTCCACCCACGCCAGGCTACAGCATGGGAGCTGGAAGCTTGAGAGTGGGTGGCACCATACAAATATAACAATTTCAAAGGGATACAAAAAGCATAGACCTACAAGGTACTTAAAATGAAAGAACAGATGAACAGACCATGTAAACTTCTTCTCACCACCTCACTAACATATTTCACCTGACCATCCACATCTAGGCTGTTAGATTGGCTGGGTTCCAAAGTAGAATCTAAGAATGACACTCTAGCCAATACCATCATGCACATTAAGCCATTCTCTGAGGCTGCAAACAAGAGAGCCACCTAGTGCCAGTTGTAACTGTGGTTTGTTTGATGTGGAGATATGTCCATCAGGAACTGGACTGAAAGCACTAGTCAATGGGTCAATGAAAGCACCAGTCAATAGGTCAATGAGAAGAACTGACAGATTCGAATGGTGTTCGGTCTCTACGAACTTGAGGTGCATTTGAACCAATGTTCTAGAAATGACATGTTTATATATCCACCACTAATCTCTCTCTTTCTAATTGTGTCACAGACATTCTGAAAACTCTCAAAATATTATGTGAGAGATGAATGTGGGGGTGCTCAGTGGTGAATGTTGATCGGTACCCCAAAATGGGGTTTATGGGATGGAAGATGGCGTGTTGGAATGTCAGAGGAGAGTAGACAATAGACTAGTGAACACACTGTCTGAGGGATAAACTGACACTTGGCTCCGTCTCAACAGTGCCTGGATTTCCAAAAAGGCTTACGTTGCTTTTGGCTTTTTCCCCCTGTAACTTAAATGGGGAGCCCATCTAACTTAGCTTGTAGTGAAGGATTACATGAGACTAAATATGTGGGTAGCCTGTTTATGAGTTTGAAATCATTCTCTCTAATGCTTTGTTGCATTTTCTAATAACCCTAAGAAGGCTGTTATTCTCTAAATCACTGGTTACAGGCTCCAGAAGGGAAGAAATGCAGATATCTACTGGGGCCTATTCGGTCATCATGGTTGGCACAGACGACCTGTTGTACCCAGATTCCAGTCTAAAAGAATTGCATTCCAAGATGGATAAGGGCAGGATACCCAAGACCTGAACTGCGTGATCTCAGAGAGACCAGGAAAGAGGGCAGTTAGCCCTGTAACTATGACTGTGAAAAAAACATACCATGCCATTTTAGCCATGTAAAAGCTGAAAAGGAATTTTGTACATAACCCTTCCTGCACTCATTCTTCATAAAGAATTCGAGGCACAACAGTGCTCAATGCCATGGAAAAAAATAAACCAAGTGGAGAAAACAGAAAGTGTGTTTTAGGTGAACAAATCAAATACAGGAAACAAGAAGCATCGTTGTTTACAGAGAGAAAGAGATTACAAGTTTGCTAAAAGGATTCCATTAGTCAAGTGCTAGCAGCATGCTATCATGTTTCTGCATTTCTTGGACTAGAACAAGCTCTTAGCATAGAGAACAATTGCCTCATTAAACACATGCCAGCTCCCTCTTGTATTCTGCCACCCAGATGCACTTTTATCACCTTTTACATTATTCACAAAATGCCTTGATTTGTTACAGTGACTCAAAGTGTTCTTCAGAACTCCTGGTGAGTCAAAGTAATAAAATTCCGGGAAACAGTTAATGTACCCTAAGGTGAGTATTTTTCTACTCAGCTCTGCATGGGTGAAATTCACATAAGGCTTCCCTTTTGGTAGTTTCACTGCATAGTGAAGGAAACCCACTATAGAGTGATTGCGTCAGGGGACTGCACCTTCCCAGGCGATCTTCAATGATCTAAAACTCAAAAAAGAGTCCTACAAAAAGTGGAATCTCAGTCAAATTACAAAGGATGAATATAAACAAATAACACAAGTATGTAGGGACAAAATTAGAAAGGCCAAGGCACAAAACGAGATCCATCTAGCTAGGGACATAAAGGGTAACAAAAAAACATTCTACAAATACATTAGAAGCAAGAGGAAGACCAAGGACAGGGTAGGCCCATTACTCAATGAGGGGTGTGTGACAAGTTGGCCGATGTTCATATGGTGGGTCCCGCGCTTTTCTTGGGGGCGGGGGGGCTAAGACGCCACCCCTTGCCCCTGCTCTTAGGCACTGAGGGCCCCGCTAGTGGCCCGGGAAGGTGGTAGAGGAAGGAAACGGGCGAGGGTCTGGGTTTGCTCCTTGCTCTGAGTCCCAGCCCCTCACAACCCCTGTGGGTTTCTTAACCCCAAGGGGAAAGAGGGTATCCTCGGTCCTTAGACACGGGGGGAGAGAGGGGAGGGGGAGTCTTCCTTACTTTGGTTCTCTGGTCTTTCAAATCTCACAACACACCTCCAAGCTCCAGTCCGCTCTCCTTCCTCCTCCTCCTCCCCTGACTGCCTGAAGCAGGGGGTTTTATTAGGTTCCTGACATAGCCTTAATTGACTACAGGTGCTCCAATTAACCTGTAGCAACCCTCCCTAGTCTACAGAAAACCACTCCCTCATTAGCCTAGGACTTATATATTTCCCCTCTATCACTCTACCACTGCTCCCTGGGCCTCCTGTATCACAGGGGGAAGACAATAACAGAGAATGTGGAAATGGCAGAGGTGCTTAATGACTTCTTTGTTTTGATTTTGAGGTTGGTGGCGATTGGACATCTAACATAGTGAATGCCAGTGAAAATGAGGTAGGATCAGAGTCTAAAATAGGGAAAGAACAAGTCAAAAATTACTTAAACAAGTTAGATGTCTTCAAATTACCAGAGCCTGATGAAATGCATCCTAGAATACTCAAAAAGCTGACTAAGCAGATATCTGAGCCATTAGCAATTATCTTTGGAAAGTCATGGAAGACAGGAGACATTCCAGAAGACTGGAAAAGGGCAAATATGGTGCCCATCTATAAAAAGGGAAATAAGGACAACCTGGGGAATTACAGACCAGTCAGCTTAACTTCTGTACTCGGAAAGATAATGGAGCAAATAATTAAGAAATCAATTTGCAAACACCTAGAAGATGAGGTGATAAGTAACAGTCAGCATGGATTTGTCAAGAACAAATCTTGTCAAACCAACCTGATAGCTTTCTTTGACAGGGTAACAAGCCTTGTGGATGGGGGGAAGTGGTAGATGTGGTATATCTTGACTTTAGTAAAGCTTTTGATACTGTCTCGCCTGACCTTCTCATAAACAAACTAGGGAAATACAACCTAGATGGAGCTACTATAAGGTGGGTGCATAACTGGTTGGAAAATAGTTCCCAGAGAGTAGTTATCAGTGGTTCAGTGTCATGCTGGAAGGGTATAATAAGTTGGGTCCCGCAGGGATCGGTTCGGTTCAATATCTTCATCAATGATTTAGATAATGGCATAGAGCAGGTATCTCAAACTCAAATGACCACGAGAGCCACATGAGGCTAGTACATTGGCCCGAGGGCCGCATCACTGACACCCCCCGGCTCTGCCCCCACTCCACCCCTTCCATGAGGCCCCGCCCCCACCCCACCTCTTCCCACCCCTTCCCCCGCCCCCATTCCAAGCCCTTCCCCAAAGTCCCCACCCCAACTCTGCCGCCTCCCTGCTCCTATTCCAACCCCTTCTCCAAATCCCTGCCCCTGCCCTGCCTCTTCTCCACCTCCTCCCCTGAGTGCGTGGCTCCCCGCTCCTCCCCCCTGGAAAGCACTAAGCACCGCCAAACAGTTGTTTGGCATTGGGAAGTTGCAAGTGCTTTGGAGGATAGGATTAAAATTCAAAATGATCTGGACAAATTGGAGAAATGGTCTGAAGTAAATAGCATGAAATTCAATAAGGACAAATGCACAGTACTCCACTTAAGAAGGAACAACCAGTTGCACACATACAAAATGGGAAATGACTGCCTAGGAAGGAGTACTGCGGAAAGGGATCTGGGGGTCATAGTGGATCACAAGCTAAATGAGAGTCAACAGTGTAACACTGTTGCAAAAAAAGCAAACATCATTCTGGGATGTATTAGCAGGAGTATTGTAAGCAAGACGCAATTCTTCCGCTCTACTCCGCGCTTATTAGGCCTCAACTGGAGTATTATGTCCAGTTCTGGGTACCACATTTCAGAAAAGATGTGGACAAATTGGAGAAAGTCCAGGGAAGAGCAACACAAATGATTAAAGGTCTAAAAAACATGACCTATGAGGGAAGACTGAAAAAATTGGGTTTGTTTAGTCTGTAGAAGAGAAGACAGAGGGGACATGATAACAGTTTTCAAGTACATAAAAGGTTGTTACAAGGAGGAGGGATAAAAATTGTTTTTTTTAACCTCTGAGAATGGGCTTAAATTGCAGCAAGGGAGGTTTAGGTTGGACATTAGGAAAAACTTCCTGTCAGAGTGGTTAAGCACTGGAATAAATTGCCTAGGGAGGTTGCGGAATCTCCATCATTGGGGATTTTTAAGAGCAGGTTTGACAGACACCTGTCAGGGATGGTCTAGATAATACTTGGTCCTGCCGTGAGCTCTTAACCAGCTCCACACAGACCACAATGGGCTAAGGGGGTGACCATATGATCAGAAAATATGTGGATCCAGTTGCCAAAAACTTCTAAAGCTCAGCTGGTACAGTAGGGTCACAACAAATATTGCAGCCAAAGGATTAGAGCAGCAGCCAAGGAGGAGCTGTATTGCTACCTGTGGTTTGTGGAGTAAAGTCCATCTCTCCCTGACCCTCACCTAGTTACTAAGCAAAGTCCAATCATGAGGGATTTGTGTGGGGAAAAATATTTAAGTGAGTGCATCTGTCATCATTATACTCCAAAGAGCCATTTGTAAAATGAAATTCAAAACAAAATCTGTATACTTTAACAGAGTCTGAATTCTTACGCTTTGACTCCATTGATCATCCTCTATGTTACTCTGCAAATCTCATTTCCATTTTTTCTTAAGTGTGGGTTTTATCCCTTTCAGTGAAGATAATTTAAGACTGTATCTAAAGCTGAAAAGAGGTGTGAAGGATTTGCCCTTTTAAATTAAAGTAATGCTTCTAGGCGACAGCTGTTATCTTCAAATTTCAGCCCTAAATTTTTTAACATAGTTCCTGGTTGGTATCTCTTTTAAACACTGGGAGACTAGTAAAGGAACTTGTTTTCTATAACTTTCTGAGGACAAGAAATTTGGCGGCATGGGCAAAAATCTGGGGATATTGACCTCAAACTTCCTAAATTCTGGTCATTATAGCAGAAACCAGCTCTTGGAGATTTATGTTACTGTGAATATTTATGTATTTAGAAATTAACATTATGCATATCATCAGGTTTCAAGATGGATATAAAATGTTGAAAATAAAATGTAGACAAATATGTCTAAAGTGTACTAAGACGAATCTGGCTTATACATTTTTAGGATTTAGGCTCATGCTTAGAATTTAGGTTCAGCAAGGGCTCTTTGACCATAGGATTTTCCTTCAGGTATGGATTGTGCAGAAAATAAAGACAGTTATATTATCGGTACTGCATGCAAGCAATAAAAACGTAGTATCTCCATGAACAATTTTGGGTACATTATAATAGTCAGTTTTTAACAAGCAGCGAGTGGGTTTTGGACACCACCAATTTTGGACATATCTGAGTTTACAAGCTAGAAGACAGAATCTGGTGTCTGTAAGATTCATTCTCTTCCTCTTTTTGAAGGGATACAACATTTTTGGTTATTCTGTGCTATTGTGTCATAATTAAGGCTAAGATTTAGTCAGGGGTATTTTTGGTAAAAGTCATAACAAGTAATGACTTTTACTATAAGCATCCCTGACTAAATCTTAGCTGCCCTAGCCCCGCTGCACTGGGGGGGCCTCAGGTCCAGCCCCACCGGTCACTGCTCTGTGGGGTCTCAGGGCCAGCTGCCTGGGGCTGCCGAGTAGTGGCTGGTGTGGCCACCCCGGGGCCACTGCTCCGGGCGAGGTTTGCCAGGTGTCCGGTTTTCGATCGGAACGCCTGGTCGAAAAGGGACCCTGGAGGCTCTGGTCAGCACCACCAACCGGGCCATTAAAAGTCTGGTCGGCGGTGCTGCGGGGCTAAGGCAGGTTAGTCCCTACCTGTCCTGGCACTGTGCTGCACCCCGGAAGTGGCCAGCAGGTCCGTCTCTTGGGGGAGGGGGGAACCACAGGGCTCCCGCCCTGAGCACTGGCTCCGCACTCCTATTGGCTGGGAACCACGGCCAATGGGAGCTGGGGGGTGGTGCCTGCGGGTGAGATCAGCGCGCGGAGCCTCCCGCCCCCCCGCCAAGGAGCCAGACCTGCTGCTGGCTGCTTCCAGGACACCAATTGTTCGGGCAGCCCTGGTGTCAGCCACACGGCCGCTGCAGCTGTGGAATTTCATGGAAGTTACAGAAAGTCACAGAATCTGTGACTTCTGCGACCTCTGTGACAAACTTGCAGCAGTAGTCAGAATGTATACTGCTTGCTGATTTTTGATATCGCAATAGCAACTGAAATGTTAAAATGGAAAAGTCCCATGAAATAATAAAAGATTTTGTATTTTTTTTGAAATACATATAATGTATAGTAACCTTAAAGGTCACACTCCTTCATTGACAAGACAAGATGGATTTGATAATATGAAATAAAGAAAAGTGAATTAATAATATAGTCAGTAGACTGCAACTGCCATTAGAGAGAAAGAGATGGAATTCTGAAGAAAAACAGAGCAACTCACACTAGAACAGCATGACAATATCAAAAAGGATTAAAAAATGTAATTGCAGGCAAAGAAATATAGACAAGTGAATACAAAGAATACAAAGAAAATTGCTTCAACCACTGTAAGTACATTAATGCAGAAGTTGGGTAGGAAGGTTTCCTTATCCTTATAATTTCTCATCTGAAAGATGGTTCTTCTGTTACTGCAATTCCCCATTGCATTACGGGGCATTGATAAGAAACTCAATAAATGTCACCTTTGCCTTTAAGTCATTTCTGAACCAAAGCCCCATGATATAAGGGGAACTGTGCCTGTGGAGGGGCATCTTCCACAAGAGTAAAAGAAAGGTCCTGATTACTTGTGGTAACTAAAGCACTTTTCAAAAATGTAGAAGTGTTAAGTCCAGTGTTACAGTCAATTTCCAGCTCTGGTAATTTGTTATATCCAAAATCACCCAATAGTTTCAGCTAGATAAATGGTTTTTCACTTCTTGTCCTAAGTTGTGCAGTGGTACTAGAATAGAATGGCTATTTTCCAACCCTAGGTGCAGTATAAACCCTGGGTGCATTACACTACGTATAATGCTTTGTATAATGCCTTCTGGATGAAAAACACTATAAATGTAAGATATTATTGCAGGTAAAATTTCACCGGTGAGAGATGCAATACATTGCAAAGTGAAAAGATACTAGCTTTTACTGATACTCACCTATTCCATCAAAATCAACATTCAGACCCTGTTTAACATGCTCCTGTATCAGCTGAAGTGTTTGCTCAAAAATCTCTCCTGCTCTTGCAATCTCTATAGTGAAAGGATCCCGTGGATAGTGGAATTGAGCCAACAGATCATTTGGAGTCCGGGGACGCCTGCAGAAATGAAAAGGAGCTATTGAAACCAATATATTAAAACTAATTTCTGTGTAGAAATATGAAAAGATTTTCTCTGTAGATATTCAACATCTGAAAATAATCGCAAAGAAGTTAGCCTGCTTCAAGAGAGTAGTCTTAAACTGATGGTGTGTAGAAACCTACATGCAATGAAATATTTAAATTTTCTCCCCTTATATGAGTGTTTTGTATATGTTATAGAGCAAAGCCAAAGCAATCATGGAGTGTTAACACTACTCTACAGTGGGATATCACAGAAAATATTATTGCTCATCTGACCCTTATACTCTCCAACAGCCAACTCATAAAGAGACGTTTACGGTATTTTCAAGGAAAGAACATTCTACCTTCTCCTCACCATCCTTTCTGGACTAGTTGTCTGATTTCCCTTTTGTTAAAGGAAAAACGCATTTGGAAAGAAAACGGTGTCAATTACTTGCCCCTCCAAATAAAGGGATAGCCTACTATTCATCCATGAATGGCTGAAGGCTACCATAAAATTCAAAGATTAGACTGAATTGACCTGAACTTTATGACTAACAAGAAAAAAGGAGCTCCGGTGTCCAGCTACACTGCAACAACATATTATTGCCTTTACCTTCCACATATAAATGCCAAACAACTATAATACAGTTACTGTCCGTTCATGGAGGGAATGATGAGATAGTGATTTCACCAAGAAAACAAAAGCCTAAGGCTCACAGAGGAATGAAAACTTCTGAGGGTTAGCACTGTCAATCCCTTTTTCTGTATTGTATTGCAGCATTGACAGCCTCTAATAACTTAACTGCTTTTTCTACAACTTTGCTCCCCTCTGCATTGCGCAATGGAGGAAGCACAGGGACCAGACACTTTGTTCCTGTCCTGTAGGGAAGGAGGAAAGGCTAAGCTAACTTTTTATGGATGTTTTGTTTGGTTCGTTCCTCCTGTTCCCAAAGCTTTGGCTACAGAGTTCCTGGCTAGGTTAGCCCTTAGCAAGAAGGCACTCAGAGAGCAGTAAGCCACAGAAAGTAATCAGATGGCAGTTGAATGGTGATAGAGAGCCCAAGTGATAGATAGAGATGGGTCTAAAAGATGAAATACAAAAAATATATGTTTTCTGACTTTGCTCAGTGTTGAGAAGCATGACCTTCCCTTCAAAAGCTTAACTGATAATGACTGCTACTAAGGGTATGTCTACACTATGAAATTAGGTCGAATTTATAGAAGTAGATATTTAGGAAGCGATTTTATACGGTTGATTGTGTGTGTCCCTGCTAAACGCATTAAGTCGGTGGAGTGCGTCCACAGTACCGTGGCTAGTGTCGACTTTCGGAGCATTGCAGTTTGGGTAGCTATCCCACAGTTCCCGCAGTCTCTGCTGCCCATTGGAATTCTGGGTTGAGCTCCCAATGCCTGGTGGGGCAAAACATTGTCCCAGGAGGTTTTGTGTACATGTCAGTCGCCTCTCCCTCCGTGAAAGCAACAGCAGACAATCATTTCGCGCCTTTTTTCCGTGCAGACGCCATACTGCTTTCAGCAGATGGTGCAGTAGGACTGCTAACCGTCGTCATCCAACCACTGCTTCCGCTGCAACTCTGCTCTCCTGGTGCCATGAATCCACCTCGCAGGTCCTCTCATCATTTGGTATAAATATCTATTCTCGTGGCATCTGTCGTCATCCACCGCTTACGCTGCAACTCTGCTCTCCTGCAGACGCCATACCACGGCAAGCATGGAGCTTGCTCAGCTCACCGCTGCTGTTGTGAGCATTGTAAGCACCTCGCACATTATCCTGCAGTATGTGCAGAACCAGAACCTGCAAAAGCAGGTGAGAAGGCGATGACAGCATGATCACGATAGTGATGAGGACATGGACACAGACTTCTCTCAAAGCACGGGCCCTGGCAATTTGGACATCATGGTGGGGCAGGTTCATGTAGTGGAACGCTGATTCTGGGCCTGGGAAACAAGCACAGACTGGTGGGACCACATAGTGTTGCAGGTCTGGGATAATTCCAGTGGCTGTGAAACTTTTGCATGTGTAAGGGAACTTTCATGGAACTTTGTGACTTGCTTTCTCTTGCCCTGAAGCACAAGAATACCAAGATGAGAGCAGCCCTCACAGTTCACAAGCGAGTGGCGATAGCCCTCTGGAAGCTTGCAATGCCAAACAGCTACCGGTCAGTCAGGAATCAATTTGGAGTGGGTAAATCTACCGTGGGGGCTGCTGTGATCCAAGTAACCAACGCAATCACTGAGCTGCTGCTATCAAGGGTAGTGACTCGTCTTTTGGAACAGAGTTCTGATAGCACGGATTTGTCTCCCCAAACAGCGATCAGATCCAGTACCTCCCGTTCAGTCCATGCTGGAGCTCTTTTTCGATTCTGCGACTGCATGGTCACCTGTGCTGATGAGCTTGCCACGCTGGCCAAACAGGAAATGAAATTCAAAAGTTCCCGGGGCTTTTGCTGTGTACTTGGCTAGTGCATCTGAGTTGAAAGTGCTGTCCAGAGCAGTCACAATGGAGCACTGTGGGATAGCTCCCGGAGGCCAATACCCTCGAATTGTGTCCACACTACCCCAAATTTGACCCAGTGATGTCAATTTCAGCGCTAATCCCCTCATCAGGGAGGAGTACAGAAATCGATTTTAAGAGCCCTTTAAATTGACAAAAATGGCTTTGTCATGTGGATGGATGCAGGGTTAAATCGATCTAACGCTGCTATATTTGACCTAAACTCGTAGTGTAGACCAGGGCTAAGAAACCATGTCCTGGCTACAAGCAAAAATATGTTTTGACAACTTCATTACAGTACACTTTTTTGAATGCAGTGTTGTTGTAGCTGTGTTAGTCCCAGGATATTAGAGAGATAAGGCGGGTGAGGTAATATATTTTATTGGACCAACTTCTGTTGGTGAGAGAGACGAGCTTTTAAGCTCCGTGTAAGCTCAAAAGCTTATCTCTCTCACCAACAGAAGTTGATCCAATAAAAGATATTACCTCACCAACCTTGTCTCTCTAGTATTTTTTTTTGTAATTTAAAAACACCCACAAGTTAAGCAGAATAAAAATATGAACAATTTCTGTGAGCAAAGATAAAATAAATTCTTACTGCGAAAACAAATGTCTTCTTGTGGAGTTAATTGCACTGTCAACTTTTTGGATGGCATTGAGAATGGATGATTCAACAAAGTTATCACCAGCTTGTCTACCTTGCGTTACTGCAGAAAAAAATCCATAGTTTGAGAAATGTCTCATTTTTAAAGTTCAAATTTATGTGATATAAATAGCATTTAATAACATTTGGCATTTTAAAGTGACAAGCCTTACAAGAACAAAAAAAGCTGTAAATCCTGACATTTATATTAGACATTGCAAAGAATATGCAATTATCTACAATACAATAATCCTAGCTGGCATGTTCAGAATTGGTAAAGAGATACAGGATACCTTCAGATCACTGGTTCAGATCCGGTTAGTAATGACATAATGTTAACATACAGCTGCTTAGTGACTTTTGTGAAATGAGTCTCACTTCAATTCTTAGAGGAGAAGGAGCCAACCAAAAATCATCATAATAGGAATTGAATCTCAGTAGAAAGCGTCACAAGGACGAAGTACACTGAGCTTTCAACAACATTTTGGTCATCAGAGAAGGAACCAGTCTGAGGTCCCAAAACCCCAATTGTTAAGAAACCATAAACATTGTTTTTTAAGGAACAATTCATTTTTGGGGCAAGGTGCTCAGCACACATAATCAAACAAGAGCCACATGTTCATATGCTCTCACTGTTCTGTCAGAGTAAAGTAGACTGGCAATATTGAGGGAGCCTCACCATGGATCAGTACTACGAAGTTACATTTGAAAAAGGAAGTTAGTGTAATAAAAATGAAGCATCTGGGAGCAGGCAGAAGGGTATAAGGTAAAACAAACAGGACTTGTAAAAACCTTTCCATCCCAGACAATCTCTAGAACACTACAAAACCCTGAAAAATAAGCAAGAGAGTCCATTACCATCATCTCACCCATTTTCCAGTTAGCCCTTGCTCCCTAGTAAAAACCAGGAAAACAGTGGAGCTCTCCAACATGAGAGGTTCATTGTGAAAAAAATTAGGGTAGTGATATCTGATGAGGTTATTAACTCAGGTAAATTAGTCACAATGGTAGTTCAGATTAAGTGGTGCTTTCTCAGGAGAAAATATCTACTGAGGGAAGTTACGGGTTGCTCAGTGGACCAATCTACACAACATACAGCAGCATTTTTTAAAAAGCTACAAGCTACTTTGGATATAAATGAGAGAGCACAGACAATCTTATATGGGATAATACATGCAATATATTATGCTCAATTGACGTCACTACAAACAAAGAATAAATAGAAGATAATATGCATGGATAGTTGTTACAGTTGTATAATAGAATCTATACACTTTACTATTACTTTGGGAGGGGGGCTTATAAAAGATAAAGGTCCATTTTTATTTAAATTTTAAACAGATTGTACCGCTCCTTTGTCAAATACGAAATAAGCATGGGAGCCCCTTATGGAACAAACATGTTAAACCATCAATTCTCATTGGTCCATTCTCAGAGTGACAGAACCAATAAGGATTCCTGACTCAGAGAAAATACTTTGTCCAGATAGTTTTCTGTACTCTAGAGCTGAGAGCATGCACACAGATGCCAAAATACAGGCATTTTAGCATGCAACCCTAAATGGATCCAAGAGCAACCCCCCGAAAGTAGAAGTACAAACTTGTGCCATGCAAAGCCATTAATGTCATCCTCCAATTTGTCTTTGGATTCCTTAGTTATTAGTAATGCATTGTTAAATTACAGTTTGTAGGACAGAATTAATTGGGAGATCAGCACAAATGGCAAAATTACTGCAGCATGTTCAGAAAGTACCATCTTACATTCTTAAATTTTGTGTTTTATTACAATGACCTTCAAATGGGTACACACAGGGAAAGAGCAAAAGAAGAAAAGAAAGAAAAAAAATCACTCAAAATTTTTGCTTGATGATTTCTTCATGCACCAAGTAGCTCCATTTTTCTTTAATGGAGCAGAGTTTTCTTCTTAAAAAGAAAAATGTGATGTAACCCAAGGCATACCATGCACCTGGTAAATCCCCCTCTAGTGACACGGACTGCCACATAATTGTGTTACAAATCCCCGAAATACCTTTTTGTTGCATACAAATTAAACTGTAATGACATTCTTTGTTATATGCAATGTTGTTGTAGTCATGTTGGTCCCAGGATATTAGAGAAACAAGAAGGGTGAGGTAATATCTTTTGTTGGACCAACTTCTGTGTAAGCTCTAAAGCTCGTCTCTCTCATCAACAGAAGTTGGTCCAATAAAAGAGATCACCTCACCCACCTTCTGTTTCTCTAATATTCTTTGTTATATAATTTTCATTTAATTATAGTGTATCTGCCTCTTTCCTTACTTTTGAGGGATTTTGTTTTTTTTTAAATCCATAATATTCTTTTAACATTTTTTTTAAACAACAAATGAAATACATTCTCAAGCTTAACTTTCCCTCCGTTCAATTTTGGGTCTCAGAGTAATTCTACTTCTTGAAAGGTATTATTGCTTTAATAAACACTTTAAAAAAAAGATATCTGCTAACGTTATACAGGACCTGCTTTTGAAATGGCAACCAGTACCTCAAAGCTATTTGGGGACAAACTGTTCTTGGTTTAACAAAAAAAGACAAGAATAAAGGTAAATGTTCATGAGGTGATAATTTTCCTTGACATATATTTCATTTTCTTTGATGTTTAACATTATAATGTCTACTAACTGGAGAAAGAGAAGAGTGCTGTCAATTAAATATTTAATAAAAGCATATTTACAATTTGCCTGTCAAAAAAACTCTACACTTATCAGAACTCAAGACACTAGGCAGATTTTCATAAATTGAAACATTAGTAGAGGAACAGCTACTTGGAAACTTACTGGTAACAGTCAGCACCAGACTGGTTGTAGCCAGGCCAAAAGAGTTCCTTGCAACACATTCATATCTCCCCTGGTCTCCTTGTCCTAAGTCTCTGATTGTAAGAGTGCCATCCGAGTTCACATGGAATTTGCCACTCTCAGTAATCTGAACACCAGTCTACAAACAAAAACACCCAAAGTGCATGTTATTGGTGTCTCTCAATTTCTTCTCAGAAAAGGTGGAAAGCTACTAATAATGAAACATCTCAAATTAACTACTGACTAGAGGTAGTCTGATTCATGAAGGCCCTCAACACATGAAACAATTTTTGTGGGGGACTGAAAAAAAATGTTTTAGATTCCACCACAGACAAGGCATAGGAATATAAATCAGAGTGCTTCAAAGTCGGGGGTGGGATCTGTTTTGTTTTACTTTCCCATTAATGTGCTAGTCCCCTCCCTCTTACTGCTTTATCTGTACCCGGTAATTTGCAAAGGTGACCTGTGAGGACACTGTGGAGGTAGGAGAAGTCTTGGTGTAACTGACTGACTGAGTACAAAGGACTATTTGGGCAAAGTATTTTCTCTGAGAGAGTCAGGAAATCTTATTGATGCTATTAGCCTCTGAGAATGGACCAATGAGATTGGGGTGTTAACATGTTTGTTTCACAAAGTGGCTTCTTTGCTTATTTTGTAGTTGACAGGAGTGGTACAATCAGTTCAGATTTAAATACAAATTAGTTTTTTTTCTTTACTATTACTTTTTTTCTATAGAGGATAAAGTGTTAGATATATACAGTAAACATAACAGTTATTGATTATATTTAAATCAGGAGGCTTTCTTCACAAATGAAAGTAAAAGGAAGTGTATAGTCTCTCCAATACTGTAACAACTTAAAGTTAAAGTCTTGTGTATGTAAAAAACCCCTAGCAAGAATTCTATCAGGACAGGTACCATATAGGATAAACGTAGGGTGCCCTACACTAAGCCCCAACATGGGTGCATGCCAGGAGTGGGGCTGTAAGAGGAAGGGGGCAGATTGGGCTGGGAGCAGGATCTCAATAGCACAGAGTACTTTGGAGATTCTAGGGTAGGAGTGCGAGCTCTGATGGTTTGGTCATGTAAAGTGCAGTTCCGACAACTATATGGGTAAGAGAGTTTAACAGATGAAGCTTGAAGGAAAAAAAGATACAGACCAGTGAAGGAATACAGATAATGCAAGATGGCCCTTGTTATAAAAATAATAAGGTAACCGTTGTTATGCAGATAATTAGTTGTTTTGTTAGGTAGATTAAGATGGTTTAAAAGGTTTTTGTGTTAGTTAAAAGCACAAACTAGTTTAAGCTAATTGAAACCACTGTAAGAGGAAGGGTTGTGACCACTGCTACAGGAAGAGTCTGAGAGAAGCAGACAGTAGCTGACAGAAATAAGTGCAGTTCACAGCTAAGCATAGGATATAAAAGCAGGTGTTGAACAATGAGCAACCAAGACCATGAACACCTGGATGATGTAGTGGGACCCCCTTATCACTCTACTGTAATAAGGCCATTGCTTATAGTATGAGGGAAGCATTATTGCAGTAGGGGTTTATTGTCATGTTGAGTACAGCATTTGGGATGTATTTCCTTTGGTAAAAAGCCAATCAGATTTTGGGAAATAAAGGTACTTTCAGTGAATTTTCAACTCATAGCTTTATTCTTAGAACCAGATCCAAAAATTACAACAGCCAACCCAAGGAGACATGGTGGGATGTCATAAAGGAAGACATGTTAGCATGTAGTATGATAGAGAATATGGCATTGAACATAGCACTTTGGAGAGAGAGGACTCAGAGGGGACTCCATTTGATGGGATTAACACAAGAAAGATGACGATGATTTGAAAATTCTAGCACAGCTCCAGGTTATAGCATTACCTCTAGGCAGAACTGCAATGAATTAGAGCAGCCCCCGGGGCCACCTAATTTATGAAGGAGGCCATTTCAGTCCCAAAGAATCCCAAGACTTTAAGTATGGCATAGCACACTCTTTCAACCCTTGCATTGTACTTTTACTGAAAATAGGCTACGGTTAAAAAAGCTTTTATGTACAGTAGATTTGTATAGAGCGTTTAATCTTTTAAAGCCTTCCAAAATGTAATAGTTTAATGAATCTGATCTATTTTGGATAAATTTTAGATTGTCAAATTGTTTTTAAAAAGAAGATGTTGCTTTTAAGAAACAATACTTAGGACCAATTTATGCCATCCACTTGTGTTGCTCTCAATCTATAATCAGGGACAGAATCTGCCCATGGCTTGCTAATTTTCTGATGTAAAGACTAAAAAATACAATACAGGCCTTTAAACGACAGACTAAATTGCTGAAGTTCGCTCTTTGTCATTTTCAAAAACATTAACAAATATTTTTAAAAGGATTGTTTGAGGATTACAATAGGTGTCTATATTTTGGTAAAAACCACAGCTGCAACTGAACAACACTGGGTCCATTACTTTTAAGGTTCTGTATCAGCTGGACAAGACTGAGAGCCCCGTAGATATAATCAAGTAACCTTACCTTGCTCCAGCTGATTGTGGGCTGGGGTTCTCCATGTGCACTGCAAGGAATCTCTACATTCTTTCCAACCTCTGCGCTGGTATCTTGTGGAAGTTGAGAAAATACTGGCAGAGCTGCAGAAAACACAAACACACATTCCTTATATTGTCATCTCTTCTAATACCCAACAGTGTCATCGACTTACACTTTCCTGGATTGATTATGTTTGCCATGGCTAACAGCAGGGCCGGTGCAACCATTAGGCGAACTAGGCGGTCGCCTAGGGCTCCAAGTGGTTGGGGGCGCCCACTGGGTCTTAGTGTCCACCCTTCTGGGTTTCCTATCCCTGTTCTGACCCTTCCTGCAGGCTCCGAGTCTTCCTGGGAAGGGGATCTAGTAGTTAAAAGAGAAAAAGCCTCCAGCCTGCCAGACCTATTAGCACAACACTGAAACTGTTAAAGAGCCATTCAAGGGGTAATGAAGCCACTTAACAGGCATTTGCCTCATATTTACTCAGGACATGTCAGTCTACAGGATCTTAGTTTAAAATTTGCTTTAAAAATATTTCATTAGTGAGTTGGTGAAGATTATAAAATCACATCTCTAACAAAATCCTTGCATAGATTTTTAGATGCACAATCATCTTTAGCCTTAAATGTTTGGATCTTCAGACATATGTTTTTTTAAATAAATCCTTCAAAAGACCTCCCTTATCTAAAATACACATTTTAATTACTATAGTAAAAAAACTTACTTCCAAAGTCTTCCAGTCCTTTCTGTTCATCCATTTCTCCCTTCACCCCCTCTCCCCCCACCCCCATTGAAGAGAGCCCTTAAACGGACAACAGCCCTTTGCTTCCAGATAGCTGGACAAAGAGTTTCCCTTTCTTTACTTCTGACTATCTGATGAACTAGTTTTAAGCAAAATCAGTACCTTAGTAAGATATAAAATCCTTTGTTATGCCTAAAATCTTTGGAAACATATATTTTAAAGTTGGTGACATTTCATAAACATGTGTATTGTTATGGAGATCACACACAGTAAATTAGTGTTCCCTTTTTCTAAAAGCAATGAACATTGTTATGAACACACTAAACCTCTGTAACTGATTAATTTAAAATAATGTCTGTTTCAGTGAGTTAAATATGTAGTAATCTGGAATGATTACTTTATGAAGGTTTAAGAGTACATTTAAAATATAAAATCAGCTTAGAAATAGTGATTAAGAAAATGTAAAACAGAGAAGAGCTGCATCATGTATTCCATAATATTTAATGTTGTATTCAGCAAGACAGCTTACTCACCCTTACTACAAAGTTTTTGCAAATAAATGTCTGACAAACTTCAGGGCATATAAAAAAACCTGAGACTGACATTTTTTATTCCCAAGTTTGGTGCTTTTAATTAGGTACCTTCTGCATGTCCATTCTGTGTGAGGGAGAGGGTACAGGGATCTCTGCGGGGAACTGTGACTCTACGCCACCGTGAGGCGGGCCGGGCGTCTTGTTATTCTTTCTGCTTTGTCCCTCCGCCCCCGCCGGGCTGCAAGTTCAGGCTGCCATCGGTCATAGGAGCACCAGTTTAATAATACTGCATAGGGCCCCATAAATCCTAAGGACGGCCCTAGGGGCGCCAAAAAGTGGTGCCCTGGCTCGGCAGGGAGGAGCTGCCTTCCGGAGGCACCGGAGAGCCAGAGCGTCGGCTTGTGGGGGCGGTGAGCCCCAGCCATGGAGGAGCCGGCGCGGCACAGGGGGGCAGGAGCCCTGCAAAGGCGGCGGCGGCGCTGCTAGTGGGGAGCAGCCGCTCCCCTTACCCCTCCTGCCCAGGCTGCAGCCTGGCGCCCTCCCCGGGGGCTCCTGCAGGCTGCAGCAGATGCATGCAGGCAGAGGCCCCCGTGCGCCCCCCAGCTCCCTCCTCACTGTGCTCGGGGTCTGTGGCTCCCGGGCATGTGAGCCACTGCCGGGGCGCGGGGCCCTGAGCCTGCTCTGGGAGGTGCAGCAACAGCGGCAGCTCACACTCCCGGGAGCCGCAGAGCCTGAGCACGGTGAGGGAGGAGCCGGGGGATGCACAGGGTCCTCTGCCCGCATGCATCCACTGCAGGAGCCCCCAGGGGGGTGCCTGGCCGCAGCCTGGGCAGAGGGCAAGGGGTGCAGCTGCTGCCCGCTAGCGGCACTGCCACCTTTGCAGGGCTGCTGCCCCCCCTGCGCTGCACGGACTCCTCCATGGCTGGGGTTCGCCGCTGCTGCAAGCCGACGCTCTGGCCCTCCGGAAGGTGGCTTCTCCCTGCCGAGCTGCTGCAGCGGCCCAAGCCCGGCAAAGCCAATGACTGGACTCAGGGCAGGGGCCGCCGGGGTGGGGTGGGGAGGGCTCACGGGAGGGTTGTGCACCCTCCAGGGGAGTTCAGGGGGCGGGGAAGGGGGAACCTGGTCTGGGGAGCAGCCCCTGGACACGGCTGGCCCCTGGGCAGGCTGGCCCCTGGGGTCTATAAGGGGTTGTGGGGTTTTGCTCCTCAATGAACGGATGGGGGGGGGGAGGGGGGGTGTGTGTGCGGGCGCAAGGTGGAAGTTTCGCCTAGGGCGCAAAATATCCTTGCACCGGCCCTGGCTAACAGATCCTCAGCTGGTATAAACTCTTATAGCATCATTGACCTCACTGGAACTATGACAATTTACATCAACTGAAGATCTGCCCCTCGGAGTTTAGTTACTGTAATGAGAACAACGAAGCCATGCTACCCCATGTAATAAGAAAACAATAGAAAAATCTTACTAAACTTTGGAAAGGTCTTATTCCATTTACATTCATGCTATACATTCACTAGGCTTACTTATTCTCAGATGAGTCCCATCTCCCTAAAATCATATAAAGGTCCTTTGTTAACTTTTCTGTTTCTATAGTTTAGGGCATGGATACTCATATGTTCAAACATGTCTTAAGTTAGTAGGAAAAACATACCTATAATGGTACTATCACAGATTACAGAATCATAGAAAGTATGTTTGAAAGGGACCTGTTAGGTTATTTGAGGATGTTGCATCAAAAAAGAAAAACACTATTTTAGGCCATAATTTCCATAAATGGGCCTAATTTTGATTTAGATTACTCTATTGCATTTGCGATGAGTACATTATTACGTAAAATGGTTCACTACCCTATTGCCCTAACCAATTTTATTTTAATTTTAAAATTACATTTGACCTTTAATAACATAACCTCTTACTTCCTGTTTTACAACCGGTGTTTGATAGAAACAATCATTTCCTTCTATTATTGCCCTTTAAATATTTATATGAAGTAATAACACATTGGGGAGGCACTCTTAGGGCTGGTCCACACTAGGGGCGGGGATCGAAATAAGATACGCGACTTCAGCTACGAGAATAGCGTAGCTGAAGTCCAAGTATCTTATTTCGAATTACCCGCACTTACCCTCGCGTCCTCGCAGCGCGGGATCGACGGCCGCGGCTCCCCCGTCGACTCCGCTAACTCCGCTCGCCCTGCTGGAGTTCCGGAGTCGATGGGAGCGCGTTCGGGGATCGATGTATCGCGTCCAGACGAGACGCGATACATCGATCCCCGCTATATCGATTTCTACCCGCCGATCCAGGCGGGTAGTCTGGACGTAGCCTTATGTTCTCACAAGTAACAATGTTGACATTGATGGTATTACATTAATGGATTAAACCCTTTTAAATACCAAGGAAAATTCACTCTGCTTGCTGTAAATCCAAGAAGTATATTTATAGATATTTTTACCATATTCCATAATACGGAAACTGGATAAATATAGGCTGGGATTTTTTTTTTTTTTTGGATTTATATTTATATAGGGCCAAATTCTCTGCCCACCACCACAGAAATGCTTCATGTGAGCTGGAATCCTCTCCTGATAGCCTGTGGAGTGTTATTGGAGTTGTTCCTCAGCAAAATACAATGTGGCACAAATGTGAAACGAACAAACCAGTTATACACAGGATTCTGGTACTGAAAACAAACTATGATTTTGTCTACTATCCCCAAAAGTGAAAATGATGTTTCTAAATAAACATTTATCATTAAAAGTGTGACCATCCAATAAGTTTCTAGGCACATTTACAACCTTAAAAACAGCAGAAAACAAAACACCTAATTTATTACCTTTGGGTTGCACATTCAGCTGGACGGTCACTCTCCTTACACCCAAAGCACTGACAGCTTGGCATTCATACTGGCTTTGATCATGTTGGGCCACATGTATAATACGCAATGTTCCAGATGACAGCACCGTGTGGCGTCCATCAGGAGGCAGCTGACTTCCTGCAATGTGCAAACAACGGAGACATAAATATGGTAAATTACACTCATCTTATTTACATACTTATCATAGGATTTTTTATTATTATTATTTTAGTTAACATTTTGGGAGGCAATATATATTAAAAGGCATTCCCTTCAAAATTCTTGACATGGTTAATTGTGAGCATTTTGCTCTTTCCTT
This sequence comes from Platysternon megacephalum, assembly GCA_003942145.1. Taxonomy (NCBI): domain Eukaryota; kingdom Metazoa; phylum Chordata; order Testudines; family Platysternidae; genus Platysternon; species Platysternon megacephalum. The sequence goes on along the minus strand of QXTE01000033.1, from coordinate 9,895,907 downwards.
TCAAATTCTACCATTGGTGGTCTTTTTCTCTTTGCTTATTAAATAAGATGTTAATTTAGTCATACTTTTAAAACATTAAAATTGCCAGCAACTTAGCATAGAACTCAAAGAGCATTTGATAATGTTTGATAATACCAAATTCGGAAGGGCTAATATTCATTATTTAGACCTTGTTATGAAAAAAGATCCAGTCCACAAAAAGAGAAATTGAATGACCAGACAGTCCAATGAATTGATACAGTAGTTTTTCACCTCTGGAAAACATAAATGGTTTAATTTTAGTATCTGCTGACAGTACTTGAGTGGGGAACAATGGGTTATTGAGCAATGTGAGTTGCTTGCTTCAATGTCATGGACAGATAATGAGCTATTCATCATCTTGCGAATAGTGTTACTTTTTATTGAGGGGTGTGACAACAGAGAGATCACTATGTGATCTGAAGGAGAGCCAGAGTAGATAGGTGTTGAACTCAAATAATAATAATAATAATAATAATAATAATAAGTTCCCATATAGTGCTTTTACTCCATATGTTTCCAAATGCACTTTAGACACAGAGGGTAAGCATTATGATAATTACGGTTTTACAGATGAGGAAACAACACAGAAAGGTGAACAGACTTACACAAAGTCATTCAAACAGGGCAGTACCACAGCCAGGAAGAGAATGCAAGTCCACTGCTCTGTCCACTAGGACACACCCCACCTCAATAAAGGAAGCAATCAGAATATGCCTTATGAAAAAAGTAATCAGAAACTGGTTATAAAGTGAGCCCTTTTTCTTTAGCTTCCAGATTTGCACTAGTATTGCTGTGTAGGAAGGAATGAGGTTAGCTGAACACTAAAGTATTTGTGTAACAGGATAAATTCCATAATATTTACTAAATAAATAAACTCTTGTCCATGTAATCCCAGGGTGACTATATCAGTATTATTTCCACCATGTAAATTGGATTGCCACAAAATTCAAACACTGAAGATCAAGTGGTATTGAGTTGTTTGCTAATTTGAAACTCTATTGCCAAGCAACCCCCTTGAGCTATTTCCTCGTTTTTAGTAAAATTACTAAGTAAAGTCCATAACATATCATTGCTATTTAGTAACATGAGGACAAATCCTCACATGTTGAACCCTTGCACAAAAGCAGATTGTGGCCAATACTGCAATTTACCACATAATTACAAATTGATTACATATCCATAGGTTCCATAAAAGAAGATTGTTCCAAAATATTAAACATACTGATATGAACTTATTTTGCTATTGCTTGCTTGGAAATAACTATTCAGAAGCAGATGTTATGAAGTGACCTTTTAAATCTATGGATATTTCCAAAATTACAATGTGCTAAATTCTAACCTCAGTTAAGCATGCAAAATTGAACAGAAGATGCACACGCTTAGGTGAGGGCAAAAGTCCACCCAATATACTTAATTTTAAAAAAGTCGACATAAACCAGGCAAAGTGAGATTTTTGTTAAACAGTAACATTAGCTTTTGTCATTAATATTACAGCAAGCAAAATTGTTCTACCAGTAGGCACCTCATTGTAATTATACACTATATAAGGCCCCATCTCCAAAGAGTCTAAGGGCCAACAACTGAGGCTAGAAAGGAAAACAGAAAGACTGTGGTTGTGAAAACTAAGTTACAGGGGGTAACTCAAACTTAGAAATGGCGTGGGCATAGCATGATTGAACAGGCTGTAGATTGGTTTGTTTCTTAAACTGTATGCATATATAATAAACGTCTTATAAAATAGAAATGTTGTCTTCATCCTACTTCTTGCGAGTGTTGCCGTAGGAGTTGATCGTAAGGAGGAATTTGAATGACAAGAGGAAGGCTGCCTGGCAAACCAAGTCTGTGAGGGAATTCCAGGCATGGGGATGGATATGGGGAAAGTGGATGACTGGGCACTGAGACCAGCATCACTGACAGATCAGAGCATGTGGGGTTTTTGTACACATGTGAGGACGTAAGAGATTAGGTCAGATAAATACAAATTGCTTTAAATATCCCAATTTCAGTAATTCTACACAATACTTTCTTGATCTACTTTTAGTAACTCTTTCCAATAACAGCCAAAAAGAAAAAAAAGGCTGGAGACTGTTTTTATTTATTTTACATATAAAATTCAGCACAAAAATATGATCTCATGTAGATTTGGTTATACCTGATTTGGTCCAGGCAATCACAGGAAGAGGATTACCATCTGCTTCACACTGGAAATCTACCGTGCGCCCTTCTATTGCCTCTTGATTGTAGGGACTTACTGTAAACTGCGGAGGAGCTGAACAGAAAAAAATAATTGCTTGACAACACCACACATTGCAGGTGTAAATCATGTCATGTGCTTTCCTTTACTACCAAGGAAGCAAAGTATTTTTTGTGTTACCATTTGCAGTACTGAAAGCAGCTAAAATAACTGGGTAATATAGGTATGTATAAAAAGCATAAACCCATTACCTTCAGAAGAACTTTTTACAATGTCACTAGAGTCACCACACAAAATTAAAAACTTGGGAGAACATGGCTTGCAAGAATGATGATCTGTCACAGGTCCATTAAGACAAAACCTTACTGAAATGAGTACAGTTGGGACACTGAAGACGAACAGTACACAGCTCTGGCTCCTATCAGAGTCTTCCTATTTATGGTGGATAGCAGCAAAACACATTCCTAAAACCCCATCTCTAAGAGAACATAATTCATGTCTCATAGCATCGTATGCAAAAATCAACAAAAGAAACATTCTGGAATCAAAACTCTTGTGTATGATAGCAGCAGCAGTAAGGAATAACATGGAAGACTTCCACAATTCTTCCTCTGTCAGAGAAGCACCAAAGGTGAAAGCCAGACTTCATCTCATTAATCACAGAAAAACTCTTTGCTTATGGTCCAAATGCTGCCCTTGCATCCTCCGTATACAAAATGCTGCTGGTGGGTGGGCTTTATAGCTGATTGCTGGTAAAAGTGCTTCCCTACACCTCTTTCACAGTGTGCTGAACTACAGGGCAACGCTGCTTTAAGTGGCTATGGAAACACTGGTTCCCCAACAACATACCTTATTGTGGGGAGAGGAAAGGACAGCTGAGGAGTTACCTCAGATTAGGTAGGGGTGAGTAGAGGCAGCAGCAATGGAAGGACGGATGTAGGAAGGAGCAAATTACTTCTCCCTGCTACTCCAGCTCCTGCCCAGTTCTAGTAGCCACAGGATTTTGCTGCTGTTTTCCCTCCTCAACCAGTGGGTGTGATATAATGTGCCTTTCATAACATTATTCCTGCTTTAGATGAGAAAGTAAATGAGGATACAACAGTAAAGATGGACTAAAATAAGAACCAGTTATTCAAATCCCCTTCCCCAAACTTGGACGGTTTGGATGAAATGGGACCACCACTAATTTTAGTTTTGTAAAACCAAAAGCATTTTTTGCCATCTCTATAGCAGACAAAAGGCTGGAGTTAATTTAAAATAATCCATTGGAGAAAGATGATGAAAAGAAGGTAGTTCATAATTAGGTGTCCCTAACATCAACATCCAACCTTTCCATGTATATATGTCTCACACTCCCTTAAGCTTTTGCTTGCTTTTTAACTACATACAGTTAATGCAGATCTCACTTTTTGGAGGTAAGTAATTCACCATGTGCTGCACCACCTTAAGAAGTGAATATGAATGCCATATTTCTTCCCCTTTCCCCAGTTCCCCATTTCTCTGAGTGCCTTGATTCCTGATTTAAATTCAGGAAGACAACTTTCAGAAATTTCAAGCAACTGAAACCTGAAGTTAAACTGCAGTTCAAAACACTGCAACTCAAGGTAGCTCAACTGATATTATTGCATGCTTCTTTTATCTTCTATTTTATAGATTTTTAAAATAAAAATTACAACTACCAATAATTATTTCCAGTAAATATGAACATCTCATGATTGTGAGCTATGTGAATAAAAATATCCTATTTTTTTTTAAATCTGTTTTCCCCCAAATGTATACTTCATCTTGACTTTATTTTTGTGTTCCATTTTCAATATATATATTTGTGTTCCCTCCTCAACATACATGTATATATATATAAAAACTACTACTACCAATAATATATATGCTGAAGAGGAAACAGAAAAACAAAGTCAAGATGTAGTATTCTCTCTCTCTCACTATCTGTATATATATAAAATACCAAACACCGCATGATCGTATGGTTATAGCATGCAGAGGTAGGCATTCAAACCACCTTATCTCTACCCTGTAGTGACACCATGTACTGAGCAAAAGATTATGATTAAAGCACTTTAGTGAATGCGGTGTCAGACTAAATGAAACTGAATTTTAAAAGATAAAGTTTTAACTCCCTGCCCCCTCCATTTATGGTGCTTGCTAAAGGCACAATTAAGGTAGTTTGAGTGCTTTAAGTGTGCATTTCAATACATTAACTGCTTTGGGTTCCTTTAAAATTTAATCTTAACTCTGAATGTCCTAGGTATGTAATGTTTGGTTTGGGGATAATTAAAACATTATTGTAATATGTTATACCATTAAGTTACTGATATGTCAGCTCAACCGGATCTTCACCTTCATTTTTTGCCTGTGAATATGCATTAGGCACCACTTAAAACTCAGAATTCATTTTCTCAGGAACCTGTAGTAACTACAGACTCCCAAAGTTAGAACTTGTAATTCCATAGTGGCAGCATAGTGTGAAAATGTTTACATTTTTAAAGGCACTGATTCCATATGTCTATGAACAGAAAGATACACATCCTGCACAGAATTTTAGATTGCCTAGGAGGGCATAACTCCTTCGAGAATATTCACTGTCTAATCAGAATTCTTCCTCCAGATGAGCTGTCTTGAAAAAGGAATTATCATTAATTACTGCATCACAAACAAAATATACTAATTATGTTCAAGTGAGATTCAAGAATGGCTAAGTACCATCAAGTGTAATGAGACTTTTGTCTAAAGTCCCAAACAGCAATCCCATGTAGATTTTTCAGAAGATGCTATGGCAGAAAGCCATGTTGTAGGGAATTAATTAAAACAGCCAAAAGAGTTGGCTTAAACTTGAGCAAAACCCAGTACTAACTACAACCAGGAAAACAGAAGATTAAAATCCAAATGATTTGGCATTTCCACATCTCATCTCTTTTGTCACTGATTAACTTATGTTCTTGGGACACTACATTTATAATCGGGTAAAACTGGGAGTTGTATTGAACGTTCTAAGGCAGACCTTTTGATGTTGTAATACGTTTGACTCTTTCACACTCATTTATTGTTATAGAAAGCCCACAAGCAGATCGCCAATGCTAAAAAATTCATGAAGTTACTTAAAACAATTTATTTCCATTGAGGAATCTTAGTATCAAAGTTATTACTATTATGTTTATATTTATCACATAAACGGAGTTTTGTCATCTTACTAAAATCAATCAAGGCAAAACCTTTCTGGCCACACATTATAAAGATGCTTACTGGGAATGAGTTTTGATTTACAGTGTTAATTATTGTAAGTCTTATAAACTAAGCACCTGCCTTACATACTGATTTCAACTTTTGAATGGGAAATATATTTTCAATTTTTATTTATCGCTTGTCTCAGCCAATCTATAGAGCAGATTTTATGTTATTCACTCTAATTGCTGCCACAATATATATGGATACTATAGTAATCGGAACAAAAAGATGGAGCATCTGCTAAAATGACATATAAGCATAACATATAAAACAAAACATGCAATCTGTTTTCACTGTGAAATAAAAGAAGCATCCTTTTGAATACCAGTTGGTTGATTAATGATCCAGCTAAAGAGAAATTAAAAAGCTACACACTGATACATAAAAGTAACAAGAAAGCAGTAAAGAATCTTGAAGGACAAGCAGATGGCAATTTCAATCATATGAAAAACTGCACTCTGTTGCTGGTGTTATTATAGGTTATGTATTATAAATAGTATACATCCAAACAGAGTAGTTCAAAATCCATATACAGGTTATTTAGGAAGGACAAATAAGGATAGATAAGATGTGACATCTGTGGGAAATAACTATTTATTGTCAAGAAAAAATTAGAAGTAAAATAACCCTGAGATATTCATAATAATAATAATAATAATAATAATAATAATGGTAGCAGAGAACCCAAATAGGGAGGAATCAAAGATTAAATCCTACTGGACATCTGTGATAAACCACTAGTCCATATACTGTATAACACAATTATGATCATTTGTGAAGAAGAAAAAATGAAAGTAATAAAAATAATTGTAACCATTCAGATACCAACAAAAATTCAAAGCACAAACTGTGTATTTTTGAATATAATAATGAAAACCTTCCTGCTATCATATGAAGAAGATACTAGAGAAAGAATAAAGATGATTTTGCTGTCATTTTTTATTTTTCTCCTTTAAATGTATGTATTTTTGCCTTCGCGATATTCAAAAACTTCAAACAGGAAGGCAAGGGACGAATGCTCAGAATGCCAGGGCTAGCATTAGACTTGGTGGGTCCTAGGGCTGAAGCTCAAGTGCTTCAGCCCCGGGTGGTGGGGCTCGGGCTTCAGCTTCAGCCCTGGGCAGTGGGGCTCAGGTTACAGGCCTTCCTTGGGCTTCTACTTTGGCCCCCACCTGGGGTCTGGGCAGGCTGAGGCTTCGGTTCCCCACCTGGGGTTGTGTAGTAATTTTTGTTGTTAGACGGGTTGCGTTGCAATGAAGTTTGAGAAGCACTGAACTAGAGAGATGAAGATAGGAGACTTTGCCCTTTGTAGTCAGAATTGAGCATGCCTGTGACAGTGGCGAGTAGTCTGAAAATGACAGGGACATAACAGGGAGACTAGTGGATTTAGCCAATGAACTTGAAATAGTGTATGCTTCGTGTATGGAGTGCCCTGACAAAAGCCCTGTCATTCAGGCAATTAAATGAGTCAGACATGAAGACCTGCTTATGACCTTCATGTGCATATGTAATTATTGCGTGACCAGAAAAAAAGCGGTGTAAAGATTGCTAGACAGCCAGTAAATCTACCTTCTCGTTCTCAATCTCTCAGTATTCAAGTGAGCTAGCGATGGCAACCCATGGGAGTCCATGAACATGATCAATGAAGACAAGGAAAGATTTTAAATGCCTTAAAATTTTCTGGACTTGCTTACATTCTGTATGCTCTCTTTCTCTCCCTAAAGTGCTTCTCAACTGATTCTGAGAAGATCATAGCCACATTGATTTAGACAGGCAGCCTACTGATTGTTATACTTCGATCAGCCAGCCAGGAATAGAAACTATACCTGGTAAGATTTTCAAACCATCTGTGTTGACCTAACTCGGCCCTTGTTGATGTCAATGGAAGCAGAATTAGGCCAATGGTGAGCACTTCAAAACTCCCACCCACAACGCAATTTAAGTGACCAATCATACAGCATAAATAGCAAATTGCAAACAACAAATATTTAGAGAAGGTATTTTGTAAATAATCCAATGGCTAAATTGGTTGGAAAAAATGGCTCAAACAATTCAAAACAGTGAAATAAATATTTTAAAATAATTTCTTCATAAATAATTTCTAAAGAGAAAAAAAGATAAATGATTAATTAAGAATCTATATCCAGCTCTGTTCCAGACTGTGGACATTTTCTGCCATAGTCCATCTTCTGTATCTCTGTGTATCAGTTTGCATTAGATACGCAGTAACAGTTTTCAAGTACATAAAAGATTGTTACAAGGAGGAGGGAGAAAAATTGTTCTCTTTAACCTCTGAGGACAAGAAGCAATCGGCTTTAATTGCAGCAAGGACAGTTTGGGTTGGACATTAGGAAAAACGTCCTAACTATCAGGGTGGTTAAGCACTGGAATAAACTGCGTAGGATGGTTGTGGAATCTCGGTCACTGGAGATTTTTAAGAGCAGATTAGACAAACACCTGTTAGGAATGGTCTAGATAATACTTAGTCCTGCTTTGAGTGCAGGGGACTGAATTAGATGACCTCTCGAGGTCCCTTCCAGTCCTACGATTCTAGGATTCTATGATAAGCATGGCATAAAAACATACTATTACATTCGATTAATTATTGCAACTCATATCTAGGAATTAATCCTCACACACTCCACAAGCTCCAGTGGGTGTAAAACACATAAGGTTGTCTGCTTAGCAACACAGTTCACCATAAACACATCACCCCAATGCTCAGCTCTCTGCACTGGCTCCCTGTTGAATACAGAGTCAAGTTCAAGGTCTCCAGCCTGATCATCAAAGCCGTCCCTGGGATTGGCTCTAGCTATCTGAGACATTGCATCTGCCTCTGCCACAATGACTTCCTCTGACATCTATGATCCATCAGCACAATAAAGCTGTTGAACAATGGGGGAGACTGCAGAAAACACCATGGAACTAGATTATGGGTCCCAGTACTGCAAGGGACCACAAAACTAACCATTTTCAGAACAAAATGCAAAACTTATTTATTTGACTTAGTTTTCCCTAAGTAGGTTTTTCCACACAGACACAAAATGCACATCCATACACAAGCAAACAAGCCAACAAGCCAAACCCCTCTAAAACTAAAAGTTATTTTCCTTACTGGCTAGAAAGAGGGTTTGGGGATTTTTTCGTTTTTAGACACTATGGGTCATATAAGTTTACCCAACTGCTTATTTAACTATAAGGTCCTAAAATGGACCATCAGGTTTGATCAAAGTTAACTCAAATGGTTATGTCAGCCTGTAGCAGGGGTAGCCAAATGATGTCTTGCAACCATCAACTATTTTGGGTGTAGCTGTGCTGGTCAATGTTGGTCTTCCCTGACTTTATACAGCTGGTGTAAAATATTCTCATATAAACAAACCAAATTCATCCCTTGTGTATCTCTACTAGAGTCAATTGAGTTACCAGGCATGAATTTGGCCCAGTGTTTTACTAATAAACGTTGAATGCTTGAAATACTAATATATAGTTCTAATAAATTGACTCCTGAGGGCTCAGTTCTGCCCTCAGATATGTATACACCTCTACTGTTCAGTCAACAAGTATTATGTACATGTGTATCTGAGGCAAAATTTGACTAACAGGCATATTGGTATAGACCAGACAACAGAGTGCAAGACAACAAAGAGCCCACATTTTCATCATACAGTTCAAAGCACACATCTTAACACACATGACCTGAAAGCTATGTTTCATGCTTGAGCCATGGAAATCTCAACAGCAGCTTCATGTTCTACTTACCTTGAACAATAATATTTGCTGATGCTTGGATAGAGCCCTGGTTGTTATGAGCATGGCAGATAAACTGATTGTGGTCCTGCAATGTGATGTTCTGAATGAAAAGTCCTCCAGAAGAAGTGATGTTGTACCTGGATTCATCCAGCGACTCTCCATTTCCTCTCGTCCAGCTGATGTGAGGTTGGGGGTGGCCTGTGGCCATGCATTCCAAAGTGGTGCTGGTGCCAACTAATACCTCTGTATTCTGGGGTTGAATGATAAAACTGGGCTTGGCTAGGGAAGAAAGAGAAAAAACAAGGTGAAAAGGGGCTTTAATTTCCACCTTTTGAAACTAAACTGCTATGCTACTCTTTGAGTAAGGATGATCTTTCACGTAAAGCACTGGTCTAAGACTCAGAAGATCGAAGTTCAATTCTCAAGTCTGCTGCAGACTTCCTGGATGGCCTGGGGAAAATTACATAATGTCTGTCTGCCTCAGATCCCCTTCCATAAAATAGGAATGACAACAATTCCTTTCTCCCACTTCTGGTCTCCTTAAATTTTAAGCTCTTCCAGCAGGGATTCTCTTATTATGTGTTGGTGCAGTGCAAAACAAAATGGGGCCCTGATCTTGATCAGAGCAGTACTGTAATTCAAATTAATAATATGAAAAATTATACAAACTTAAGTGAATACTTACTAACCCTTAAGTAGAGGTTCGGGAATGTTTTAAGGAATATATTTGAGAATTAAAAAGAGATATATGTGTATTCAAGTAAATAAAAAATGTGTTTCCAAACTAGACATAATGCAAAGCAGCAGAAAGTATTTACTTGGAACGCTGGAGTATCTGAGGAAAGCACTCTGTGTCTTGACTTCGCCTGCCACATTCCAGGCCATACATTGATAGACGCCTTGGTCAGATTCTCTGGTATTCTGAATCATGAGGGTCCCATCTTCAAGCAAATTCAACCGCCTGTCATCTTTCATATTCAACGAATGACTGAAAATAGAGGAGAACTCTGACAAGTTATCTTTGTCAAATCTGCACATTTTGGAACACTTCTATCATCTTACAAATTAAGAAAAAGACACTGAATATTTTGGGAAAAAGTATAAAGACCAGATCCTAATGACAAACAAGTGCATTTACTATAAATTAATAGATCATCTGCATATTATGCAATTGGAATTTCATACTTGGGATGGAGGATAAATTAATGATACTGGGACCATGCATATGTTTCGATGCAATGTTCAGCTTCTAATTATGGGTCTAATAGTGTGAGGTGCTGCACACCCTCATCTCCAGTGAAGATAATGGGAGAGGAGGGCTCTCAGTACCTTGCAGGAATGAGCCCTCTGTTAAGTTCTTGTATTTATTCTGATTTTGTTTAATAAAATGGTATAAATTGTCCCCGGTTCTAACAGTACAAAGTAGTAAGATTCCATCCTCTGTACATGGTCGCATCAAGGTTACCTGGATTTGGGTCTGGGTCCTGTGGAGAGCACAGGTATTGTATAGCCACTACTCCTCTCTGTGGACAAGTGGGGAGGAGACTGGAGTGGATTATGACTCTGCCTTTCCATTCCCCAGTGAAGCTGGCTAGACACATGAAGATAAGTGAACAACACCTTTACAACACTACAGTCAATTATTTTATCCTAATGCAAGAGGGACGAGGTACTTTGGGATGAACTGTGACACATTTATACACTACCTCTTACTCAGGGCTGTCATTAAACACCACATTCTAGCACATGTGTTTTGTTTTTAATTGGCAATCGTTCTTTTAATTTTGCTGTTACCATGCTGGATTTGAGATTACACACCAGAAGAGCATTTGTTTACTCATTTGGGGCAACAGTATTGTGTGCTCAGGGCAAAATTTCTTTGTTCCTTTTTTCTGACTGATGCAGTGTGACAGTTTCTTATGAAAGTAACTTGCAAAAATGGTCATCACTAAATTACATTTTAAATTAAAATTTTAGTTTGCTTAGGCAGACTGGAATAGTTTGGTTTTAACAAGGTTCTGCGGTGTTTGTAAACAATTATCCATCTATGTTGGCTACTGTAGATTTGCAAAAGGACATTCAAGACACGTAGCCAGTAGCTTCTTCCGAAGCAACTTCCCTGCTGGGCAACATGGTGTGACTATGATACAAGCAGCATAAACACACAGAGTGACTCTTCTGGAACAGTTTGTACCGTGGTTGGGGGTATGTATTTTTTCCCCACAAAGCTTCAGTTATAGCTGAATTAATTAAAGAGGATTTTTTTAAAAATAATCTGAGTTTCAAACTACAATTAAGTATAGTAAGTGACAATAGTATAACATTTTTGACAAAAAAAAGCACTTTAACTAAGGAATAATAAGCATTCAGAGGCAAGGAATTTTAAGGACAAAAGGACATCATAAATCTTACACGTCTTATATTATAAAAAATACATTATTTTCTCCAATAAAAATAAATGCATATTTCATCACAACCATCTTGGATTATTTTAAAAATTGATTATTTTGTTACCTTGTTTTCAGTATCTAAATATTTTATTTTGAGGTGCTTTTTAAATGGGGGAAATGTCAGTTAATCTATTTATCAACTAACAGCAGAAGTTCTAGGTAAATTACTTATATAATTACTGATTCTTAAGAATAATGACAGATGTGTGGTTTGAAGTGTGATCACATTCAATTTCTTTATTGAGTACCACTTTTCATAACCGTGAGGGCTAGGGTGAATAAATGGTCAATTTCAATCTTTTTGAAAGAAATTATTTTTTTAAATATATAGGGACCTTCAGCTGAATCTTCCCCCTTGCCTTTATGACATCAAGTAGCAGCCCAGCCCTAGCCTGGTTCAATTTCTTTAAACCCACCCTAAATGCAGGGAAGGGGAAATGAAACACCTTGTCCCGCACAGCACACACAAGGACCTGGTGCATCTTAAGGGTTGAATAAGCTACCCAAAGAAGAGAGGCAGTTGGGAGAAAGTGGGGAGGTTGCTACGGGAAGGGAGAGGCAGAAGTGCTACAGATATCTCCCCCTTCTTGCCCCGTGCCCAGGAACCAGGAACAGTTTTGGAGTTAAAGTGAGAAACACGCTGCTTCCAGTAATAGTAGACATGGGTGGGGGGTGAGGGGAGAGAGAAGTGGGAGGCAGTTATGTCTGGGAATACTTGTGACAGCCCCCACCCCTATTCCTGTAAGAAGATGGCACAGCCTGCTGAAGAAGAAACCCTTCTTTCCAAGAAAGATCAGGGTATGTTGTAGGGGACCTTAAGCCAGTGAATCAACTGCTGACCCTCCCCCGCCCCCCCGCATCAAACTTGAAGCAGTTCTTGCTGCTGACTGGCTCTGTGCTCCCTTCTCAGTCAGCAGCTCTTTGGCTGTCCGCTGAGAGGAAAGGGAAAGTAGACAGGGACTGTGAGTCTTCTCTAGGGTATGCCTCTTGGTGTGACGTATTTGTCCATCGCACCCCAGAAATCACTCACTGACGTGGCTTGTATTTATGAAGAGGGACATCAGGGAGCAGAAACTCACTTTTTCGGAACGGTTTTGAGGCATGTGTATATTTTGAGATACTGGTGAAAGAACCGTATTAAGTTTGAGACAGATTAAGGCTGCTGTGAAGGAATATGCATGTCTTTATACTCGACAAGAACAACATTTGTTTATTATATGGGCAGTGATGTTATTAACTATTCATCCTTTTCCTTTTTTAGCTCTTGGTTTTGTAAATGTTTGACAGGCAGCCATATGGTTGTTACTTAGCAACCTTGGTTTTGCAAATGAAATAGTTTTCGCTTTGAATTTTTTAATAACTGGGATGCATGCACCACCAGATTATTAAATTAAAGGTATGAATGGAATTAACCAATCTAATAAGAGTCTAGCTTCATTCAGGCCTGAATTCAGAAAAGTACTGAGGACAGCACATAAGCGGGTTCTTAATTTTGAACATGTTGTTCTACTGGATTTAAGTACGTATTCAAAGTTAAGCACATGCTTCAGTGATGTCCTGAACAGAGATGGACTAAGCATGTACTCAAATGCTTTTCTAAAAAGAAACCTCAGTGTGCACTTGGTAAAGAATACAAAATCATGAGATAGAATGCACAGCACAGCCTACCTTCATTCCAAACAGGGGAAAGATGTGTGATGGGGAATGTAAACTCCACACTGGGACAGAAGGGGTTAAGGAGCAGTTATGGGCCAGGTAGCTCCACCCCACTGCACCTGCAGAGCCTGCTCCAGCTGGAGGAGGAGTTTAAAAGAGAGCCAGACAGGAGAGGAGGAGACACCTATCTTGGGAGCTCCTGAGCAAGGGTGCAGCATTACTCCTCGCTGCAGGAGAGAAGGCTGCAAGTTGCAGCTGCCCCAGGGAGGGACTGGCCATTCCCTAGGACTAGGCAACTCTTCAGTCCATCTTCTGGTGGATCATTTGCAAGGCTTTTGACCACACCCTGGACTGGGAAGGGAAGTGGTAGGAAGCAGCTGAGGGAGGCAGCCCAGAAGCACCCCTTGGTATTTGATATTGCTGCCTCTCTTAGGGCCCTGGGCTGAAACCCAGTGGAGAGGGAGGGCCTGGGCTCCACTACCAACCCCCCTCTTGCAAAGGGGGCAAAAACCCTTTTCTCTTGGAGAAAAGGGGGATAGAAACATTGCAAGCACTGAGGATAGGGCGTACGCCCCACAGTAGCCTGCACGTGGGCTGAGACTCTTTTGCAGGGGATGTCGGACTTGTAAGCAGGGTCTGAATGCGTTCTCCCCTGACATCTAGTGATGAGCCAGAGGAAAAAACTTCCCGGAGCAGACCATGTTTGCACAGACACACCCACTCTGCCTAGGTGCACAGCAGATGCAGCTGCTTTGCCAAAATGATCAATTTTGGCTGGTTTTGGGTTACAAGTCACTCTTGTATTTGAATGCACGGGTAATGAAATGTTATCCTCACTGTATGAGTAAAGGGCAGCAGAACTGTGCTTAGCATGCTATAGCGGGGTGGACACCCACTCCTGCCCTGAAGGGCTTGAAATCAGCTCTGAAAGAGGGCCTGTATAAGAGGCTGGGAGCCAGGAGCTCAGCAGTCTCTCTCTGTGTTCAGAGAGAGAAGGGCCTGGCTGCAGGGAGCTTAACCAGACACCTAGATTGGGAGCAGGGCTGGTGAAGGTCCAGAGGAGCTGGGAGCTCCGGCCTAGGAAAGCCCCAGGCTGCAGGCCTGGCAAGGCCTAGTAGGTGTAGGGTTGCAGGGGGCAGCCCACGGGTAGGCAGAGGCAGCAGGTCCGAACCCCTTTGCCTGTGATGAGTGGCTGATACTGCAGTCTGCCCCAGTGAATGGGGGCTAGATGGAGACTGGGCAGTAGCCAAGACTGAGGCGAAGTGGGGGTACTGCCAGGGGGCAGCACCCAGAGAAAGGGGCACCAGGGTCCTGGGAGGGACACGGGGCCGATGACAGGAGGATCACTGGCCTGCAGAGGGCGCTCAAAGGCTGGGAGAGCTAATTCCCGAGGACAACCAGCAGGAGGCGCCGTAGGGGTGAGTCTGCACTGCTACACATGCCCAGATTGAGGGGGTCACCCTAAACTGAATCTCACCTGCTAAGCAGGGATTAAGGATGTCAAAGCCCAGTGAAGAGGAGATTGGGGGGGGGACAGGAATCTGCCCAAAGAGTCCTAGATGCCGTTGGATCTGCTCTTCTCCATCATTCAATGGCAGAGCTGATTGGACTCAACTGAGAGTCATTGTTTCTGGCGGGTGATTCCTAGAGCTGACATCACTGGTGAGCAGGTCTAGGGGCTAAGCCTTAGACCCTGTGTGGGGACAGTGAAAGACAACACAGAGACTGCTCTGGCTGTTAGGTTCCCTCCTACCTGCTGAAATCACTGAGAGATGGGTTCAGTGACAGAACCTCAGAACATGATGTTGCGGAGCAGCAAGCAGCAGCAGCAGAGAAGCAGTGGCCAGCGGCGGCAGAGAAACAGCAGCAGCTGTGAGCCAGTTGCAGAGGCAGCAGCTGAGGTGTTGCTCGACGTCCCCCCAGGGGCAGGAGGTGAACCCCATGAACACACCATTGAACTCTTCACTAACAGAGGACCACCAACTGTGAGTGAGGTGCAGCAGAGGGAGAGGGGAGTGATGTTTTAAAGGGGCATTTGTTCATTGGACTTTCCCCCCAGTAGGTGAGAAACTGAAGCAAAGGACACGGTCCGATGCACTGTGGGGTCAGGTTTGCTTTTGAATGCGGTTGCGGTGTTTTCCCAAACTAATGCTTGGTGCCTTTTCCCTTTGAATAAAAGTTCTTTTGTTATACACAGACTCAGTGCTTGTGAGTGGGGAAGTATTGCCTCTGAGAGGCACCTTGGCATGGTGTTAAGTTTTCCCACATTAGCGGGTGAGGCTATTGTTTTGTATTGTTAAGAGGAACCCCAAAACATTGAAGCCAGACCTTGTTGCTGCCAACTCCACCTGACAGAAGGGTTACAGACTTCTATATATTTGGTTAGACTCTGTTACCTGCGCCTCCCCGGAAGGGGGTTGGCTCCACTGGTGAACTTGCCAAAGGGCCTAGTCATTGTCTACCAGAAGAGAGACCCCCCCACTGCACTGGAGCAACCACCAGCAGGGGACACAAGAGATGGGGTGAGGCATGAGCCAGGTACCTAACCAGAATGTGGTACCACCAGTAGGTACAGCCTGTCACGGCATGCTAAAAATCATAGAAAATGAATCGATCTGGTTGAACATTATCTGACGGAACAGTTTTCTGTCTGAAAATGTTGATTCAAGTAAACTGAAACGTTTCACAGGAATATATCACTTCAGTCTAAATCTTTGTCAGGAAATTATTGAAACATTTTGTTTCAATAAGGATAAAATCTTTTCTTTCTATTAATCATTTTGACTTTTATATTATAACAATTAAGACAACAAAAATAAGTTTTAAACAAAGGTCAAAATGATAAAATATAAATGTTTTGATAACAATTAAATGAAATATTTTGGAATATTTTATTTTGCAAAATACCATTTTCACTTTTTGTTCCAATTTGCTGTGAAACCAAATTTTGAAATCTCAGAATTTCCCACAGAATGAAAATTCAATTTTTCAACTAGCTCTCCCAATTAACTGACAGATTGAAGAGAAGACTCACATTCTTAGCCAATGCCCATCAGACTCGGCAATAATACCTCCTAGACAAGTCACGTAATCATTCTGTGCTTCAGTTAGACCATCTTAAAAATGTGTCTCAATGTTTTCATATTACATAGCGCTTTTTTTATCTGTAGCTCTCAGAGCACTCTGGGTAAGTAAGCATGATTAGTTTGATTTTGTAGTTGGCTTCACTAAGTACAAATATGTGAAGCAATTTCCATGAAGCATTATGGTCTAGTGCAGGGGTGGCCAACCTGTGGCTCCGGAGCCACATGTGGCTCTTCAGAAGTTAATATGAGGCTCCTTGTATAGGCACCGGCTCTGGGGCTGGAGCTACAGGCGCCAACTTTCCAATGTGCCGGGGGGTGCTCACTGCTCAACCGCTGGCTCTGCCACAGGCCCTGCCCCCACTCTACCCCTTCCCACCCCCTCCCTTGAGCCTGCCGTGCCCTCGCTCCTCCGCTTCTCCCCCCCTCCTGCCCCCCAGAGCCTCCTGCATGGCACGAAACAGCTAATCGGGAGATGTGGGGAGGGATGCGGAAGGCGCTGATCGGCGGGGCTGCTGGTGGGCGGGAGGCACTGGGAGCGGGCGGGGGGGGGGAGCTGCTGACATATTACTGTGGCTCTTTGGCAATGTACATTGGTAAATTCTGGCTCCTTCTCAAGCTCAGGTTGGCCACCCCTGGTCTAGTGGCCAACACACGGATCAAGTGCCTCAAGCTATGGCTACACTGCAACTGGGACAACACACATGGGAATACCTGAGCTAGCTTTGACTGAGCTAGCTTGCCAGAAAATAGCCATGTAGTGCAATGACACAGGCGGTAGCACAGGCTAGCCACCTGACTACATAGGTAAAGTCCTGGGTGGGCTCGTACTTGAAGACAAGCCTGTGCCACCAGCCCTGCTGTTGTGACTGCAGCACATATTCCAGTAGCCACAACTCCCAGTTGCAGTGTAGACCTACCTTTAGAGATTAGAGTTCTATTTATGGCTCTCTCACAAGCATCCTATGTCACCTCTGGCAAATCATTTTAACTTTCTGTTCCTCAGCTACCTCATCTGGAAAATGAACCTGTGCACAATGCACCTAAGGCATGGGGGAGTTCTGATGGAAAATGCAAGGGAGGAAGCATTTTAAAGGACCCTGGAGTTCCCTCTCATTTTTAAAAATAGGCCAAGGCAGCATAGAGGTCAGTGAAGAAAGTATTAAATAATAACTTCCCCCCCCACATGAGTTTCATTGAAAATGAATTGTGTAGAATTTTCATAACCAGTCTCCTACAGAGTGACTTAGATTAGAAAACGCATGCGCGCACACACACACACACACACATTCTAGATTGCTAGTCCATAAACCCAGGTGTTGTTAATAATTAGCATTTGAAAATAGACTAGTATACTAGTGCAATGATTGGTTAAGATTTACTTGTTATGTATCCAAATTATCTTGGGTTTAGGATTTCCTTCTGCTTTGCAAGTAAAGTAGACAGTATTCCCTGGGGTAACATCTGCATCCTGCGGCTCAGAAGTAATACGAGGTTTCTCTGCGAGAAAAAGGAAAGGGTAAGAACAAAAGACACCAAAAAGTTTAATGCTGACTTTTGGAAGGAAAACATAATTTTTCAACATGATTTAAAACATGACTAGAGGTTTTGTTGGGAAAATGACACAGAGTACACTAAGCACCCTCTCTTGAAATCAGATTTGCTATTGCGAGTCTTAAGTTTTGCAGTTGTTAAATAATTAATATAATTTGTTTGTTTAAACTCTGGCTTCTGCCTATTAAATGTAAATTATCTTGTTTAGAAATTTAAAAAATGCTGTTTTTTCTAAAACACTCCACAACATTTGCATCCAGGAACCTATAATGTAAGTGATGTAATGTAATGATGATTTTTTTAAGTTCATTGCTAAAGGCAAGATGCAATGCTAGTTGTGAGAAGTGACATTTCTGACCATAATCTCCTCAGGACTGATTTCTTGTATGGTACTGAGTATTTTCTTACAGCTCCACAAATAAGATAAATAAATTAAACAGTCAAACACATAAAATAAATATTTATACACGGGATGCCATTGAAAAATGTCTATTGGACTGAGAAGGATTTTTGAGTCTATCGGAATTTCCCATTTTAAGAAAAAATAATCTTTCATATACTGGTAGAATCTTTCAAAATGGAAAAGAAAAAACCCAACCTTTAAAATGTGACCACTGTATTTTCAAGCAATTTACATAATCATGCTCGTATATTATTCAGTATTAGGATCTAGGATCGGGTTAATCTATTTTCCTATTTTGGTGAATCTATTTATGTATGTTCTTGTTTATATAGTCTGTAAAATCAAAACCTTTTTCAGTTACTATAGAAGAGAAAATGCTTCAAGTTTAGGAAGAAAATGTGACAGTACACTAGAACTGGTCAGGAATTTTCTGTCAGAAAATGCCCTTTTTGCACAATCAAATGTTTCCACAGGGAAACCCAAATGTTAGCTCCTCAGCTGTCTGTCTGGAAGGGTCTTGTTAATTTCACTTTCTGCAGGCTGCTGGCAAGCTCAAAAAATCAGTTTCAGTTCTCCCAAAATGATTTTTTTCTGAAAATACCTTTCTGTGAAAAAATTTGCAGTTTTGACTTTTCGTCATGATTTGGGATGATTTTTATTTCAGAAACCAGGGCTGGCGCAACCCATTAGGCAACCTAGGCGGTCGCCTGGGGCGCTGCTATTTGGGGGGCGCCGGCGCCCCGGCAGTCCGTGGAATTTTGGGGGCGGGACCTTCCGCCGCCTAGGGCGCCGGAAAAGCTGGCGGCGCTCCTGTCAGAAACACACAATTGATCATGGGAAGGGATTTCAGTTTCTAGTCACATCTATAGTACACGGGTTTATGTCTAAAATAGTAGGACACCATGGGCTCAGGTTACCTGTAGATTATTATACCTGTAGATTTTATATGCAGTTAGTAACATTTTGCAAGCATTTGCACTAATGTTAACTACCTGCTTATTTTATGTAGCTTACTGATTGTAAAACCTGTACATGAGAATTTTCCTCTTTCAGTATTACAGAAATATATTGGCCAATATATTACATTGTATTGATGCTTTCAGACATAAGCTTCAAAGCCATGAGACAAACATAC
This sequence comes from Platysternon megacephalum, assembly GCA_003942145.1. Taxonomy (NCBI): domain Eukaryota; kingdom Metazoa; phylum Chordata; order Testudines; family Platysternidae; genus Platysternon; species Platysternon megacephalum. The sequence goes on along the minus strand of QXTE01000033.1, from coordinate 9,876,421 downwards.
ACATTTTAGTCAATGTAAAGCAGAAAGGGTCTTAATCAGAGTTGTCAAAATTTTTGAACAAAAGCTTGTTCAATTTATCAAAAAATTGCCTTCACAACAAAATGTCAATTTTTTTTTTTAAGAAAATGATATCAAAATCTTACATTTATCTAAAACCAGGTTTTTGGAAAATGAAAAGTTACAATGACCATTCTGATAGTGTTTTCAATAATGTTCTTTAAAAATTATGAAATGTGGTAAAAACCAAAATTATGTCCATTCCAAACCCTTCAGAATGAAAACAATTTGAAAATATTTCCCAAAACTAGTTTTTCATTCAGCTCCATTTTGTAGTAAGATGCCTAGTAGTTGACACTGGTATTATATTAACCAGCCTGTCAATGTGAAGTAGTCATATCCTACCACAGACATTTTGTAGGAAACTTTCATTGGCTTAACACAGATTCTATTATAGTATGATAGTTGGATATAGCCTAGAAAGGCTGTAGTTAAGAGTGACACTATATTGGCACTAAATTAATGAATATGTACAGTCTGGTTCACCGTAGAACAAAACTCCTTAAAATGTAATATTTTCCTCTGGCTGTGATATTTGCTTCCATGACACCCTGTGATAGTTCACAATGATAGAAGATATCTCTCTCTCTCTCTCTCTGAGTTACATGTTTCAGTGCATGCAAAGGAGGAGGTGGATGGAAGAATATGCTTTGGAAGCAGACATTTTAATTAACATTTTAATATCCTGAAACAGTAAGTACCTTAAAACTCCTATAATAAAACTGGGATGTCTGGTCACCTTAATCTACCATAAAAGCACATAGAAGTAATGGGCATTAAATTAGACTACACTGCTAATCACTTAACATTTTACATTAATTTAATTTGAATATAATTGAGTTTTTGATTAAAGGTTTCAGAATCCTTCACTTATCAATTAAAATCTAGAAGTGACAGATGTTCAGACAGACATTACAACTTTCACAGTAAATTGCTTATTTTGCTGTAGCTTTCTCTGCTGCCTATAATCCTTCCATTCATTTTTTTTCATCTCTTAATCACATCTTTTCAGCCACATACACAAAGACAGACTCCCAAACTAACCTAGACAAATACATCTTTAAAAGATAGTTAGTATAGACAGACATATTTAATTCAAAATCAATAAAACTAGTTATCTTGTTATCCATAGACTCAAATTCTAGTTTACATTGCTCCAAGAAGCACCCTAGAGGAACCACAGAGTTGGGATGGGTCATTCAGATTCTGCCTTCTATTAAGAGTTAGAGAGAGACGATTCTGAGGGACATAAGAACACAGTACTCATGGAGGAATTCTGCACCACTGCATGCACACAGAATTCATGTCCCCTGGACATTTCTTTGCTTCCCCACAGAAAAATGATTTTCTGACAGGGAAGCTGCAAGAGCGGTCACACGCCCCTCCCCAGCAGTGCAGGCATATAGTTTGGGGCACCTGGAGCAGCCAGCAGAGCGGTAAATCATGGTGGTGGGGGATGGCTGGAGACGCCCCAGCCAGAGGCTCCTACCCTGTGCTGGACTCAGCTCCTCTTCCCCTGCAAGGAGCATCTGGGTCCAGGTCAGATCCACCCCCAGAAACCTCCCCTGATGGCAGGAAGATCTGCACTACCCCATCACTCCACAGCCATGGGGGAGCGCTCCCTGTATGGGGAGCTGCTCCCCCATCTTCCCAACCCCCATGCATCTGAACACCCCCACACACACAGACCCTCCCCCCCCCCCGTACCCAGAACCCAAATCTCACCCTCTGCATCCGGACCCCCACCCCTGCACCCAGACCACCTCCCACTGAGCCCCCCGCACTCAATCCCACACTCCACTGAGCCCAATCAACTGCTCCTGGACCCCCATCCCACCAAGCCATGCTTCCTGAGCACCCAGACCCCCACTTTGCTAAGCCCCATCCCCCCACACCCAAACCCCCTTTGCTGAGCCCCAACCACCTTCACCTGGACCCCACTGCAGAGTCGAACTCCCCCTGCACCCAGAAACCCCCAGACAGCCCCTGTGCATCCAGATGCCCCTCAAACCCGATACCGAGCCACCCACACACAGATTGCCTCACACAAAGCCCTGGATTCCCCCCACACTAAGCCCCTCCACACTTGGATCTTGTCGGGCGGAGCCTGCTGGCCTCACATCTAGATTAGGGGCCAGGAATGGGCATGCATGCAAGACTTGGTCCCTCTTGCTTGCTTGCTATCTTGGTGTGCCTGGCATAGAGGGGCAGGGCCCAAGGTGTTTCTGGGGCAGGCCTGGCTCTTGCGCTATGTCTGGGTTGGGTGCAGCCTCACCGCTGAGTCCATGTCCTGGGGGTTGGGCTGCAGGGTGACCTCCCACCTCCATGCAGCCAGTGGCCCATGCTCCCCAGTGCCATGTTGGAGACTCCACATTTATTTATTGACAAATAAAGTTTGCAGAATTTTAAAATATTGTGCATACACTTTTTATTTTTTGGTGCAGAATTCCCTCAGGAGTTACACAGGAATTATCATATCTGAACAGAGTAGTGGTTCCTTATCTGGTATCCTCTGTCAGACAGCAATCAGTACCAGATGCTTGGGAAGGAAATGCAAGTAACCCTGTAATGAACAACAATGAAATAAACTGCCCATAAAGGAAGCTACTTCCTAACCACAGATAGTTGACTTTTCTCTGAGGCTTGGTATTCTTGGAACAATGGAGTAACTAAGGTCCCCAATATTATCAGTAATTACTATTTCAGAATTGCCCAGGCATCAAGGCCTTTTAGAAACAGAGGGCTAAAGAATTAAAAAAAAAAATCAAGGTGTAATGGCTAGATTTCTTCAATTGTTTGAAGAAACAGTTACTGCAACCTTCCACAAGAATGTACTGCTGTTGCAACTAGCAACTTTCCCTTTTTCTGTGTCTGTGAATGAATGAAAAACATATTAAATTAATATCAAACATTGATATGTTTGATGTGCCAGATACAGGAGTAAAATGGGGAAATGTGATGGAATCTAATTTTGTAATTAAAATATGTATAAAAGGGAAGTCAACTAAGTGATACAGCTCTGGGCAAAATACTGTAAACTTTAATGATAGGGTTTAAGTCATGGGCAATCTGGCTAGGTCTTTATTTTAGTTAGTTAGGGGTGTTAATCAGATCCTGGGGCTAATATAATTTATTGGGAAATAGGTGCCTACTATAGATCAATTGGGAAGGAGATGTGACTGAACTGGCATGTAAGTAATTGACTAAATTGTTTTGTGATCTAGCTTTGGATTGTTTTTCTTGTGCATTAGCACCGCCAGAGTTGACAACCAGTTGACACAAGTCAAGATCTATACCAGGGGTCGGCAACCTCTGGCACGCGACTCGCCAGGGTAAGTACCCTGGCAGGCTGGGCCGGTTTGTTTACCTGCCATGTCGGCAGGTTCGGCGGATCGCGGCTCCCACTGGCTGCGGTTCGCCGCTCCAGGCCAATGGGGGCGGCGGGAAGTGGCATGGGCCGAGGGATGTGCTGGCCATGGCTTCCCGCCGCCCCCATTGGCCTGGAGCAGTGAACCGCGGCCAGTGGGAGCCGCAATCGGCCGAACCTGCAGACGCGGCACGTAAACAAACTGGCTCGGCCTGCCAGGGTGCTTACCCTGGCGAGCCGCGTGCCAGAGGTTGCTGACCCTGATCTATACTGAGGAACTCTTAGTCAAAAATCTAAACAAAGTCAACTTCCCATCATAGTGATTGTGTATGTGTTATTTTTACTATGGTTGTGTGATTTAATTCTAAAAAATGGTTATATTGATCCATTTGTTTTAGTTTGTTAGCCAAATCATAGTCTAATACTATTTTTGCCTTATTATATCGTATACTATTAGTTGCTATTGTTAAGGGTATCTAATAAACTCTATAAAACTACGTTCAACCCTCAAGTCCCTTTCTTTAGTTAAACAATCAAGATTAAAAGAATCGTACGAAAGGTGTACAGGTAATCAGTTCAGTAGTTTACTGCTTTGTTTTATACTGTCTTTCTTACAACATTTTATTTCTACCAAATGAAATTGTGAATAAAATGTTATTGCTTAATATACAAGTCTAATCCTTTTTTAAAATCCTGTTGTTTTGCCTCAGTGATATCTTGTGGCAAAGAGTTCCACAGTCTAACTTATATACATTCTGAAAAAAAATCTCCTTCATCCACCTTAAATCCAATGCCTTTTAATTTCATTGGGTGTTTTCTAGTTCTTGTATTATTATAAGTAGGCAGTGCTTTTCTGCCCTTCATGTTCATATGTGCCAACATGACCGGACAATGGCTCCCCATGCAAATTATTCCTTGTATTACTATGAACAGGTATTATCATGGTGAAGGAGGGAGGGATGGATGGATAGATAGACAGACAGAACACACAGTGGGGCTTTGGGGGATGCTGGCCCCAGCCAGTATACGAAAACAAATTAATGCTATGCTTGAACTGCATTATTATGCCTATTTGCAAGAAGGGAGGAATTCGCTCCCTTTCCAGGTATCTTCCAGCATTTGGTTCACACTTAGAAAACAATACATAGAGAAATGTATTTATCTGAATTGATTTTAAAACATGAAATGAAACCATGTCTTCAAACTGACATTCCTTGATAGAAAAATACAATCCAAGATATAACTTTCCACAGAGAAATTAAGTATCGTTGCAACCTTAACTGTGGAGTCTTTACTGAACATCTCTCTCTACACACACACACACACACACAGAATTGAAGACCCTGCAAATAATTATTGATGTCCTTTTCTTTACTCATTGTTAATAATCCCATTAAAAGCATTGTGCGTATGGAGAGGCGAGTGCATAAATCTTTGCAGGATTGGCACCTTACTGTATAAACAATGTTAACTCAGACAGAAATTGATCCTTGGTGTTTTTGAGTGATAACACATGAGAACTTTATTAATTTTCACACACACAATAACAAATATTCCATCATACAATGTACTTCATGCCTGTATATTATAAGTACAGTTTAGTTTTCTGTTTTTATAATACTCACTAGTATAGTTGATTTAAAAAAAAATGAAGTTGTAGTAATATAAGATTTCACTACAACCTATTCTATAAAATCTTTGCAGAGAAATGCAGAGAAACTATTTCCTGCATGCTAATTATGGGGATGAATATAGTCTAGTTTAGCCAGTTTCTACTTTAAGTTGTATTCTATGGGGGGAAAAAAACTGATCTTAATCAGACTTCAATAGTTCTTCATTTTAAAGACCTGACTAAACCAAAAGCACCCATATTTTTAAGCGTTTCAATGAAATTGTCATGAAAATAAATAAATGTAGTTTATTTTCTATAATATATAAAAATAGATACCTGCAGGCTTAAAGCCAGAAGACGCACAAACAATTCTCTCTCCAAAGATGCATGCAGCCAACTTAACTTACCACAGTTGAATTCTTCCACTATTAACGATGCAATAGACCTGCCCTGAAGTCTCTTGGGATATTCACAGGTGGCAGCAGCTTGAGTATTTCCATTTCTGGTATATTCTTTTATTAGTTCAGCCAACCACATTAATTCACAGTCACAAACTAAGGCATTAGAGTCCAAGCGCCTGTGCATACATGAAATAAAAACAACTGTCTAGAATGTACATTAAATAACGTCACCAACTGGATTATATTTAACCTAACTTTTACTATTTTAATGCTAGTACAGTTCCTTCAAAATAACTAAATAGATAATCCACATACATATACGCACACAGTAAAAATCTCTGGCTTGTTACATTTTGCATTTCCTTCCTTCCTGCTTCCCTGCTCAAGATTACAATCTATTCTTCAAAAATGATTTGTCTTCCATATGTTGGCATAAAAAGGTAATCTCAAAAACAGTAAACTGCCTTTCAGCTTCAGTATAATTCAGCACAGAACGTTAATAGCCACAAGGTGCAAATATTCATTAGAAAATCTGGCTATGTACAGGAAGGGGTCAGCTATAGCTGTCCCTACTCAGTACACTACAGAGAGAAGTGGATGCATGGATCACTTTCTCTCCACACCAATACACAGTTGCAAGATATAATCTGTTTCCCAGCACTTCAGTGACAAAAGGAATTTGTTGTATAGTGTCACAGCTGGGTGCAGCAGCATTTCTGGGCAGGGTGCGGGGAGACCCAGGTGTCCTCAGGGACCTCTTACTACACCTTACACCTTGCTCTGGCCCCAGTTTGGCATAGCACTTAAGTAACATGCTTAAGACCATTCCTACTCCACTGGAAGCTTTTGCTGAAGTTCCATGGGATTCATGTGTATGTTTAAAACTATATATGTGGCTTAAATGCTTTGCTGGGTCCTCTAAAAATGTGCTTCCACTCCTTCCCAACACAGATCCACCTAACTGAACCTCCAGATGACTCATTTTAGTTGTAACTAATGGATGCCTTTATAACAAAAATAAAAATAAAACAAAATAAAAAAAAAACTATCTGGTTTATCTATGTGTTGGTTTCACTTATATGATGACAACCACCTCCTGTTCAATGGTCAAGAATAAAGCTTGGTCCTAAAAGTAACATTAATAATGATGCCATTCAAAAAACTCACACTATTTAGAGTCAGAGGCAGCCAGGAATTTGAAAACTAAAACTTTTCAGGTCCATTACACTGTCAGAAGACAGGATACTGGGCTGGATGGACTTTTGGTTTGACCCAGTATGGCCATTCCTATACATTTTTTAAATGACATGACTGAACTAACAGCCATAGACATTGAAATGTACAGTTGTTTTTGTAATGTTTTCATGATGTTTTCTCTGTTTCTAAGATAGTATTTGAATGCATGTATACATTTTATGTTGGGTATGTAATATTTCTGGGATTCAATTTTCACAGAATAAAATTGTTAGGGGCACTTTTTTCTTACCCGTACCTTAGAAAAATCACCCTTGAAATAATTATTTGGCTATTAGTGTCAGATTCTTGCCCTTAACCTTCTATCATCACACCATACATTCAGAGCCTGCTACACTGCATTTTAGACTGTTCAACTGCAAGGAATATGTCATGATGATGAGGTCAACTGCTATAACTTGAAGGGAATATTGATTTCCATTTATTTCAGGTACTTAAATGACTTCCATTATCTGAGTGCCTCCATAACTTTAATCTACTTATCTTCACAACACCCCTGTGAGCTAGAGGAGTATTATTATCTCCAGTTTACAGAAGGGGAGCTGAGATATGGACACTGAGGCTCCTAGGTCACAAAGGAAGTCTGTGGCAGAGCAGGGTATTGAATGTTGGTCTCCCAAGACCGAGGTTAATGCCCTAACTAATGGAACATCCTTCTCCCCTATCCCAACCCCTACCTCCACACACACACCACTTGTTGTACACTAGTAACTTACGTCAGTATACCTACGTTGCTCAGGGGAGTGGAAAATCTTCCCCCGTGAGCAACGCAGTTATAGCAACCTAACCCCTAGTGTAGACAGTGCTATGTTGATGGGAGGGCTTCTCCTGTCGATATAGCTAACGCCTCTTTGTGGGGTGGGCAAAGCCCACCCAGCAGCGTAGGCAGTGTCTTCACTGAACTGCTACAGTAGCACAGCTGCATCAGTGAAGCTGTGCTGCTATAGCATTAGTATAAAAGGGTAGACAAGCCCTCTCTCTCTCGTCTTTAAGGGATGCTAACATGTTCAGGATGATTATAGTAGTTTAGCCAATTATTCTATAAAACCATCCCTCCTGAAAGCTATTTTTCAAATGGTTCTTTTCATATTAAAAGGTGGTGCCTTCTGAAGGTAAAAAGATTAATCCTATAAACACATTTAAAGTGCCTTTCTGTAACAGTGTGGCCCTTGAGGCTCTCTCTCTCTTTGTCATTAGCTGCCCACCAGGAGTAGCAGGCTTACTTGCTTTGCAACTGTTTATTTCTGAGTTTCAGAATTCTGGAATCAAATACAAAAAAAAAATCAACTAATAGGGAGTCGAATTTTTCTGAACCTCAAAAAGACTGAAAAACAATCAAACAAAATGTTCCCCTGGAAATGATTTCAATGTTTGCTTTTTTTGATCAATATTGTAAGCTGGCAATTGGCTATTGTGTAAATGGCACTTCTAGTTCCAAAACACTACAGAGAATAGTCTCACCTCAGTATACGTATATAGTTCCCATTATCACCAAAAAGAATTACACTCACATATTGACAGGAGAATAGGCCCCTATGGAGGTATTAGTAATACCAAGTCATATGAATCCTCAATTTCTCATTTTTTGTGATAGCAGCATCACACACCTAGAGCACATTGATGGGCCATACGGTGTTGGTGTTCTCTTTTCCTTAGTGTTCTTATGTTCCTAGCTTTTGGTAAGGAGCAAGCTAAGGAGTGAGGCTCTGTTTTTTACTTCTGTAAACTTTAAGGGTATGTCTACACTGCAATTAAAAACCCATGGCTGGCCCATGACAGCTGACTTGGGCTTGTGGGGCTCGGGCTAAGAGTCTGTTTAATGGCCACGTAGATGCCCAGGCTCGGGCTGGAACCCAGACTCTAGGATCTTGTGTGGTGGCAGGGTCCAGCGCTTAGGTGGCAGCCTGAGCCAGAACATCTACACCACAATTAAACAGGTGTGCAGCCCGAGCCCTGAAAGCCCCTGTCAGCTGGTATGGGCCAGCCACGGGTGTCTAATCGTGGTGTAGACATAACCTTTCTCCTTGAAACTGTGAGGGTAAGACAGTAAAGTTGTGAATGTTTTCTCTTTGGCCATGATTCAGCAAACTGCTTTGACAACTACTGAATTTTAAACATCTCTTAAAGCCCATCATCACTTACTTAACTTTAAGCATGTACTTCTTCACTGGGACTTAAAGACATTCCATTTTAAGCATGTGCTGAAATACTTTACTGAATAGGGATGGACCTAAGCATGTACTTCAGTACTTTGCTGAACTGGGACCAATTTGCCAATTCAAATAAATCCTTATGGCCTGGAGACTTTTTAGAGCCTTGAGCCCAGTCCTGGTGCCATGGAAATAGGTGGCAAAATTCCCACCAAATTCAAGGGGGGATAGGATTGAACCCCTCAAGCAGGAATTTCCACATCTGGTTTTGGAGACATCATGGCTTAGTAACAGTTGAGGAACAAACAGCAAAATTAGGGGTTAAATTTAAGTTTTGAAGTCCCACACCTGTAGCTCGCTAACTGATCATGAGATGTGAAAAGGAAGAGGAGGAGGTGCAACAAGAAAGGACCATGTGAGGCTCCTTAAACTTTAACCAATGTTTATTAGTTATGGAAAACTCACTCTAAGAAAAAATGTGTCCATTTGCTGACCAAATAGGACATGGAAGAACAGAATGCATGATATTTGCAGGCATATAAAATTAAATGGACCATTTGGTTCTCATGTCTACAAAGAGGCCATCCATTTCTATTAACTGAGAGTCACCGAATTCTGTCCTGATTTAGCCTTAATTCCCCTTATTCCATATTTAGTAGCTGCTATCCACATTCCTTCCCTTCGCCTCATTTGCTTTCCCCTTCATTTCTCATTCTTCAGCCTTGTTCTCCCTTCCCCCGCCTTTTCTTTCAGCCTTGTGTCTTATGGAATTTCTTCTAATTTCCGTTCAAATTTCACTTCTTATGAAACGTTAGAACTAACAGTACATTATGTCACTTTCTCTATCCCATGGTGAAGAGCATGCCAAAAAACACTATCGGAAAGCTGTGGTCTTCATTTAACTAACCTAATTAAAAACCTTTCTTCACAGTTCACACAGTTTTGCAGTAGAATATGAGTATCATTATTTACAAAATTGTTTTCCAAAACTTACAGCCTCTTTAGTGAATCCAGATGAGAAAAACTTCCAGCTGGGATCTTAGACAACTTATTGTTATGCAGAAATCTGAGGAACAGAAGATATGCCTTAATAATTGACAGAGTCCTTTACAGAATTAGATATTAATATATTACAAAGAACATGGCTCTACATTGTATGTTTTAAAATCTGACAATAAAAAAATCCTTGCACAATATTAACAAATTAGTAAAGTTGTCATTTATAAAAGCTAAGGCGGGAGGAAGGGGTTTATTATTTAACCACAGCTTACTAATAAATATTGATTATATTTCTTTCAGATGACAAAAGCAATATCTGAGTCATTTATGGCTAATGGCCTTTGTTTCCCCACAAGAATAGGGGTCTCCTGATCAAATTCAAACTCTGTAATTAAATACTTCCTGTATAAATTCTTCCCGTGGTTTCAACTGGAGAACTCATGCTTCACTTTTGGTTCTAAGGCATTGTGTAGACTTACTGTGCACAGTAAAACAACTGTAATGTTTCCCCATTCAGAGGTGGTTATGTGTCAGTGCTAGGTAAGTGATGTAGCACATCTTTATCATTTCTATTTAAGGCCTTCTCTACACAGAGGATTTCTCCGGATTAGTGCCATCACTAAGCGATGTAGCCACTCCAGTGAAAACTCCTGACAAAGCAACTCTTTGAATCGGTTGCATTTAGCTCTGCTTGAAAGTAGCATAATCGCCACTAGAGGAAATTGAGACGTTTTGGCTATGTCTACATTACACACCACTGTCGGCGGTATGTAGGGAATGTGTAGCCACAGAGAAAAGCAGGCTGTGTCCACACTGTGGTGTATAGCTGCACGAGAAAGGCTCGGGCAGGGGTAGGGTGACCAGACAGCAAGTGTGAAAAATCGGGATGGGGGTGGGGGGTAAGGGGAGCCTATATAAGAAAAAGCCCCAAATATCGGGACTGTCCCTATAAAATCGGGACATCTGGTCACCCTAGGCAGGGGGAAGGCAGGGAGTGGGGGGAAAGCTTCAGCAGCTCTCCCTATAAGAGCTTTTCCATCCCTGACAGAGAGTTTCCCTGCAGTGGGGAAGGCTTCAGTAGTGGGGAGCTGCTGCACTCTTTCCCTTTGGCAGGGAAGGGCTCTAGCAGTAGGGAGATGGCAGAGCCTTTCCACATTGCTGGAGGCTTTTCCTCTGGTGGAGTCTTTCTCCAATTCCTCCCCGCTATTGGAGTCTTTTCCTGCAGTGGGGAAAGGCTCTAGCAGCTGGGAGGCAGTGGGACACTACATGGCTAAAAGTAGCAGTGTAGACAGGAGAGCACGGCTTGGGTGAGCAAAGAGCCATGTAGGTTACACCCTTTAGGCCATGTCTATATTCTACTCACCTAAGCCACACCTCACTGTAATCACTGCGACTTAAACTCATGCTAGGGGAGCTACCGGACTTCATACTTTACAAGCCATCAACAGAAAAGTGCAGTGTAGACATAGCCTTTGCCTGTTCACACTATGGGTTTGCAGCTTTGAGAGGGGTCTGGCAACTGATGGCTGTAACAGGTAAATTCCCAGAGGAGATGAGGCCTTAAATGAGTCACATTTAAAGGTATCATGCCAAACAGATTCTGCTACAAAATCCTTCCGGAGCTTTGATTGAAATAATGTCTTTTGTTACTTGAAAGAAATCTAAACTCACTTTCAGAGAGAGAGATCTAAAGTCAATTCACTGAAAATGACAACTTGGGATTGTCTACAGCCATACAATTCAGACTTGAAAGAGTTCTTCTTGGCTGGAGGGTTTGTGAAGGAAATCTGCATTACAATATCTTGCTCTCTTACTAGGGTGACTATTACAGAATTTCCTCTACTTTTCAGCACTTCTGTAGATAAAAGGGCACAGAATTTATTTAGGTCAGTCAGATTTTGAATGATGAAGACAAATCAAGAACACAGAACTAATGAAAAGTTTGCCCAACCAGCACTTACAATCTTTCTAATTTTGGGAGGTCTCTGAAGGTTTCTGGCTTGACTGTTTCTATTTGATTGAAGTGAATATACCTGTGGAAAGACCATAAATATAGTTATTTAATCTTTTCTGGACATTGTGAAGCAATTGGATAGAAAGGAAATCAATGGCATTGGCTGAAAATACTGAAAGCACCCAACAAACCCACATAACACAATCTCTGTAAACAGGAAATCCATGTATTTTTAACAATCCTTTTCCCTGCTGTTCACAGTGCCAGTTTAAGACCCACTGATACAGAAGAGGTGAAGCTGATGTCTACCAGCAGGTAGTGGCCCCAAGCCATCACTGTCTGTAACTGAGCAGAAGAACTCCTGCTGAACTTATTATACTGTTTAATGAAACTCATTTAAATTAATGTTTGCTTGCATAATAATTTGGGCTAAACATCAGAAAAAGGATGTGTAACAAGTGGCCAAACACAGTAACATATGCATTAAGGACAAAGAATCAGTGAAAAGAGAGAGTTCTTACTTTGTACAGTAACTGAAGTTCTTCAAGGTGTGTGGACCCTATGTATACTCTTACTGTGAGTGCACGTGAGCTCCATGAGCCTGAAACTGGAAGAGCATTGCTAGCAGTGTCTGTAAGTCTGCTCCTGCACCCTTCTCCTCCTCGTGCTCCGAGCCAAAGGCCTAAGGGCAGTGTGGACCACCTACCTCCAGTTCCTTCTCTACCATGAATCATATGTTAGGGTCTGAAGCAAGGCAGGTAGTGGAATACAGATAGGGACCACGCATCTCAAAGAACTCTAGTTGCTGTATAAGGTAAGTAACTTCTCTTTCTTCTTTGAGTGCTATATGTATTCCATTGTGGGTGATTGCCAAGCAGTGCTTATTGAGGAGAAGGTTTTGAGGACCTCTGTGATACTTCTGAAAGGAGTACGACTGTACTGAGAGACACATCATCTTCAGAAGCATCCACTAAGGCACAATGTCTAGATAAGACATTCACTGAACCCCACGTAGCCGCTTTACAGATTTCAACAATAGGAATGTCTTGAATGAAGGCTACAGAGGTGGTCTGGGCTCCAGTAGAGTGACCTCTCAGACCTCGTGGTGCAGGGATGTTTGTCAACAGCAGAATCCACCCCAAAATCCACTTGGAAGGTCTTTGTGAGGAAACTGTTTCCACTCTCAGCCATTCTGTGAATGATATAAACAGTGCAGGTGATTTTCTAAATGGTCTTGTTCTTTGTAGGTAGAACGCCCCAGCTCAATGGATGTTTGTGGAGTGAGGCCACCTGTTTTCACTAGCAGTATGTGGTTTTTGGAAGAATGGAGGTAGGTGGATTGTCCGATTTAGATGGAAATCCAAGATCAGTTTAGGCATGGGTGCAGAAGCAGACTTAAAGGCACTGCTAGCAATGCTAAATAGGGAAAAACTGATGACTTGCATTGCTCCAGGTAAGCTGCTACTACTGATAACATGAAGGGTACCTTGAGTATACTGTTGCAAGGCCAAAGGAGAGTACCCTATATTGGTAGTGGTGCCTGTCCATGGAGAACCTCAGGAACCTTCTGTGTGAGGGGTGGAGGTCTATGTGGAGTAGGCATCCTTCATCTCAAAAGCTGAGAACCAGTTGTCTCTGTTCAGTGAGGAAATTATTGATGCCAGTGTGACCAACCTAAACCTCAGCTATCAGATAAAGACATGGAGTTGTCTGAGGTCTAAGATGGGTCTCCATCCTCCGTTCCTTTTTCAATGAGAAATTTTCAGTAAAATGTTGCAAAGGACCTGCTCTATGGATACCTGAAGAAGGAGGAAGTTCACCTCTTCAATTACCATCCTCTCCTGAGAGTGGTCCCTCAAGAGGGACAGGGAAGGGTTTTTTTGGAGGGGGAAGGAAGAGGAATACTATAGTACAGCTGGAGTGTATGTTGTATGATGGGTTCCAAAGAGGATGGAGCTAGGCTGTTCTGAGTGGTGGCAGATGACAGAACAAGGAGTAATGGTCTCAAGTTGCAGTAGGGGAGGTCTAGGTTGTATATTAGGGAAAACTATTTCACTAGGAGGGTGGTGAAGCACTGGAATGGGTTACCTAGGGAGGTGGTTGAATCTCCATCCTTAGAGATTGTTAAGGCCCGGCTTGACAAAGCCCTGGCTGGGATGATTTAGTTGGGATTGGTCCTGCTTTGAGCAGGGGGTTGGACTATATGACCTCCTGAGGTCTCTCCCAACCCTAATCTTCTATGATTCTACGTCAACAATCCAGCTGTTATCACCCACCAAGTTTGGGCAAAGTGGGCCAGTCGACTCCCAAATTGGGTCTTGGGGCTCATGATTGATGGATGCGGCATTTGGAGTGGTTTGCAGCTCTTGAAAGTACCATCAAAAATATTTCTTAGCGGGAGGTTGAGGTTAGAAGAAGGGGAAACATTATGTGTGCCCTGCTCCAGTTTTTGTCGCTTCCATGGGGGTTCATATGCCCTTTGGTGGTAGAAGGGTTGAGGCACTGGCTGAGGCTTGTATGACTGAGGTCTGTGGTACTTCCTCCTTGGTGCTAGAATGCAGATCCTCAGTTAGCAGAGGGCTACCCTTGAATCCCCCAGTCAGTGTACAGATTCATCTGTTTTCTTCCTGAACATGTTGTTCCCTTCAAAAGACATATCCTCCACTGTAGATTATACTTCCCTGGAGAGTCCTGAGGAATGAAGACAGGATGCTCAATGCATGACAATAGCCATTGCCCTTGAAACAACAGCTGTTTCTGCTGCATCAACAGAGGCTTGGAGGGATGATCTGGTGATAAATTTACCCTCCTCAATCAGAGCCAGGAATGTGATCTGCGCTCTTGTGGGTGTTTGTCCATCTATTCCACTAACTTAGAGCAATTTGCAAAAATTGCATTTTGAGGTTAATGCTTGGCAATTGGCTATATGAAAAGGCTGATTGAAGTGAAAAAACTTTCCTGCCCGATAAGGATGCTAAACATCTAGACCTATCTAACAGAGTGGATCTTGTAAAATAAAAATTCTGCTATCTTGGCTGGCATGTAGTATTTCTTTTCAGTCCTCTTAGAGGCACAAATGGCTGGTGTATGCCAAATGACCTTAGCAAGCTCCATTAATTAAAGGGCAGCATAAACCTCCTAGGCCTTTCACTATGTAGAATGTCCAAGGACTTGTGAGGAATCTCTTGTACCTCCTGCAGAGAAATCTGGAGAGTATCAGCAACCTTCCTTAATAGGTTCTGGAACTGCCTGTAATCATCAAGCAGAGAAGATGAGGTTGGTGCAACCACCTCATCTGGGGATAATGATGTTGCTGTCAAGGCTGGCAATATTGTTGGATCTGATTCTTCCTCCTCGTCCTTGGGCATTTGAGGAACCTTGGGTTCCTCTCCAAGAAGTGAGGGACGTTGTGACTCCCAAAGGGAACATAGAGACTTGGAGTATTGTGTGTATGGATCCCATGGTCCCCGGTAAGAGGGATCAAACGTTGGCTGAGTGCCAAGATCTACCCTCTTCCCTGGAGAGAGGAGCCTTCAGGGCTTTTACATTGGTTCATTCTCTTGCTACAGCTGCCTTTTCCATTTGCTAGACACAGGCAAACACCTAGTGATGTTTCTTCCATCAGCACTGAATAATACAAAGACCTCTAATTTCATCTTATGATTATAAATAAAAGTTGAAGGAAATAATACTGAAATTCAAACTTTACAATTGGACTTTTTGTACCAGATTTTTGGTCTCCTAGTTTACTCTGCTATTTTAAAATCATACTTTAATAGGAAAAATCCACAATCCACAGTTGTCATGGCAGCCTTTTTCAGGTTTCTGTTTGACTCTATTTAAATCTCTTTAGCAATACAGTGTTCCGCTTTCACTGGCAATAACCAGTGTACAGGGCTCCAAGTGGTGGAAAATTTCTAGAGAGGAGGTTGCAGTAGTACTTGGTGGCCACTGCATCCCAAAAAGTGGGTGGCAAAGATTTCTGGAGGTTTGATTTTAGAAATATGGACACCTTATGGCTACAGCGCCCCCAACAGACACTACAACTGCCTTTCTCCCATGTAAATCCTATACTAGAGTGGTGCTGGAAACAGTGCCTGCTCTCCCGCAAGGGTAAATGTTCCACAGTGAGCCAGGTTAGGACAGGGTGCAATGCAATTTGCATCTTACTCCGGCAGGGTCCCTAGTCCCTTAACTGAACACAATCTCTGGCACCTGTAATCATGTTTCTGAGTTACCATAAGATGCTCTAAGGCAGGAAGAGTTATCTTTTACCCTCAGAAAAGTTATTCAATACATCAAAAGCAAACTGCCCTTCTTCTAAACCAACACTCTGACCTGATGACATGCTTTCTTTGGTGGTTGAACAAAGAAGAGCTCGTGCACTTGATCTCCTCAACAATGATAAACTGTGTTACTCCAGAAAGAAAACCTAGCCAGAGAAGATATATATTCCCAAGCCAATATACATACCTGCATGCAAAAGGTGAAACAAATTATTCTTAAGTACATTTTGTTTACAGTAGAAAATAAATGCTTTTTGAACTTTTAGGTGCTTTTTTATTCATTAACAGAGGAAAATGGGTTAAGTCCCAGTACATCAGGTTCTGAATCAAGAGCACACTCTGCCTGTGGTAGATTTTGAGTTTTGCTGCATATTATTGTTTGGCTGGAGCCCACTATGAATCCCGCCTGTAAATCCTGCTCCATGAAACTTTTGATTGCCACCTGGGGATTTCTACCTCTCAGAGAACTAGAGACAGCTTTGATCACAGCTGCCAGTGCACTAACATTGTTTTCTCTAAGCCTGTAACTACCATTTTATGTTATAATTCATTTCTGGACTTCAGCCACATAGAGCTTCAAGGAGAACTGTCAGCCACTAATAGGCTAGCTTACAGAAATTGAAGGAGAAAACAGAATTATATTTCCCACTCAGTAAGTGTGCAGCTGTTTAAAATCATTGGCTTCTAAGCAAGTTGCATACATCATAGACAAACAGAAAACTTACAGGAGTGTGGAAATACCAGCGTTAAGGTTTAAAGGACAAACAGACTTTTAAAATTGTGTTTCTGGAGGCAAAATATAGGAAAATTTAGGTACACATCAAATCAGTTGCGGGGGCTGAAGGTGGAATTCAGAACATACATGCACACTCTGCACAGGTCTTAAATTCCATATTCCAAAATATACTTGTGCAAATGTCCAGTATACTCCTCTACAAATTTAAACCTGCTGCTACTATTATAATAGTGCTTAGGGGCAAGCCAAGAATGGAGCCCCATTGTGCTAGGCACCACACAAACATATAATGAGAGAGAGTCCCTGCCCTGAAGAGCTTATACCCTACATAGACAAGACAGGCAAAGGGAAAGGGAAAGAACAAAAGCAGAGTGAACAGTGTCATGGATGCAAATGTCATACTAGAGGTATGAGTATGTCCCTCCTGTTTTATTCTTGGAATCCTTTCAGGGGGTTATGTTAGGAGGAGATTTAGCTACATGGAAATACAAAGGAAAGAAGGGGTAAGGAGGAGTTAGAGAGGAAGGAATGAGCAGTGGAGGGTTGGAGCAAACAGACAATCAGCACAGGGGAGAGAATGTCCAGAGCAACAACTGTAGAAAGCACTGTGATGACATCATTTGTGACCATTGATCTCTGCTTGAACTGCTTTCTGCAGCTGCTCTGCCAGATCAATCTCTTGCTGCCTCCTCCTTGCTGTCTCTTTTCCAAGGGCCCAATGGCTAGGGGAAATGGGGCACCCCATGGGTCCCAGCACTTCTGGAGGGAGTGGTCGCCAGCGCCGGCTCCAGGGTTTTTGCTGCCCCAGGCAGCAAAAAAAAAAAAAAAAAAGCCGCGATTGCGATCTGCGGTGGCAATTCGGCGGGAGGTCCTTCGCTCCGAGCGGGAGTGAGGGACCCTCCGCCGAATTGCCGCCGAATAGCTGGACGTGCCGCCCCTCTCCCGAGTGGCCGCCCCAAGCACCTGCTTGTTCAGCTGGTGCCTGGAGCCGGCCCTGGTGGTCGCCCTGACACAGTTCTGGGTCTGAGGGCTCTCAGTTGTGAGGGGAATGGTGGCCCCAGCTGACCCCCATTTTACCCTATTTACTCCCAGAGCAACAGCATCTCCTTGAAAGATTTTCTGCATGTTGTGCTGGCTTCAGTCCCTGGCTGGCTTCTCCCTGCTTTTATCATTATCTGTTCTCCTTTTTGAGGCCTACTTCCCAATTATAAACCTTACAACTGCTTCCTTTGAAGCCAGTGACATCACACTCAATTTCTCTACATTAACAGTTTTACTACTTAGCAGGATGCTACAGGCTGCCAACACACTGAGCAGTACCTGAACCTTGATCAACCGATGCAAATTTTCCAGACTCAATTGCCTGTTAATCCTCCACCCAGATTGAGGTATTTCTGACAAAGTGAATTCCCAATAGCCAGACGAAGTTAGGCATGGTTTAGAAATGAAGGTATTTATTTAATTAAAGTATTTTCAATGTAGTGTAGGTTTTGTATAAGTGATTGATAGATAAGGCTCAAAATTTCTGAAGCTTATTAAAATATTTTTGCTCTGGCAATCAGTCAATAGATCTTTTGTGAACAGGTTAAGCAGTTCTTGCTTTTTTTCCCAAGGTTGGTAGTACTGCAAGTATACAGGGGGCTCAATCCTGAAATGTCCCAAGTGACACCTGCAAGGTCCTGAGTGACCTCAGTCCCCAGGAAAGTCAATGGGTCTGAAAGGCCAAATTCTCTGAAATGCATTTAAATGATATAAGATGACCTTGAAATGGCTAAAATTGCTAGATGAGAATTACCCCTGCGAAGGGGAACTCTCCACTTGTGTACAGATGGCAGAGGTGATGGTGCTGCCTCTTATGCCAGCTGTCATCCCCCTCCTCCTAGTATAAGGAGATGGAGGCAGGAGATTCTGGGGTATTCTAGGGATAGGACATGGATGGGTCAGGGTGGGGAGGAAGTGTTGGGCAGCAGAACTGTAATTTGTTCTAGGACTTTGTGGCTCTGAATCAAGGAGCCACAACCAGCTCCCAAAGGCCACCACTCTCTACCATGTCCAAGCGCAGCTCAGATATAGTGGAAAATTGGAGCCAAAGACTTCAGCACCTTTTAGGATGTGGTCCAGTATTTCTACTGCCAGTCCAAGCTGAAAATAAAATGTACAGATTTCTGCACATATTTTTTGAAAGTTAACCAATATTTATGAACCAAGATTTTTAAAAAAAAACAGGGGGGAAAACATCTAGGTACCTACATAAAAGTAGCCACATTTTCAGTGCAACTAATTTCATGGAAGATATGGGAGCTCAGCCCCTTCCGAAATCAGGCCAGTTATGTAGGGGCCTGAATATGAATGAAAGGTGGGATTTTCAAAAGCATTCAGTGGAGGGCTAACTCCTCTCCCATTAAAATCAATGGGAATGTCACCACTGATTTCAATGGGAGGCGAGTTAGGCCAATGCTGAGCACTTATAAAAAGTCCAACCTTGTTGTCCAACTTTGAAACGTTTGGCTGTGGTACACAACCATAGACCTAGCCACCATAAGCACAGGCACGGAAACGATCTTCACCCTCCTTCAGGAGCTTACAATGGTGCCTGTATCTGCACTGCTGCAGGAGGGGCCTGACCCAGGGGAACTGGTGCATATCCAATGTGGAAAGAAGGGGACAAGATTTGAAGCATTCACACAATGGGATCTGAGTCTTATATGCAAAGAAACTCTGCACCACAGGTGCTTCCAGGGCCTGAGCACATAGGTGTTGGAGGAGAAGAATTGGTGCTTCTGCAACTACAGAGAGCCACAGACTGTTCACCACCACAGGCCATGGGGCTGCATTAGGGAGGTTTAAGAGATCACGCTGGGACTCAGGGGATCCAAGTTCTGTTCCTGGATATGCCATAAACTTGCTGTGCAACCTTGAGTGAATCACAATCTCTCTGTGCTTCAGGTCCCTGTGAAACGGAGATGATCGTTAAAAGACATTTGAGGCTGAATCCACAAATGTTTCTGAGGTGCTCAGACACTATAATAATAAACGCCACCTAAAAAACCCTACAAAGAATAAAGAAAATACAGTGGAGTTTTGAGGATGCACTAGCAGCCATTGAGTAGCATCCTACTGCCCACAGCTTTGGGGGAAGATTACTCAGTCTATACAGCAATTCCCATCATGCACACCGTCATCTTGGGTTGGGTGTTAGAAATAAGATTTAGACTTTACTCCACCCTCTAGAAGCCAGTTTCAGTAGCAGCAAATGTGTAATGCAACTGAGCACAGAGGAGGCTCCATCGGTGTATACACATCCTCCTTTCATAAAAATAAACATGAAAAAAGTGGAGAATACCCACACACCAGTAATTCAAATCAAGATGCATGCTTTGTTCAAATTTCATGAAGAAATGAGAGGGGCAAGTGAGGGCAGTACAAGGTTCTTTGATTTTTAAAGTGTAAGTTTAAATTCCCCTTAATAATAAGCTTAACGTCTATTAGGCCACTGGGCAGACAAATTGGTGTTCAAGTGTTACTCTCTGTGAATTTGTTGGCTCCCTGCCCTCCCTGACAAGATAAATGCATTATGTCTAAATACTCTCTCTCCATAATATATTATAGCAGGTGCTTAGCGACATCTGCTACAGTTAAGGTTGCAAAAGTCTTTCTACCATAACCCTCCTGATTTCACATGTTCATAGCTGTCTGAAACGCTCATCTTTTCAGCTGAAGCTTTTCATGCTTTATCTGTTCTCTTGATTTTGTTTTATTATTATTTATTTGTATTGCAGTAGCTCCTCAAGGCCCTCAACAAGACTGATGCCTCATTTTGCTAGGCCCTCTAGATACCCATAGTGAAAGACAGTTCTTGCCCTTCCACAGAGCTTAATTTCTAAACAGATAAGACAGATATAGGGTGGAACAGGAAACAGAGCTAACGGAGAGCTGAAGTGACTAGTCCCAGGAAACATCAGGTTGGTGGGAGCACTAGGATTAGAACTCCTCCTAACTCCCAGTCTTATCCCAATTTTCATTTTGTTTTTAAAAATTGTACATGAGGGAAGAATAATGCACATTTCCCATGTTAAAAATATCCTAATCACACTTTATAGACATAAATATAATATAATTTCTGTCATCAATAAACATTCACATCACAAAACACCCACTGTGTATGCGTATCTATACGATTCATTTTCTATCGACAATCACAAGCAACCATCTTCCAAATCCATTGTGTTGCCTTTGCACTTGAACCATCTTGGTGCTTGAATATTATAAATGAAGTGTCATGAGCAGGTATCTGATGGGCTTTTTCTGCTCAGGGACTATCGTGGTATTTGGCCAGGCAGAAGAGATTTAGAAGCAAGGGGTTATGAAATTCCCAAACCATAGCAAGGGCACTGGCTTTCTGCCTATCCCTCTAAAGTGTGGTGTTTTCAGAATGTTTTCATCCTAGCCTGCAAAAAAAGGGACTGGATAGTTCCTACTGTGCCTCCAACTGCTGTTTAACAGCATGAATTATACTGCAATGACTGTGCACAGTCCGGGACATGGAAACAGCCAGCAGTGTCACATTCCCAGGACACTGTGCTCACGACCACTGCCCTCACCACATAAGGTGTGGGAAAAACACTGTATTCTATTTTATTAATTGAGAAATAGTATATGATTACATAATTAAGGATTGTATTCAAATGTTTATGCTTATCTTAAGTTTTTATAATGCACCTATTGCCTCTGGGGCAGAGTTAAACTTGCACATGCAATGTTTAATTTTTGCAAGTTCTGACCACTCAAGACTGTGAGCAAGCAAACACTTGTGCACATAATTAACTTTACACAAGCGAACAGTCCCACAGAACTCTCAGTTCTATTGACTTGAACTCAATGAAACAACTCATTTGCAACCCTACCTTTAAACCCCGAAGATTGCATTAATACAGTTTTGCATGTAATATAATCTATTGTAAAGAAAATGTCTGATTTACAGTCTGTTCTGAATACACATTGTACACTGTCAGATTCCACAGTGTGTACATAGGTGCATATATGTGGGGCAATATGCTAGGGACACTTACCAAAAAAAAAAAATCTATGAAAAATTCTAGACTGAAAAATAGTACACAACTGCTTTCAAATTAAAAAGTATTTTCCTTTACACTGAGGGCTGCAGGCATTTGTAAACAGTTAAAAGACAGCAAGCATGTAGTCCAGGTTCTCAAAATATTAAGCCACAGGGAGATCTAATGTTTCAGAAATAACAGTAAACTTGTTATTTCTGAAACAGTGATGAAAAATCATTGCTGGATTACTATTCTATAACATACTGCTGATTAAAAAAGGATGTTTCATATGTTATTGTGCACCATACATTTTGACTTAAGTTTTTTTGTAATTATTATTATTTATTTTTTAAAGTCATGGTTTCCTATAAATGATCACAAGTAGTACATCTTCAAATTAACAACAGAGAGATGTAAGATGTATGGCTTCCTTGGTTAGTGAGGAAAAAATGGCTGTAGTCAGGAAGGTTGGAGGGAGAGAAGGGAAAGGGAAAGAAATCCTCCTCCTCACTTCACAGATTACTGCAAAGGTGTTTGGCTGTGTTTGGCTGTGGGGAGAATGGTGGCTGTCCCTTCGAACGCAGGTATTATCCCTTCAGAATAGAGCTACCCTTAGTTCAGCTGAAGAATGGCGAGGGTGGGTATGCCTACATGAGCTGGAAGTGAGCTAGTGTGGCTAAAAATAGCAGTGAAGAAGCAGTGGTACTTAGCCTGGGTCTCACAGCCGCTGTGTCTTCACTACTATTTTCAGTTGTGCTAGATAAAGTAAAGCTAGCACGCAGATGCCTACATGAGCTGCACTTACACCTCTCATTGTATTCTAGTCAGACCCTTAAAGGGCACCATTTGGTCCAAAAATGTTTACTTTTAATAATTAAATTTCTCTTTGGCTGTTAATCTACTACTACAGCAGAATGGAAACTTATTTACAGTCAGCTGTGTTAATGTTCTGCACTGTTCGCAGCGGCGGCTCCAGGCACCAGCGCAGCAAGCGCGTGCCTGGGGTGGCAAGCCGTGGGGGGCGGCCTGCCGGTCGCTGTGAGGGTGGCAGTCAGGCAGCCTTCGGCAGCATGCCTGCGGGAGGTCCGCCGGTCCCACAGTTTCGGCGGCAATTCGGCGGCGGTGACACCGAAGGCGCATTACCAGCAGACCGCCCGCAGGCGCGCCGCCAAAAGCTGCCTGACAGCCGTGCTTGGGGCGGCAAAATACATAGAGCCGCCCCTGACTGTTAGTATCGCAAACAAAGTCACTTTTTAGGAAAATGCATTTGTTAAAAATATTATTAAATGCATTTCAAAGTTCGTTCCTGGTGTATGTGTAGGGGGGAGGCACTTTTGACATTATGGATTTTCAGATGGCTGGACCGGGCAAAATAGATGCAGCTCTCTTTTAAAGATCAACTACAGTGTATACCTCATAAATGGACAATATATTTTTCCATTAAAAAAAGATCAAACCCAAGGCATTCCGTTCCCAATTTGATTTAACTACTCACACATTGGTCTATGCCAAAGTTGTTTGGAGCTTATTCTCACTTACTCATGTTCAGTTTTGGTTAAAATTCTTTATTTCCGAATCCGTTTACAAATTGTGTTTTGACTGGAGATTGGTATTAGATATATAATGTTTCCAGTGGCTTCAGAGAAATCTGCAGCTAGAGAAAAGAGCTCTCAAAAGCTAAACACATGTCTGACAGCTATGCAAAATTTGACTCACCCATTCATTCTGGGCAAGTAATTTTTTTTTTTTTTTTTGACAGGCATGTGAAATATAATTTATTTTTCTACTGTCACCAATCAAGGGCAGGCAAGCAGGTTTTGTACAAATACAGGAAAATGTTCATGGCAGTTATTCAAGCCAGCTGGATGTGGATAAATAAATATCTTAGAGATTAAAATTAAAAGTAAACGTCTACATAATGGGCACAAGCTTTTGGCACAAACAGTGCATTTTAAAGCAAAACTATTACTGGGGATTTTTCATTTATTTTGTTTTTCTCCAAGTTAAACTCAACAAACAAAACCCAAACATATTTTGTACAACATTTTATAGTTGTAAGGATTCCACTCCCTGCCTGCACTATAGCTCATAAGAAAGAGAGAATATGCATTGCAAAACTCTGATGTTCTTCCACCCACCTGTCATTTAATAGCTCGTGTACCCCTCGTGTACCACCCACTGCCACTAACAAAAATGGGAAAAGCAGCGCAAGCTTCCTTGTGACACCCAACCCCATTGCAGTAGTTTAAATGTCTCTTAATCAGATCATGATTATTTTGGGCTCTGTCATCCAAGTTCACATCCTGAGCCAAATGCTCCTGTAAACAAATGTTTTCACAGCTACCTTGGGATGTGGAATAGATCAGCAGCCTAGCTGGGAGAAGGGCAGGGGAGTCTGTGTCTCCCCCTCTTAGAAAGATTAACAGATAGGTCCATCCCAGTTTTTATAGCTCCCAGTCTGCCCTAAACTTTCTACTAACTGAACATTTTGAAAGGTCATCCCTCCTCCTGCCATTATGAAAAAGGACATAGGGGAATACAATGGACATTTTTCAGGAGCTGATCTCAGATGCCCCTCAGTGATGACAACTGGACACTGCTGAGTGAATTCATGTACCATTCCTGACTTGAGCAGGATTCAGATAGCTGTGAGAAGGGGCACGGAATGAGCAATGTAGCACTAAAAATGTGTTTTGACTGTGCTTTGATGACATCATAACCTCAATGGAATGCTAAAGGTCATCTGCCAGTGTCCAAAGTTGCCAATTAAGTTCTTTACTCAAAAAGCTCAACTTCTTTTTTAGGAGAGATTTCTTCCATCAAAATGCCAAACTAGCCTATTTTCTTGACTTTTTTTTTTTTTTTTTTTTTTAAGCTAAGGATAACTGTAGCAGACCCTATAACAGAGAATTGTCTGTCGCATAGAGCAAAAGGCCAACATTTTCAAACCTGGGTTCTTAAATCCATTCAGCCTTCTGAAAATCAGGCCAATTTTATATTTGGGAGCCTAAATATGGATTTAGAAGCTGAACTTTAAGCACCCAGGTTTGAACATTTTGGATAGATTTTAATTTTTTAAAATTGTCCCTGAATGAAAGAGAATGTACACACAGGCAAATGAAGAAACTCCATTTAATCTGTCAGATTTCTTCACTGTATTGGGGTAGCATCCTCTTGTGAGGTAACAATGACATCTGGAGGGATAGAAAGGCATGACTGGGCAGTTCAGCAGTGTCCTGATGAAAAATTATGATTAGGTTAAAAATAAATAGGTAAATGTTGAGCCACTGAACACTCAAATCTAGTTATCTGATTTTGTTGTGCCAGACACAAAATTGCAAGGGCGTTGATAAAAAACAAATTGATGGAGGCAGCTTTCCTGAAGTAAAATTTTCCCAGGTACACTTGAGGGAATTACAAAATACCATAAGGGAGAGATTTTCAAAAATTAGTCAAGGCTTTGGAAGCACAAGTCCCCTTGAAAGTTAATGGGATGTAACTCCTAACTCACATAGGAAACCTCACCTTATATGAACAACAGTACCCTAACAGTCTGACTACAGTAGTTCAACCTGCTACTTGATTGTTTCTAAAGAATGTCATGACAAGAGGCTCAGGGCCAAATGCTGCCCTGAATTGTGAAGTGGCAGTGGGGGGAAGAGGGTGTATTAATGTGCTATTGTGTACATTATGGTACTATCCAGAAGCCTCAACTATTACACTGGGCATGGTGCAAAACACATAGTGAGAGACAGTCCCCATTCCAAAAACAGCTTACAGTTGGAATTAAGGCAAAATGTGATATGCTAGTGTAACAAAGTAGGTTGGAGGGAGGAAGGAGAGGGTACTTAGACTGGAAGGTGTGGCAGGAAGGTGACATGAAGATGCAGGTACTTAGACTGACTATATACCCCATTTATAGGACTGGGGGGGATTTTTCCTCTCTTTAAAAGATATAAATACAGAATAGATAGCAATATAATGGTGGCAGTAGTCTCTACTAGGCACCTGAATAGCCATTATCAGCTGGCAGTTTACTGGAGACATCACAATAGAAGCAGATCCTTAAAAGGGATTTAAAGGAGGGCATGGTTGCGGCTCTACAGATCAGTTCAGTGAGAGTGTTTCATGCATAAGTGATGGCATGGAAGAAGGCATGAAGAAATTTATGGGAGAAGCTGACAAATGCGCAACAATGGCTGGCACCAATGGTAGAGTGGAGTGCGTGGGGAATATAATATAAAAGAAAGGATATGCATGATGGTGTTAAATTGTGAAGGGGCTCGATTCATTTAGGCACTTCTGAAAATTTTACTCAAGAACAAGAGGCTTGTAACTATTTGATATGGAGGTAAATGGGGGCCTGATGAGAGGCCTTTGAAAGGGAGACAACATGGCTACAGTGACAGGAAGACAACCTTAGCAGCAGCATTTTGAATGGATCTGAAAGGGGCGAATTAGGTGACAGGAAAAGCTTTGACGTTGGAGGTCACAAGGGCCTGGATGAGAGTCTTAGTATGTGTTCAGAGAGAAAAGGCTGAATATTGGAGATCTTACTGAGGAAAAAGTACAAGATAAGGATATGGCTTGGAGGTTGTATTGTATTCTCCTGATATTCCAATTAACATATGGCACACCTACGCCAATACATCTAAGCATTTAAGCACGCAAAAGTAGCCAAAGTTTTTGTTACTTAATTGTATTCCATCTGTTTTAGTGTTATATGGAAATGAATGCTAAGTAAGGACAATAAATTCAGAACATAACATTTTCAACCTATGTAATAATTAATGTCTATAACAGCTTTTTTAGGCAGAATTGTTGAGGTAACGCAATAATTAGATGTTATCCTGAGAATTACTAGGTTTTAAAAAACATGATTCTAGTAGCTACAGTAATTTCTCATAGTAGATGTCTTTACAATAGCAAATAAGTAATATTCTCAAAAAGAATAGGAGTACTTGTGTTACCTTAGAGACTAACAAATTTATTGTAGCATAAGCTTTCGTGGGCTACAGCTCACTTCATCGGATGCATGTAGTGGAAAATACAGAAGGAAGAAATATATATATATACACATATATATATATATATATATATATATATATATATACACACACACACACACACACACACACACACACACACACAC